>OU015503.1:105027828-105170328 GCA_907164885.2 Dolomedes plantarius
CTAAAAATTAATCTTTAAAAATTCACCAAAAATCAGAAAATGGAGGTAAAGATTCGAAAAAGATTTCATTTGAAAGGAATTTTTCGGATCTTTCTCATGATATAAATTGTATAACCCTCAGATACTTATTTTAAATGCAAACTTTATAGAATTTTTCAAAAAAGCTTAAAAATTTAATTTTAAAAAATTTTAAAGAAGAATTTTTGAAAAATCTTTCTTAGTGCACCCCTACACTATAAGAAGAATCGCCATGCAAAATTTCAGCCCTTTAGGTCCAGCGGTTTGGTCTGTGCGTTGTATGTCAGTCAGTCAGTTACGGAACTGTTTTATATATATAGATAGATTTTAATCGATAAAAACTTTGATTTTCCCGTGGATTACAAGGACACTTCCCGAGGGCTTCCAACGCAGGGACAGTAGAAATATTGGCGCAAAAAAAACAGGCTTTATTGAGTTACAAAACAGCGTAATGTTACGCGGCGGGAAAAGTTTTCTGGCGGTTGGCGGAAAGCTGGGAGACAGCGGGGGAAAAAGGGAAGAACCCGAGAGGTGAAACAGAAGTGAGAGCAGATCCGAAAGAGGACTGTGCTAAATATAGATACCACCCTCTTTGTTTACGGAGGCGCTCCTTGAGTCAACGCTTATGCAACGGAACACTGAGATCGTCTTCTATACCAGACGAAGATTGGCACACGCAACACTGATATAAGAGACCCGAATTTTAGCTGTTTCACACTTACAGTTGACGTGAATAGAAAATGTTGTCGACATATTCATGTTATTCGATCATCATTTTTGGGGGGTGCTTTTTGGTTGACTATTCATAAGTTGTGGGGTAGAGCAAAACGGCGATATAAACGTCAACGCGGCAACTGCCCGCCAACTCCTAGATTCGTACTAAATGAAATCATAGAGCATCTATTGCATGAGAAGACGCAAATTTTTCGGCAATATCAAACGAAATCGGCAGCTTTATACCTCTTGTGTTGTGTGAAATTAATGTCGTAAAATACATTTTTTTTTGACGCAGGGCTACGTTCCTCCATAACGGTACTTCGGAAAGCAAAATTTCAGACGCTAAAATCGTCCGTCCTCGCGAGTTATAATTTTGGCAGCGTGCCAAACCCAGCCTGTATCGCTTCGACAAAAAGTAAACAGTTAAACAGAAAAGTACCAAAGTGCGTCGACATTTTGACGTACATATATCTAGATACACACATATATATATAAATATATATATATATATATATATATATATATATATATATATATATATATATATATATATATACATATATACATACATACATACACACACACACATATATATATATGTATATATATATATACATATATATATATATACATACATATATATATATACATACATATATATATATATATATATATATACATACATATATATATATATATATATATATATATATATATATAGCACATACATACATACTGGCCAATGAATTAGAAACCTAGGATTAATATTTTATTTGACCTTCTTTTGCACAGATAACAGCCCGTATTCGTGAAGGCATCGATTCCACAAGCTTCTGGAGTGCATTAACGTCCAGAGAATATCATGCATTGGTTGCACAGACCTTAAGATCCTAAAAATTGGATGGAAGAGGAGATAACTGTCAGATAAGCCTTTCCAGCATGTCTCAAACATTTTTTATTGGATTAAGATCCGGGCTTTGTGGTGGCCAGAGAAGCTGTTCGAAGTCTGATTGATGTTCAATGAACCAATCTGGAACGATTCTGGCACGATGTATAGTTGCACTATCGTCCATGAAGTATCCGCCACCTGCGGAGTAAAACTGTAGCATTACAGGATGCAATTGATCTGCCAGTATGTCCAGGTATTGCACCGCTACGTGTATACCCTCAACGAACACCAGGGGACCACTTCCATATCAGCAGAACATGCCTCACAGAATGATACTCCCACCAGACCCTTGCGCAGTGCGAACAAGGCAAGATGGGTTCAAGGCTTCGTGGGGTTTTCGCCAAAATCGACGTCTTCCGTCAGTGCAAAACAAGGTATAGCGTGATTCATCTGACTACATAACCTTTTTCCCCGTCCTCTTTTGTCCAGATTCCTCTTTCCAGACACCACTGCAAGCGAATTTTGGCATTCCGTGCAGAAATGAGAGTTGTCCCCAGTGGCATCCGACAACGCGATTCCATCCTCTGTAATTCTTTGCGCATGGTTCACACCAAGATCGGTTGGGACAAACCTTGGTTGAAGATTTCCGTACAGTAGAGTCCATTTTCTGACGTACAATCTCTCGGAGATGAGGTCAAGACCACGGTCTTGGTTGATTGTGTTCGAACCACAGTTACGTCTTCTGGACAAGGACTGTGGGCCCTGCTTCCAACTGTTGAACACCTTCGAAATGGCTGTTTTAAAGAAACCAGTGAGTTCTGCTGTCTTCGCAACCGTAGCTCATGTTAAACGGGGTCCAACAATAAGCCCTTTAAACAGGAAAACCAACGTAAATAAGGCACAAATAGCAATAAGATGCAATTATTTTGCATCTACAAAGGACCAGACCAGTGCACACGCACTGGTCTGGTCGCTTAGTCTTCGGCTTTTTGAGCTGCCACTAAGTTCGTTGCACTGATGAAGGAGTGCACTGGTCTGGTCGATTAGTCTTCGGCTTTTTGAGCTGCCACTAAGTTCGTTGCACTGATGAAGGAGCTCCTTTGTAGATGCAAAATAATTGCATCTTATTGCTATTTGTGCCTTATTTACGTTGGTGTTCCTGTTTATTCCTCGAGCACAAAGGTTGTATCTTTTCTTTTCAAAATAAGCCCTTTTTCAAATGGTGAAAGATCTGTCGTTTTTCCCATTCTACTGCGTTTATCGCGAAATGCAGCAGCACACCTTACTTATTTTATTCCTTGCTCGATCACGTGATCTTCCTTGATCGATCGCGAGTCACGTGAGCCAAAAACCTGCCCTGCTATTGGACAATTATGTGCAACACAAGCTTTTCGTGAAACTTTTCCCATGTAGAATGGGAAAAGTTGCAGTTAAAGATTGATAGAAAAACACTCTATCACACAGTATTTTAGTGCAACAGTTGCAGGTAGAACAGGTTTAGTGAAACAGTTGCGCTAAAAGCTTGTGCTAAATCTTTAGTGTGATACGGGCATTATATTAGCATTCTGACGGCGTTTCATCTCCGTCATAAACAGGTTTTGCATATGCACGCTGCTAGCGAGCATTTGGAGAAACTCTCACAAGTTTCTAATTCCTTGGCCAGTGTGTGTACATACATACTTACAAAAGAGGTAAGCAACGATAAGTAATCCTACGTTAATAACCCGCGGTAGTTTCGTCAGAAGAGACTACCTGAAATTTTTAAAAAAAAATTTTTAAGGTTGCAAATTTAGTTTATGATTGGAATTATTTTTACAGATGGTATAGACTTTTAATAGATAATAACTGTGGAACTTTTTAAGAACAAAACTTTAATAAAAATGATGAGAAAATAAAAACTTAAATAAAAAAGGCAGAGAGTTGTTCTCTATTATCAGAAATGTCGTTTTGAGGCTTACTCTGAAATGCTATGAACTACGAAAAACACTAAAAATATCATCAACTAACTAACTAGCTAGCCTTGAAATCCTAAAACTAAAGTTAGTGAAGAAAACTGTAGGATTTATATAAAAGCTTCTTACAAAATCCAATATAACAGCCGATACTGTGGGTTTATATCACCATTCCCTTTCATACATTCAAAACTACATCTTTTTCTATTTATACTAAAACTGTGTTCCATTGTCTGCAATTCACTATAGCAAAAATGGAACACAACAGCACGAGACATCCAAACATACGAAAGTCTTTATATGAGTAAAAACTGAATTTTTTTAAATGTTTCGTTAAAACTGGGCGATATCTGGCCAAGTTACAAAAACATTTTTTAATTATATTTTGTAATACAATCATCATTATGATTATACCACTAGGACGTATTATTGAAAACATTTTGAGTTTCTTTGCTGCCATCTGGCGACTGAAAGAGATATCTTTTGTTTACGGACAAACTGTCAACATAGAACCTTTGGTAACCTGACATAATTAGAAATGTGAGATTTAAAATATGAATAGATACTATTTAGCAGATTAGATTACAATAAATTTAATACAATTTAAGTAAAAGTTTTATTTAAATCTTTGCAATTCATAAAAAACTAATCATGGCGAAAAATAATCTATTCCTGATCCTGAGTTTAGTATTTTGGTATATTAACAATCTTGAATTAAAGTGCGAATGATAAAGAAACAGAGATGATTAAATTGAATAATAAATTTTCATTCTCGAAAAACTAATGAACCAATTTATTGAAAAACTAGCGGCCCGTCCCGACTTTGTCCGGGTTGAACAAAATATTATACCAATAAATTTCCAGTTGATAGCCAATAAATCGTAAATCTTTTTTTACCTTAATAATAACCGAAATAATAACTTAAATTAATTTTATGTTAGTTAATAATTAAAATAAATTTTTTAAAAGAAAAAAGGCGTGCCGGAGAACGGCTAGGTTCGAACCGCAAACGTCAGAACAGAAGCCCACCGCGATAGCACCACGATATGGATCGTTGAAATCTTTGGAACAAAAAGGGGTAGAAGACAGTAGCGGAAACAATGGAGATTGTTAGGATTAAGCCCCTAACTTTATTTCTACTGATCAGATATACATAAAATATAGCCTATGTCCATCTGGAATAATGTACCTTTCAAACAGTGAAAGAATTTTTCAAATAGGTACAGTGGTTCTGAAGATTACCCTCCACGTACAAAATCGCTCTCTCTTTATATATAAGTATAGATAGCACCACGCTACGCTAAGGATCGTTGAAGACTTCGGCACAAAAAGCGGTAGAGGACAGTAGTGGTAACAATGGAGATTGTTAGGATTAAACCCCTAACTTTATTTCTACTGATTAGATATACATAATATATAGCTTATGTCCATCTGGAATAATGTACCTTTCAAACAGAGAAAAAAATTTTCAAATAGGTACAGTGGTTCTGAAGATTACCCTCCACGTACAAAATCGCTCTCTCTTTATATATAAGTATAGATTTATCTATATTACTACAAAATAAATCTTGATTCAATTCTGTATTGAAATTAGGTCAAATTCTTCCTATTTAATATTTTACAGTAGGTAGCAGCTGTAGGTAGCTAACTCAATATAACTATACTTCCTTCACATTTGTAAATAATAATGTACTTTTGAAAAACTTAAAGAAAATTTTAAAAAAAATATTCTATTCAATAAGCAAATTTCTCGCTCTATAACGTCAACTGGAGACAGGAAAATAATATAAATCTTGTAAATTTGCATAAAATAAATTTTGGATGCATTTTAGGAATGTGAGATCAAAACTCTCTCAAAAATCTGAGATTGCCTTCCTGAATGTTCAATCACTGTTAAGAGAGACAAGACAAAATTCTGAACACTTGTTTACTTCCTCACCACCAGTCTTTTGGCAAACTGCTTATCACGTTTTGGCAACAGAAGCCGTAGAATTCTTTCTTTGTTCTCGTTGAGAGAAAATATATCAAGGTCAGAATTATGTTCCAGGCAGAAAAATTTGTATATATATTCAAGTTTTTCTTATATAGGTATAAAAATGTTTACTTGCTTGCCTATGCGGGGCACATGTTAATCAACACATTCGCGGGATCGAGGTATCCTTGTGGTAGCGCGCCGGCTTTCGGTGCTGAGGGTGTTCGTATAAAATCCTGACACGCTCAATTAAATACATCTGTGTCCAGGCCGGATATGGGCACGTTAAATTCATAGACCGGAAAGTCCCTCCATGAGGTCAGGGGGTGGGAGAGGGTACGATCCAAGATGTCGCCCCTGGGGGGTGCTCTATAAAAATTAAGGTGGCAACTAATTAAGATGGACTCCGACCCTTGTGGTGCTACGAGTATAACAAACCGAAGCCGCACACATCAGCCCTAAGCCTATATGGACCAATGGGGGCAACGTATAGGTGAACCAACACCATCCCTGGTGCCACCTTAATTTTGACTGAGAACCCCCAGGGGCGACATTTAGTGGGCTCTTACCATCTCCCACCCTCTATGACCTCATAGAGGGACTTTCCGGTCTGCGGGTTTAAAGTGCCCATATCGGGCCTACTTCGAATCGACTACCCCCGGTTCCAAGCTGAACACGCTACCACTAGGCTACCTCGGGTCAAGTAAAAAAAAAATCTAATTCCACTGAAAACAAACAACTGTGCATGCAATTCGAAAGCTGCAAGTAAACAACTGCCCGAAACCGAGGAAAAATTTCGAAGAAAAAATATAAATTCTAAGCAAAGCAGGAAGGTTTCAGATTAAAGTCTTGTATAACATGCACTTATGACTTAACTAGCTGAATACCCGTGCTTCGCTACGGAGTACATTCAAATTAAATACAACGGTCAATCAACGCAATTAATGTCAAATATATATATATATATATATATATATATATATATAAATCGTAACGGATATTTTTATAGACAAAATAATGGTAGAAGAAAATATTCAGATTAAATACAACGGTCAATGTATGCAATTAATTTGTATGTTTAATATCCATAAAACATACTAATTTAAATTAAATTCTTAAAAGACTTCCATCTCAATTAGTCCAGTAGTTAAATTCTACCTTTTACCGTATTTTAATATTTTTTTTCGTCAGTTTATTTCGTTGTTATGCACGCGATGCAACGTTAATTTAAAGTATCGCAAAAAAGAAAATAAATTACGTGATCAGCATTTAATAAATTAAATTCTAAAGATGGATCTTTAAAAATTCACCAAAAATCAGAAAATGGAGGTAAAGATTCGAAAAAGATTTCATTTGAAAAGAATTTTTATGATCTTTCTCGTGATGTAAATTTTATAACCCTCAGATTATTATTTTAAATGCAAACTTTAAAAAATGTTACTAAAACAGCTTAAAAATTTAATTTAAAAAAATCTAAGAAGAATTTTTCAAAAATATTTCTTAATGCACCCCTACACTGTAAGAAGAATCGCCATGTGCAAAATGTCAGCCTTTGGTTCCAGCGGTTTGGTCTGTGTGTTAACTGTCAGTCAGTCACGGAACTGTTTATTACATATAGATTAACTTTTCTCCGCATAAGAATAAGTGGAATTCCATTATCAGTATACAGATTTGACAAAATTAGAAATAAAACATGTTTTAATAACAAATTTTTAAAAAGACCCTTTTTAAACAGCTACCGTATTTACCGTGGGCCAGGGGGAGGGGGGGGGGGTCAGAAAAAAATCGGGGTCTAAAGGGGGTCATGGAGGGAAAAAGGTTGAGAAACATCTATAGACGCAGGGAGCTCTTGAAACCCAGAGATACTATTTGAATTTACATTCAACATAGGAACGTTCTTATCAACTTTCAAGGAGGCGGAAAAGTGAAAGGGAATACCAAAGAATGTACATATAAAAGTAAAATAACATACACCGTAAGATGGGGTTACTTTGTGAAAGCAGGGGTACCTTAGTTACACACAGTAATTTTTTCGTATTTCGGATCTTGCGCCACGCCCGTGATACCGGGTAAATTGCGTAGAAGTAAAAAAAAAAACTTATAATAAAAAGATTCCTATATATGTCAACAGATGGCGAAACTGATGCTTTCGTCAAACCGGCAATTGAGTGCCGAAATCGCTTTTTAAAATTTAGAATTGCGTTCTCGGACATTTTCTCTTATATTTAGATAAGATTGTCTAAGAAAACCTAACCGCATCGAACGACGATAAGATTGTCTAAGAATACCTAACCGCATCGAACGACGATTGGAGAACTGAGGCAACCCTTATACTTTTCGCCAAACCGTTAAGCGAGTGCCAAGCCGCCAAGTGAGTACTCAAATCGCGAGTCTTTCAGAATATGCTACCGGGTAAGCAATGAACAGCGCCAACAGCTGGTCTGACATACAGAGACACCTAGTGACCAGTGTCCGATGCTTCTGAGCATTATTTGCCTTCGCTGGCCAGTGTATTGTTCGAACCTGTTTTCAAGCCATCGACTCAAACTTCGGAAACTTTGTGTGCCGAAGGCTAACACCATATGCAACCAACTACCACGGGTAATTATTTTTTATTGTCAAGATGTTGGTTAGATTGTGGAGCAATATAACTTTTGTGTAGTGGTATTTCAGAGAGATATGAGAACATAACCTAAATATCGAAAGGTGACGGGGTTACTTTGTGACACATAGACACTGTCCCAAAATAACCCACAAAGTCGACCCACCTCCTCCATCCGCTAGATGTTGCATTTTTCCGTCCTCTAAAATACTACTGGAGAGAAAGAAGTATTGCCTATCCGGAAAAAAACTACCCGAAGAAGCAGAATGGACCGAAAGACGAACTTCATCATCTTCTCAAAGAACCGATGGCTGCTCTGGGCACCCGAGGTCTGTTTAATGTCAAAGATATATCTAAAGCTATCCAATATTTGTAATCTATATATATAAAACAGTTCCGTAACTGACTCACTGACATACAACGCACACACCAAACCGCTGGACCTAAAGGGCTGAAATTTTGCATGGCGATTCTTCTTATGGTGTAGGGGTGCACTAAGAGAGATTTTTGAAAAAATTCTTCTTAGATTTTTTTTAATTAAATTTTTAAGCTGTTTTTGTAACTTTTTTTTAAGTTTGCATATAAAATAATAATTTGAGGGTCATAAAATTTATATCACGAGAAAGATCATAAAAATTCCTATGAAATGAAATCTTTTTGGAATCTTTACCTCGATTTTCTGATTTTTGGTGCATTTTTAAAGATTCATTTTTAGAATTTAATTTATTAAATGCCGATCGCGTGATTTCTCTTTCTGGTAATTTAAATTAATTTATCATCACGTGCATAGCAACTAAATAGAAAAAAAATATTTTTTTTCTTTCTAATGCAGCAGACGATTGGATAATATCCAAAAAAAAAATAAATATCCCTTACAGTTATATATATATATATATATATATATATATATATATATATATATATATATATATATATTAATTACATCAATTGTATACATTAATCGTCGTATTTATTATAAATATATATATTTAATTATTTTGGCATTAGTTGCATACATTGACCATTGTATTTAATTTGAATGTACTCCGTAGCGAAGTGCGGGTTTTCAGCTAGTAGGTATATATAATTGTGTGTATCAAGCTTTTTATAGGAGTTTTACTGTCTAACTTTGTGTCGAGTAATTTTTCCCCTTGGATTTCAAGGCGAAAACACAGGTGTCACAAAGTAGCTCCACTAACTTTGTGGCACATTTTAACTTTAATTTCTCAAAGGTAAATAAAGATCCGGGTTAGCGCAATACATTACTACGTAAGGAAATGATGTACCAATGTATGCAAATGTTCGTTTTGGACTGCTTTTAAAACTGATCGGCTGGCACAGGAAAACACTTAAAATCCGTCACAAAGTACCATCTTACGGTCTGTGTATCAAAGGGAAGAAGTCAAAACTGTTTAGTCCTCCACAATACATTACACAATTGTACCAGCCCCAAAGTTCACGAAAGAAACAGTATCTTTTGCGGAATTTCAAAGAGATAATTTTATTATTATTATTATTATTTTTTACGTCCTTACAGTAAATTTAACAGAAAACATTTCTCTGAAGCATCACGTGTAAGGTCAACGACTTCTTGAGGACATTTAAATATTCGGCGGGAATGCTGCGAGAAATAATTGTTTCAAAGTGAGTTCCGAGTGTTAATCGTGCTAGCGAGTTTGTTTTCTTGAACGAAATTTGCTGATTGAGAAAGATACCGAATCTAAAAATGCCTCCAGGCGTAGGTGGAGCATCTGAAAAACGAATCCTCCCCGTGTTCTAAGCTATTCCCGTCAGTCGTGGGTGCAAAAATGGATGACATCATTAGCAGCAGGTGGGATGAAGACTTCCTACCCACCTACCTAATAATGCGAGATGTGAGCATCCATTTAAATAAATAAAGAATACCCTATTAGCTTGTCTATTTCAAGATACACACAAGGGAACTGAGACAAAAGACATAAAATGCGAGAAGTCAAGTTAAGTGCAAGAATAAAAAATACTTGAGAATACGGTTATATGCTCTATTGCCTGCAATTCACTGTTCACTGTAGCAAAAATGGAACACAGCGTGATACTGCCACGCGCACGAAAGCGTTTGTATGAATAAAGAAAAACTGAATTTTTAAAATGTTTCGTTTACACTGGGTTATATCTGGGCAAGTTACAAAAGCATTTTTAATTATGTTTTGTAATTCATTCATCATTATGAACATA
This sequence comes from Dolomedes plantarius, assembly GCA_907164885.2. Taxonomy (NCBI): domain Eukaryota; kingdom Metazoa; phylum Arthropoda; class Arachnida; order Araneae; family Dolomedidae; genus Dolomedes; species Dolomedes plantarius. The sequence goes on from OU015503.1 coordinate 105,038,193, forward strand.
CTACAATGACGTATTATTGAAACCATCTTGAGTTTCTTTGCTGCCATCTGGCGATTGAAAGAGAAATCTTTTGTTTACGGTTATTTAAAATTATGCAATCTAGTCTTCGACGAATTTGTAATCTAGTAGCAAACTGAAAATAAAAAGATATAATCTTCACAGAGAATTCAATAATGTCGAGTTTTAGAACGTAGTTTCTTAAATTAACTGAAATTAAAATAAATTAAAAAGAAAATATATTTACTTACGCAAGAATATAAAATTCTTTATATTATAAAAAAAAATAGTTCTTTCCTTAATAGCTAGAATTAATGCTTTGTTGTTCACGTAATATAACTCAGGTAATATAACCCTGGTACCCGGTTTTGGAAAAATTTGAAAACCAGAACCCGGTTCTGAATACAAGTAAAACCTCGTTTATCCGGCCCTCGTTTATCCAGATCTCCGGATAATCCGGATCGGATTTGTAGACATTTTTATTTAATGTTCACATTAAAATAATAATTTTTAACTATGATAGCAGGAACGTAACTACAAGTACACGAATATTCGCTTTTTAGTTTGATTCAGTGTACGGTTCCTGCATAGATTGTACTATAAATTATGGCAATAAAATGCTTTTTGTCGAGTTTAAGAAAGCTTTACTAGACTTACGATTTCTTTGTAAAAGTTTTTTATATTTTTTAATATCTCGTAAACAATACTATGTAATTTTGTTACAAAAGATAGTTTTTTTATTGCAATAAACGGTAAGTCTGCTTAGTTAAGGAGACAATGGACCTTCAGATTTACAAAAATATATCCCCAAAACGATTTTTTTTTTTTCTTCTTTCAGAAAATGATTCTGCAACTCATCAGCTTTAAATTTTAAAAAAAAGTATGTTGATCCGATCATTATTAACCGAGTTATAAGTATTTTTTTCAAACGTAAACAATGGAAATGTTAGTCAAATTAAAACTTTAAATGCCATTTTCTCAAAACGAGCTTTCATGTCGTTTCGGTAAGTTCAAAATGTTCCATGCGTTATAATTTTTCTTGAATTTTCATAAAATTTCATAAAATGATTATTTATATATGTAGAATAAAACTTAGTAATCAATTCATTATACTATTTTAAAACAACTTAAAATTTTTACAATAAAAAAAAATGTTTTGACAAAATTTTGCATAAAATGACCTATTTTTATCGATTTTTTTTCTAGTTTTTATAAATATGACTGTAAATCCAATATTGCTACTAACTTTTATTACTACTATATAAAGCTAGCTTAAGAGAGAAAATTAGATATCTGAGACAAAAATTAATGCGCATGGAGCATTTTTAAATAGAGTAATTAACAAACTGATTTTAATTAATATCTTAATTAACTACATTCTGATTTTTTTTAAATTTAGAATTTCCATCTCTAAACAACACTGTATAAAGATACAAAATTTCATAGCGATTAGTTAATAAATAAAAAAAAAAGTTTTTCATGGTCCATTGTCGCCTTAAGGATTTTTTTTCCTTATTACCCATATTACTCGGATTATCCGGTTTGCCTATGGTCCCAGTTAGTCCGAATAAGGAGGTTTTATTGTATTTAGTCCGGTTCTGCAAAGACTGATAAATGAACGGGATATTTTTAAAAAAAAATTATCAACGTTAAATTTTTGTTTTTAAGAAAGATTTTTTTTAAACTTTAAATCACAAACTAAGTGACTTTTACAATAAAAGAAAAACTCAAGAATAGACAAAAGACAGGCTAACAACGAAAGCGACATTTTTCAATGAACGAGAGAACCTGACTCATGCAGTAACACTAACGAAAAGGTCACATTTGAGGGGAGAAAAAGTATCCTTTTCGGAAAAATTTCGCTTGGACAAATGCCCAAGAAAATGAGTGACATAAAATAACTCCAGAAAATTTAAAACTGTCTGCGAAGGAATAATAACAAGTTAGACACGAATGTTTCTGCTTTCTCAAGAGAAGAAACATTTTAGAAAGCCGGGATTTCACTTTCAGCACAAACTCAACAGTTTGTTAACTCTCAACTGCGTCGAGGATATGTTCAGTAAACGACAACTTGATACTACTCTCTGTTATGTGCACTGTTGGGCAGTTTCATGTAACGTCACTGAAGGGTACGAAGGGCAAAATCTGATGTTCTAGGTTTTATACGAGGAGCTCAGGTATGAAATACCCATACTTCATGCATATTATACAGTGTGTCCCGGCTAAAAGCATACAAAAGTTATGACTTATTTTTTCGGAACTACCCATTAGAATTTTTTTTAAATTATTTAAATAGAAAGAACATCTCAACCAAGTTTCAATATCAATCATAGATTTCGATGTGGGCACCTTTTGTAGCTCGACCAAGGTCTAAATGGTAATCCAGTTCTCTCCAAGTGTTTCGTAGCATATCAGGCGTTATTAGACTTTTTTGGTTGGGGATTCATTAAATCCGTTGTGTATAAACAAATAGTTACAAGATAAAAAGAACTTTTTATATACCATGTTTTTTAAATTTTTTGTTCAATCATATAAACTTGACAATTCTATGTATTAAATAAATACTTTTTAAATTTTTTTTTGATGAATCATCCCATCAACTTGAAAGAAAATGAAGTTAATTGGAAGTTAACTTGCGTTTAACTTTTCGTTCCCGTCCCGGCCGATAGATGGCTGCACCAGTCTACAAACAAAATTAACTGAAAATGAATTCAATCCTGCTTAAAGATGGCTAAAAGTATCAAAAGAATGCATTGTCATCGTGTTCTGAGCTATTCTAAAAGTTTCAAATATACACACATCGAAATCTATGATACTATGATCGAAATCTAAGACTGATATTAAAAATTGGTGAGTTGTTCTTTCTATTTAAATAAATATTTTTAAATTCTGTTCCGTAAACATAAGTCATGACTTTTGGATACCTTTAGCCCGGACACCCTGTATTATGCGTCTTCACAAAAAGGCTTTGCGAGCCACAGAGTGAGCACTGGTGGGCCGCATGTGGTCCGCGAGCCGTATGCTGTGCAGGTCTGATGTAACACGTGCGAACCGCCTTTCCAGTTATATACTGTTGCGACACATGATATATTATAATTTTAGTAACCTTACATCCAGAGTATAGATAAAAACCGAAAAAGGAAAAAAATAATACATTAATTAAACTTGAAATACCAAGTAGAATTTTCCTGTCCCAAAATATCCCGAGTTTTGGAATTTTCAGAAGCCTGCAACGCCACCAAGACTCACGTTATGGTTTGTTTTCTCTTTGCATATCTCTGTAACTGTCAAATTCAATGTTCATCCTTTCCTTATAGCGCATACAGATTGGTACAGAGTTCTCTGCATCTGCCAGTGATTTATGTTCCTCTCTGTACTCTGTATATGCGTGGATCTCCTCCTCTGGCGGTCCGATACATAGCATCAAAGGAGAACCCGATGTCCCGGGGGTCAAATGGTGACAGTGGGGGCGGGGGACACTAGATCAAGAAACACGAGGGACCTTGTGGGCTTGAATGGGGGGGGGGTTCTAAATGGGGGAATATCTGGAAGACACGTGTTCATTGGAATGGGGGTGGTTCTAAATACCGTGTCTAATGTTACCGTGACTAATGTGATGACAGGAGTCGGGGATCTGCAGGCAGAGAACTCTGTACCAATGTATATGCACCATCATAGCGCATATAGATTGGTGCAGAGTTCTCTGCCTCCAGACCCCCAACTCCTGTCATCACATTAGTCACGGTAACATTAGACACGGTATTTAGAACCACCCCCATTCCCGCCGGCAAGGTTTCTTTGATGTGGTGTCTCCCCCGACCCCGCTCGACACCATTTGACCCGCTGACCCCCCCACCCTTTCTTTGATGGACCGCCAGAGGAGGCGATCCACGCATAGTACAGAGTACAGAGTGAACATAAATCACTGGATTCCCCAAGGCCCAGGCAGAGAACTCCGCACCAATGTATATGCACCATTAGACATAATCCCTGTTCTCCAGGCAGATGACATCCCATGCGGCGAGTGAGATAAAAATAGATCGCGTGCATTAGGGAGTGACGAGTTAGCTAGGTCAGTCTCGTGTGCTCCTACCCCCCTGCGTCAAGGTAGAAAGATGTGAGAGCAACACTAATAAGTTAATACGCTTTCTGTGATGAGCGGTTCGTGTGGATGAAAAATAATTACACGATAAAAAGAACTTTTTATATACCATGTTTTTAAATTTTCTGTTGAATCATATAAACTTGACAATTCTATGTATTAATAAATACTTTAAAAAATTTATTTTTATGTATTATCCTATCAACTTGAAAGAAAATGAAGTTAATTGGAAGTTAACTTGCGAATAACTTTCCGTTCCTGTCCAGGCCGATAGAGGGCTGCACCAGTCTACAAAACAAAATTAACTGAAAATAACTGAAAATTAATTTAATTCTGCTTAAAGATGGCTAAAAGTGTTTTAAAAAAATGCACTGTCATCGTGTTCTGAGCTATTCTAAAAGTTTCAAATGTCTAGCTAGTCGGGAAGTTAGTTAAAAATCGATTGCAAGATTTGTACGGGACAAATACACACACAAACATACAAACAAGAAAGCAAGTTAATGAAATCATGGTAAAAAGTTTGTTTATTATTAGTGCTACGTATCTGATATTGTGTTAAAAATTTGTTAAAAGAATTCCACCCTGTGGGAGCTGTTAACATCATATTAGAAGTGCGCGCCTCGGTGTAAAAGATAGTTCCTCTAGGTCAGTGATTCCCATCCGGTGGTTCGCGACATCCCCGGGAGTGGTCCGGCACTACATATAAAAAAGTTAATAAATAATAAGCCAAATAAATGGGGGTTTTGAAAGCAATGTTCATTGAACTAGATGGGCCGAATATATCCGATGACTATCAGGTGCTGAATTAAAATTTCTTAGAAGTTTAATATAATTATTTTATTATTAGAATATGAATTAGAATATTATTAGAATAGGGATATTCTATACCTCCCCATACCCCCTGGAATGCTCCACTCAAGTCGGCGGGAAGGGGGGGGGGGGAGGTCCGCCCATGGTTCAATTTCTGGCTTAGTGGTCCGCAGACTTCTACGAGTTGTGAACCACTACTCTAGATAAAGACCTTGAGGCCAGATGGTTGTCTCGTAACTTAACAATCGATGCATAAGTTGAAATGAACGAGAGCAGACACCATTCGATGTCATTTATTTCAACCCAATCTAAAACTGTCCAGTGCACCGAAAGATGAAAATGAGTTTTCAGAATGCGTGGTAACTCTTCTGCATACAGTATTTATTTTACAGAATTTATTCAAGTATTACGTTTATAGAATTTAGTACGAGGGTCATTTTTTTAAGTGAGAACCGTTTTGTAATGGAGTAAGAGAAACTTTAGTTATGAACGCAAATTGTATCACAAACTAAAATATGAACATTTTTTTCACTTTTCAACATAGTCACCATTAACATTTAAACATCTGTCAAGTAGTGTCACCAGCTTTTGCATCCCATCATCGAAGAACTCTGCCGCCTGACCGTTAAACCAGTTAGTAACAGTTTCTTTCAACATGTCATCGTCTTCCAAGCGCTTTCCACCAAGAAATTCCTTAAGTTTTGGAAACAGATGAAAGTCTTATGGTGCTAAGTCAGGGCTGTATGGTGGATGATACAATTCCCAATGAAAATTCTCAAAATCGACGGCGGGGACTGCTCTCTAGCGGCGTCGTTCTGCTTCACGACAAAGCTCGACCTCACGTTGCGGCAAGAACAAAGACGCAACTGGACAATTTCTATTGGGAATTACTGGATATCTATTGGGAATGTTGATCAGAATCGTGCTGGTAATTTCGGTTCTTGTAGCTGGACAATGTTTTGTTTCATTCTTGTTTTCCTTGCAGATTTCTTTTTGATGGTCAAGATATATAAAACAAATAGATATTAATTCACAAAATAAAGGTGTGATTAATTACTTTTTTTAATAATATTTAGTGTTTATGAATTTAAAATATGTTTTGTGCAATTTAAAGTATTTTAAAAGGTGAATCTCTGTTTAACGAATTTTCCATATAACGAACTTTTTTCGCGATTTAGCGATTTCGTTAAATAGAGGTCCGACTGTATTTAGCCATTTGTGCCAAAGAGTGAAACATTCCGTCCAATGTTTGCAGTTCGTTTCCTTTCCTGCGACACCCGCAACGAATTTTTATTCCTTCGGGCAAAGAAAGTAAAATGAAACATTTCTGAAAAGTTACCAGACTCGAACACGCTACTGTGGATTTAAGACGATTGGCATTGCCACCTTCAGTATACTCATTTCTTTTTAAACGTCAGAATTGACACTATAATATCCTCTACCTGCGATTATGAAAGGACTTGTTTTTTTTGCTTCTTCTTTCAGATTTTATCAAAATTCCGCCAAGTGAAACTAATGAAGACAGTTGCGCGAAATGAAAATGGATGGCGGAATGGCAGAACTAATAAAGGTACGAAAACACACAGCACGTCTCGTGGCTGGCACCTCCCTCACAAAGATTTCGTTCATCTTCAACCTCCAATTTCGAACGCGACGGCACCCGAGTTCAAGGGGGGAAATTTAAGAATGTGCCAAAAGTAATAAATGCCAAAAATATGTCGAGAAGAATTTCCAGGAAAGTGTGCATACGCCCGCGGTGTAAACGACCATATGCCTTGGGGAGTTACTTGGACCTGACGCAACACAAATATCATGGTGTCAGCGTCTTTATTTTGGATCCGCCGTTTAACTTCAAATTTCGACCCACAAAAAACAAAAACAACAAAAAAAACCAGACAAAACTGAAAAGAAGTCCTCTTCAGTTTGGAAGAATTTCAACAATTATCTGTATAAAACAGTTCCGTAACTGACTGACTGACATATAATGCACAGACCAAACCGCTGGACATAAAGGACTGAAATTCTCCATGGCGTTTCTTCTTATAGTGTAAGGGTGCACTAAGAGAGATTTTTGAAAAATTCTTCTTAGATTTTTATTAATTAAATTTTTAAGCTGTCGTCCAATCGACCCGTCGGTTCAAATATCATGGTGTCAGCGTCTTTATTTTGGATTCGCAGCTTAACTTCAAATTTCGACCCACACATTTAATAATAATAATAATAATAATAATAATAATATTAATAATAAATAAAAAACTGAAAAGAAGTCCTCTTCAGTTTGGAAGAATTTCAGCAATTATCTATATAAAACAGTTCCGTAACTGACTGATTGGCATATAACGCACAGACCAAACCGCTGGACATAAAGGGCTGAAATTTTGCATGGCGATTCTTCTTATAGTGTAGGGGTGCACTAAGAGAGATTTTTGAAAAATTCTTCTTAATTTTTTTTAAATTAAATGTTTAAGCTTTTTTTGTAACATTCTTTGAAGTTTGCATTTCAAATAATAATCCGAGGGTTATAAAATTTGAATCACGAGAAAGATCATAAAAATTCCTATAAAATGAAATATTTTTCGGATCTTTATCTCCATTGTCTAATTTTTGGTGAATTTTTAAAGATTAATTTTTAGAATTTAATTTATCCTATGCTGATCAAGGGATTTCTTTTCTTTTAATTTTTCGTAACGTGCATAGACAAAAAAAAAAAATTTTTTTCTTCCTAATGCGGCAGACGATTGGACATTATCCAAAAAAATATTAACATACAGTAAAAGAAATGTTCCTCAAACTGTACTATATTAACTGTACTATATTCTTTAGTATGTTCTATTAGATTTAATTTGAATATTTCTTCTACATTATTTTGTCTATAAAAATATCCGTTACGATTTTTTTATAAATATATTTTTCGTTTTTTTTTTACATCAATTGCATACATTGATCGTTGTATTTATTATAAATAAATAAATAAATATATATATATATATATATATATATATATATATATATATATATATATATATATATATATATATATATATTTGGCATTAATTGCATACATTGAACGTTGTATTTAATTTGAATGTACTCCGTAGCGAAGTACGGGTTTTCAGCTAGTTTTGGATAAATCTTAAGTGTTTTCAAACTACAGGATCAAAATAAGGGCTTTAGATTTGCTTATTAGTTGGTAATAAATAGTATATATGACGAGGGTAATACAGTTAAATATTGTTCCGTTTTCCTGGGTTCGTTAAGATTGAATAAGAATCTTTTCAGAAAGTTCACACAAAATAAATTTATTAATTTGTAACTTCTTCAGGCGCATACACGAATTCAAACATAAAAGACGTAACAAATGTCTTCTATACCGCAGAAAATTCTAAAAGCACAAGTCAGGATGCCAGAATTCAATACAATACACGCCAATTATCGCAGTTACAACACATTCAATTCTCACTAGGAAATTGAACTGAGTTCCAATGCCAATGACAGGTATATTTATATATTTCCAGAGCGCCCTCTATAGGTCAGTCACAGCTAGATATTTCTAGAAGCTTCCAGAAAGGTTTAGCCGGCAAGTTTACGAGATATCGCCAAATCTGGCGACCAAAATAAGTCACAAAATCCATCGCCAATTTGGCGAGATTCCGATAGACTCCCAAGTTAAATACATAGTTAAGGAGCTCTTCCATAGAACCCATTTTAACGAAACAAAATGCAATATTTACAAAATTCGTCACATTATTCTTAAAATTCTTACTTGTCTAGTGACAGTTTTAAATATATATCGGTCTATGAAATTCTAAAATTTCATGTCTGTTTGTCTGTGATTCGATAAAGCAAAAGAATACGGCACCCATAACGTGAGCTGAAAAATAATAAAATAAGCCTCGTTAAATAAGTCACGGCCAATCAGTCAAAAGTATCGTCATAAACACTCTTTGTTAATCTCAGGTAAGTCATATCGCAAAATAAAGGGAATAATTAATTCCTATTCCTGTATTTTCACTAACATGAATAGGCCAAATATATCCAAACAAAGCTATCTCGAAAAATGTATTAGTTTATTATTCGAGTTTATTGATATTTAACCAAAAAGATGAATATCTTTTTGGTTAAATATCAATAAACTCGAATTCTTAAAAAATTTGAAATTTAAAGCATGTTTGACTTTTGATATGAATACACAACAAACGAAACCTTTGATTCCATAATTCTTTCACTTTTTTATATAGGAAAGGCCTCAAAATAATTTGTAAAAAATTTCAGCGTCATTTTTGATTCTAGGAAAATATTTTCAGAATATTCCCTCTAATTTTTTTTTTTTACAAATCATGTATGTATGTATGTATGTATATATGCATATATATATATATATATATATATATATATATATATATATATATATATATATATATATATATATATATGTATGTATGTGTGTGTGTGTGTGTGTGTGTGTGTGTATGTATGTATATATATACAGCTCATATTCAAAATATTAGAATAATTACATTTTTTTACAAATTGAAAATATCATTTGGTAATTAATGCAAATATGCAAACTGAAAATATCATTAGTCTTTTAATGCAAATATGCAAACGATATATTTATTAAGAAATTATTGTTGATTAAACTTATTTATTATCTTAAAATTAATATCATTTTCGAAAAGATTAATTGAAAAAAAAAATTATTTTGAAAAGTCAAAATATTAGAATATTTATTCAAGTGGTTCAAAATATTAGAATATTTCACATTAATTCTCCTTTAATTATCACCAATTCATAACTGGTGGCATCATTGATTAAATTCAGACGACTTTATTTAAAATCAGTATTCTTTTTGCAGTTTGTTTGCTTTTTCGTCTTAAAATGGGTCGTGTGAGTGATATTCCTGAATCTATTAAACTTCGTATGGTTGATTTGTATCGACACGGTAAAAATCAATGATATATAGCGAATTATTTACATTGTTCGCAATCAAGCTTTAGTAAAATACTAACACAATATTCAAAAAATGGAAAATTACAAAATAATCGCCGAAATGGCGGCCGAAAACCAAAAACATCTGCTAGAGATGACAGGAAACTGAAGCGTATAGTTAAGAAAAACCGTTTTCAAAGTGTGCGATTCTTGCACCGAAAATGGAAAGAAGAAGGAGTTGAAGTTTCTAAATCGACAACATTAAGACGTCTCCATAAATTTAAGTTTGAATCTCGTATACCGAAAACAAAACCTCTCATGACTGCAAAACAAAAGCGTATAAGATTGAATTTGTGTAAATCAAGACGTTTATGGAGCGAAGAAGATTGGAAAAAAATATTATTTAGTGATGAAAGTATGTTTTGTGTTTCATATGGTAATCTAGGTATTCGAGTTTGTAGAATGAAGCAAGAAGCATTTTATAAAGAATGCCTTAAACGTTCGGTAATATTTGCTGCTAGTGTCATGGTTTGGGGTTGCATGAGCGCAGAAGGACCTGGAAAGTTATGCATAGTCTACGAAAAGGTTAACTCTCAGATATATCAAGAAATTTTGGAATATTACATGATTCCATCATCAGAAGATTTATTTGAAGATGATTTCATCTTTCAACAAGATTTAGCGTCACCACATACCTCGGTGTCATTAGAATTGGTTCCATCAACGTAAAATTAAGGTACTTCCTTGGCCACCAAACTCACCAGACATTAATCCCATCGAAAACTTATGGGGTATAATGAAGAAAAACTCCAAGAAAATTCTCCTTAAAGTAAAACTGAGTTAGTGGCACATATAAAGTCTATTTGGGCTAATATTGATAGAAATGTTTGTAAACACCTTGTATATAGTATGTAAGATCGATTGTAAGCTGTTATTAAAGCTAAAGGGGATGCTACAAAATATTAATTGCCATTTACTTCATAGTCATAAGGTAATATTTTTGAGTAAAATTAAATATTCTAATATTTTGAACCAATCTAAATTTTATTCTAATATTTTGATGTGTTTCAGAAAGCTGTTGTATACCTAATTTATTGTATTTTATATTTTGTAAATGTTAAAATCTTATCTAAACATTACAGATTTAATTTATAAGAAACTTAATTGCATTTACTTAGTATCAAAAATAAATAAATGGAAAATAATTTCTTTCTTATTACTTTTTCTCAATTATTCTAATATTTTGAATCTGAGCTGTATATACATAATACAGAAGAAAACTTTTGGTTGTTTAAAATTGAAGAATGGAGAATTTCCACTCAATCTTTTACAATTTTTTTCTAGTAATAACCTTTAACGTAAGATACTCTTATGTTATAGTCATCTGTCATTTGTTAGAAGATAGTGTACTCACCTATATACGAAAAAGGGTAAGATAAAAATTGAAAATAATTCAATGCAAGCACAAGTAGATTTTTATGAAATTAATCCTCTGTAGAAATGTTACACGAGTAAAGACTAGTGTAATATCGCTTTTCTCATAGGATAAAAGATAATCCTTATTATATAGGCTTTCTATAAACATTGTTTTGGGATACAATTTTTGAGTTAAAAAACTACTTTCTAATCTTACCACCCGCAGAGCAATTTTCGTATTACTTACTTAAAACGCTTAAATTATTTAATTTATTTTCTATGCTATTTTATATAACAGAAAGATATTTTAAGCATTACGTTCTGCATCACTTTTAAATTCGCGATGTTTTATCGCAAGGTTTGCATAATCTGTCGTTGCTATTAAATGAGGAATGCAACGATTCAGTTCCGAAAGTACTTGATACAGTAATACATTAACTCATATCTAATCGTAAACGTACCTTCCCTTATGCTATTATGAACGAGATCGCAAGAGAAATGCAAGTACCAAAATGATGATGTTTAAATCACTACTGAGGTTTGTAAAAGTGCAATATACCGCGCGCCATCTATCGGCGATATCTAGCAATTCTAACGAAAACGGGTTTCTGTCATGCCGCTTTTTCCTGCGAGAAAAATGTAATAAACCCAGATTGTAATTTATTTAAAAAAACTAGCGTTTTATAAAATATATAATTGTTTTATTGAAAAGGATTTTATAAAATGCGATCAAGATAATACACATCGTATTTTTAAAAAAATACTAGAAGTTAAATTAAAATTACTTTATTAAATTACCGTTTAATTTAATCCCTATCCTCATTTACTTCAAAATTAATTTTCTGGAGATTTTTTTAATGCTTGCTTCTTATCGTTTATAACATGCTCCTTCCATTACGACTTTTACCAGTCTGTTTTAAGTATCAAGGTACGACAATTTTGATGATATCTATCTAATTTATTCTACCATCATGCGATCATTTACAGTTTCAGATTTAAGAGAATTCGTGTGTTTTGTTGTGATAATATTAACTTATAATAAAATTCTTTCTATGCACTTAGAAGAGTGAGGTTAAAACGTTAAATGTCTCATGAAGTGAGTCGCCCAATGCCAAAACCAGTTACATTTTAAAAAAAATCAAAAACTGAGATTTTAGTTGCTAATAGTACTTCTGCTCATCTGCTACATGTTCAAGTTGAGAAACAGTTCCAAAATAAGCTCAATCCTATTGAAAATAAATGAAGAATTATGATGAAAGATGCAAGACCAGTTATATTCCAAATGGCCACAGTTACAAAATCAGTTCTATCCTTTGACAGGTCCAAAATAAGTTACATCCCACAAACAATAATGGCTGCCTTCTAAATGCAGTAGCAAAACCAGTTTAATCCCTCTCTAACCTATTAAGTGTACTCTATTAGTTTCAGTAGTGGAGTGTTTAAAATAGTAATATTAGTTTTAGCTTAATGTAAATACTACAGATATTTAATAACGTTGTGTTGTCTACCATGATCATCAACATATTATGTCTTGTAGTTACAAAATAGAAGGCAGTTTCTCCACATGTTTATTAGCTTGTTGTTCTATAGTTTATAACCTACTGCATGCTTTTCTCATTATACCATTTAGTTTTCGTTAATTTTCTACCTTAATATGGATCCAGATTTGAGAGGCCCTAGCTCAAATAATACTGTACTGTAAACATAGGCGTAGTGTGCTTCTAGCAATTTTTTTTTTTTTTTCTTTTTTTTTTTTTTTTTTTTTGGGGGGGGGGGGGCACGAACAGAATTCAGTTAGGGCCCTCCTCAGCGCATTGACTGCTGGACGGTTCTTAAAATATGAAATATTATGATTTTTATTTTAAATTGAATAACAATAGAAATGATGTTTGAGTAGTATTCAAAAGATATACAATGAAAAAAATTAATATACTATAAATAAAATGAGAAAAAAAATATAGCATCGAATTTTTGTTATGGATCATATCATTGTTAAAAACTATGTTAAGGCTAAAGATATAATTGGAATCTTCAGTTACATAGTTTGAAAAAGCAGGGAAAAAACCCAACTTTCTTGAAAGTTTTCTACAATTTTCCGATTTTAACTGAACTTTTATTAACGTTTTATTTATTCCAAGTTAAGTTGAGGGAAGTTTCCCCCCCCCCCCGACGCTACGCCTATTACTGTAAACAATGACTTACATAATGACTTGGAAATGATTATTGAAACTCCAGTTAGAAGAAGGTTCAAAATGGCAGACAGCTCATTTCCAAAAACAGTTATATCCAACCCTACAGGTGCAAAACAATTTACGTGAATTTTATTTATTTAAATATAATTGTCTATGCTTTCCCTACATACATTATACAAATTATTACAAGGCAACAACATGAATTTAATATGTTTTTGACATCAAAACCATACAATGATTTATTATTGCAACATGACTAGCAGTTTTTGTTAAATAACTCAAAATCGTTTGAGATGGATACAGCTGGTTTTGGCATTGCGGTACTCAAGTGTGCTAAGGTCTCATATTTGGGAATTTCGAATCCATCTTTGATATTACGTAACTACAGTGGACGCTCGTTAATTCGAACTCAAAGGTTCTCAGAAAAATAAATTTATCGGCACGTGCATATTAACTAAATAGACAAAAAAATATTTTTTTTCTTGCTAATGCGGCAGACGATTGGACATTATTTTGTCTATAAAAATATCCCTTGCGATTTTTTTATAAATATATATATTTTTTCTACATCAATTGTATATATTGATCGTCGTATTTATTATATATATATATATATATATATATATATATATATATATATATATATATTGCATTAATTGCATACATTGACCGTTGTATTTAATTTGAATGTACTCCGTAGCGAAGTGCGGGTTTTCAGCAAGTGCATATATATATATATATATATATATATATATATATATATATATATATATATATATATATATGTTTCAGCAAGTATATATACAATACCAAAATTCTGGGACGATTTCGTAAGAGGAAGATATATCACGATTCAATCGAAATGATCGCCACCTGTATCATTTACATTTCCCATAATTACATTTACATAGTATTATGCTTGCAATGAGAAATAGATATGATTTTTTATGCTATATTTTTAACTTACAAGGGAAAAACCCAGATTTTGAGATATTTTTGAAAACACCCATGAACCCTTATAGTCACTGAAATACCTAGATATGGGAGCCCTGACCGCTTAATGAATCGAGCCGGTTTAAGACTGGTCCTGTTCAAACGGACAGAAGGCAAACTGTCAGCACACGTTCCGGGTGTAGTAAATTTGCAAAAAATGGACGCAGGTATGTTTTCTTAAAGGTTTTAAAGGGAGAGATCACCTTTAAAACCTTCAAAAAACTCAATTTTTTATTATGATTTAATTCTGAAGAATGGAATGCAAGCAATCTTGAATGAAGTCGATACTACAATTAGAACCGATTTTATGGCCAAATGTATAAAGCTAACAGTACAGTAATTTATAGAAACTTTAAACTTTAAATGGCTTTTTCTAAAAACTGTCATTTTAAAACTTGTGCGCACTATTTCTTCAAAACTATTTCTTCACAGATTGCTAAAATTTTGTATACGTGTATATCTTGTATGTTTATACAATTTCTATCTAAATTTAGGTAAGTACATATTACTAATTTTTTTACAGCAATTTTTGGTGAAAAAATGTTATGATATTTTTTGTACATTACAATACATTTGCCTGAAAAAATATATTTATATGAAATATGGTAATTATTTTAGGTGTAGATTAAAGTATAACCTATGGATAAAATATATATAAATAATTTAATATATATCCTTATAGTTTTTTAAAAAATCTACGTGCAATTCATTTACCTAAGATGTATTATTCATAAAACATAAATTTTTTTTTAAACTTAAAATAATTTCTAATATGTCCCAACAATTCTGCTTGTGTTCTAATAGATAAAGCTTTGTTTCAATTTACCCTAAAAATTGGTTTAAATTAATTACAAATTAACTGTTTGACAACACATTAAGCTTGGTAATAAAATCAGTGCATATTTGCGAGTGCAAGGGTGATCTCCCTTAAAGGACAATTACTTTTCAACAGTACTCTTCAGCTGCCAGCAAATTTTGTAATTAAAAATTAACAAGTCAGAATGGGCGACTTTTTCGTAAAAAATTAATTTTTCCTCTTCGGGCACAAAAGCACTTGTGGGTGTCACAGAAAACAATTCAGAAATCCAAAATGGCAGTTAACAAACCAACCAATTTTACCCTAGATGGATGTCAAATTTGTGAGTTAATATCTTGCATTTACATGATTCGTCTGACTAAAACAGTGCTTTAAATTACGTTGGTTCAAAATCCGTGAAGACGTATTTATGCAAAGCTCCGAATCATTTAGTTACAAATCCATACGACAGCTTTACAATGACAAAAGTTGGTACTTTTGTCAGTTCACAGGACACATGCTTTTGCACTATGCATTTCACCATTTCGTTACCAAAGCCTTGGTAACGAAACAAAAGGACTTTTCAGCTAACACTAGTTAAATCAGTATTACGGATACTTCATGGCATAGATCCAAAGCCTTGGTTAAGAAACTGTAAGATGGATTTACAAAAACGGAAGCTGTGCTTTCTTTATGTCAGTCGACACGCTTTAAAGTGCAAGTCCGTTACTTAGTTCCACAGCTTGGAATACAAAAGAAAATGCAGGTTTAAAAAGATTGAGTTTTATATGTTACAAACCAAAACAGACTTATGGATATATCTACTACATTGGTCCAAATCCTGTCACACTAATTACAAGATAAAAATAACTTTTTATATGCCATGTTTTTAAATTTTCTGTTGAATCATAAAAACTTGACAATTCTATGTATTAATAAATAGTTTTTAAAAAAATTTAATAAATTATCCCATAACTGATAAATTATCTGATAAAATACGCCTGAAGGGGTATTTGGTGCATTGCAAAGATATTTCTCAAAATATTTCTGAACATTTCAAACTTATTCTTTCTTTTAACACATTTAACACATTAACTTTCTTTTAGCACATTCCGACGCGGGTTGCAGTTTGAATAAAATACGCCTGAAGGGGTATTTGGTGCATTGCAAAGATGAGAGACGTATTATGAGAGGAAACACTTTTTCAAACAAGAAACTCAGACAAAATTAACAGACTTTATCAGTAATTAAATTTAAGGACGCATGTGGTAATGTATGTTTAAAATTACTTGTTATAATAAATGCGATAATGTCATTAAAATTCATTAATTTTAATATAATTTTTTTAAAATTGAAAATACAGTTGTATTCCTGGAAAATGTTTTGTGTTATTCTTGTTTTCCTTGCAGATTTCTGTTTGATGGGTAAGATATATAAAACAAATAGACATTAATTTACAAAATAAAGGTGTGATCAATTACTTTTATTAATAATATTTAGTGTTTATGAATCTAAAATCTGTTTTGTGTAGTTTAAAGTATTTTAAAAGGTGAATCTCTATTTAACGAATTTTCCATATAACGAACTTTTTTTCGGGATTTAGCGACTTCGTTAAATAGAGGTCCGACTGTATATTAAAATTAATGAATTCTAATGGCATTATCGCATTTATTATAACAAGTAATTTTAAACATACATTACCACATGCGTCCTTAAATTTAATTACTGATAAAGTCTGTTAATTTTGTCTGAGTTTCTTGTTTGAAAAAGTGTTTCCTCTCATAATACGTCTCTCATCTTTGCAATGCACCAAATACCCCTTCAGGCGTATTTTATTCAAACTGCAACCCGCGTCCGAATGTGTTAAAAGAAAGGTAATGTGTTAAATGTGTTAAAAGAAAGAATAAGTTTGAAATGTTCAGAAATATTTTGAGAAATATGGAGAAAAATAAATATTGGATCACAAGAAAAAGTTCGTTAAATAGAGAATGCACTTCGCTATTTGGAGGTTATTTTACGAAGAAATTCACAAAATGTTCTTGATTCCAATGAAAAATTCGCAAAACAGAGGTTCGTTAAATAGAGGTCCGACTGTAATTTTTTAAAATTGAAAATAAAGTCTATTCCTGGAAAATGTTTTGTGTTATTCTTGTTTTCCTTGCAGATTTGTGTTTGATGGGTAAGATATATAAAACAAATAGACATTAATTTACAAAATAAAAGTGTGATCAATTACTTTTATTAATAACATTTAGTGTTTATGAATCTAAAATCTGTTTTGTGTAATTTAAAGTATTTTAAAAGGTGAATCTCTATATAACGAAATTTCCATATATCGAACTTTTTTTCGGGATTTAGCGACTTCGTTAAATAGAGGTCCGACTGTATTTCCAATGTGTCAGATTTATCAGAAAAAAAAATTGTTCCTCGGTGCTTTTGGGAAGAGATCCAAAATATAAATTGCTAGATAAATAACACAGGTTTCTGAAAACCTGTAGGAAAGTCGCAGTGGATATGCTAAGAAATTCAAATGGCCTCCTGCGTGTGACATGAGTGGGCCCAGATTTCGTAAAGAGTTAAGGAACATGGCAGGTGTTTTGGCATGCGTTCAATCGACCTTGAGCAAAACAGAGTAACATTTGTTCACGCGCACGCACTAAGAAAACTAGAAGGAGTTAAAGAGACGCAAATGTCGAAGCATCAACGTGCCGACAGGAAACAATCCATCATGTTTATTTCCAGACAAACTGGCTGGGGGGCGAGTGAATTAGGAAGATCCCATCAAATGATTATCTTTCTATCAATCTAATCAAGTCGGATTCAGACAATAAGGGGGTAAGAAAATGGTTTACATTTTTTGGCTGGCAGCGAGACTTTCGTCATAGAAGACAGCTCTATAACAATGAGTAAACGATGACAAAAAAAAAGGTTTTGTAATATTCAGTCGATCGTCTCAGGTGCTATGTGCGTAAAATTAATCCCTTTCTCGCTTTTAAACCACTGACCCAATTAACTGGAATGCAACCTCTAAAAATAGTAAATAGAGCCATGGTAAATAAAGCCATAGAAAGATTTGTAGATAAGCGAGGTTTCTGAAATTCAGTTCACTTGCATATCTCTGCCTTTAGATGACCATGATATGTGTCTATATAAATAATAAAAAAACTTTGTCGATCGGGGAACAATTCCGGGTAGACCGTTTCCGGTACGGCATCCGTTATGAAATTCGGCCATGTTTGAAAATGTCGAAATCGATGCAATTTTTTTTTTAAGTACATAAATTTTACA
This sequence comes from Dolomedes plantarius, assembly GCA_907164885.2. Classification (NCBI taxonomy): domain Eukaryota; kingdom Metazoa; phylum Arthropoda; class Arachnida; order Araneae; family Dolomedidae; genus Dolomedes; species Dolomedes plantarius. The sequence continues at coordinate 105,056,716 of OU015503.1, forward strand.
TATTTAGAAAGAGCTTTAAAAGCTTATAATTTTTTCTGCGTACACTTATTCTGTTACTTTAATAGTTTTAGAGATGCAGTGGTACCTCGACTTACGAGTGTCTCGGCTTACGAGTTTTACGAGATACGAGCATTCCCTCGGTAGATTTTTTGCTTCGAGTTACGAGCTAAAATTCGGGTTACGAGCAAGCTTCACATATCCCACCGCTAGTTTGCGCAGCGAACGCCATATTACGTGCTCATCAAATGAGAACACGAGAAGCATATAATATTTACAACCTTTATGTACAATTATTATACAATTGTATGATATTATTCTAAGACTTCAATCCAGTCTTAAACCGAGAGATTAAGACTCAACAATTATGACCCGGGCAGCTTGCTCTGCCCACACTTGAGTATCTATCCGAAACCGAACAGCGTCCAACATATCTCACAGAGAAATAGCTTCAATTCCCTCCTCCACACTGGAAACCCCATGGGGTCTAGGGGAGGACCTTGGTTAAAAAATCAAAGAATAAGATTTAATTATTCAGTTCGGCCTTTCTCCTCCTCTTACACCAGCATCTTCAAGTCTTATCTGCAAGGTAAACTTGTATTATTAAGTGTAATAACATAACAATTAATAATACAAGTTTCTTGCAGTACATTCTATTGTATTGTGTTTTTATACAATGTTCGTCATTTATAAGCACATTTCTCTTATATAAAACATGTAACAAAACATTGCGGTGTTTTGGGGGAGCCCGGAACGAATTAATGGCTTTTCCATTCATTTCAATGGGGAAAATTGATTCGAGATACGAGTATTTCGAGTTACGAGCTCCGTCATGGAACGAATTAAACTCGTAAGTCGAGGCACCACTATTTCAATTCTAAAAGCGTATTCCATCGAACAAAACGTAACCGCCATGTTTTACGATGCAAACATAGCGTGATTCATTCGCAGCGTAATTCTTACTAAAAAATGAATCACCCAAAAGAAATGTTTCATTGTGTCAAATTTTTAATTATTTTTCTAATTTTCATACTTTTAATTCAAACTTTCTAATCATAGAAAAATTGGCGATAAAATATGTTCCTGATAGTATTTGGAGTTAATCTTGACATTTTTTTCCACTCTCTTTATTTTTAACTTGCCATTATAAGAAAAACCAGCAACAATCATGAATCCCTTAGAAAAACTTTCTTTCGATTCTTTGAACCATGTACTTAAAATTTTTTTCTCCCCCTTTATGATAATAAATGCCTCTTTTTTTGTTGCAATCATTTAAATACACCCATGATTCATCTATTGTGACAATTGTTTTCCATTTTTCTTTGGATAAGTGTTTCTCATATAGAATTCTGCAGCGTGTCCTGCGTTCAGCGATATGATTTGGAAGAAGACGATGCACATTGCATTTTTTCGCTTTCTTAAGATTTAAATCAACGTTTATCATTTTGTTTACAGTGGACACCGAGCATTTTAATGATTTTGCAACTGTCCTTTGACAAGGGGGATTTTCTTTTAACATTAAACAACGTACTTTTGCAATAGTCGAAGATGTCCGTTTTTTCCTTGGATACTTGTTTGGAATTTTTGTCCCACTTGAGGCTCCAATTTGACGTTCTTTTCCTTTCTTGTTGACGATATTACCTATCGACGCTTTAGATATCACAAAACCATGACTCTCACATCGTTTTTGGATAACGGAGTATGCATATTTCTCTTCGGAAAGAGCATAAATGTAGCCTTCGAACCACTGCTTTGTTAAAAACGCCATTTTGAATAAAAACAAAACTTTAAAGCCGCAGACGATAATTTTGACTTTTAAAAACATAGTACAATTGCAATTATTTTTTTGCAGCAAACGATTTTTTATTACCACTTACCAAAATCGTCTAAAAAATGTGCGAACAGCCTCTGTATATAGGGAGAGAGAGAGAGAGAACTAAGCCAATTGCTTAGTTTTCGACTTTTTGAGCTGCCACTAAGTTCTTTGCACTGATGAAGAAGCTCCTTTGCAGCTTCGAAAATTGCACCTTACTGCTATTTGTGCTTTATTTACGTTGGATTTCCTGTTTATTCCTCGAGCACAAAGGTTTTGTCTTTTATTTTCATTACAAGCATTTGTTCGCAAGTGAAATGTATGTCTAAAATATTGTTTCAACAAATCTTAAAAATAATAAATGTTATGAAAAAGTCTAACACTCAATGTTCTAAAAGAAATGTATCTACCATTTAAGAGTATATATAACCCTAACAAATGCATTAATATTATTCTTAAAATATTTAAAGTCTCGATATATAATTGCTTTTTTGTTAGTCGAAGGTCGGACGAATTGTTTATGGTGTATCAACAAAGAAAAGTGTATCACTAAAGAAAGATATATTGGGCCATCGTGAAATACGTCACTTGCAACGTAAAATACGTAGAACTTGCTGTATCTTAATCTAAAAGTTCTCCGGAATCTCCCTTTGCCTAAAGGCCTGTTCACATAGAATCCGTCAGCGTTAAAGATTCCGTTGGCGCTGATTGGTTAAATGGGTCGGTGACTGATATATGATTGGTTAAAAAATTTAAGCTGATGCTGACAGGAGTCCGGTAGCGGAAGCGTAAAAGTATTGAAATATATTTAACCAATGACAAACCTCCAAACTATTAGCAACGAAATTTTTAACGCTTATGATTGGTTTATTTTCGCCTCAGCGCCATCTTTCCTTTTGCGACGGCTTAGGGCCTATTAACATAGGAGTCCGTTGCGTAGCGTTAAGGGAAAGATGACGTTGAGACGAAAATAAACCAATCATAGGCGTTAAAAATTTGATTGCTAATCGTTTGGATGTTTGTCATTGGTTAAATATATTTCAATACTTTAACGCTCCGCAACAGACTCCTATGTGAACAGGCCCTAAGAATGCAAACGTGATGACGTCACATGCCCGTGTTTAAATAAAAACTCTGTGCCGCGTGGAGGAATAAATAATTAGGTGAAATGACGTCATCACGTGGCTGACTGCAGCCAAACGCTGCAGAGATGTATGGTTGATGTTCAAACTGACGTTTCTTTTTTTGTACGTTAAGTATCGTATTTTAGTGATGTCTCGATTTATTTAATGCCACGAATGAAAAGCATTTTTGTTTTCATGCCGCCACATTTTTCTTAACCCCACACACCGACAGAACTAGTCATCGACGAAATACACAACTTCATTTTCAGGTTTCATTAACAGTACTTCTACCTTAACCATTCACTTAACCCTACCTCACTTTGCGAGGCGCCAATATAGCCTGGCAGCGTCTGAGGTTCCCGAGGAATGTTGTGTTGCATGCTTTCGGGCATCGTGCATTGTCTTGGCGAACCTCGCGCGTGCCCAGGTAGAATACTCAAATCAGACAGTGAATCAAGACCAAGCAATGCGAGCATCGCGGTAATTCCAGGTATTGAACAAGCAGTAGGAACACAACCAGTGCTACCTATTGTCAAGTAATAGTTTTGCTAGTAAGGAATTACGAGGAAGAAACGAAAGGGGAAATTAACGTTTCACCAGTAAAAGCCAACAAAGCGCAGCGAGCGATATCTATATATATAAAACAGTTCCGTGACTGACTGACTGACAGATAACGCACAGACCAAACTGCTGGGGTGAAATTTTGCATGGCGATTCTTCTTATAGTGTAGGGGTGCACTAAGAAAGATTTTTGAAAAATTCTTCTTAGATTTTTTTAAATTAAATTATTAAGCTCTTTTGTAACATTCCTTTTATTATTTTAAAGTTTGCATTTAAAATAATAATCCGAGGGTTATAAAATTTATATCACGAGAAAGATCGTAAAAATTCCTTTAAAATGAAATCTTTTTCGAATCCTTACCTCCATTTTCTGATTTTTGGTGAATTTTTAAAGATTAGTTTTAGAATTTAATTTATTAAATGCTGATCACGTGGTTTCTTTTCTTTTTGTGATACTTTAAACGTGCATAACAACGAAATAGACAAAAAAAAATACTTTTCTTTCTTTCTAATGCGGCAGACGATTGGACATTATCCAAAAAAATATTAAAATACAGTAAAAGATATGTTACTGAAACTGTACTATATTAACTGCACTATCCTCTTTAGTATGTTCTATTAGATTTAATTTGAATATTTTCTTCTACATTATTTTGTCTATAAAATATCCGTTACGATTTTTTTATAAATATATTTTTTTCGTTTTTTTTACATCAATTGCATACATTGATCGTTGTATTTATTATATATATATATATATATATATATATATATATATGTGTATATTTTGGCATTAATTGAATACATTGACCGTTGTATTTAATTTGAATGTACTCCGTAGCGAAGTTCGGGTATTCAGCTAGTACCTAGATAAAATGAAAAGAACGAGTTAAAATGAAAAGAACGAGTTATCTCCAAGGTCCAATGACGTGAAATGCTCTGAAGGATTTATGTCGCTTATTAGAAACGAAAGCATTGATAAAACAACGATTTTATCAATATAATGTAACAAAATATCACCCTTTATAAAAAAAAATCTATAAAATAATACATTTTGTGATTGCAAATATAAATATGTAAAAGTTTTACTTACGGGTCTACTTCTTCTACAGCTGAAAAAGAAATTAAAAACTATTAGTAAAAATGTAAAATGTGTAAAATAAAGCATAAGAATTGGTACTTTCATGTAGCTGTTCTGAAATATCAAATGTTTCTATAAAAATATAATATAAAGCGCACTTTAATAGCATAGTTGGTATTGTTCTTGAAAATTTTTAGATACTTCTCTGTGTCATAAAAATTTTCTAGTGGTTATAATTGAATAGCAATTCTTTACTATCCATTCTAAACAAAAGCTGCAGATATATTATCCACTTTTAATATATCTACACTGTGAAAATTTATTATTGTCCATTCCTAACAAAAGCTGCAGATATATTATCTACTGTTAATATATCTATACAGTGATAATTTATTATTATCCATGCCTAACAAAATTTGCAGATATATTATCCACTGTTAATATATCTACACTGTGATAATTTATTATTATCCATTCCTAACAAAAGCTGCAGACATATTGTCCACTGTTAATATAACGACAATGGGATAATTTATTATTATCCATTTCTAACAAAAGCTGCAGATATATTATCCACTGTTAATATAACGACAATGGGATAATTTATTATTATCCATTTCTAACAAAAGCTGCAGATATATTATCCACTGTTAATATAACGACAATGGGATAATTTATTATTATCCATTCCTAACAAATGCTGCAGATATATTGTCCACTGTTAATATAACGACAATGGGATAATTTATTATTATCCATTCCTAACAAAAGCTGCAGTATATTGTCCACTGCTAATATAACGACAATGGGATAATTTATTATTATCCATTCCTAACAAAAGCTGCAGATATATTATCCACTGTTAATATAACGACAATGGGATAATTTATTATTAGCCATACCTAACAAAAGCTGCAGATATATTGTCCACTGTTAATATAACGACAATGGGATAATTTATTATTATCCATTCCTAACAAAAGCTGCAGATATATTATCCATTGTTAATATAACGACAATGGGATAATTTATTATTATCCATTCCTAACAAAAGCTGCAGATATATTATCCACTGTTAATATATCTACACTGGGATAATTTCTTATTATCCATTGCTAATAAAAACTTCAGATATGTTATCCGTTGTTAATAAATCTACGGTAATAATTTTTGCTGCAATTTTTCCTGCTTTACATTGTTTAATGCCTTAAACTACTCAAATTTTTATGACTCAGTGGTAAATTCATGAAAAAAAATATATATTGAAAAGCTACATTTAGTATTTGTTTATTCATTGTTTAAAACTTATTTTATAGAAATATTTAAATTTAAAATGTTACAAAACATACAAAAAGACCACATATCAGTAAAATAAAAAAAAATTAAGCAAAAAGTATTTGAGTAAGAATTTAATTCACAATAACAACTTGAAATACATTATTAATTAACTCTAAATTTAAGATGCAAAACAAGTATTTTGGATGACAAAAAATGAGTTGTTGCAATTTAAAATTCACTTTTTAAGAATTTAAAAATTCGGAAAGAAAAATATTTTCCATTTTTAATTTCTTTTTGTCTTCAAAATGAAAGAAAATTTCATGGTGTAACGAAGATTAAAAAACGAAAAAATTATTTTTTTAAAAATAAACCTTTGATCTGTTCTTTTAAATATATGTTTACCTAATAAAATTAGCATTTCTACCCGGTATAAAGGCCTTAAGTCAAAAAAAGTGATTTTTAGATACTTGTTAGTATTGATAAAGGAAAAAAATCTTTTGACTTGTATAAAAGGCTTAAGTCTATCAATTTTGTATACAAAAATACATTTCTTTGCTCAAAAGACTCAAGTCGAAATTACAGTTCTGCGATTGGCATAAAAGCCCATAACTTGGTATATTTAAATCACTGTTTTTGACTTAAGCCCTTCATTACCGGGCACCATAGATTTACACTTTGTGAAAAAAAAAATGGAAAATGATTTCAAAGCATTTAAGTATTTTTAAATCAATTTATAGGCCCCAAAATATAATAAATACAGACTTTTCAACCATTTGAAAAATACAGCATTTCAACCGAGAACAAACCATAATTCCATACTCGCGCTTCACTGCAACATACGTTCTTCAACCGCATAATGACATATACAGGCGTAGAGAATTTGCAGACCACTCGGCGTAGGAAATTAAACGGCCACGCATTAAGATAATTCTCGTTTTAACGATACGAAAATTTTAATATTTTTTTTTAAATACAGTAAAACCTCGTTTATCCGGCCCTCATTAATCCGGATCTCTGGATAATCCCGATCAGATTTGTAGACTTTATTTATTTATTTATTTAATGTTCACATTAGACCATAGGACAAATTAATTAACTGCGTTTCCCAGGCCAACGCCTTCAAACACAGATATTTCATAAATTTTAACATTACGAAGAGCATTTTCATTTTTTCTTCAGAAAATAGAAAAAGAGTTCGTTGAGAATCGTCAAAGTTCTGGAAAAGCAACACAAAAAGTGAAGCAGTGAGTCTTCTGGTCAAACATTGGAGGGTGGAAAACGGGCAATTTTAATTGGATGTCTCCTGATCTTCGAGATGAAACGATGGTGGGGGTGGAGTCAATGGCTGTCTGCAAGCTGCATTTCAATTGGCAAGTTGAGAGAGAATAGAGAAAAGTGATTGGATAGAGAGATAAGGTTCAGAATCCGTGAGTTCAATAACTACGATATGAGCAAAGCCAAAGGATTTGCTCAGAGACAAAAATAATTAAGCTAAAAGAAAAGTTTAAGGACAGAAAATAGGTTTTTATTTTATTTTATAAAATTTTTAAATGTTTTTTGCCTTGGCAAGCCAAGTATTGTTTTTTATATTTTTTATATTTACAGCGGTTTCCAACCTTTATGCTACTACGCCTCCCTAAATTTTCTTTTTTCGCGCCTCCTTATCTTTTAATAGATATGATAATATAGACACGCTTTAAATAATAATAACTTTATTACAAAAAAAGGAAAACTATAATTAACAGAATAATAACAAGATTTTGCTATAACAATACGAACACGCATATTTATTTATTTTTATTAAATTACTAATTAAACTACATACTGTAATTCATTACGTATCGCTGGTACATAAAATCGCAATACTACCAGAAAAAGAAATCACGTGATCGGCATTTAATAAATTAAATTCTAAAAATGAATATTTAAAAATTCACCAAAAATCAGAAAATGGAGGTAAATGTTCGAAAAAGATCTCATTTTAAAGAAAATTTTATGATCTTTCTCGTGATATAAATTTTTTAACCCTCAAATTATTATTTTAAATGCAAACTTACAAAAAGTTACTAAACAGCTTGAAAATTTAATTTTTAAAAATCTTTCTTAGTGCACCCCTACAGTATAAGAAGAATCGCCATGCAAAATTTCAGCCCTTTAGGTCCAGCGGTTTGGTCTATGCGTTGTATGTCAGTGAGTCAGTTACGGAACTGTTTTATATATATAGATATTATGGTATGAACATTGATTTTTTATTAAACTAATGGAAGACTATGGCGCCTCCCCTGGCAATAGTCCGCGCCTCACAGGTTGGAAACCGCGAGAGTAAAGTAAATGCGCATTGATAAAATATTCCCTTCCCCCGCCCTCAAATTGTTTGACATATTGACCGGTGCCAAGATGAGTTTACCATCAGGATCATACAAGCAAGAACAGCCCTTCGTGTCGTTCCTTACGCAGTATGCACTGTTTAGAAAGATATATAATAAAACGTCTTTTATTCCGGTCAACTTCGTGTTTTTTACATTTTTAACCCATTAACCGCTGGTGTTACGTTGACGCAACGGTCGAAATAAATGCGTATAAAAATTTAGTTATCAAATGAATTTTATATTAACAGTAGTTTTTGAGTAGGGTTAATAATCGAATTGAAAAATATTTGCCTTCAACTGTTCTTTTAATTAATTAACGAGTTCCAAACTTAGACAGTTAGTTAAGCATTTTTGAACGAGAACTTTCTCCTGGTCTTTTTCACAGAAGAAATATAGGGAGACAAACGTGAGCTTTAGGGGTGATCTATTTTTAGCTAAGGTCAAAGTTTATCGGAACATTCCATCAATCGGTTGATTTTGTTTGGGTGGGGGAGGAAGAAAAAACAGGTGTTGCGTTGGCGCAACGTCAGCGGGATATGGGTAGTTTCCTTATTCACATGTGACGTTTTACTCCGTGGAACTTTCCCCCGTTCTGTGGTTATAGAAATGCCTAAAACTAGATACTTTATGTTTAAAGAAGTTCTTCAAAGAATTTTCGACGAAGATTCAGATAATGATGACGAGAATGAAACTGATATTGTTGTTATTCTACCAGACAGCAGAGGATAGTGATAAAGAAGAAGGAAATGATAATATTTTGAATAGTGACAATGATGAGTTACTATGCGATACTGCTGTCGAAATTGAAGTGTGAGTAAAACGGAAGATTTTGCCTCCTAAAAGCAGTACAAGTTTTTCGAAAAAATTAAAAAAAAACAAAAACTGAAGATTTGAAATGGATAAAGAAGGGACCATTGAATATGTCTCAGCCGAAAAATGAAGAAAAAGATCAAATCGGAACTATGGAAAGTATAATACAAGATAAAACTAGTGCAGAGATTTTTGATCTTCTCTTTGGCTCAGAGGTTTATTCCCTTCTCGTCGAATAGACAAACTCATGTGCCCAACAAAAAGAATCGCCCCGATTTTTTAGCATCTGAAGCCTACATGAAGACGGTTCCTTGGAATATTGTTGCCGACGGGATATTATTCTTTACCTCAGGAAGAAATTTACTGATCTCTTGATAAGGACATTCAGCATGCAAAAGCCATTACGTGGAGAACGTGGACATTTTATTGTCAAGTCCGAAGACAGCAGAAGACTGCGTAGTAAACAATGCCATAGCCAGAAAATTTATCCATGCAAAGTTTGTCACGTTACTCTACATCGTGATTGTAGTGAAGCTTTTCGTGATAGAAACTGTTTTCTGGATATAATAAGCAATTTTGTAAAGGAAAAATAAGTTAAATCATTATAATAAATAAATTACCTGTAAAGTGATCATTATCTTTCTAAAGTGAAACAAAGTTAAAAAAAAATTCCCAGTGCTCAATCAAAGAAAACCATGCAGAAGTTCAGTTGGAACTCACTTAATGTCAATACTCTTATTCCGCTGACGTTGCGCGAACGCAACACCTCGATTTTTCGAAAGTTAAGACCAGTTTTGTTATTCTACCCATAAATTAATGTTGTATATGTTCAAATGAATAGCCAATATTATTTGTATAAAAAAAATTCACCCCTTATAGTTTTGGAGGTTAATGAGTTAACGTAGGATTACGTTCCTCCATAACGGTTCCCCGTAAAGCAAAATTGCAGACGCTAAAACCGTCCATTGTCGCGAGTTATAATTATGGCAGCGCGCCAAACCCAGTTTGTATCGCCTGTGCAAGCAGTAAACAGTTAAACAGAAAAGTATAACTATACTATACTTATAACCGTATAACTATACTATACCTATAACCGTATAACTATAGTATACCTATAACTATACTATACATATACCTAAAAGTATATTATACCTTTAACCGTAACTGTGAACGCTACTTTGTTGCCGTTCACAGAATCCCGAGTTCAAACCTCATACCTCTGAATACCTATACCTGAAATCTCATCTTGATCGGTTGAACGGAACAGCCGCTAGAGGTCCATAAATCGGCAAAGTTTTTATGACCCCCTGTATATTACAATGAACATTTTATTCTTGTGTGTATATTTTCACGTTTTATGGTGCGCGCAGTGATTTAAGGCATTTCGCGTCATAGACTTATACCCATTTTTAAACATGTAAAAAAAAAAAAATATTAATTTACAAAGAAAACCTTCATTTTTGCAGAGTGTAGCATTCAAATGTGTTAATCAAATACTAATTGAAAACGACATTTCTTTTGTAATTTTATGAAAGTTTGATCAGTTTGAACATGAACTATGTTTTCAGCAATTTCGACAAAGTTAAAGGTACTGAGCCCCCTTCGAAAAAATTCGCTGTAAAATCTTCTACATGTGGACTTTTCACTAAAATTAGGCTCAAATAACACTAAAAATAAGCCTAAAATCGGGCAGCCAAATTTAATAATGACGAAATCGACAATATTTCTTTTATGAAGGACGCATTCTAATCACAAAATCACTCGTTAAACCAGGGGAAATTTTGGTAACTTTCGGTCACGCAGTAACGCGAACTTCAATCGCAAACATTTTAAAGCGTAAACAAGCAGTAAATACACAATAAAAATAAAAATAAAATATTAATTCTTAGTTCGCTACGGTTCTACATCTACATAGACAGGATATCACATACATGGAAAAGAAAAGAATGGAACTAAAATTATTTTCTCTCCACAAGACTGTAAAAATGGAAGTCAAAAGCGCTATCGCTAACGGATACGTAATTTTCGTATTTACGAAAAAAATGCGAAATTTGCCGATATGAGCAAAAACATGCGAATATTTTTTACTGTACTTTTCGGCGAAAACTCGGTGATGAAATTTCGATATTTTTATGCGAAAATTTACGTATCTCTAGCTATCGCTGATTGTCACGTGACAATTTCTATCCCCCCCCCCCTCCAACTGCTTTAAATGCAAGATTTTCCAAGCATACAATGGGAAAATAGGGCGCTTATATAAGTGTGTGTATCAAGAAACAACTAACTTACTAATTAAAATGCTTTAGAAATCAAATTCGCTGAGTTTAAAGATTTAAATTTTTTTCGTTAGTATAATCGATTGTTGTATTAGTTTTATCGATACAAAATAGTTACCCCTTTAAAAAAATTTATATAAACGCAAAACATTGATTAAAAAATTTTGTTTTTCAAATTCGAAAATATATTTTGAAAAAATATTAATTCTAAACGAATTTATTGGAATAACTGATATAATAATTTGACGTAACTAATAGTAATTTGATGGAATAATTGAATAATTGTTTAATTTCGCTAAAAGTAGAAGTTGATTTTTTTCAGACATATATTTGTTTTATTCCGGTTTTAACAATTTTATTTAGCTCATCTATTTTTTCATTATGAAGTTTTTATTTGAACGATGGCATGACAGAAGACGAGATAAACATATAACGGTTTCGAATTTCTAAATTTAGTATTCCCCTTATTAAACGATGAAAATTTTAAGAAAATCCATCGTATTTATAATCATGTTTAAATCAAACACAACACACCTTAACTATCACTTTTCTCAGATGAACGTAAAAGTGAAACTAAATCTGAAATCTACTATCGCTTTAAAAATTATCAAAAATATTACTTTATAACAATGTATCTCATTTATTAAAACGGATCTATTAAATACTTATTAAAATGTTTCATATACATTATCTATCTATCTATCTATCTATCTATCTATCAAAATTATCAAAATATTACTTTATAGCAAGTATCTCATTTATTAAATTGATTTATTAAATACTTATTAAATGTTTTATCTACGTTATCTATCTATCTATCTGTCTATCTATCTCTCTCTCTCTCTCTCTCTCTATATATATATATATATACACACACACAGTCGAACCCCGGTTATAACGAACTTCAAGGGACCAAAGGTATTGCTCGCTTTATCCAGTGTTCGCTATATACGAACCGTTAGGGAAAATGCTAGAGTTCACAAAATGTATAACTCATTAGTTGCAAATGTGTACTCAATAATGATGTATTAAAAATGATGAAATCTATTAAAAATGATCATTAATGAATTAAATCGACTAAAATCGATTACATTAAACTGACACAATACTAATTAAATTACGTACAACAGGAAAACGGCGGGACCAAAATTTTGCGCTCGTTATATCCGTGAGTTCGCTATAACGGGGTTTCGAGTGTATATACAGTCGAACCCCGTTATAACGAACTTCAAGGGACCACAGGTTTTGTTCGCTTTATCCGGTGGTTCGCTATATCCGAAAAATGCTACAATTCACAAAATATATAACTGATTACTTGCAATGTGTATTCAATAATGATGTATTAAAAAATGATAAAATCTATTAGAAAATGATCATTAATGAATTAATCGATTAAAATCGATAACATTAAAGTGACACAATACTAATTAAATTACGTACAATAGGAAAAACGGCGGAACTAAAATTTTCGCTCGTTATACACCGGGTTCGCTATAACGGGGGTCGACTGTATGTATATATATATATATATATTTATTTATTTATTTATTATTCTAAGCCAAACTGTGAGTGTTAACTCCACAATCGATATCTAAAAATTTTAATTAGTTTTGATGCCAACTTTCCTCTTGACTATCTTAAATCCTTTGGCGCTGCGGAGACCTCATAAACGCCACGGTTCGAAAGAGGTTAAAATGACTAAATGATTGTTTCTCACCTTTGAAGTTAGCGAAGATGGAACCAATAGCATCTCCACTGGCGTTCGTTACTGATATTTTATAAGTCCAGATCATCATCCTCCGTTCCCTGATTCTCAAGGCAATATAGAAGCGACTCGCGCTCAATTCTTTGATCTCTGGGGTTATCTTTTTCGTCTTTTGTATCACAGTGTCGTTAAAGTACCAATCCACGTCGGCTTGGGGTAAGCGGCCACCACAACATTCGAAAATGATGATATCGCCATCTTCTTTCCTGACGCAGTTTGGGCTTTTGGACAAAAGTTGGAGCCTTCTCTTCTTCGATTCCCATGTTTCAGCACTTACTTGTTTCAGACGGGTATAATTCCATAACAGAAGGCTTGCAACGCGCGAGGAACTACAAACACGACTAACTTAAAAAAAGTATCAAAAGGAGTACCAAGTTTGAGTTCAAGTATCAAATTATTAAGAAATTTCAAGTATCAAAAGAGATCACCGAATTCGCGATCCGGTATCAAACTTGTAATGGAGTACCAAGAAAGTGCCACTATTTCAAACACCGTGAAGGTGTTGCCGACAGCGTATCTTTCCAGCGATTGGTTACGAGAGTTAGTTGCGCTTCGTTCGGAGAATGACACAGAAATCAACTCCCTTTAAAAAAATAAAAGATTTCAAATCACTCTAGTTGATGCCCGATTCTATCGTATCACAATCTCAGATTTCACAGAAAAGGCTCTAGTTGGATGTCCGATTCTATCGTATCACAAGCTCGATTCCACAGAAAAGGCCCTAGTTGATGTCCGATTCTATCGTATCACAAGCTCAGATTTCACAGAAAAAGGCCCTAGTTGATGTCCGATTCTATCGTATCACAAGCTCAGATTTCACAGAAAAAGGCTCTAGTTGATGTCCGATTCTATCGTATCACAAGCTCAGATTTCACAATTAAAAAAAGGGATTAAACACTGAAGACAGTAGAAGACAATTCACAGAAATTCGTCTCGGAAGTGTTTCGATGTAGTCGCATATCATTCGCGTCGAAACCGAGTCATCAGATGTCCAGTTTCCGTGTCCAGTTATGTCCAAGTATCCATGCACTGTTCGCTGCTGTCGAGGAAAAAAGTATAAATGCCCACGAAAAAAACACCAACTCTCAGCTCCTCGGGAGGTCTACGAGATCAAAACCGATCGCGGCGCGGCAGGGAGAGCGGACATCGAGCGACTACGAGCCGAGTGGAAATTTGATCCCAGTGTTGCTGTGACGAAGTTTTGCAGCACCACATGGAGAACAATGCCGAGTGTCTCAGGTGCGCCAGCCCGCTTTGAGGAGACGCCTTGTTTCGTGCGCGTGCCGCGGCTCTGACTAAAAACGGACCTCAAAGGATAGTTTTGTGTTGTATCGGCGTGACGGATCTATCGGGAAGATAAACAGAGAAATGGGGCTTTAAACTCATAGAAACGGCTGCGAGCGAGAGTGGCGCAAGTCAGCCTTGCGGTTGTGCATGCTAATCGAGCTCGGCGAGAGGCTGGCAGGGAAAACAATTGCACAGGCGTTGGGGATGCTTGAATCCATGAGCGATTTTTAACTTAATATATAGTAGTAAGCAGATATGATGGATATAGATACAGTCGAGTCTCGTTATAACGACTTCAAGGGATCAAAGGTTCTGTTCGCTTTATCCGAACGGTTAAGAAAAATGCTAGAGTTCACAACTCATTAGTTGCAATGTGTATTCAATAATGATGTACAGTCGAACCTCGTTATAGCGACCCCGGTATATAACGACTCACGGATATAACGAACGAAAATTTTGCCCCCCCCCCCGTTTTCCTATTGCAGTTAATTTAAATTAGTATTGTGTCATTCAATGTAATCGATTTTAGGTCGATTTAATTCATTAATGATCATTTTTATTAGATTGTATCATTCCTTTAACACATCATCATTGAATACACATTGCAACTAATGAGTTATACATTTTGTGAACTCTAGCATTTCCCTAACGGTTCGGATATAGCGGACCACTGGATAAGCGAACAAAACCTTTGGTCCCTTGAAGTTCGTTATAACGGGATTCGACTGTGCTAATTAAAGTACGCACAATAGGAAACGGCGGGACCAAAATTTCTTTCGTTTATCCGCGAGTTAGTTATATACCGGATTCGCTATAACGGGGTTTCGACTGTATATGTACAGGAATAGATTTGTACGAATATTGGTTATAACACAAACTATAAATAAAACTTAATTTTATGTCTATTGGCTTCCTTCTTACACATTGGCTTCCTTCTTCGAAACAGTAACAATATTTTTTTCCGCTCTCAGATGGGGAATTTTTATGCAAAGCGTTACAGGGGCACATGCGTAATGCTTGAGCTAGACATACTTGAACGTGAATCTATTCACGTACTAGAGTGTAAAACTACTTGTCCACCATAAAAATGCATAATTATACAAGCAAGCATTAAGAAGAAGCGTAGATACTCTAGACATATAAGCGTCACATTAATGAGAGGTGTATCTAAAAATAAGAGTTGTCTAGAGTTATACTACATTTTGAGCAGTTTGCCTCAAAATATATCGCATTTTAACTCGGTAAGTTTTTCCGTTAAAGGAACTTTTCGAGGCAGTACTTACAGTACATATCCATTTAAAAACAATGCGAGATATATGTATGAAACACACACCCTCCCAACAACAGTACTATAAAAAAGTGCTTGCATTTCAAAATTTCAACAAACTTAAACTAATGAAATCTTCTCGGTTGATAACAAAACTAAATTCGCATTAAATATTACGCTACATTTATATCGGGTGGCAAAGCGACTGAAGTAGTCGGAAAATTTTTCTAAATCGTTAAGTGAATTATTTAAAAAGTGTTTGGAATACAGTTTAGAAACAATTGAAAGCGAATCTTCGGGAAATTAGAAAAACCGAATAAAATTAAATTAAAGTTACAGTCGAACCTCCATATATCGAAGTAGCAAATTGCGCGAAAAATTTCGATATATAGAAATTTCGATATATAGAATTGAGCTTAGTCTTATCAGAATTCTCCTAAAAAAAAATAAATAAAGCTATTTCGTAATACGAAACTCCATTTCTAATTTATATGCGAATCCCATTAAATAAAAGTTAACCTAAAAAATGAATTAATATGAAGATTTATTGATTACTACATATCCTTAAAAAAAATAATGCAGACAGTGGTTACAATGATCACAGTTACATTCTTTAAAAAAAAACTACGAATATTTGCTAAACAGTTAGTTTTGCGAAAAGTTCAAAGAAATGTTCGTATTTATTCAGTCCACTAAAAACTTTATTAGGGACATTTTCCGCGAATTGAAGTCCACGACGTATTGTTTCAAATGCCAAAAATTGGGAGATTTTATTCTAAAGTGGAATAAAATCTCCCAATTTGTCTTGAAAAAAAATTCGATATATAGAGATTTTTTCGATATATAGAAACAATTTTCGATGTAATGAACATGGAGATTTGCTAAGAGTTCGATATATAGAAAATTCGATATAGGGAAGTTCGATATATGGAGGTTCGACTGTATTAAGAGATATACTTCAAATACAGTAGTTTAGAAAATAATAATAATAATAGACGTTTAAAATTTTAGTCTTGTATTCTTGCATAATCCAAACTAAAATCGAAGATTATCAGGCAAAAAATCGAAATTAAAATTAAATCTTTTATGTTGTAGTAAAAACTATGCTATTCTCATTGATGGCTTACAAACCACTACGTCTTAAAACAACCCCTTGTCAACGGGGTTTACGTCTCTCCTCTATTTTGTTTTTTTCTTTTCTTTCGGGGAGGGGGCAGAAAAACGGCTTAACGTCTGGTATAACCTCCCCCCCCTGCTTTGTAAACCATTCGAGTATTTGTTTGGCAGGATTGAACCATGCAAAAGCTGCGAATGAATGTGGCTTGTGCAGCCGTTTCTTTTATTTTTTTTAGCATTTTACTCCGTGGTGCTAATATATATCACTCACTCGGAGGCTTTAAAGACGGTTTACAAACGTTGCAGATGGCTATCGACTGGGGAGCATAATGGATGTTTGAGCGAGATGGAAATATAGTACTTCCTCTGAGGCCGTTGAAAAGAAAAGATGGGGGCAGTTTTAATTACGAAGTAGTCAGAAAAGGAGATTAGGAAAATTATGTCTGTGGCATGCGCGTGGAAATGTAAACTCTGAACCACGATATTCTTCAATACTTGAATATTTAACTCGTCGAACACAAAGAAAAGATTTAGTTATTAATATACTTTAAACACTTAATTATTGTACGAATGACCTTACGATATGAAAACCCATCTACGAAATATACAAGAATATTTTCAATATCTGGCAGAATATTACATCATGGTCCCAATCTTTGCAACCAGGAACAGAGTTTTTAAAATTATACACACACCATATACATACGCACATACATACATACATACAGACATACATATATATATATATAGATATATATATTATATATATATTATATATATATAGATATATATATATATATATATAATATATATATATATATAACAGTTTCCGTAACTGATGGACTGACTGACTGACAGATAACGCACAGACCCGGACCAAAGGGCTGAATTTTGCATGGCGATTCTCTTATAGTGTAGGGGTGCACTGAGAAAGATTTTTTGAAAAATTCTTCTCAGAATTTTTTTTTTTAATTATAAAGTAGTGTTGTAAAAGAACAGGAATAATAAAATGCTGCTCACAAAATACCTATATTAACTCAGAAATCAAATGGATACATTAGATGAATTCTGTCACTTCAGGTGGGCGAGTTGCACTTTTATTAAAAATATATCATAAAATAGTTTGTAAAAGAACAAGAATAATAAAACGCTGTTAAAAACATACATATATTACTCGGAAATTAAATGGATACAATACATGAATTCTTTCACCCAGGATACAGATGCACTTTATTAATATTATAAATCATTTGTAAAAGAGCGAGAATAATAAAACGCTGTTAAAAAACATACAAGATATTAACTCAGAAATTAAATGGATACAATACATGAATTCTTTCACCCAGGTAGACAAGATGCACTTTATTAATATGATAAAATCAGTCGTAAAAGAGCGAGAATAATAAAACGCTGTTAAAATCATACAATATACTAACTCAGAAGTTAAATGGATACAATACATGATTTTTTTTCACCTCAGGTAGACAAGATGCACTTTATTAATATTATAAAATCGTTTGTAAAAGAGCGAGAATATAAACGCTGTTAAAAACATACAATATATAACTCAGAAATTAAATGATACAATACATGAATTCTTTACCCCAGGTAGACAAGATGCACTTTATTAATATTATAAAATCATTCGTAAAAGAGCGAGAATAATAAAACGCTGTTAAAATCATACAATATATTGAACTCAGAAGTTAAATGGGATACAATACATGATTTTTTTTTCACCTCAGGTAGACAAGATGCACTTTATTAAAAAATATTATAAAATCGTTTGTAAAAGAGCGAGAATAATAAACGCTGTTAAAAACATACAATAATTAACTCAGAAATTAAATGGATACAAGACATGAATTCTTTCGCCCCAGGTGTGCGAGATACACTTTATTAAAACAGCTTCGAATGCGTTTATCAAACGATTAAGGGAGAACAATGGTTTAGCTGAAACGAACCAGAGGAGCTAAAAAAAACCGAGGTTGTTCCGAGATATCTCTTCGAGCGTTTACTCTGTAGATTAATGAATACATTGACAATAATTCACAAAATAAGTGAAAAAAAAGTTCATATCAAAAACCGCATCCCGTTCATAAAAAAGAATCACCGGAACGTATAAAAGCATAACTTTTCGTATGTTCCATTTCGCGTACCTATTTCTCTCTCCAGTTGTCGTTCGAGTTTCAAGACATCAAAATGGCAGCGCTCCAAACGTCAATGGAGTTGAAAAATGGATGCGTTCCTGATGCTGGTACTGATCGCGCGCGCTGCTCGAGTACCTTTTGTCTTTTATCCAGGAGAGAATTGTTCTTTTAACTAGATAGCAAGGTATATTTGTAACAATAAGTTACCTTTATAAAAAACAAGATACATGCACAGATTGTTATGCGTATACAAGCATCCTATGTCTTATGAAGTTCGGCAAACGAAGTATAAATATCAATGCCAGCAGAGTGAAACAAAAGAGTACAACAGCTTACTTAGGGTATCTTAAATCAACGACGAAAATATTTTTTGGGGTGGAATTTTAACACAAAAGAATCTTTTCAAGAGAGAAAGTTCCGAAATAAAGTTGATAAATCTATGATGCCGTTATAAAGGGCCTAAATCTAAGACAGCGAGTTTTAGATATTTGTTAGTATTTATTATATATATATATATATATATTTATTTATTATTATAAATATATATAATATATAGTATATATATATATATATCTATATATATATATACAAAAGCAGCAAATTATATTAGACGTACCTTAATTAATCTATAAAAATATAACATCTGGTGTTGTGGTATAATTGATATAGCTATAGTCTAATTAGAAAACTACAAACATTAGATAACTGTAAATATGTAGTAACTTATGATTTTAAAGATCTATTTAATAATATTGATATACATTGATTTAAATAGAATAATCATAATGTTAGTAACAAAATAATATTCATACTTAAGCAACGAAATTAAACTAACTCGTTTCAATAGGCTCCTAGAATTATACTAAGCTAATAATTACATAGTTCATAATACTAGTATATACGGTTACAATCCAAAGGTGTACCACAAGGTGGTAATGCTTCAAGTATGCTAGCTAATTTATACTTATATTATTTGAAATTAAGAATATAGAAAATAGCAATTACAATATATTTAGATATATAGATGATATAATAGTAATTAATAAAAGAAATAACCCTATAGACTTAAATTTTTACCCTCCTAATCTGGAAATAATTAAAAGTAGCCATGATAATATTAATGTAAACTTTTTAGATATTAATATTAAACTAAATACTCACAGTAATTTTACTTTTGACTTATACGACAAAAGATCTGACTATAATTTTAAAATTGTTAAATTTCAAAATTATCTAACCTGTTTACATAAATCTGTTTTTAATAACATTATTGTAAATCAGTTAGTTCGTATAAATCGGCTATGTTCTAAAGACAATAGGATTAAACCATATTATAGACTTGAAAGCTGTGCTAACTCGAAATAATTACCCCAGTAAGTCTATCCAAAAACATAATTGGTTGTTTTTGTTTTAATGAATAGTTTGTTCTGTTGCATTAATATGTTAAACATAACAATAGGTTAAAATAGAAAAATAACTACTAAAAATAAAAATAAAAATTATAAGTAAAAATAAAATAATAATAAAATTAACTCTTAGTAGTAATAATAATAAAAACTAATTATGGGAATAATAGTCCTAAAATACGGTAACCTAAGTAAGTCTGTAACTGAGAATCCACTACCTCAATGGTTGCAAGTTTTGTGACGTTAGTCATCTTGCGGTTACAAGTTCTTAACTTCCACTCTGACTAGCGCCAGGCTTGGTGTTCTTGGTTAAGTACTTTTATTCAAACTTAATTATTTATTATCAATTCTTCTGTAATAATGGATTGTACGGTGTCTGAGTGTGTTTATTTTATAGATCATACTCATCGGAAACAATCCGTTGGTTTTTAGACAGTATTGACACCGCTGATGAAGAAATGCTGTCAAAACCTTATTCATACTTTTCTTTTCATGTTGTTTGTTCCTGGCTGCAAGTAGCTTTAGAGCTATTACTGGTTTTCTCTTTCATCTATTCTTATATATATATATATATTGACTGGTATAAAAGGCTTAGGTTTATAAACTTTGTATACAATATTACAATTCTTGTTTCATAATCAAATTAAAAACAAGACCAATCAATCAATCAAACGTTGATTGATTTTATCAATCAATCAATATCAATCAAGATTCATTCAATCTTGTTTCAAATCAAATTCTTGTTTCATAATCAAATCCAGTCAAAATACATTTTTTAATCTATACTAACAAGCATGTAAAAATCAGTTTTTGACTTAAGCACTTTATACCGGGCATCATAGAATTATGTACGGTGTTAAGATATTTCAAACAGACCAGTGAAATCCCCTTACGTCTGGTGAGTACTAACCCTATTGGATTCGCTCCAGGACCCGACTTAGTCAATTGGGGCCCGGGGCAAAACTTCTTTGGGGGGCCCCCCTCTGCTTCACTACTTCAGTAATGAAGAACCGAACTTTATGGAGGTATTTAAATTTTCACCTCATTATACAGAGCTGTTCACACATATTTTAGACGATGTATATTGTATCACAAAACTAAATTACATAAATTCTTGTGTTTAAATGTTCTATTTTGACTCCCTTATTCTGAACTATCTTTTGACACCGCAATTTCCAGGATAATAATGCCTTTGAAGTGTCAGAAGAGGTATTCTATCCCATTCCTCCTGAACAGCTGTCCAGAGTCCTGTAAGGGGTTTTGGGACGACGTGTGGAGTAATGCAGATTTTAAAAGTCTGAAGCACAAAAATCCATAGGTGATACATCGGGAGTTTCGTAGGGATATCAGTGAAGGGTATGGCCTTGATACCAGTTTTTGTTTCCATTTCTTTTAGGAAATTTTACAGTGATTTTTGATGTGTGACTGCTAGCATTGTCCTGATGGAGTCTCACAGATTGATGGCACTGTGGGTAAGCGATGGATTTCATTCAGAAAATTGGCAATAAAATATGTTCCTGATAGTATTGAGTTAATCTTGACATTTTCCCCCCTCTCTTTATTTTTAATTGCCATTATAAGAAAAAACCAGCAACAATCATGAATCCCCTAGAAAAACTTTTCTTCGATTCTTTGAACCATGTACTTTAATTTTTTTCTCCCCTTTTATGAAATAATGGCTCTTTTTTTGTTGCAATCATTTAAATACACCCATGATTCATCTATTGTGACAAGTGTTTTCCATTTTTCTTTGGATAAGTGTTTCTCATATAGAATTCTGCAGCGTGCCCTGCGTCAGCGATATGATTTGGAAGAGACAGATGCACATTGCGTTTTTTTCGCTTTCTTAAGATTTAAATCAACGTTTATCATTTTATTTACAGTGACACCGAGCATTTAATGATTTTGCACTGCCCCGTTGCTAGGGGGATTTTCTTTAACATTAACAAACGTACCTTTACAATAGTCGAAGATGTCCTTTTTTTCCTTGGATACTTGTTTGGAATTTTGTCCCACTTGAGGCTCCAATTTGACGTTTTTTTTTCCGTTTCTTGTTGACGACATTACTATCGACGCTTTAGATATCACAAAACCATGACTCTCACATCGTTTTTGGATAACGGAGTATGCATATTTCCTTCGGAAAGAGCATAAATGTAGCCTTCGAACCACTGCTTTGTTAAAACGCATTTTGAATAAAAACAAAACTTTCAAGCCGCAGACGATAATTGTGACTTTTAAAACAGAGTACAATTGCAATTATTTCTTTTGCAGCAAACGATTTTTATTACCGCTTACCAAAATCGTCTAAAAAATGTGCGAACGCCTCTGTAGATATATAACAAGAAATTAACTAGAACCTAAAATAGCTATTAAGTCCCCCCCTTCCAATGGTCAGACGAAATATCATTCTGTCCATTTTATTGATTTTCTGACAATTCTATGTCCATCATTAAAAGGGATATAACACATCTGAAGAGCCAAAATTTGACAAAAATGCTATTTAAATTTATCCGTTATATTTCCGTGATTTTTCATTTTCAACAATTTGCAATTGATCCTAGCTTGTTATACCAACTTCAATAAATATTATTTCTTTTTTTTTTCTTATCGTGAATAACAATATCAGGCCTATTAGCTGATTGTTTTGTAGATGTTGCAACTGTTGTATCCACTCTTACTTCAACGTCTCTATTTGTATTAATTTCTTATATTGAGTGATTTCTTAAACGTTTAGGGTAGGTGGGGGCAAAGGTTCGCATGGGGCAAAGGTTCGCACATACATTTTAAAATGACCGGGAAGAGTTATAGGAAGAATAGGGTAGGCAGTGCATTCCTCTACTTCCAGTCAGTTGCCTCGTAAAAAAAGTTGGAGTTTAGACCCCCTCTTGCTGAGAAAATGAGGTAAGTTTATTTTCGTCTCTTTTAATGTAATTTTTTGCAACTTTTGAGTAATTTTGAGCATCACTCAAACTCACGAACTGTTTTGGGCTTATTTTCGCATGTTAGGGTGGTAAATAACCTTTCAAATCCTACCTTAAGTTTTGGGTTAACTCAAATACAGTGGCGTCCATTCTGCAGAAACAGAACCAGCACGAAATGGGGTAAAGGTTTGCAGATGGGGCAAAGGTTTGCACTGCGAACCTTTACCCCATCTGCAAACCTTTGCCCCTCTAACTATTAACATTTATTTCATGTCCTCTTTTCATTAGGAATCCTTATTAACAACGTCTTTTATTATTAATGGAATTCAATTTTTGTAATTTGAAAAAATATTATGGTTTTTGATAAAAACTGCCTGTTTTTAATCAGAAAATTTTTTGTAAAATGCTGAAAATCCATAAATTAAAAATAAAATAAATTAGTACAACACAAAAATAAAATAACTCTGAACAAAGACCTATTTTACAAGATAACAGAATTAAATGTTGTTACAAGACATTATAAGCTTCGATGGTTCTGGTTAGGGAAAAAGCTCTAAATGAGTACTTTCCAGATTTGCAAGTCTTTGAAATGCTCCTTGCGTCACAATTTTTGACGAAATTTTATAAACTTTATTACAAAGACTCCTCTTATACATTAAAATAAAGTTATGTATCCATTTCAGGTTTCGACATCATTCAGATTATCAAAGTTTAACTTAAGCGTGGAAAAGTACAAAAATTTCACGAGAATTCAGAGTACAAGCATAAAAATATTTCCTAAAAATTAATTATTCAACGAAAGCACAAATCGAAACATAACCCTGATCAAAATGTTTAAGCAATCTAAATGCAAAATTAAGGATAAGGTTAAAAATTGGATCGCAAGGAGCATTTTAAAAAACCTAATAAAAATTTCAATTTTTTAAATATAAAAAATAAAATTTTAAATATTTATAAAATTTTATAAGATGTTTGAAATAATTTTACTTTAATGAATATTTATGCCCAATTTCATATCTCTGAGGTAAAAATTTCAAAAATTGCTTTGTAATGTCCCCCATCCCCTTAATTTGCTTAATTTTTACGGGTTTAAAAGAATGAGTAAAGCCTAAGATATGATATAACGATAGTGTTAATAGTTGATATTTTAATTGGAAGTTCTTTAGTTTAAGAAAAAAATTATTGAGATTAACCCCTTTTCATTTTGTGTATTTCTTTGTTAGATTCAACTTTCTGTGTTAATAGTTCATATTTCATTTTGAAGTTATTAGTTTAAGAAAAAAACTATTGAGATTAACCTGTTCAATTTATGATTTTCTATATATGAAACACCTTTAAAAAGTTTACAAAATGTTAAATAAAATTATTTAGACAACTCTATTTGTGATTTTCGATGCCTATCCAGTAAGAAACCAACGAGTGGGGTAAAGGTTTGCAGTGCGAACCTTTGCCCCACCGATTGGGCAAAGGTTCGCAAACAGGTCTTTTGGTAAATTAAAAATTCGGTGACTAAAATATTCGGGAAAAAATTCATTATTTTATAGAAGGTAGAGGGGATACCCAACTACAATACAAGTGACTTTTTGGGGCGATAGGATATAACGGAGGGCCCGTAAGAAACCCAAAGCTCAAAACTGCAAACCTTTGCCCCCACCTACCCT
Organism: Dolomedes plantarius; assembly: GCA_907164885.2. Taxonomy (NCBI): domain Eukaryota; kingdom Metazoa; phylum Arthropoda; class Arachnida; order Araneae; family Dolomedidae; genus Dolomedes; species Dolomedes plantarius. Next base: position 105,081,601 of record OU015503.1, read on the forward strand.
ACTCTTTTTAAACCATATTTATTGCAGACTCTCAAATAATAACACTAAATAAAGAAAAACTACATAATTAGAAATTCGATGCAATAGAGAGAGATTATAAATAGTGCAGTAATATAACTTTAATTTTGCAATTACATACAATATTGTTACGAGACAATTTTGCATGATAAATCAATATTATGCAAAAATAGATCTATAATACTTACTATTTATTTATAAATTGATACTTAAGTTGTATTATAATAGATTTATACCTATTTCTTTTTCAGTGGTTAAGATGACCTAGTTAACAATCATATCGCTGCAGTTTGTGTCACAAGTTTCCGAAATGCAGTTTTCTGATTGTTAACTTTGTCATCTAGCTGCGAAAAATTCATATCCTTCCTGAGATTAGGGCTGAATTCAGCTAAATTCCGCCCTACAAAACCATGGATTTACGAAATATAGATTTTTTTTGTGTTTCATACGATAGATTAATGAAGAAGCTAACATAAAACTGACGGATTTTACACTGTACTGATATTTTGTTTAAAAAAAAAGTTCATTAAAGAAGGAAACGTAAAATTAACTTTCTATTCGATTTGGGGAAGCCCCCCCCCCTCTGATGTGGGGGGGGGGGGCCCGGAGCAACTGCCCCGTATGCCCCTGCCTAAGGGCCTGTTCACATAGGAGTCCGTTGCGTAGCGTTAAGGAAAGGTGACGTTGAGACGAAAATTAACCAATCACAGGCGTTAAAAATTTCATTGCTAATCGTTTGGAGGCCTATGATTGGTTTATTTTCGTCTCAACGTCATATTTTCCTTTAAACAACGTAACGGACTCCTATGTGAACAAGCCCTTAGTCAGGCTCTGATTCGCTCACCTCAATGTTAACCTATGGAGAAAACGTGCCTACTATTGACAGCTACGTAAATGCCGATAAGCCAATAAAATAGTATTTTCAGATAGCTTGAACTTTTCTGCATCTTCAATACGATTCATTTTAGAAATTGCGCCACCAAAGGAATTGAAGAGCGTTTAAAACGCACTATACCAGATTTTTTTCCCCGAATAAATAAAATTCCAGAATAGTATTTGCATTTTTTTAAAATGAAAAATGCCCCAAGCTGTAAAATTTCTTACTCTATTACGGAGTACAATTTAAAAAAAAAAAATCTTTAAATCCAAGCCGGCAATCCTTGGACACGATATCTCCATAGGTTAATATTGAGATGAGCGAATCCAATACGGTTAGTACACGTCAGCCTTAAATATAAAATACAGTGATTTCCGCTTATAAGAATCACGTTTGTTATTACTGTTTTTGATTCTTATAAGCGGTTGATTCTTATAGCCGAAATTTAGGTTTTTGGACAGGAACACACACACCTATATATACATATATTACATAATTTACTATAAAATACTCTTTAATTTACGTTAATTATCTTTTATTAAAATTATTTTTATATTTTTAAAATACAACTTAATTTCTAGACCTATAAGTAGATACACAGGATTATAGTAAGAGAAGAAAAAAATCCAATATTTGTTACAACATGCCTGCTTAACAGTTTAACTTCAACTACAGGAAGGGTGCGAGAAAAAGTTTTCTATGGTAGTAACACGTAATGAAGTTTTCCGAAGGCAGTTTATACCTCTTTCAATACCAATAGTCTCAGACCAAGATTCACCATCTAGCTTACGTTTCACGGTTTGATAACGTGCTGAATCTAATAAATCACGTTTTCCTAAGTGATAGTGGACACTTCTCCGAAGATTTATGTGTTTCAGGGTTCAGGAAGCCGCAACCAGGATGTGGGAGGTGGGAAAAAAGAGTCCCTGTCTTTGTTTGTCAGTGGAGAAAAGTGAAATCGGATCCGCACGGCTAGGATGCCCCTGGGTCAAGCTAATAGGACAGTGTTTAGCTAAAGCGTTTAAGGGGAAACTATTATGTTATGTCTAACAACGAAGGGATGCATTTTAAGACTGTGTTCCATCCCATCTTATCACTCTTTCTTTTAAAAGAATAAAGAAAGAACTTCGTAACTTTTGAGGGTTAAGTGGCTTTTTTGGCAAAACGGAAGGAAGCGAAGAGTGTAAATTGATTCTTAAACCGGTGGATTGATTCTTTTAAAGCGAAAATTTTAACATGGAAATAATACATTTGTTTTTGTTTTTGCGATATTGATTCTTATAACCACTGATTACTATAAGCGGTGGTTACTGTATTTCAACATGATTTCCACTCTGTCTAGTAAAATATGAAAGAATTTTTTTTAATAAATTTTCAGGATTCCTCTAACGATCAATTTTTAACTTTTTGCCGAAAAATATGGAATGTGTATTTCAGCAGTTATAAATATGAGATTTATTAAGGTTTCCTTAAAATTTGTTTTTACCTGAATACAATACTCCGTGTATAAACTTATTAAGTATAAAAATACTAATAAAAGCAAAACAGAACACAGGGTATACTAGAGATATGACGAATTCAGTCATAGTTGAGTATACAAATGTGATCTTATAGACGGAATTTATTCATAAAAATAATATTTCGTAAAAAACTATGATGAAGGCCTGATGAAGGTCTGAAAGTCTTATAAGTAGGGATACGTAAATTTCGCATAAAATATATCAAAATTTAGCACAAAAAAAAAATTACAATATATAAATTTCTCATTATTTGCAATATCCATATATTAAAGTTGCTAAGCCGACTTTTTGGCCAGTGAGAGAAAACTACTGCATCCATTCACTTCATTTTGGTCTTAAACGAAAGATTGTAATCTGTAGATTTGTCAAAATTGGCTTTTGTAACCGAAATTTCTATTCATAAGCGATAATTTACAAGTAAAAATTGACTTCTGCGAATGCTCTGTAGCATGGTTGAATCTGCCTTTAGAAACTCACTGTTTCTGCGCATGCTCAGTGACATGTTTTAATGAAAAACGCGTTTGTTCCGAAGAGTTTGTCTAGATCTCTCTCTGCCATTTTTATTTTTATGATAATTATGTTTGTGGAATATAAGATTAAACCCGATGGAAATTGTTTATTTCGCGCTGTTTAATTAGCGATAATTTACAATTAAAATAAATTGCTTTTTGCGCATGCTCAGTGACTTTTTAAATTTGGCTTTAGATACTCACTAAGCACGAGGCCGCTTAAACGCATCAATTTGTTTCTGCGCATTTTTATGAGTTTCAGCATTTGGCAATGATGTGTTGAGTATAATTTGTGTATTAGTACATTTATTTACTATCCAGTCGTCATGTTTTGACGGGTACCAACTAGTATATATACAAACTAACTGAAAACCGCGCTTCGCTACGGGAGTACATTCAAATTAAATACAACGGTCAATGTATGCAATTAATAACAAAAAAATATATATATATATTTATAATAAATGCGACGATCAATGTATACAATTGATGTAATTAATATATATATATATATATATTATATATATATATATATATATATATATATATATATATATATATAAAATCATAAGGGATATTTATTTTTTTTTGGATAATATCCAATCGTCTGCTGCATTAGAAAGAAAAAGAATATTATTTTTTTTGTCTATTTAGTTGTTATGCACGTGACGATAAATTTATTTAAAGTACCAGAAAAAGAAATCACGTGATCGGCATTTAATAAATTAAAATTCTAAAAATGAATTTTTAAAAATTCACCAAAAATCAGAAAATCGAGGTAAGGTTCGAAACGATTTCATTTAAAGGAATTTTTAGGATCTTTCTCGTGATATAAATTTTATTACCCTCAAATAATATTTTAAATGCAAACTTAATAAAGTTACAAAAACAGCTTAAAAATTTAATTTTAAAAAATCTTTCTTAGTGCACCCCACATCATAAGAAGAATCGCCATGCAAAATTTCAGCTCTTTTGGTCCAGCGGTTTGGTCTGTGCGTTTGTATGTCAGTCAGTCAGTTACGGAACTGTTATACAGTGGACGCTCGTTAATTCGAACTAATCCAAAGGCCCAAAAAAATTGTATTGGAATTAATGTTAAAAATATCTCATTAATTCGAACTAAATTTTTATCACTTCGGTTAATTCAAACTAAAAATTTGACAAAAAAAATTCTTTTTCCTCGTTTAATGGAGAAAATACACACGGTATTTATTATTTTGTGTGTCAAAATCATCTGTATTTCTTTTCTGTGTAAAGAGGCACATGCCTGCATTCCTAGACTATTGCATGTCCGCTGAAAGTAGTAGCTATTGTCCTTCTCATTAGTGCTAAACGGAAAAAGCAATTTTCCTGTATTTGGATTGATTTTCTTAGAATTTCAGAAAAACCAGTCTTTACTACAGATTCTAGAGAGCTGCGTCAGTTATACCTACAGTGCAGACAAGTTAATGTGGTCTAGTTTTTCTTCCTCATTGTGTGGTGTGAACGTGTAAAAATTCAGGATGTCTACACGTGGGAAGTACAAAACCCTAACTTTGGAGACATAGGTAGAAATTTTAAAGAAAGTAGAGAATGGCGAATGTAACAAGAAGTTAGCAGCTGACTATGGAATTAAAAAAATGCCTTGTCAACTAATTTGAAAAACAAGGAGTCAATTTTAGATTCATGGGAAAAATCAAAATTTGCTAGAGGAAGGAAACGCATGAGAAATGCGTCCCAAGAAGATCTAGAAAAAGCTCTACTGCTATGGTTCCAGGATGTTAGATCTCGAAATTTTCCGATAAATGGACCCCTAGTGCTGACGAAGGCTGATGAATGGCAAGTCGAATGGGTATTGAAGATTTTAAATGCTGTGATGGATGGCTTTCTCGATTTAAGTCAAGGCACAATATTTCTATCAAACTGTATGTGGCCAAATCTCTGATGTAAACGAAGACGTATGCACTAATTTCGGTAGGAAACTGCCAGGGCTTTTCTCTACTTACCTGCCGCAAGATATTCTTAATGCGGCCATAATGGACAAAGCTATAATGGACTCTATTAAAACTCTGAAAGCATTATTCAGATGGAACCTTCCCCTGAAAATGAATTGAAATGTTTACTTCAAATCGAGAAGCTTGCTGAACAATGTAGGCATCATAAACAGAACCAAACATCCATTTTACAGTTTTTCTCCAAAGTGTAATTCATATTTTTAATGAAGTTTACTTTCTACTGCATATCTTCTGCTTCATTTTATGATTAAGGTAAGTCTGTATTGCTTTTTAATATGTTTAATTTTAGATAACGTAGTATAATATATTTCTGGGGTTATACATACTAGGAGATATTTCTTCTTCAGTGATACACATTAAAAGTTATATATTTTTTTTCTTAACATCGGATAATTCGAACTTCGGATAGTTCGAACTTTTTTCTGAGAACCTTTGAGTTCGAATTAACGAGCGTCCACTGTATATATATATATATATATATATATATATATATATCTATATATATATATATATATATATATATATATATATACGAGTAGATTGCAAATCATCAAATTCCAATTGTATAAGAAGCGAAGTCTCCACCTCCCCTTCACAAACTTTACACAACCATATTCCTATTCTCGTAGCAGAGCCCCCCCCCCCCCAAAAAAAAAAAAAAAAACTCAATACGCTATGATGATCACTGACTGAAGCCATTACTTAGCTATGTTAGAAAACGCTTTAAATTCGTTTTCTGGTGTTCTGTACCAATAATTCTCCGATTCATCACCAGGGGAGTATCTGAACTGAAACCAAAAGCACAGCTAGTCTTGAGTTATTTTCGATCGGCGAAAAATATATATAAGGCATGAAGGGACTAAAGCCTTTTTTTATCTTTGGTCAAAACTAAGGCCTTTACAAGGTGCCCAAAAATTTTAATTTTTCATTTCAAACATGGAGGAACTTTCAAAATGTACATAATTCGATACTACTCAACGTAGTTCAAAACTCGCATATTCTTATTGATGAACTGGTTCGTAATCGCTTTAGTCACATGAAGCATAGATAGGTATTAGAGTTTATTTTTTGTTTTGTTTGTAGTCGGTGATAAGCTTTTGCGACGACGGTCGCAAAAAAGTTATTTAAGGATAGAAAATAGGTTTTTATTTTATTTTATAAAATTTTAAGGTTGGCGTGTAGCAACCCTACTTCCGAGGGGAGCGCGTTGTTGTTCAGGGAGAGTTGAACTGCAGAGAGAACACATAGGCCAACAGGGTTTATCTGACAAATATAGCTCTGTATGCCAAATGAATCCTTTTTTTAATTACTTTATATGTGCTGCATCCCTTAAAAACGATGTAATAAAAGCTTTGGACAAATTTCAGGAAGTCTTTTTTTGTGTCGTCTCTATTCCTCGCATAAAAGCACCCCCACGCAAGACGTTTTAAAACCGTTACAAGCACCAAAACTCGTCAAAAATTTCAGGTGAAATTGAAGTAGAAAATGTTTCATTGAATTCTGCACAAACTTTTACAGCACTCAAATGTAAATTTTTCACAGATTTTCTAATTATAAATCTCTGATCACGTTTTGTTAACTTTGCCGGACGGCCTTTTCTTACCTGTTTTCGATCCAACTTTCTTCTTTAAAGCGTTTTTTCACATACTGCACAGTAGAATGGGATAAATTAAGTAATTTAGCAATATTCCGAATGATTTACCGCTACTATGATGAAAAATAATCAATTTTCGAATGCTGTTTGTTGTTTCTTTACGACTACGAGCCATTTTTAAATAATAAATAGAATATTACGGAGTAGGCAAGCAAAATTAAAGCCAAACGATATTTTAAATGCCATCACAATTCAAAATAAAATAAAGCGCCAGACGATAATTTTAATATGAATTATCCGAAAATATTTCAGTGTACGATGACTTTGCGAGATACAGTTTTTGTTACTTTTTGATAACTGGTTTCTTAAAAATAAAGTTTTACTATGTTTTCAAAATATTTCATGTAGTTTTGTTAAGAATAGATTATAGATCTTATTATTAAATACCCATTCTGAATTATCATTTTAATTAATGGATAGACCCCTATTTCATTGAAATTCGTAAGTGTACGACCACTTTTGGGAGCCACTGTAGATATATAATGATACAATGGTCAATGCATGCAATTAATGCCAAAAACAATATATGTATAAGAAAATCGGAACGGATATTTTTATACACAAAATAATGTAGAAGAAAATATTCAAATTAAATACAACGGTCAATGTATGAAATTCATTTGTAGGTTTAAAACCATAAAGCATACTCATTTGAATTAAATTCTTAAAAAATTCCATCTCAATTAGTCTAGTGGTTACATTTATCTTTTGCCGTATTTTAATAATTTTTTTGGCAATTTATTTCGTTCTCATGCACATGACGTAAAATTAATTTAAAGTATCGCAAAAAGAAAAGAAACCACGTGATCAGCATTTAATAAATTCAATTCTAAAGTCAATCTTTAAAAATTCCCCAAAATCAGAAATGCAGGTAAAGATTCGAAAAAGATTTTCATTTTAAAGGAATTTTTAGGTTCTTTCTCGTGATATAAATTTGATAACCCTCAGTTTATTATTTTAAATGCAAACTTTACAAAAAAAAGTTATTAAAACAGCTTAAAATTTAATTTAAAAAAATCTAAGAAGAATTTTTGAAAAATCTTTCTTAGTGCACCCCTACACTATTAGAAGAATCGCCATGCAAAATGTCAGCCCTTTAGGTCCAGCGGTTAGGTCTGTGCGTTGTATGTCAGTCAGTCAGTCACGGAACTGTTTTATATATATAGATATCGTTTCTATCCTATGCAAAAGCTGTTGCAAATAGTTTTATTCCGCAAAATGGAGCTGAACTGTCATTTCGAAGGACCCACACACTGCAAACATGACTGAACTCTAACCAACTCTTACGAAGAGAAATTTAGAATTGCTCTATCAAACATACGCTAACTTGCTATCAAACGCTAACTTGCTTAAGATAATTTTGTCTTTATATTCTGGGCTGTGGAGAATGATGTCTTTATTTCCGCCTATATTGTTTAGAAATGTATTGAATAATAACTAAAAATTTATTCCTCGCATCAAATAATATGAAATTTAGCATTATAATATCATATTTCTCAAACTTTAAATACAGTTTAAAAATCAGTTTGCTACCGCCTAAAACAAAAATTTCAGGAAGTCTCTTCTAACGAAACTACCGCGGGTTATTAACGTAGGATTACTTATCGTTGCTACCTCTTTTGTATGTATATATGTATGTAGGTTTTTATGTGTAAATGTTTCTATATACCGGGTGATCCAAAAGTCAGGACGAATTTTAAAAATGAATAATTCGAAAACGAATAAAGAAAAAAAGATGCGGTTTGCACCAAACGGATGGAAAAGAAGCCGGGTTTTGTGTGGTAACGAAAAAAAATAGTTCTGTTGGCGACCAACAGATGGCGCTGTCGGATTTCTGATATAGGATTATGCAAATCAACAAACGAATAAAATGGAGCAACTACAGGAGGTAATGGTAGTCAAAGCTTATATGCAACAAAATGCTGTCCATAGTTGAGAAAGCCCTCTAGTTAAACTGAATTATAAGAATTCGGAATGCGGCATTGCGAGCATATCGCTACATGAAGGGTATGCGAGATAGCAAAGAACCAATAACGTCTTCTGCATTGAACAAAATGATGAAGAACTTTGAAGCTACAGGTTCTTTGGCGTCACGTCCAAGAAGTGGACGCCCCTCACGACAGTGGAGCAGACGGTCCAATCCATGTCGGCGGTTTCTGCACATGGGGAGTGCAGTGCCTCGAGAAGTTTCGAGGCAGACAGGAGTGTGGTACGTAAGTGTCTGGAGAGCACTGCGAATAACCCTGAAACGGTATCCCTACAAGTTGCAACATAACCAAGAACTGAAACCTCTTGACTTCGACTCTCGCCAAGATTTTGCGAATTTGGTAATCAATAAGATGGAAGAGCAGCACGACTGGCTTCACACTGTGCTTTGGACGCATTTTCACACTCTCTGGCGCTGTTAATACCCACAATTGTCGAGTGTGGACCACAGAAAATCCACATGCATTTCTTGAGGTACCCTTGCAACAGCCTAAAGTGACAGTCTGGTGTGGCTTCACTGCTTATTTCATAATTGGTCCATTTTTTTTTTCGAGGAAGTCACAAAGACGGGTTTCAAAACAGTTTCTGTCACTGGTCAGCGATATGCAGCACTGTACATTCCTGAACTGCAAGCGCGACAGGCACTCCAAACAGTCACCTTTATGCAAGATGAGCACCACCTCATATTGCTCTGCCAGTTGCAACGCCTGCTACGCTCAACATTTGGGGAGGATCGCATTATCAGCGCTGCTTTAATCACGCATGGCCTCCAAGATCTCCCGATCTGACCCCTGTTACTTTTGGCTGTGGGGATTCTTGAAATCAAAAGTGTACCGCGACCACCCGCATCACTAGCAGCACTGAAAGATGCCATCCGCCAAAATGTGTCTGCCATAACGCAAGAAATGCTACTCAATGCTGTGAACGGTGTGGTGACTCGTCTCACAGCGGTACTTCTGACTGATGGACAGCACATTGAACATTTAACTGTAATGAAGCTGACTTGTAACTTGTAAACATTTTTTCATTTGTAAATCATCTTTTGGTGAAATAAAAACTATAGCGCCATCTGTTGGCCGACAACAGAACTATTTTTTTTACGTTGCCACACAAAAACCCGGCTTCTTTCCATCCGTTTGGTGAAAACCGCATCTTTTTTTCTTTATTCTGTTTTCGAATTATTCAATTTTAAAGTTCGTCCTGACTTTTGGATCACCCGGTATCTGTATGTATGTGTGTGTCTGTGGTATATATATATATATATATATATATTATATATATATATATATATATATATATATATATGTGTGTGTGTGTGTGTGTGTATGTGTGTGTGTGTTTGTGGTGTGTGTGTGTAAGTAAGTAAGAATTAGATCTTGTAATTATTATTTTAATGACTCGTCCCTCACTTTGAGTACGACCCCCGACGAATCAGAGCCAGAGAGTTTGTAGGAGGACCGGTTTCTTCCCGAAGAAGACCTGCTGGACAAGGGTTTCCGTCCTGGGTTGGCAACATACTAGGGAGATGAGGTTTTTTCAGATTTGGCGCTGTACTACTTGAAATTTGGTATGTGGTCGTGATCAGGGATGCGACATCGATGTCGATGTTTTCGAAACATCGATGTTTTGATACATACATCGATGTTTTAAACATCGATTTACTGAAGCCGATGTTTTTTTAACATCGATTTTTTGTGCTCGATGTTTTTTTTTAAATGAAAAACTACCATAATAAAAAAAAATTTCCACGTAGCATAATTTCACACTCATAAATGTAAGGTCTGAATTCTGAAAAGGGACGACTACAAAAGGGGGAAACGATTCCTTAGCAAACAGACAAATGGCAGTCAACAACCAATGAACTAATCAGAGCGCTTGGAATGTGCCTGATACTCCAAAACCTTCCATGGGGTTTTATTTACATAGTATATACACGAGAGCAGCCTTTAGTTTTTGTTTTGTTCTGGTTTTATATAAGTTTGCGTTAATATAATTAGTAAGAGCTCCCAAAAGTACCGTTTGGAAATATGTTTTGCAAAACCTCTGACAAATTGGCGAAATGCAATATTGTCTTTAAGTCCCTTCAAAACTTCTGGCAATACCACGAATTTATCTGGACATTTGAAGGCAGACCATGGCGATATTTACAACGAGAATTTATGTCATCAATGTAGCCCCAAGGCAAAAGCAACCAACTTTTTGTCATTTGTGTCAGCCTAATCAGAGAGTAAAATTAAATCCCCCCCCCCTCCCCCCCCCCCACGACTAACCGAAGTAACATTAATGTTAGAGATTACTAAACCAGTTTTAAAAAATGGATGTTCTATAAACATCGCTGTTTAAAACATCGATGATTTTTGGGGGCGATGTTTTATTAGCATCGAGTTTTAATATTGAATATCGATGTTTCAAAACATCGATGTTTTGCTATCGATGAAGCATCCCTAGTCGTGATACGCGCTGTTCGCTAAACTAGAATGTTGTCTCGAAGTTAATGGACTTAATAAACATATTAAAGTAAAACGAGTTGATTCTGTCTGAATTCAAATTATTTATATATATATATATATATATATTATATATATAATAATATTATATATATATATATATATATATATATATACTATATTTATATTATATAATATATATGGTGTGTGTGTGTGTGTGTGTCAGTCAAAATTTTGACACATTTTGGTACTTTTCTGTTTTACTATTACTGCTTGCCCAAGCGATAAGACTGGGTTTGGCGCGCTGCTAAAATTATAACTCCCGACGACGGACGATTTTAGTGTCTGAAATTTTGCTTTCGGAGGACCGTTATGGAGGAACGTAATCCTACGTTAAAAATATCACAATTAATGCATCGTTACTAACTTTTAAAGCGGGCCGGATAGCAAAGTCCCTGGTTACGAAGATATATGGTCCTTGGGCTTTTCATGGCCCCTCGCGACGAGGCTTGAGGAATAAATTTTAAATTCTATTTTGATGGTCACGCTTCGGACCCCGTAAAATCTTTGTACTCTTGATCATGACCCACTTGCGAGGACCAGGTTCTGTCGGATAGCTTTATCTCTGGCCTTATGTTTGTTTGACTACGCCTGCCGTAGGTTCACCAGAAGTTACTTCTCTAATTCTCTTTCAAATCATCCTTTCGTAGATCAGATCCAACAGGAACACGCTGCCGGAGTCTTGTTTCTCGTTTGTATATCCGTTGCAAATACGTCATTTTCTCTTTAATTGTGTCTAAGGTGGCTTGTTCTCGAGTTAATTAACACGCCACCGTCTCTTTAATGCTTGCCAACCGTCTTATGCCGTGCACAATGGCAACTTCCTTCGATGAACGAGGATGTTGTATTCGCTCTCATTAGCGCTTCGATGCCTGTTTCTGCGTGCGTAATTCTGCGGCGGCGGAGACGAATTAATCGCAGGACAGGTGGAGCGAAAGAGAATTGTTGTTTTAAGGCACTTCAGGGGAAAAACTTTTGCTTTATTTTTAACACGTGCGTCTCACGTACCCGAAAATGGCACGGATATCAAATCAGATACAGATGAACAATTTGTGTAAAAGTTAATATCTATAAACAAGTGGGTGTTTTTTTTCTGCTTTTTTTTCTGATGTTTTTTTTTCCGCGCGTGCGTGCGTGTGTGTGTAGATAAATAAAGATAGGACTTATAATTAAGTTTAATTCGAATTATTTTTTTAAAATTTGTTTTGGACAAAAAAAATGTTCGTGACCTTTTCTTTTTTCTTTTTTTCTTAATATGAAAAAGTTTATTACGCTTAAATATACATATGTTTGGCGTGTTAAAGCTCTAGGAACAGGGGTCCCCCAACCCCACGCCATGGCGCCAGCCGATCGTTTTACGTGTGTCCACCGCTGTGCGACCACGATAAAATATTTCAGTTTTCAATAAAATGCCATGTAAAGTTTTCTTAATTTTAATGATTAACCACACAAAAGTAGAAATGGCGTTTTTTATAAAGAATTTTTATACTTTGTAGATTTTGTATGCATTATTAGTAATCATTTATTTTACACAAGAATATTAACAATAGTTTTTTATGTTTAATTATATTTTTGGAATTACAGTGGAATCTCGATCGATCGTTTCGGATCCATCGTTTTCCCGTATGTGTCGTTCATTTTATCCAGTCCCAACGATCATATGCTTTGTTATGTTTCCGCATCTATCGTTTTTCCCGCATTTTTCGTTCATTTCAATCGGTCCCTTGAAAAACGATAGATCGAGATTCCACTGTATCTCGGCTGAGAGAATACCGTAAAAAAACCTTCATGAATTAAACGACTTAGTTACATCACTGTCATGAATATTTCGTAGTTTTCAGTTAGTAATTCCATTCACTTTTGATACTATATTTAATTCTAAGAAATATGTTATCGAAATTTTAAATAAATAAATAATTAATAAATAAATTTATCATATTTAACAGTGATTCATTTCTTTAGTGAGAAATCGCGCTGTGAAAGAATCACGCTTTGTTTACATCGTCAAAGATGGATGATCTCACAGGGAGACGCCTCATTAGAATCCAAATAACTCTAAACTATTGAAGTAACAGATTAAGTGTACGCAGAAAAATTATCAGTTTTTTTTATTTGAGATTCCACTGTATATGTTTTTTTTGTATATTATGTGTATGCATTATTAACTATGGCCAACTATAAATTCATACTGGTAACACTACTTGGTAATTTGAGAATTTAAATAAACTTTTTTTGTAATTTATACATTTGTGTGTGTTTAATTATTTTAATTAGTACATTTATATTTTTTAAATCGTTTTATTCTTGCATTCTTTTGAGCTTTATAGAGTAGCAAAGAATAGCAACACAGGTGGGTTGTTTACAAACGATGTTAGCCATTTTCAGAAAGTTATCGAACGTACTTTCAAAAACAACAACCGGCGAAACATTAGCTTCATAACCAATCGATATTTTCATATGGTTTTTCGTTTATTCATAAATTGAAAAAATAAAGTGCCACCAAAACACGGGCTATATTTGGGTGGAAACACAAGGAATAAAATATTATTGGCCAATCAACAAGCTTCTCGGAATGTGGAATCTGAAGAACACAGATTTCGAAGGCTGGAACAGCATAGCTCATGCTGTTGCGAGATCTGAAAATCTCAAGAACAGAAAAATGCAAGGCTGGAAGCTGATCGCACAGCTCATGATGCTAGAGAGCTGAAAGAACAAGACAAGTTTCTGCAAGATCTACCCGTTTAGAATTACAAGATGCAGCTTTTGTTTACAAACCAGTAAGTGCTGGAGTCATTCCATGGTTCTATTGAAAATTCTGCTAAACCTGTAACTTCGGCTTTTTTTCTTTTTTTTAACTGCAATGATGACAGACTGAATCTAGCTGAATTCTGAGGAGTTTATTATAAATTTGTATATTTTTATGTTGGGTTTTCATTTAATGATGTGCATATCATTTTGCATCCTTTTTTTATACTATGATATTTATGCCGTGTTTAATTTTTTAATTGAGTTAGACAAACAAACATTCTTAGAATCCCGGGCATCGCTGGGTACTCCTGCTAGTATATATACTTATATATAAATAGAGAGAGATTTTGTATGTGGAGGGTAATCTCCAGAACCACTGCACCTATTGAAAAATTCTTTCACTGTTTGAAAGGTACATTATTCCAGATGGACATAGGCTATATATTATGTATATCTGATCAGTAGAAATAAAGTTAGGGACTTAATCCTAACAATCTCCATTGTTTCCGCTACTGTCTTCTACCGCTTTTTGTTCCAAAGATTTCAACGATCTTTATCGTGGTGCTATCGCGGTGGGCTTCTGTTCTGACGCTAGCGGTTCGAACCTAGCCGTTCTCCGGCACGCCTTTTTCTTTTAAAAAATTTATTTTAATTATTAACTAACATAAAATTAATTTAAGGTATTATTTAGGTTATTATTAAGGTAAAAAAAGATTTACAATTATTGGCTATCAACTGGAAATTTATTGGTATAATATTTGTTCAACCCGGACAAAGTCGGACGGGCCGCTAGTATATATATAAAACAGTTCCGTAACTGACTGACTCACTGACTCACTGACATACAACGCACAGACCAAACCGCTGGATCAAAAGGGCTGAAATTTTGCATGGCGATTCTTCTTATGGTGTATGAGTGCACTAAATTTATGCACTAAATTTATGGTGTATGAGTGCACTGGATTTTTGAAAAATTCTTCTTAGATTTTTTAAAATTAAATTTTTAAGCTGTTCTTGTAACTTTTTTTAAGTTTGCATTTAAAATAATAATCTGAGGGTTATAAAATTTATATCACGGGAAAGATCATAAAAATTCCTTCAAAATGAAATCTTTTTTGAATCTTTACATGCAATTTATGATTTTTGGTGAATTTTTAAAGATTCATTTTTAGAATTTAATTTATTAAATGCTGATCACGTGGTTTCTTTTCTTTTTACGATACTTTAAATTAATTTTACGTCACGTTCATAAGAACGAAATAAATTGCTAAAAAATTATTAAAATACGGTTAAAAGATAAAAATGTAACCACTAGACTAATTGATTCAGCTAGTATATATATATATATAATATATATATATAATATATATATATATATATATATATATATATATATATATATATATATATATAAATGGATGTATGTGTGTATGTTTCCGCATCACTCTGGAACGCCTGGGGCAATTTCAACCAAACTTGTATACATATGACTTACAATCTGGGAAAAAAAACACTGGGGGGGGGTAAGACTCCCCTAGGGAGAGAGGGGAGGGGGAATGTGAAAATAATCGAAAACGTCTGATATCAGTGTCGAATCCATAGTTTTCGGGGCCAGTGAGATGAACAGTGACACTCCCGATGCCGTTTAAGAGCAAGTTCAGTCCCATCAGCATTTTGGGGAGGTGAAAAGAAGGGGTGAAAAATAAAATGTCCAAAATGACAGAGTAGTGTCGAATCGATAGTTTTCGGGGTCGCTGAGATGAATAGGGGAAACTAAATATGCTGTTTATAATCAAGTTTTGAGTTAAATTAATATTATAGTGAATTCGTAATTTTGCTTTATAATTTGTATAAACTCGTCCGGACGAGTTTGTAACCAGTTGCGCCGTGTGCGTGGCTCCATTCAATTACATAGGTTACGACTCATCACGGACTGGTTTGTGACTGGAGTCAGTTATCAGTTTCTTTTGAGCTGCTCCGTGTGCAGACGGCCTAAATGGTAATCCAGTTCCCTCCAAGTGTTTCGTAACATATCCGGCGTTATTACACTTTTTCTCTTGTGGATTCATTAAATCCGTAGTGTATGAACAAAAAATTGAAACTGTCGATGTGTTGAAGAAGCGTATCATTCAAGCAGTACGTCTAATAACTCCTGATATGATACAAAACACTTGGAGGGAACTGGATTACCATTTAGACGTTTGTCGTGCTACAAAAGGTGCACACATCGAAATCTATGATACCATGATTGATATCAAAACTTGGTGAGATGTTCTTTCTATTTAAATAGCTTTTTTTAAATACTAATGGGTAGTCCCGTAAATATAAGCCATAACTTTTGGATACTTTTAGCCCGGACACCCTGTATATAACACATTTTTTATTTTCACCAATAACTTTATTCATTTTTTTCTCTAATGCAGAGGCAGTTCGTCGGAAGACATTCGCCTTTTTTATTCACCGCTATTTTACTGGCTACTTTATTAAGGGAGCACTATTTAGGTGAGCCAGCATTGCTCCCTATGAGGGGAAAACACGGTAAGGGCCACGCCTTATTCCGGATTTGAACCCAAACCCACTGCGCGGAAGAGAACAACGCTAACCACTATACCACGAGCTCGGCCCAATAACTTTATTCATCGTTTTGTTCCACTACATTCTGCCATCTTTCAAGCAACTCAATAATTCCAAACTCTAAAAATTTTTTATCTTTTTGAGCAAAGAAATGCTCTAGGTGCATTTTGCAGTCTTCCAAGGAAATGAAATTTTTTTTTCCTAGTAAGAGAATTTTGTTAGAAGACCGAAAAAATTGACATCCGAAAGTGCAACGTTTGGTGAATACGGCAGATGAATCAGCACAAACTGTAACAGTTTCTGCCTGGTCATCAAAGAAACGTGCGGTCTCGCGTTGTCCCGATGCATGATTATGTGTTCTAATTTTGACTGATTCCGGACGCTTTTCTTCGAATGCTACTTTCAGACGGGCTAAATGGGAGAAGTACTTGTTGGAATTAACCGTTTGGTTTTCCAGAAGAAACTGAAAATAGAGGACACTCTTCCGATCCCACCACATACACAACATCGACTTATTTGGATGAAGAAAGTGGCTTTGGTGTGGCTGTTGGTGATTCATTTCGCTTGCAACACGACCTCTTCTGTTCCACATTATTGTACGGTATCCACTATTGTAAGGTCATTGGCTACTAGTAGCCAATGACCCTCACACCTTCTACTGCTGGTGTACAATAGACCCTTAATTTTCTCGACATTTCTAAAAGGCGGCACATTAGAGGGACATGGCCCATTATAGGTGCACTTACCTTACATATATCCAAGAAATTGTTCATGCATTAATTTTATGCTAATTACTGCCCATTTATGTAAATAAATTATTTATTATTCATTTGTAATTTCATGTCGATTGGTTAGTCACTTGTTGGAGTTTATCTCCCATTTTAGCACACAATGCAATGGGGTATCTCTGGTACGCCTCATGACACAAACCCATTGTACTTATTATTATTGAACCCTTCTGCGTATAACCTCAAATGCCCTCGTGTACCGTTGGCGGTACACGTACCACCAGTTGGGAACTACCGTTTTAGACCCCAAAAAAATTGTGCAATTACATATTTAATGCTACCTTTACTCTTTTTCTTGCAGAGTAGAAGGACTTCCAGTTAGGACCAGAGTTAGCCCTACACATAGCAGAACACGAGCCCGATCTCATTACCTGGGTCGAAAATCCCGTTACTCGGCACCATTCATTCACAAATGCGCTCAGAAATCTTGCATAAACATCCGCCATTTCTGTGGACTCCAAAAGACCGAAAAGTAAAACCGCAGCCTTGGACAAGAATAGAAGAAGTTACGCAAAGTGCGTCTATTTGTAGAACCTTGAAAGCCCCTGTCACCTGTGATTCAGGCTCATTCCGGTCGCACTTGCTTTTGCATTCTGATTCGAACGATATTTAGGTCTGAATTTAACGGGGAACCCACAGGCGTTCGTTTCGAATTATCACTTTGCTGCCAATGACACGCGCGGGGATTCTTTAGGGCCGTGACGTAAGTTTTTTTTTCTACAGAAACATCTCTCTACGGGAAAATGCCGATGAGTAATGCAGATTTCTCAGTAAAGAGAAAAGCGGATACAACTCTGAATATCTCAGTGAAACATCGCGGTTGCAATTGTTTGATTTAAAATAAAACAGAGTTTAAAAAAAAAAAACACGAATTCCTGAATAATGAATCATCACGTTAATTTTTTGGAAAATTACGTTAGAACGCAAGACTTGCTTCAGACTCACTTATTCACATATATACGACTCTACTAAAACGTTAAGTTCCTATCTTGATTTTGGATGCATTAGTTTACCTCAAAAGTGACTGTAAAAAGTTATCTTCTTTCTATTCTCAGCTGAAATGAATCAAACGATGGGTAATTATATATATATATATATATATATATATATATATATATATATATATATATATATTCAGTAAATTCCATACAGTCCGCTTTGTCGATTTGTGGTACGAGCGTTTTTCATGTTTTCTTCCTGTAACCGTTACTGACGTCACTGCTGTGTATTTATGTTCTGTTATGTTCAGTTCTGTTTATGCTGTTCGGCGTCGGTTACTGAGATGATGCTTACAATAAAATAATGAGTAAGTAAGTTGTTTTCTTCGATCCCTAACAAGTTATGAACCATTCTATGATACATTCATCGAACTAGCCTAGTAAATACTATATATATATATATATATATATATATATATATATATATATATATATATATATATATATATATATATATATATTATATATCTTTAAGGAGGTACCTCATTTGTCGATTTTGGTTAAGTATGAAGGGAGAGAAAGGGATCGACACAAAAAAATCACCTAAAAATAATATATATGGTTTTTCCATACAAAAAGAATAATGTACACCTACGCGGATGTTGCCAATAAAGAAACTCATTAATGAAATCATAGAATGGTAATGAAAGCAAACGATGTATAAATTTTAAAGTACGGTGCGATTGATAATGGAAAAATAAAAAAAGCTAGCGCGCGCGCCATCTAGGGGAAGAAAAATTGTTTATGATGTTTATACTTCGGTTTTCAAACAAACAATAAAATGTGTAATTCCAAATCAACAATTCGCATGAAGCGGAGATCTTAATCTTTAAAATGGTACCTCATTTATAGATTTTGGTTAAATATGGAGGGAGAAAAAGGGATAAAAAAAAACACGTTTTAGAAATAATATATATAGATATGTGTGTGTAAGTGTGTGTGTGTATATATATATATCACACTTCTAGCTTAATAAACCCATTCACTGAGTTTCTAAACCCGCAAGGGCAGGTTAATGTACCCGTTTCCGGAAGTGGGTTGTAGGACCCATTTTCGAATGCGGGTTGAACATAAACGAGTTCCCCTTTGCAATGGATTTCAAACCGACGAAGTGAGTTCACCAACAAACTTTTTTTTTCTCTATATGAGGAACAGGAATAAATTTTAAAAGGACGTAATAATGCTAGGGTAGTCCCATTTGGCGATTAATCTTAACAGTTATCTTATTTTACATTCGCTCACGAACTGCTACTAAATCCAGAACAATGTCCTTTACTGTTTTCATAAGCAGGAGTTCTGCTGAGTTTCAGTCGTCTGTTATTGTTGGAGAGTATTAATGAGGAGGAAACTGAAACTAAATTCGTCCGAAAGGCGCTTCTTCCCAACTAAAATAAACGCTTTTTCTCGAGTGAAACTTTCCCCGCGGTGTGAGGTCGGTAACATTGAAAGACGCAAATCAGCCAGATTTCCGAGCCAAGACGCTGTAACGCACGACATGCTACCATTAAATGAAATCGCTTTAGCTACGTAAGAACATGATCCCTTTGGAAGTAGAGCGCGGCTTTTTGCTAAACGCTCCATTATACGTTAATGCGGATGTGTACTAACCCTAATGGATTCGCTCACCTCGATGTTAACCTATGGAGAAAATGTATTTTCTATTTGCAGGTACATGAATGCTGATAATCCAATACAAATGGTATTTTCAGATAAACTGAACTCTTCTGCAACTTGCAACAGGATTGATTTTATATATTTCGTCCACCAAAGGAATTAATGAGCGTTTAAAACACACTATACAAGATTTTTCCCCCGAATGATTTACATTTTATAATATTACTAGCTCAAAACCCGTACTTCGCTACGGAGTACATTCAAATTTGTAAATACAACGGTCAATGTATGCAATTAATGCCAAAAGAAATATATTTATAATAAATACAACCGTCAATGTATGCAATTGATGTATATATATATATATATATATATATATATATATATATATATATATATATATATATATATATATATATATATATATATATATTATAAAAAAAATCACAAGGGATATTTTTATAGACAAAATAATGTAGAAGAAAATATTCAAATTAAATATAATAGAACATACTAAAGAATATAGTACAGTTTGAGAAACATATCTTTTACTGTATTTTAATATTTTTCTGGATAATGTACAATCGTCTGCCGCATTAGCAAGGGAAAAAAAACTTTTTTTTTGTCTATTTCGTTGTTATGCACGTGACGATAAATTAATTTAAAGTACCAGAAAAAGAAATCACGTGATCGGCATTTAATAAATTAAATTCTAAAAATGAATCTTTAAAAATTCACCAAAAATCAGAAAATGGAGGTAAAGATTCGAAAACAAATTTCATTTTGAAGGAATTTTTATGATCTTTCTCGTGATATAAATTTTATAACCCTCAATGGATTATTTTAAATGTAAACTTAAAAAAAGTTTAAAATACAGCTTAAAAATTTAATTTTAAAAAATCTTAGAAGAATTTTTCAAAAATCTCTCTTACCGCACCCGTATACTATAAGAATCGCCATGCAAAATTTCAGCCCTTTAGGTCCAGCGGTTTGGTCTGTGCGTTGTATGTCAGTCAGTGAATGAGTCAGTTACGGAACTGTTTTATATATAGAGATTAGCATTTTCAAAAATGCCCGAAAGTTTAAAATTTCTTTCTCTATTACGGAGAACATTTTTTAAAAAATATTTCAATCCAAGCCGGCAGTCTTGCTACAAATTTTCAACAGTGAATCTCTTATGTATAATATGTACCTACCTAGCTGCCACTATTAAAATTCCATCCTATGTAATTATATAGATAAACTAGCTGAAAACCCGCGCTTCGCTACGGAGTACATTCAAATTAAATACAACGGTCAACGTATGCAATTTATGCCAAAAAATAAATATATATATTTATAATAAATGCGATGATCAATGTATACAATTGATGTAAAATATATATCTATCTATATATATATATTTATAAAAAAATCGTAAGGGATATGCATTTTTTTTTTTGGATAATATCCAATCGTCTGCTGCATTAGAAAGAGAAAAAAATATTTTTTTTGTCTATTTAGATGTTACGCACGTGACGATAAATTTATTGAAAGTACCAGAAAAAGAAATCACGTGATCAGCATTTAATAAATTAAATTCTAAAAATTAATCTTTAAAAATTCACCAAAAATCAGGAAATGGAGGTAAAAATTCGAAAAAAATTTCATTTTGAAGGAATTTTTATGATCTCTCTCGTGATATAAATTTTATAACCCTCAATGTATTATTTTAAATGCAAACGTAAAAAAAGTTTAAAAAACAGCTTAAAAATTTAATTTAAAAAAATCTAAGAAGAATTTTTGAAAAATCTTTCTTAGTGCACCCCAACACTATTAGAAGAATTGCCATGCAAAATTTCAGCCCTTGAGGTCGAGCGGTTTGGTCTGTGCGTTGTATGTCAGTCAGTGAATGAATGAGTCAGTTACGGAATTGTTTTATTTTTATAGATAAACTAGCTGAAAACCCGCACTTCGCTACGGAGTACATTCAAAGTAAAAACATCGGTGAATGTATGCAATTAATGCCAATATATATATAATAAATACGACGATCAATGTATATAATTGATGTAAAATATATATATATTTATAAAAAAATCGTAAGGGATATTTTTATAGACAAAATAATGTAGAAGAAGATATTAAAATTAAATCTAATATAAAGAATACTAAAGAATATAGTACAGTTAATATAGTACAGTTTCTAGAACATTTCTTTTACTGTATTTTAATATTTTTTTGGATAATGTCCAATCGTCTGCCGCATTAGCAAGAAAAAAAAATTATTTTTTGTCTATTTAGTTTTTATGCACGTGACGATAAATTTATTTAAAGTACCAGAAAAAGAAGTCACGTGATCAGCATTTAATAAATTAAATTCTAAAAATTAATCTTTAAAATTTCACCAAAAATCAGGAAATGAAGGTAAAGATTCGAAAAAGATTTCATTTTAAAGGAATTTTTATGATCTTTCTCGTGATATAAATTTTATAACCCTCAAATTATTATTTTAAATGCAAACTTAAAAAAAGTAAAAAAAACAGCTTAAAAATTTAATTTAAAAAAATCTAAGAAGAATTTTTCAAAAATCTCTCTTAGTGCACCCCTACACTATAAGAAGAATCGCCATGCAAAATTTCAGCCCTTTAGGTCCAGCGGTTTGGTCTGTGCGTTGTATGTCAGTCAGTCAGTGAATGAATGAATGAATGAATGAATGAGTGAGTCAGTTACGGAACTGTTTTATATATATAGATAGATAGATAGACATATTAATGCGAGTGATTTTTGTATCTTTTTTTTGTGCATTCTAAATTTTTTATGTTGGGAGACAAGGACCCATTATTCAAAGAACTTAGTATAGCTATGGAACTAGCACTTTAGTAACATTGCTTATTACCGGATTCCGAGTATGGCGTAGGTCATGGAGTTTAATGAACGCGCAGATGTAGAATATTTAGAATTGATAGACTTGCCAAGCATCGGTCGAGATGAAACAACCCATAAATAAGCCGTTTTGTTCCCAGACAGTTGAAACTTGTATTTCGCTCTCTTTCTCGAAAAACTCTTCGGCTAATTTAATTTGTGGTTACACTTTCCTGGGTAAAGATAAAAATATATTCTTTCCTCGGATGTGTCAAAGAAAGAACTTGGGAATCCTAGAATGTTATACACTACTCCAGTTTTTACTGCTGTATTAGGTCATTCGAATACTGACGATATTAATACCTGTAGAAACACTACTAAGGTAACATATTTTGTAGCTATTCGTTAGTACAGTAATCCCTAAAATATCAATTATCTGAATATCTTGATCTGAATGCCACATACATACATACATACATACATACACGCATGCATGCATACATACATACATACATACAAACATACATACATGCATACATACAAACATACACACATGCATACATACAAACATACATACATGCATACTGTAGAAGTGAAAATGGTATAATTCCCCACGGTGTGTGGACAATAAAGAAGGTATTATAAAGGATGCAGGGGCAGGGGTAAATACAGGATTGTAAACCAATAAAAAATAGAAGAATAGCTGTCGGTGTGGCCAGTGATAGCGATCTGAAGTCTAAATTTTACAAGATGGATGGTCGTTATTTTATGGCCCACAGTAAAAACGTCAGATGAGAAGGGTCAAAGTTGTTTTGCAAAATAAAAGTATGTTGGGGGAGGTACTACATAGACTATGGACAGAGGCGACAGAGGCGGTATAATAAAGAACCAATTAGGGGTAGGAACCACTGAAAGAAAAACAGCCCACTGCCCAATAAAAGTGAGGGGCGTGCCAGAATGGCCCCCCTGTAAACGGACAACAGCTCCGCTAAGGACGGAAGGAATCGGAAAAGAAGGAGGCGGATTTTAGATTGGGTTCCTGAGAGTTAGATGTCGGACACTCTCGTCTGCCCCATAGCCTTGGAGAAGTGCGAATATCCCGCCAAGGTGTTCCTACACTGGAGATGATACTGGGTCCCGGTCGCCGATGCTACGATCATCGCTGCATACATCCGTTATAGTAAGTGCCTCCCCGATAGACTCTAAAAATCATATTTGACTCTATAGTTTGCCTCTGCTTCTGGATACCTTATGTCAAAATGGTTAATATGAAACGGATTGTTAAACAAATAGCTCTGACAAGTTAATTGAAATTTGGGTTATCAAATAAATGTATGTTTAAGGTCAATGCGTTGTATTCCTTGCTTGTTCCAACCCATGCATGCATCCATTGCTTCTAGGTAATTAACTCCTACACATACATACAAGCATACATACATGCATACATACAAACATACATACATACATACAAACATACATACATGCATACATACATACAGTAAAACCTAGTTTATCCGGCCCTGGTTTATCCGGGTCAGATTTGTAGACATTATTTTTATTTAATGTTCACATTAGATAATAATGGTCAGGAGATGGCCGAATGGCTAGGGCGTTGGCATACGGTTCAGATCCTGTGGGTTCGAGTCGCACCGTTGGCATGGATGTTTGTAGCCGTCCGGAATCGGCTTTAAACTGTAGGTTCCGGTCTAATTAGCCCTCGTGTAGCAAACAGTTGAAAACAGCGCTCCAAACCAAACCAAACCATACCATTAGATAATAATTTTTAACTACGATAGCAAGAACGTAAGTGCAAGTACGCCAAATATTCGCTTTTTAGTTTCATTCAATGTACACTTCCTGCATAGACTGTACGATAATTTATGGTAATAAAATGCCTTTTGTTGAGTTTAAGAAAGCTTTACTAGACTTACCAATTCAAGAAATGACGTGAAAAGTTATTTTTATATTTTAAAATGCCTTGTAAACAATACTATGCAAATTTGTTACTAAACATAGTTTTTTATCATAATAAACGGTAAGTCTGCTTAGTTAAGAATTTTCTTTAGCTTATTACCCATATTACCTGGATTATACGGCTTTTCGGTTGTCCGGATTGCCTATGGTCCCAGTTAGTCCGGATAAACGGGGTTTTACTGTACATACATATATATAAATATATATACTAGCATTATTGTCCGGCGTTGCCCGGGTAGATATATAGATATAAAATATTTCATGCATTCCATCAAAAAAAATACTGGGCTGCACTCCCGCTCTTCATGTTCATCTGGCCAGACAGAATGCGCTTAGCACGTTTCGACTGAAATGATATACAAAGAATAAGAAAGAAAGAAACTTTGAGCCTGCGGACCTTCGTCTGATTTTAAGGTCATTCCCAACCCTCTTTCTCCCGCGCATTGGAATTTGACCACCACCCCCCCTCTCCGTCATCCTCAAACCACCCCTCTTAACGCAGCTGGTCGAGGGGAATCCACAGGGGGTAGACGCACCTCTATCGGGCACAAAAAACATTAAAATATTAATTTTTAAAAAAAACTAATTGAGCCCCAAATTTCGTTTTTCCTGATTTAAGTTTCTCGGGTCCAAAACATTAACTGTGCCGAATTTGGTCCCGGTGGGTGAAACAGTCTATGATTCTATAGCGGACAAACAAACAGACAAGCTCTTATATATATATAGATATAAGATATATATATATATATATATATATATATATATATATATATATATAAATTACGCCATATGTGCTACATGAAAAGCTGCATAAAACCTCATAATGGATTCAAGACCAAATTTTGTTCACAAGTGACAGCAATCTGGAGTCGCGCTTAAAAAAAAATTGGGAAAAAAAATTTGAGAAAAAAAAAATTGAAGTGTGCGTGAATTCGGAGGAGAAACCCTGGCTTCATATTGTATAGAAGAGTTGAGTAATAATGATGTAAATTTGACTTAATTTGATTAAAATAAATTCACTGGCATATACTTTATATTTTCTAAATTATTTAAACTCATTTATGCCATAATAGAGATTTAAGTTAAAATCAAAAAAATATCATATATGAATAAATCTGAATAGCGCAAAATGTTATAAACTGTATCAATTATTCATATTCATTTATATATATATATATATATATATATATATATATATATATATATATATATATATATATATATATATATATATATATATATATATATGACACGGTGCTTACACCGCGTAACCTTTATCTAAATAATTGATCTAAAAGGCAGTCATCATTAAGGCCTGTGGCAAATAACTACGACTTAAATAACAATTAAAAACTTTCTTTATTACACTAGTTAAAAGTCAATTCAATCCGTGTTCCAAGTTCCCACAATCTCTCAGTTTACGACACGCGACTTCGTCCAACGGCGTATAACTCTAATCTATGCTTTGTTCTTTTTTTTTTTTTTAGCTCTGCAATTACGCGGGTGAAGCATCTTGTGACATGCGATTCAGTGTAATATTACACTAGACGACTACAATTTAAATCACTAAGAATAGTTTTGTTTTATCAACGAGAGACTTGCGATTGGTACTTAGAGAACACAAGTTTGATATCAACTTGATATTTATTTTAAGAGGGCCCTACTAATATTTTTTTATTTATCCCCAAAATCTCACGACACACCAGAATCAATGACCTAGAAATGGGTGCTAGCCGAATGCTGCGATGTGTTTTGGATGCCTTTTAACGTAGGATTACGTTCCCCCATAACGGTCCTCCGGAAAGCAAAATTTCAGACGCTATTTTGGCAGCGCGCCAAACCCAGCCTATATCATTTGGTCAAGCAGTAAACAGTTAAAGAGAAAAGTACAAAAATGCGTCAAAATTTTGACACACACACACACACACATATATATATATATATATATATATATATATATATATATATATATATATATATATATATATATATATATATATATATATATATATATATAACAGTTCCGTGACTGACTGATTGACAGATAACGCACAAACCAAACCGCTGGATCAAAAGGGCTGAAATTTTGCATGGCGATTCTTCTTAGAGTGTAGGGGTGCACTAAGAAAGATTTTTGAAAAATTCTCCTTAGATTTTTTAAAAATTAAATGTTTAAGCTGTTTTTGTAACTTTTTTTAAAGTTTGCATTTAAATTAATAATCTGAGGGTTATAAAATTTATATCACGAGAAAGATCATAAAAATTCCTTTAAAATGAAACCTTTTTCGAATCTTTACCTCCATTTTCAGATTTTTTATGAATTTTTAAAGATTAATTTTTAGAATTTAATTTATTAAATGCTGGTCACGTGGTTTCTTTTCTTTTTCTGATATTTTAAATTAATTTTGCGTCACGTGCATAACAACGAAATAAATTAACAAAAAAATATATTAAAATACAGTAAAAGAAGTGTTCCCCCAAACTGTACTATATTAACTGTACTATATTATAATTCTCTAAAAAGCAATTTCATTATTTTTTCTTTGTAATTATCCTAAAATGTACTCCGTAGCGAAGCATGGGTATTCAGCTAATATATATATATATATATATATATATATATATATATATATATATATATATATATACGCATGAAAATTCTCGTAAATAAAGCCGCGTTCAAAACATTCTTCTCGAACTTGAAAAGTGCCGTAAGCATTAAGAATCTATTCCGTGCACGATTGGGATAATCTCTCAAAAACATCCACTGTTTCGAACGGAATGCGCGCGAAATGTTGCCAACGCACGGGAAACTCAATCCCTCCGCCTTATAAGTAGCTGCGCACGCTACGCTGCCAGAGCCGGGTTCCGCGGATCTGGCAACCAGATCGCGTTCTACTTTAGCCGCAGCAAGTGCAGCTCTCTGGAGAAACAAAACTGTTCCACGACATCAGCAAGAAAATGGCAGATCCTGCGACGCTCCCTTTTAGCAAGGAATCCAGGCCCGAGCGTGGCCGATGCGGCGCAGGGAAGAATCCGCGGATTTACATATTCATGAAGCGCAAAAACAATTAAACTCGAGCTGTTTTGGGATACCATGAAATCCCGGAACGCCGCTCATAGAATTCACGGCATTGTGTTCGTTTTAAGAGGGTTAAACCGCAATAATCAGTTAGTTATTGGTGGAAAGGGATGAATGGCAACGTAGGTTTTTTAAGACTACGCTGTTTTTGTAGCTATAAAAAACATCTCGAATTTCAGCAAATTTAATAAATTCAACTAATAAACTTGTCAATTCAACATTCTACTTCATTAGACAGTCATTTCATTTTAATCACTAGTTTGCTTTAAACAGTAAAATAACTGTGCATGTTTACCGTCAAAACATTTACAAATTTAAATATTCATTGATTTGATTTTGCAGGTTAATTTGCGTAGAAGCCTAGGACATTATCAAATAACAAAAAGCAATACAACATATTAACTTCTTCATTAAAACACCAATACAATGCAACCAGAAAAACTTATTAATCCCTTATATATTCTATAACATACATATGATGAACCAATCAATCAAATGTGAAAGGATATATAAAAAAAATTGCTATTAAAAAAGGCAAAATTAAAAAAAATTGAATTCAGAATTTTTTTCTTTTAAAATATTTTTTTTTTTTTTTTTTTTTTTTTTTTTTTTTTTTTGGGGGGGGGGGGCTATTAATTTCATTTACGTTTACAATAGACTGTCACAAAAAAATTTCGGAATAAACGCGTTTCGCCTCAAAAAAAATTCTAAATAAATTATTCAAATTAAATGTCTTTAATAACTGATATATCAAAACTGATATATTAAATTGAAAGCATAATCTATTTACACTTCTGAGGGTTTTTTCCTTTGTATATTTCTTACAATTTAATTACAGGTAGCCCTCCTACAGCACGGCATCTTATAACACGGTTTCGTTCTAACACGATAAGATAAATTGCGGGAACCCTCGTATAACACTGCAACCTGTAACACGGTTTCGCTCTAACACGATAAAAACATTCGCGAAAACCTTTGTAAAACACTATACTTCTACAGCATTAGGTAATATGATTTTTGTTTAAGACGTTTAAAAACTAAATTACCTTAAAATAATGACGGGAGGGAATAATGAACTATAGTGACTTTACATGAAAATGTATAAACAAATTATAATTTATTCATTTATAACTCTATAAGATTACAATTAGGCCTAAGCTTAGCTGAAAATCTTGAATAATTTTTCCTGAATGTAGACCCTTCCGCTGAAAGAAGCCGAAAATTCAAAAGGGAGCTGCAAAATTGTCTATGTCCATACCGAGAATCTACAATGACCCTGTAAGAACCAGCAAACAAACCAAAATTACAGATTTTTTAAAAAGGATAAAAGGTGCAAAAAATCTAAATGAAGAAAAAGGTTCTGAAAGTGAAGGTGATATCGTTCAATCGAAAAACGTTCTCGTTTGATTGTACTGAGCAGTGATGAGGAAGAAATTTATTAAATTAAGGAAGCATTAAATGAAAATAATATTTCTTGTTTCTTTTCGTTTTGTTTTATACATACATTTATATTTTTAACAAAAATTAAGTTGCTTATATTGAATTTTTTAAAAAAAAGTTTGTTTTTAATAAATTTTCAGAACGTAACCCCCTTTTTTGAACTGTCTCTGGGTCTCATATAACACGGTTTCACACAACACGGCATTTTCTAGGAACCTATCTACCGTGTTATAGGAGGGTTACCTGTATCATGAAATACACGTGAATATACCACGGAAAATTTTTATAAATTACAGGAATTTAACGACTTTATATTACAGATATGATTTGATATCACTAAAATTATAGTATTAATTCATTTGTTTAAAAACTCCTCTGTTATATATATATATATATATATATATATATATATATATATATATATATATATATATATATATATATATATATATATATATAAATATATATATATATATAAATATAAATATATATATATATAAAAAAAAATATATATATATATATATATATATATATATATATATATATATATCTTGGCTGAGAGTATACCGTAAAAGAACCTTCATGAATTAAACAACTTAAGTTACATCACTGACATGAATATTTCGTAGTTTTCAGTTAGTAATTCCATTCACTTTTCATACTACATTTGATTCTAAGAAAAATGTTATCAGAATTTTAAATAAATAAATAATTAAATAAGCAAATTTATCATATTTAACAGTGGTTCATTTATTTAGTAAAAATCACGCTGTGAAAGAATCCCGCTTTGTTTACATCGTCAAAGATGGATGATCTCACAGTAGACGCCTCATTAGAATCCAAATAACTCTAAAACTATTGAAGTAACAGATTAAGTGTACGCAGAAAAAAGTATCAGTTTTTAAAGCTCTTTCCAAATATGTATAATTTATGTACTTCCATGAAAAAAAAATACATCGATTTCGACCTTTTCAAACATGGCCGAATTTCATAACGGATGCCATACCGGAAACGGTCCACCCGGAATTGTTCCGGCGACCGACCGACAGTTTTTTTTTTTTATTTTTATATAGATATATTAATTGACATTAGCATATTAATACTGTACACAGTAGCTTTATTTTATTCCGTCTGGTAAATTTCCATACTTCTTTGGTTCATTTATCTATTTCTAAGTGTTTACGATAAGTTATTTTTTAATTCCAAATTTGAAAATATAAGTCAAAGATAATATATGCCGCACAACCCCAGAAACAAACTATATAAAGAACGCTCTGTTTTCCTTAACAACATTTATACGTTGATTTTATAGATCCCTGAAAAATGCGAAAGCCTCCTTGATTGAGTTTTAACAAAAAAAATATTCTTCAACATCAGTTAATTAATATATATATATATATATATATATATATATATATATATATATATATATATATATGTTTGTATATCTTATTAATAAAAGCGAATGTTTGCGTGTGTGTGTGTGTGTGCGGCCTCGAGACGAATCTGTGAAACTTACAGCCAAGAAATTTGGCACACGGGTAGTGAAGAGTCTGAACATGTGCACCTCGAAGCCCAAATTTAAAATTTTATTACCGTTAATTTTTAATTAATAAAAAACCAACAATTTTTGAAGGGTGAGTCCAGAAAATGTAAGAGCCTCCCAGCCGCCACATTTGATAATGTCAAAATCGATGCATTTTTTTTTCATGAAAGTACATAAATGTTACATATTTGGAAAGAGCATTAAAAACTGATATTTTTTTCTGCTTACAGTTATTCTGTTACTTTAATAGTTTTACAGATATTTTAATTCTAAAAGCACTCCACCGCTGAGACGAAAGAATCAAATCACCCATCTCCAGTATGGTGCAGCCATCTGTCGGCAGCGACGGGAATGAAAATTGACGGGAATTTAATACCTTGCCTTTTTTTTCTTTTGTGGGACCCGAGCATAGCCGGGCTTCGCCCGGCTAGTGTATATATATATGTGTGTGTGTGTGTGTAGGTAGTTTGGTTTCGAACGCGACGGTCATTTTTTGCTACACGATAGCTACACGATAGTTAGACCGGGACCTACAGAAGATTAAAGCCGATTCCGAACGGCTACAAACATCCACGCCATAAGTGGGACTCCAGCCCAAAGGCTGTGGTACCGAATGCTCGTGTGAGTATGTATGTATATAACAAATGTGTGTATGTATGTATGTATGTATATAACACGTGCGCATGCACACGTGCATGCGCACGTGTCTAGTCGCTTAGTTTTCGGCATTTTGAGCTGCCACTAAGTTCTTTGCACTGATGAAGAAGCTCCTTTGCAGCTTCGAAATGGCCGTATGCAAAATTGCACCTTACTGCTATCTGTGCTTTATTTACGTTGGGTTTGCCTGTTTATTCCTCGAGCACAAAGGTTTTGTCTTTTCTTTTCATTAGTTTTACGTATGCACAAAGTAGTTTTCGGCGGGTGAATTTTCGCAAGTTCGCTAACAGATAGCGAAACTGGAGACATTAGCCTGCTAAAAGAAATCAACAGAATTTGCGAGCAAACGTGAGGTTATAACGTTACACATTCACCTTTCTTTTTGGCAATCGTTACGTAAGAAGAGAATAAATGGTGACATTAAGTCACTAACAATTGGAGCAAAAGAAAAAATCTAGTTCTGTAGGCGAACTGAAAAGACGGCTTACCTAAACTGACGGCAAATGTGTGTCACGCAGATGATAGCAGATAGGCCATGGGATAGGACTATTTTTGACGGTCTCTTTTTTTTACACGTGCTCCTGTGTGCTACGGGGAATGAAGGAAGCTTCCGAAATTCTAACAATCTCTGCACAAAATTGTTTACACGACAGCGGGGAGAGGCGAGACGATTCATTACACAAACGGTATTTGAGGATTGAAAAAGCCATAAAGCCCCCCCCCCAAATAGTGGGGGTAATTATATGGCCCCGGAAAAAAAAATAAACTTTATTAAATCAATCTGTGCTAGAGGATGTAAGATAAATATTTAGGTCGGCAAATGATTTCAGCTGTTTAGTTTTACTGTAGGACTAGCTGAATACCCGTACTTCGTTAAGGAGTACATTCAAATTAAATACAACGGTCAATGTATGCAATTAATGCCTATATATATATATATATATATATATATATATATATATATATATATATATATATATATATATATATATATATATATATATATATATATACAGTGGAATCTCGATCTATCGTTTTTCAAGGGACCGATTGAAATGAACGATAAATGCGGGTAAACGATAGATGCGGAAACATAACAAAGCAATATGATCGTTGGGACTGGATAAAATGAACGACACATACGGAAAAACGATGGATCAGAAAGCGATCGATCGAGATTCCACTGTATATATATATATCTATATAATAAATACAACGATCAATGTATGCAATTGGAGTAAAAAATACAAAAAAATATATTTATAAAAAAATCGTAAGGGATATTTTTATAGACAAAATAATGTAGAAGAAAATATTCAAATTAAATCTAATAGAACATACAAAAGAACATAGTACAGTTAATATAGTATAGATGGATGAACATATCTTTTACTGCATTTTAATATTTTTTTGGATAATATCAAATCGTCTGCCGCATTAGAAAAAAAAATTTTTGTCAACTTCTTTGTTATGAAAGTGACGCAAAATTAGTTTAAAGTATCACAAAAAGAAAAGAAACCACGTGATCAGCATTTAATACATTAAATTCTAAATATTAATCTTTAAAAATTCACCAAAAATCAGAAACGGGAGGTAAAGATTCGAAAAAGATTTCATTTTAAAGGAATTTTTAGGATTTTTCTCGTGATATAAATTTTATAACCCTCAGATTATTATTTTAAATCCAAACTTAAAATGTTACAAAAACAACTTAAAAATTTAATTTACAAAAATCTAAAAAGAATTTTTCAAAAATCTTTCTTAGTGTACCCCTACACTATAAGAAGAATCGCCATGCAAAATGTTAGCCCTTTAGGTCCAGCCAGGGCCGCTCAGAGACTTTACGGGGCCTGGGGCAAACTTCTGTTGGGGGCCCCAAGACTATTTTTCAGAAGATTATTTTGTAGTAAGAGAAATCTGATTAATCGAATTTTTTTTAATT
Organism: Dolomedes plantarius; assembly: GCA_907164885.2. NCBI lineage: Eukaryota > Metazoa > Arthropoda > Arachnida > Araneae > Dolomedidae > Dolomedes > Dolomedes plantarius. The sequence goes on from OU015503.1 coordinate 105,114,873, forward strand.
TTTTTTTATTTATTTATTTTTTTATTTTATTATTTTTTTTTGGGGGGGGGGGAAAGGGGGCCTTTTATTTCAGGAGATTATTTTGAATTTTGAAGTATGGTACAAGTTTCAGAATTTTCTTTCGGAGGAAATCTGATAAATGATTTTTTTAACATTTTTGGGGGGCCCCTCCGGCAGTTGGGGGCCTGGGGCAAAGTGCCCCAGTTCCCCCCCCCCCCTCTGGGTGGCCCTGGGTCCAGCGGTCTGGTTAAGTCAGTCCGTCAGTTACGGAACTGTTATATATATATATATATATATATATATATATAGATTACATTCCTCCATAACGGTCTGCGGTAAAGAATAATTTCAGACATTAAAACCGTCGTCGCGAGTTATAAATCATGAGTGGCAGAATATTATTTCTAAAAGATGTATTTTTTATCCCTTTTTCTTCCTTCATACTTAACCAAACTCAATAAATGAGGTACCATTTTAAAGATTAAGATCTCCACTTCGTGCGAATTGTTAATTTAGAATTACACAATTTTCCTTCCCCTAGATGGCGCGCGCTAGCATTTTTATTTTACCATTATCAATCGCGCCGAATTTCTAAATTTAAAAACCGTTTTTTTTTTTTGTTTTTTTTTACATCCTTCTCTTCGTATGTCGGTATTTTATTGTAAAAAAAAAGGGGGGTAAGCAACGATAAGTAATCCTATGTTAATAACCCTAAGTAGTAGACACTATAGATAAACTAGCCTCCCATTATTCCCGTCGGAGAAAGACCAACAGATGGCCCATCGTAGTTTTCTCCAACATCCTGGAGATTTCCGCGTATGATGTATTCATGTTATTCATCAAGACCAACCAAGAATGGAATGAACTCATTTCACAACTGGAGAATCTTCTTAGAGGAGCTTGACATGACTGTGGTTACCCACCACATTGAAGAAAGAAAACATCTGCCAAGAGCAAGGCAGGGCCCGATTATGATCGCTGGGGGCCCCTGGGCAGATGCTATTTGGGCCCCGCCCTCCTTACGAACATTTATAAAAATAAGAACTATCCATGGGCTATGCATACTCTTAGAAGTACTAGATACATACACCAAGGGGGTTTTGGGGCCCCCTAGCATCGGGGGGCCCTGGGCAAAGTCCCGATTTGCCCATGCAATAAAAAGGCCCTGGAGCAAGGGCTGCCCAAGAATTGGCGATGAGTATTCGAAACGCAGGACAACCTGAATCCCAATCTGGAGAATCCGGAAATGTAGCAACTACTGACAAAAGGCGAAGTTGTCGCTTGTGCACACAGACTGACAACAAAAGTTCTGTGAGGTGTTTCAAATGTAGACAGTTCACTTGTAAGAAACATTTCATTCAAGTGTGTAACAATTGTGTAACAATAAACGATACAACTTACATGCTAACGAATCTAAACATTTTCCCTGACTTTCCTTTATTGATTGTTCAAACGTCCAAAATTGTATTGTTGGATGTATGCTAAATATTTCATAAATATTTCGTTAATGTGTAATTTTACTTCCGAAAATAAATAAATAATATACTCAAGTGCGAATTTTCTTATTTTATCAAACGAACGTATAAAATATACATAATAAATACAAGAAAAATCCTGCATTGTATGTATTTGAAAGTTTACAGTGCTTTTCAGGGTTGAATGATTGAATTACAGCATTTTTATTTTATAAATATAGAGTGGTTCATTGAATTCAAGCTTCCTTATGGTTATGAAAACTTACCTGTAAAACAATGTTAAATGATATACAAATACATAAAAGTGTAGATAAAATGATAACTAAATAAATAATTAAATTACTAATATAAATAAAATGTGACTATAATACAATAACATTGAAAATTACGCCTTGGGTCATTTTTGATCCGAACACCTTAGGTGTATGCTACATTGCAACAACGCAAGAAGGTTAAAGAATGAAAACAGAAACCCAAGTAAAAAATTTCCTTCTCTATTACGAAGTAAAACTAAAAGAAAAAATCTTTAAATTCACACTGTAAAAATGAAATGCTGTTTTAGGCATAGAGTCGAACCCCGTTATAGCGAACCCGGTATATAACGAACTCTCGGATATAACGAGCGAAAATTTTGGTCTCCCCCGTTTTCCTATTGTAGGTAATTTAATTAGTATTGTGTCAGTTTAATGTAATCGTTTTCACTCGATTTAATTCATTAATGATCATTTTTAGTAGATTTTATCATTTATTTTAACTACATCATTATTGAATACCCATTGCAATTAATGAATTATGCATTTTGGTAAGTCTAGCATTTTTCTTAACGGTTCGGATATAGTGAACCACCGGATAATACGAACAAAACCTTTGGCCCCTTGAAGTTCGTTATAACGGGGTTCCATTACTGTATTACAGAAATGGAAGTATAACTAGAAGTGTACAAAAGCATATGTAATATACAAAAGTGAGGTACCCAAAAGAGGTCAATTCGTTACCCAGAAACATTATACCCTGAAACAGGCAGCTTTCTTGAACTGAGAGCAGCATTACATCTATACAGTGCAAGTCGACAATCAGTAGACAATCAGTAGACATCAGTCGACAATCAGTAGAATTTTCTCCATAGGTTAACATGGAGCTGAGTGAGCTTTTTCTCCGAAAATGATTCTTCTTCGATGAAATATCTTCTTATCTCCTATTTTATAGCCACCGGTTTTTGTCTCATTAGAAAGAAACCAATTAGGAAATAGGGGAGCATTAACATAAGGGAGAACAGAAAAAATGTACCAAGGTAAAAATAAAAAAGTGTACCGACTCCATAATAATGTATGTACCGTATATATTCCTTTTGGCTGAACTAGGTCAGTAAGCTAAAACACAAACGCCTTAGGGCGTTAGATCACTTAATAAAGCAAATCTTCCTCTCCTACGTTACGATATGGAGATCTTTCCCTTAACTATTTTTCTTAACACAGACTAGCTGAATACCCGTGTTTCGCTACGGAGTACATTCAAATTAAATACAATGGTCAATGTATGCAATTAATTTTAAATTATATATATATATATATATATATATATATATATATATATATATATATATATATATATTTATATATATATATTTATCTTATATATATAAAAGAGCTTGTCTGTTTGTTTGTCCGCTATAGAATCATAGACTGTTTCACCCACCGGGACCAAATTCGGCACAGTTAATGTTTAGGACCCAAGAAACTTAAATCAGGAAAAACGAAATTTGGGGCTCAATTAGTTTTTTAAAATTAATTTTTTAATGATTTTTGTGCCACTAACCACGCCTCTTAAATGTGGATACAGCCCCTTTACCACAACCAGTCTAATTCGATACGCGGGGGGGAAAGAGGTTTGTTCTGAGGGGTGGTTTGAGAGTTGGTCTGGGGGTGACGGGGCGGGGGAGGGCGAAGTGTTTATTTTGCGGGGGGTGCAGCCCAGTATTTTTTTGATGCAATGCATGAAAAATTTTATATCTATATATCTACCCGGGCAACGCCGGGCAATAATGCTAGTTTATTTATAAAAATCGTAACGGATATTTTTATAGACAAAATAATATAGAACATTACATTCGAATTAAATACAACGGTCAATGCGATTGTGTGCAGTTGATTTGTATGTTTAATATCCATAAAACATACTATTTTGAATTGAATTCTTAAAAAACTTCCATCTCAATTAATCTAGTGGTTAAATTTTACCTTTTACTGTGTTTTAATACTTTTTTTTGTCAATTTATTTCGTGGTTATGCACGTGACGCAAAATTAATTTAAAGTATTACGAAAAGAAAAAAAACTACGTGATCAGCATTTACTAAATTAAATTCTAAAAATGAATATTTAAAAATTCACCAAAAATCAGAAAATGGAGGTAAATGTTCGAAAGAGATTTCATTTTAATGGAATTTTATGAATTTTTATGATTTTAATATATGTATATATATATATATATATATATATATATATATATATATATATATATATATATATATATATATTAAAATAGGCAAAAAAGTATCCTTCCGCTATGAAGCTATAGATCCTTCAGGCATTTGTAATCATATCAATTACCCTTTCGTTTATGGATAACAATAATTAAAAAAAAATGGCTCTACTCCAGCTATATCCAGGGGGTGGTATTCACCTTACATACAGAGCCTCCATTGTATAGGCACACGCACATATATATATACATATATATCTCCCATCGAAAGCACCCCCTTTCCGAGCTAGGACAGAACCCGGGACCCCGAGATTACTGGACGGAGGCTCCAATGCTCTCGGCCACTATCCCAATAATGTTATATTCGTTAGTAATATATAAATTTTACTTGTGCGCAGTCTCGCAAAAACGATCTTCCGTACGCAAAAGCTTCACACATTCCCATCAGGCCGTGCGAGGATTTCCTATCACGGGAAAGGGTTAAGGACCTCTGCCGCCATCTATCGGCAGAAAGGGGAACCTTTTAACGGATATTCAAAAAGTGGGCAGTTTTTGCCGATTTTAGCGTCAAATTAAAAATAAAATAAATTTAAGTGTTAAAGATATTTGCGGCGACAACCATACACCAGTTAAAAAGTAAAATAAATTTATTCTAGAAGTTAATTAACTTGATATTATATATATATACAGGGTGTAACGAAACTCTTGGGCAAAACTTTAAGGGTGATAGTGCACATCAAGACAAACAATATTATATAGGAAACTTAGGGTCCCAAACGTTTTCCAAAGGAGATAGACGCCATTAAAGTTTAGGGTCCGAAATTTCAAATGATCATAAAAAACGGGAAAATTTGTCGATTCGTTTGCTGTTTAAGCTTAAATTATTCTTTATGTCAAGATTTTCTGGAAAATAAATTTTAAAGATAAAGTTAAAAAAATGCCGATAGAGGGCGCTTTAGACTTTGGAGTAACAAACAACTATTTTTTACTGTTATTTTTTGTATCAGATTAAATGCTTTCAAAAGCTTAGACTTAAACTTAAATTTTGAGCTCAAAATCTGAATCATTGGGGGTGGTTATGTCGCGAAAACTCAACAATGTTCAGGAGGTGAAATTTGAACCCCCCTCCTCCCCTGTACACAGTTCAGGGAGGAGGGCTTTTTACCAGGGATTTTGGATGCTCGGTAGTAGACCAGGCAGCAACTATTACCCACTAAACGTAAAATAAACGAGAGAGGGATGACAAAAAATAAAAAAAAGTTATTCATAACAGACATGAGCAATTTCTCCTTGCAAAATACCCGATTATGCAAATCACCCGATTTGCATGCAAAGAGTAGTACACAAGGATTTAACTGTATGGTTCTAACTGTATGTAAGGATGTAAAGTGCTGTAAAAGCTTTGGTTGTCTGTATTCATCGTGTTTTCGTTTTTGACGGCTGTAAGGATGACCAGCTACACTACAGGGTGGCTAATAAATAATGTAACACTCCAAAAAATAAGAGTTAATTTTAATCGTTTGGAAAAACAATTTATCTATCTATTTGTGTGATTGGCAACTTTTTGTAAACGCAGACGATTTTTGTTTAAAGTAAAACATGTAGAATATTTTTAAAGATGGAAGCCAAAAGGTTAATGGTTAAACAGCTTTTTGATCGCGGATTTTCTGCAGGTAAAATATTTAAGCAATTAAAATGCCTTGGTTTTAATAGGACGTTTATATATATAGGACTATAAATCGATTATTGGATACTAATAGCTGTAAAGATCGACCAAGGTACGGTCGTCCAAGCAATGTTCGTACAAAAGAACGTATCAAAAGAATTCGTGAAAAGATACGAAGAAATCCACAACGTTCTGCAAATAAAATGGCTGCAGAAGAGAACATCAGTCGCAGAACTATGCAACTTATCATAAATGAAGACCTGGGTTTTCGCCCTTATCGCAAAAGAAAAGTTCAAGGTTTGACTACTGCACAAATAGTAAAAAGGTTACAAAGATGTAAGAAATTGCTGAACCGGCACGGTAGCAAAAGTGTTGAAAAAATAATTTTCTCTGATGAGAAGCTGTTTTGTACAGAACAAAGTTATAATGCTAAAAATGATGTTGTATATTCAGCAACCTTCGAGGATATACCTGAAAATCTTCGAACTGTTAAACGCTTTCAGAACAAGAATTCTGTTATGGTTTGGGCTGCAGTGTCACACAATGGAAAACTGCCTCTGAAATTCATCGATAAAGGGGTAAAAATCAATGCTGAATATTACAAACAGGAAGTATTGGCTACACGTTTATTACCACATGCTAACAGATTGTATCCCAAAAAAAATTGGATATTTCAGCAAGATTCTGCACCGTCCCACCGATCCAAAGCAACACAGGAATGGCTCCATGCCAATTGCCCGAAGTTTATCAAGCAAGAAGATTGGCCACCTTCTTCACCAGATCTAAATCCTTTAGACTATTCGCGCCCACTTGCCTGTTAATTATTTAAACTGTTAGGTTGCGTGATGATAACATTAAGGAAAAACTCAAGAATTCTTTTCCAACATCCAGCCGTTTATTTGAACACACATGTTAAGCACGAGGTATACACAAAAATGCACACTAGTCAGTGTATGCTGGATTTTTATATCAACACAATGTACAGTTCGGTTAACAGTCAAAATCATATCACTTCATTTCATACAATATCAAACTACTAAATGCTAAATAAAAATACTAAATGCTAACTTAAAATTATGAAAACAATCTTAAAAATTGATAATAATTATTTAATTTACTGTGACAATTTAAAATTCTTTATAATTCTTTAATTACATTTCTTTTTACATTTATTAACATCAGTAACAGTTAACTGGTTAATTATCATTTTATCACTTTACTAGTGCAGCCATCTATTGGCAGGAACCAGAATTATTCTGTCCCAACAAGACTATTGCATTTGGGGGATTTTAGAGTCTAAAGTAAATGCTAAGCAGCACAGAAGTTTGGACTCCCTCAAAGCTTCCATACGGAATGAATGGGACAAATTACCTCATAAAATGATTCGTGCCGCAATAGGACAGTGGCGTAAGAGATTATCTTTAGTAATCGATAAAGATGGCGGTCGATTCGAGTAAAATTATTTCATGGTAAACTTTCATGTATAATGTTCATAATATTGTTGTATTTTCCATTTTCTATTTCATCTGTGTGTAATTAAATGATTCGATATTTGTCACAGTATTTATTAGCCACCCTGTAGTCAAGAAATGGCCGATATCCATTTCATTTACGGCGTTGCAGATGGGAATGCCCTGGAGGCCCGGCGATTGTACGGGGAACGATTTCAAGACGCTTGCCAAACCGAAAAACTTTCGAACGCTTGCACGGCGTCTCAGAGAAACCGGCTCGTTTTTCAGTGGGATACACGACACTGGGCGTACCAGGAGTTCCAGGACACCGGAACTTGAAGAGCATGTGTTGCGTGAATTCGAGGAGCAATCGGAGACGAGCACGCGGACTGTAGCCAATGCCGCAAATGTGAGCCACATGGCGGTTTGGCGAGTATTGAGTGCAGAATGCCTTCGACCCTATCATGCGCAGCGTGTGCACGCCTTGAAAGCAACCGACCATCAGCCACGTGTCGATTTTTCACGATGGTTCCTCCAACGATTGGCTGTGCAACCAGACTTTGCCGCACACGTGCTGTTCACCGATGAATGCAGTTTCAGTCGAGAAGGCATTTTCAATGCGCACAATGCACACAACTGGGCGTACACTAACCCACACGCTACCCGCCCTCATTCATATCAACGCCGTTTCAGAGTCAATGTGTGGGCCGAAATTATCCACGATCATTTGATCGGGCCATATCTTCTGCCAAGGCACTTGGACGGCAGAACGTATCTGGTATTCCTACAAGAGGTACTTCCAGTTCTGCTGCAAAGTGTTCCAGCCAACATAAAGGCTCGTATGTGGTTCCAACATGATGGAGCGCCTCCACATTTCAGCGCAAATGTGAGAAGTGCATTGGATACAGCATATCCAGGGCGATGGATTGGACGGGGTTATCCGGTAAATTGGCCGGCACGCTCGCCTGACCTCTCCTGTCTAGACTTCTTCCTCTGGGGCCATATGAAGAGTCTTGTTTACGCAAGCCCTGTCGACTCCAACGAGGAACTGGTTGCGAGAATTGCCGTCGTAGCAGGCGATATCCGGGAGATGCCCGGGGTATTTGCTAATGTTCGAAAGTCCCTCCGCCGGCGGTGTGAGACCTGCATCCTTGCTGGTGGGCGCTCTTTCTAGCAGTTTTTGTGATTCCACAAGAAAATCATCCGTGTACCATTTTCTACGTGTCATCATTCATTCAACCTTCATTCATGCGCACGACGTGCGTATATCAAATTGTTTTGTTTTTTTTATTGCGAGAGGAGAAATTGCTCATGTCTAGTATTATGAATAAAATTTTTAATTTTGTCATCCCTCTCTAGTTTATTTTACGTCTAGGAGGTAGTAGTTGCTGCCTGGTCTGCGACACAAAGTTCTACGACACCAAGATCGGGAATAACTGAACTCTGTTCAGGAGGGAGGGAGTTTCAAATTTCAACTCCTGAACACAATTCCGTTTGCGCTACTTAACCACCCACAACGGATCAGATTTTGAGCTCAAAATTTAAGTTTAAGGCTAAGCTTTTGAAAGCATTTAATGTGATAAAAAAATAACGGTAAAAAATAGTTGTTCGTTACTCCAAAGTCTAAAGCGCCCTCTATCGACATTTTTTTTTACTTTATCTTTAAATTTAGTTTTCAAGAAAAAACTGACAAAAAGAATAATTTTAGATAAAACCGCTAACGAATTGACCCATTTTTCCGTTTTTTAGAATCATTTGAAATTTCGGACCCTAAACTTTAATGGCGTCTATCTCCTTTGGAAGACGTTTGGGACCCTAAGTTTCTTATATAATATTGTTTGTCTTGATGTGTACTATCACCCCTTAAAGTTTTGCCCAAGAGTTTCGTTACACCCTGTACTGTCCGACCACAGTACGAAGAACCACGGTTGGCATAGTGCCAAGACGATTCTATTCACGCTGTAGGTAAGGCTGCTGAGGAAAGAGGGGGAAAAGTCTCGTATTCTCTCGACATTCTTTAGAATCGGTTACTAACTGCACTTGCTTGCTTTTTCCTCGTATGATTTTTGTATCCTTCGTATGATTTTTTTTTCCTCGTAAAATTAATGGATCCTTTACCCGACACAACTGCTCGGAATAAGCCGTTCCGTAGTGATTGTAAACGTATAATACACAATGTAATTAAATTGTGTGATAAAGAAGCACTAGAAGGAAATGTTATTGTTCCACTTTCGCAATCCCTAAAGAGAGCTAGTGAAATGACCGGGATATCAATGACCAGTGTAAAAAGAATACGCAGAGAAGCAAAGGGTGAAGAAACTCCAAAATTTGAATCTCCGAGGAAACGTCAGAAAAAAAAGAACCACCGAAAATGTAGCTTTAGATAATTTTGATTGTGATGTAATCCGAAAATATCCACTCTTATAAAACTCCTATTTTTTAAATAGATTTGCTTCTTTCTTTTTATTATTTTGAAATTATTATTCACATATTCGATCAAAAATAAAGTTTTAAAAAATAACTTTAAAATTGCGAACAAAAAGCAGTCTGAAATACATTCCGTATTTCATAAACAAACACATCCGAAAATATAACGTTTTCCCCTATTTTCTAAGTAGACTAGCTTTTCTCGCGCATGCGTAACAGCTTCCAGGGACCTCGCTTCCGTGGTCGGACAGTATATACATAGTGGCGCACCCAGGATTTTTTCATATATTAAGGTACATAACTCAGATCTTAAGGTCGGTAAGCACAGGAAAGTATACTTTTAGAAAGTTTCAATTGTAATCAATCTACATCTCATATACTTCGCATTCATCTCCAATTTAAAACAATATTTCGGTACTAATCACCATTCCCTTATACCAGGGGTCTCCAAACTACGACCCGTGAACACCACCAATATGGCCCGGTATCCGGTCCGCCATAGTTTATTTTGATTACATTGTAAAATTTACAGTATAAGTAAATCATACAAAATAATAATCAGATGTTTTTATCTAACGACCAAGTAAGAAACACAATAACTGACATACATAATGAAATTGAAAACTTTAACTGTAATTAATGATACGAGATTTATCCTTAAAAACTTACAATAAGTGACATACATAAGTAATTTGCATAATGAAATTAAACATTATAATTATGACTAAATGAAAACACGCACTTCGCTACGGAGTACATTCAAATTAAATACAACGGTTAATGTATGCAATTAATGGCAAAATAAATAAATAAATAAATATATATATATATATATATTTATAATAAATACGACGATCAATATATAAAATTGATGTAGAAAAAAATATATATATTTATAAAAAATCGTAAGGGATATTTTTATAGACAAAATAATGTCCAATCGTCTGTCGCATTAGCAAGAAAAAAAAATATTTTTTTGTCAATTTAGTTGTTATGCACGTGACGATAAATTTATTTAAAGTACCAGGAAAAGAAATCACGTGATCAGCATTTAATAAATTAAATTCTAAAAATGAATCTTTAAAAATTCACCAAAATTCAGAAAATGGAGGTAAAGATTCGAAAAAGATTTCCTTTTAAAGGAATTTTCATGGTTTTTCTCGTGATATAAATTTTATAACCTTCCAATTATTGTTTTAAATGCAAACTTTAAAAAAGTTACAAAAAAGAGCTTAAAAATTTAATTTAAAAAATCTAAGAATTTTTCAAAAATCTTTCTTAGTGCACCCCTACACAATAAGAAGAATCGCCATGCAAAATGTCAGCCTTGTCCAGCGGTTTGTTCTGTGTGTTGTATGTCAGTCAGTCAGTCAGTGAGTCAGTTACGGTACTGTTTTATATATATAGATATATAACAGTTCCGTGACTGACTGACTGACAGATAACGCACAGACCAAATCGCTGGACCTGAAGGGCTGAAATTTTGCATGGCGATTCTTCTTATAGTGTAGGGGTGCACTAAGAAAGATTTTTAAAAAATTCTTAGATTTTTTTTAAAATTTAAATTTTTAAGCTGTTTATTCAACATTTTTTAAAGTTTACACTTAAAATAATAATTTGAAGGTTATAAAATGTATATCACGAGAAAAACCATGAAAATTCCTTTAAAAGGAAATCTTTTTGCAATCTTTACCTCCATTTTCTGATTTTTGGTGAATTTTTAAAAATTATTTTTTAGAATTTAATTTATTAAATGCTGATCACGAGATTTCTCTTCTTTTTGTGATACTTTAAATTAATTTTGCGCCCCGTGAATAACAACGAAATAAATTGACAAAAAAGTGTATTAAAATACAGTAAAAGATAAAACTTAACCACTAGACTAATTGACATGGAAGTTTTTTAAGAATAGGAACTGATAGATCACATTTACGCAGGCATTTCTCAAATACAAAAAAAAAAAACCTATAGAATGGTTTCGCGAAAGGGCCATTTTGACTCCAAAAAACGATCAAGCTGCGTTCATTAATGACATGTTGTTAAACTCCTTTGACGGGGAAGAAATGGTCTACAAGTCGATAGACACTGTCTGTAATCCAGATGGTGTCATTAACTATCCGGTAGAGTTTTTAAATTCCCTTAAACCACCGGGTCTTCCAAACCATTGAGTCGTCCATAACATAAGATCTCTTTGTGGAAGGGCACACCCGTAAAGCTCCTTCGGAATTTAAAACCACCGAAATTGTGTAATGGCACTAGACTACAAGTCAAAGCCCCGCATAAAAATTTAATCGAAGCCATTATTTTAATAGGGTGTGGTCAAGGAGAAAAAGTGTTCGGGCCACGCATTTCTCTAATACCCAATGACCTCCCCTTTGACTTTAAGAGACTGCAATTTTCCCTCAAAGTAGGCTTCAAGAAGTCTCAAGACCACAATTAAAATACGCTGGCGTAGATTTAAGAGAAAATTGTTTATCCCACGGTCCATTTTACGTAGCTTGCTCACGCATAAGTTCGTGGACGAGCCTGGTAATATTAGTTCCACCAAATGAAGAAACAAAAAATATTGCTTAGAAGGATATCCTCTAAAAAGCAGTTTCATTATTCTTTTATTGTAATTATCTTAAAATGTACTCCGTAGCGAAGCACGGGTATTCAGCTAGTCTATATGTATAAATCAGTTCCGTAACTGACTGACTGACATATAACGCACAGACCAAACCGCTGGACAAAAATGGCTGAAATTTAGCATGGCGATTCTTCTTATAGTGTAGGGCTGCACTAAGAGAGATTTTTGAAAAATTCTTCTTAGATTTCTTAAATTAAATTTTTAAGCTGTTTTTGTAACATTTTTTAAAGTTTCCGTTTAAAATAATAATTCGAGGGTAAAAAAAATTCATATCACGAGAAAGATCCTAAAAATTCCTTTAAAATGAAATCTTTCTCGAATCTTAACCTCCATTTCCTGATTTTTGGTAAATATTTAAAGATTAATTTTTAGGATTTAATTTATTAAACGCTAAAGTAATATAGTGTAGGGCTGTAGTGGTTTCTTTCCTTTAATTTTGCGTGACGTGCATAACAACGAAATAAACAAAAAAATATTTTTCTTACTAATGCGGCAGACGATTGGACATTATAAAAAAAAATATTAACATACAGTAAAAGAAATGTTCCTCAAACTGTACTACACTAACTGTACTATATTCTTTAGTATGTTCTATTAAATTAATTTGAATATTTTCTTCTACATTATTTTGTCTATAAAAATATCCGCAACAATTTTTTTATAAATATATTTTTTCGTTTTTTTTTTACATCAATTGTATACATTGATCGTTGAATTTATTATAAATACATACATACATATTTTTGGCATTAATTGCATATATTGACCGTTGTATTTAATTTGAATGTACTCCGTAGCGAAGTGCGGGTTTACTATATATATATATATATATATATATATATATATATATATATATATATATATATATATATATATATATGCACACACAAACAAAATCTCGTGGCAGACCGGTTGGGAATCACTGCTCAAAACTAACTCAATGTATACATTTATATGAATGAGCAAAATTTCAAAAAAAAAAGAGAGAGAGAAAGTGTTTCATCATAGCGAGCTTAATTTACAGCAAGAAACACTTTTTTACGAAAAATACTCATTTATTATTCGAATGTCAGGAAGCATTAAGATTAATGTTGACATTTCTTACGAAGTGAGTCTTAAAAACTGTGTGAAATATATTACTTTCTTAACGAGGCGATTTAAGAAAAGTGCGAAAGATCACAGAGGTTCTAAAAAGCGTCAGATAAAATGGCGACTCCTTGTGGTGACTACTTGCAACAAAATGCCATATGCATCATCGGCTCAGATATTTAGATGCTTTAAACCTTGAAGGAAAATGCACTTCAAACAATTAAATTTTCTAAAATGTCCCTGAAAATTTTGCGTACTCAATTGAAAAGTTCAATTTAACCTGACGTTGCAACTTATTAAGATTAATAAATGTTTGTTATATTTACGGTCAGTTCTTTCTTTTCGTATACCATTGTGAATGTGAAAAGTAAACTTAAAATAAAAAATTAGTGACTTTTCAATCATTTTTAAACGCCTTTATAAAATTCAAAAAAATTATGGAACACTAGCTGAATACCCAGTTCTTCGCTACGGAGTACATTCAAATTAAATACAACGGTCAATGTATGCAATTAATGCCAAATAAATTTTAAATATATATATATATATATATATAATAAATACGACGATCAAAGTATACAATTGACGTAAAAAATATATATATACGTATATACATATATTTATAAAAAAGTCGTAAGGGATATTTTTATAGACAAAATAATGTAGAAGAAAATATTCAAATTAAATGTAATAGGACATACTAAAGAATATAGTACAGTTTGAGGAACATAATACCTTTTATTGTATTTTAGTGACTTTTCAATCATTTTTAAACGCCTTTATAAAATTCAAAAAAATTATGGAACACTAGCTGAATACCCGTGCTTCGCTACGGAGTACATTCAAATTAAATACAACGGTCAATGTATGCAATTAATGCCAAATAAATAAATATATATATATATATATATACATACAGGGTGGTGATAAAAAACTTTGCTAATGTATGGACCTCTAGCGGCTGGGTATATAAGGGATATAAGGGATATAAGGAAGTGTATATAAGGGATAAATAAGTTTTCTGGTTGCATTGTATTGGTGTTTTAATGATGAAGTTAATATGTTGTATTGCTTTTTGTTATTTGATAGTGTTCTAGGCTTCTACGCTTCAAATGGCCAATTCTTGGTAAAATGGTACTTTCACAAGAATTTTTTTTTTTTTTTTTTTTTTTTTTTTTTTTTTTTTTTTTTTTTTTCTGTGTGTGTGTGTGTGTGTGTGTCAGTCAATTTTGGAAATTTTACGCCCACATCAGTGTTTGGAGGGCCCCATCCCGAGTTGTGCCTATAGTCAAGAATTTTCTAAATCGGACTCTGCTTATAACTTTGACAGATTTGCATGTCTGCCTTTTTCAAGTTCGCAAAAATTTATAATTAAACAAGTTGTATAGCAAATCCTAGGTTACGTTAAACAGAGTATGAAAAAAAAATCTGAAATTAACACCACCCTGCGCGTATTTAATATCTCAAACACTGTTCTTTTTAATTATTCATTCCACTTTTTTAAACTGCATTAGCTTTCGTTGGATGAGTGTAAAATTACTTACACGGCTTCTAGCGCCATCTCTTGTAGATAAGTTAAAACTAATTTTTAAAAAGCGCGAATTTCGGGTAGTATTATAATGTACTCAAAATGAACAAATAATTACGGTTCGTCATTACTTACGAAAACTGCTGAACTTACAACCACTTCAAATTCAGATCAAACAGAATGGATGCATAAATGTCACGAAGCAAAATAATTATCTTAAAAGGGCACACAGAACATCTCGAAAACCAACATGGAGCGATTTTAGAGAAATATTTATCAGCATGTATTCAATTGCAGAATACAGATGTATGCAAAATATTCATTTACCAGTAAATACATACATTATATTTTATATTTAACCCTTCAGAGGGCGTGCCCGTGTACAAAGTGCAACATTTTCGTAATTTTGAATGGTTTGTTTTTACATGTAAGGTTTGAATGTTCTAAGCAGTTTCTATTTATAGCTACACCCTTTCTAATGCAGGTCTGATTTTCTGACCCTTCCTTGTATTCCTTTCCATTCATTGGTAGTCGGGATTTAACCGTGGTAAACCAGCGATTATACTGGATTACAATACGACAAAAGCAGGAATTGATACAGTCCATCCAATGTGCAGATATTACACGGTATCCAAGATGGACAATCACGTTGTCTTTTAGGTTTATGGACATAATAGGAATCCATTCACAAATTGCCTTAGATCCAGTAAACCGGACAGTTTTGAAATAAGGCAAATGTATCTGCATTCTTTGGCCTTTAATTATAAATCTATCTCAATATTATAAATATTTTATATCTTTTTATAAAACGCAGAATCATTATTTTCAATTTGAAAAACAAAAGTTTGTTACAAAAGGAATAATCAAGGTTGAAAGTGACGTTGTGCCACGCGCGCCTGCTGGTGTTTCAAAAATTGGCGCGCCCGCTGAAGGGTTAAAGTGAAATGGAACAATTATGTTAAAAATTTAGTTCATTGTCGCCATTTAAAAACTTGTTAAATGTCTGATACCATTTGCCAGTTAGGTATACTTTTCTAAATATCTAATGAACTTATCTCATCCAAATTTGATATGTTAACACACCATATCAGTTGACAATAATACGAAGTATTTTGCTTCAAGGTGTAGTGAAATTGAGTATAACAAAAAATATGTACAGGTAGTCCTCCTACAGCACGGCATCTTACAACACGGTTTCGCTCTAACACGATAGGATAAACTGCGGGAACCCTCGTATAACACTGCAACCTGTAACAGCTCTAACACGATAAAAAAAAATTTCTAAAATCTTTGTACAACACTGTACTTCTATAGCAGTAGATAACATTATTTTTGTTTAACACATTTAAAAACTAAATTACCTTAAAATAATGACGGGAAGGAATTATGAACTATAGTGGCTTTACATGAAAATGTATATACAAATTATAGCTTATTCATTTATAACTCTATAAAATTACAAGAAGGCCTAAGCTTAGCTAAAAATCTTGAATCATTTTTCCTGAATGCAGACCCTTCCGCTGAAAGAAACCAAAAATTCAAAAGGGAGCTGCAAAATTGTTTATCTCCATACCGTGAAATCTACAATGACCTTGTAAGAACCAGCAAATAAACCAAAATTACAGATTTTTTAAAGAGGATAGAAGGTGCAAAAAATCTAAATGAAGAAAAAGGTTCTGAAAGTGAAGGTGATATCGTTCAATCGAAAAAACGTTCTCGTATGACTATACTGAGCAGTGATGAGGAAGAAATTTATTAAATTAAGGTCGCATTAAAGGAAAATATTTTTTCGTTTCTTTTCGTTTTGTGTTATACATACATTTATATTTTTAATAAAAATTAAGTTGCTTATATGGAATTTTAAAAAATGTTTTTAATAAGTTTTCAGTACGTAACCCCCCTTTTATGAACTATTTCTGGGTCTCATATAACACGGTTTCACACGACACGGTATTTTCCAGGAACCTATCTACCGTGTTATAGGAGGGTACCTGTAATTAAAATTTTTATGTTTTTGGAAGTTTTACACTAACAAATTTTAAATTTAATTTTTTTTCTAACCTAGAAACAAAATACTTTGTATTATTGTCAACTCATATATTTTATCTTACCATACCAAATTCAAAATAGATAAATTCAATAGATTTTCAGAAAAGTCTACCTAACTGACATATAGTATCAAACATTTAACAAGTTTTTAAACTGCTGCAATAAACTAAATTTTTAACATAATTCTTCCATTTCACGTTAAATAGAAAATAAAATGTATGCATTTACTGGTATAAAACTATTTTGCCTATATCTGTGTTCTGCAAACAAATACAATGAACGATTTTTGTGAAATGTTTATGAGTACATAAACATTTCACAAAAATCGTTCCATTTTGGTTGTCGAGATGTTCTGTGTGCTCACGAAGATAAAATTAATCAATAAATTCACTATTAGAGAAAATAAGTTACTCTATCGGTTAAATTTTATTTTTTACCGTATTTGAATATTTTTTTGTCAATTTATCTCGTTGTTATGCACGTGACGCAAAATTAATTTAAAGTATCACCAAAAGAAAAGAAACCACGTGATCAGCATTTAATAAATTAAATTCTAAAAATTTATCTTAAAAAATTCACCAAAAATCAGAAAATGGAGGTAATGATTCGAAAAAGATATCATTTTAAAGAAATTTTCATGATCTTTCTCGTGATATAAATTTTATAATCCTCAGATTATTATTTTAAATAAAAACTTTTAAAAAGTTACAAAAACAATTTAAAAATTTAATTCAACAAATTAAGAAGAATTTTTCAAAAATCTTTCTTAGTGCACTCCTACACCATAAGAAGAATCGCCATACAAAATTTCAGCCCTTTAGGTCCAGCGGTTTGGTCTGTGCGTTGTATGTCAGTCAGTCAGTCAGTCAGTCAGTTACGGAACTGTTTTTATTTACCATGTTTTTATTAACTTGCTTTCTTGTATGTGTGTGTGTTTGTCCAGTACAAATCTTGCAATCGATTTTTAACTAACTTCCCGACTAGCTAGACATTTGAAACTTATAGGGTAGCTCAGAACACGATGATAATGCATTTTTTTTAATACTTTTAGCCATCTTTAAGCAAATTTTTACCATGTTTTTATTATTTTCAGTTAATTTCGTTTTGTAGACTGGTGCAGAATCATACACCTTTGATATAATTACAGTTAAGAAAATTGTTATCACAATCTATCAATATGTAAAATTGCTGTTTTTAAGTAAGTTTCGATTTTTCTTATCTTTTCTGATGGTTTCTGATAGTTTCAGGATCGAGTCACGAACCACCTGTAACCCTTCCGCGACCCACCGGGTGGTAACCGCTGGGATAGTAAATAAAAAAAAAGTTTTTCATGGTCCATTCTCGCTTTAACCATACAAGTAGACTCAAACCATATCATGTAAATGTGTTCCAGGCCGTTAAAAAACAACTTCCAAAGCCTTTCACAGTTAGAAAAAAGCAATTTGGACTATTAAGTAATCTGAAGTAAGTTGGCTGAAGTTTCATTCATAATCGTCTGTTTAAAAAAAAAGAAGGAAATGAATCTTGTCACTGGCGGATGAAACATTTGGATGAAGCATTTCGGGTACTGAACTTGGCTTGGTAGTCGGGCCTTGCACACATAGACTCCTAATCAATTAATTCAATTAAACTGAATAATACTTTTATTACTTTAAACATATTATGGTTATCGAACAGCTCCACATATTATACGAAAGGTAAAGGAGTAGAAACTTTATACATACGTACAAGCAGAGAGAATGAATGATGACGCCCACTCGACCCTTGATTCAATCTCGAAGTCCGTAAAACCGTCGCTCACGACCGGCGTATATTAAATTTAGTTTCTGTTTATCACGTGACCCCCTGTAGAGCTATATGCCTAAGCGAAATCCAGGCGCACATAGAAAGAACGCGGAAGTTAGTTATATAATGTGAAAGAGCAGATTGAAAGAGTCAAAACTGTTGTGGCGTTATTATTATTATTATTATTATTATTATTTATATATATATATATATACAGTGGAATCTCGATCGATCGTTTTCGGATCCATCGTTTTTCCGTATGTGTCGTTCATTTTATCCAGTCCCAACGATCATACTGCTTTGTTATGTTTCCGCATCTATCGTTTTCCCGCATTTATCGTTCATTTCAATCGGTCCCTTGACATACGATAGATCGAGATTCCACTGTATATATATATATGTGTGTGTGTGTGTGTGTGTGTGATAATAACGGCCCACCATTATATAACACGTATTCTAAATTATCCTTGTTTCTTCTCAATAAAGTACAGTCTCTTTCTTCTAATTGTGACCTAGGAATTGACCAACTAACCATCCAGATTACCCCCTAGTGCACGCGCGTTAAAGATAGTTGTAAACATGATTCATATCATCACATACACACATATATATATATATATATATATATATATATATATATATATATATATATATATATATATATATATACCCCTGTATATATATATATATATACACCCTGTATATATATATATATATATATATACCCTGTATATATATATATATATATACAGGGTGATCGCATACTACGTCGACAAAATAAGAGAGCTGATAGCAGGGCCTTTTTATCGCATGGGGAAATCGGGACATTGCCCAGGGCCCCCTGATGCTAGGGGGGGGGGGGGCAAAAACTGCCCTCTTTAACATGCAAAATCTCTTAAACGATGTTTCTCGATTTTTCTGAAATAGATAGGGTGCCAGATAAGTGAAAGTTTTTAATGTCGCATTCTGCTCTAGGAAAAATGTTAAACTATCAGGTTGTATCAGACGTACATCAGAAGGTGAAAGGCGTTTTCAATTTGATGTGAAACATGTTTATGAATGCGTCATCTTATCAGCCATACACCGTAATAGCAAATATAGGACTCGCATCCAGGATTGTTTGGTTTAAATCGTTATTGGAATCAAAATTTAAACCAAACGATTTTTTTCTTTAATCCTGATTTTTAACAACTTTTCCCCACACGCTTGGTGTATGCACCTAGTACTTCTAATAGTATAAGTCCATGTATAGTTCTTATTTTTATAAATGTTCGTAAGGGGGAGGGGGCCCAAATAGCATCTGCCCAGGGGCTCCAGCGTTCATAATCGGGCCCTAGATGACAGTACTGTCTGTCAGAAAAGCGTAAAGTCAGTGTCCAAGTTGAACTTTCGTCACTGGAAAAAAAAAATGAGAATAAACCAAATTATAAGTTGCAAAATCCCATTTAGATGAGAGAAAGAATGTAAATAGATGCCCAAAATAGCGTCCAAGGGTGTCGCTTCATAGTTGTCACCCACGAAGGGGAAGATTGTCATACCCTCACATACACTCCTGGTGTCATGTTAATTTTGTCTGCTGTAACAACGATTCGCGACGAGATCTTCAGCTGAGTCCATAGGTTCTTCGTGTACACCAATGATTTCATGTGTCCCCCAAAGAAGTGTAATAGATTTAAATCCGGTGAGCGTGGAGGCCAAGCCACAGGTCCTTCACGTCCAATCCATCGTCCAGGATATGAGACATTCAGGAAGTGGCGGGCCGTGGAGCTAAAGTGTGGCGGGGCTCCATCATGCATAAACCACATGTCCCTTTATGTAGTGAGCGGAAGAGTTTGCAAGGTACCAGGAAGCACTTGTTCTATGAAGACAAGGTGCGCTGCGCCGGTGAGACGTTCTGGCAAGAGATACGGTCCCACCAGCCAATCATCAACGATACCTGCCCATATGTTCACTGAAAATCACTTCTAGTGTTTACGAGGGGTAATAGCGGGGTCTTTGTCTGATCTAAAGGGGATTGTGCAACTTATAATTTGGTTTATTCTAATTTTTTTCCAGTGACGAAAGTTCAACTAGGACACCGAACATGACGTTTTTCTGACAGACTGCGTCCCTAGGTTCCATTGAAAATATTGTTCGTCTTGATGAGTACTAATCACCCCTCTTATTTTGTCGACTTAGTTCACGATCAGCCTGTATATATACATACATCAAGGACAATGGAATCCATGACTCGTTCTACTCCAACGGGTAATAACTTTAAAATATTTTTTTTAAAAAGACGGCTGTGCTCACGCATTACAAACTTTTTATATTATGTTAATAAAATAATTTTAGGTTAGTTAAATATAAGACTAGAATAATTCTCTAACAAATTATTTTAACGTTTTCTTTGCAATTAAAATAATGCTTTTAAATGGCGACGAAGGCGTAGCAAGTTTACTTGGTAATTAGAAATGGATTCGGGATGATAAAAAGACTAGGAAATACTTGTTTAAAATTTCTGAATAAACTGTTTTACTTGCTTACGGGGCTTTTTATTATCATTACGCAAATCTTTCATTGGTAAAATAAATCGGGTTTTCAATAAATAATCTTTCTCTACGCAACTTTTGAAGAATATCAAGAGGTTCCATTCATTTCTGATTGTTTCATATATCATCAATATGTAGTGAAATTGTATACAACTTTGCATCCAAGTAACGTTTTTACAAGAGGCAGACTTTACAATTGTAGTTTTATCATGATTCATTCATTTGTGTGGTTCTACAAATGAATGGATCAGATAACTTACACTGTTTTCATTCATTGGTTCATGCAACTTCTCTTTTTCAGA
Source organism: Dolomedes plantarius (assembly GCA_907164885.2). Classification (NCBI taxonomy): domain Eukaryota; kingdom Metazoa; phylum Arthropoda; class Arachnida; order Araneae; family Dolomedidae; genus Dolomedes; species Dolomedes plantarius. The sequence continues at coordinate 105,136,284 of OU015503.1, forward strand.
TGATCCATTCCGTTATACTTTCGTACATTCAAAGCTTGGTGATTTTTATGCAATGTTTTTATGCCTTGCTTAAGTCAAATTTTTAGTACCCATGACTATGAATTCGTTTGTGCTTTCGTACATTACTAAAATGAAAAAAAAAAAATTGAGGTAGTCTCTTCTAACGAAACTAGCGCGGGTTATTAACGCAGGATTACTTATCGTTTGCTAACCTCTTTTTTTCTTTAAAAAAAAAAATGGTACTTTTCTGTTTAACTGTTTACTGCTACTGGGTTTGGCGCGCTGCCAAAATTATAACTCGCGACGGACTCTGATTTTTTTCTTTCCAGAGGACCGTTATTGAGGAACGTAATCCTACGTTAAAATCTGATATCGTCATCTAGAACACCTACACTATCTGGCCAAAAGTATCCGGACTACCCCCTAAAGAAGTGGATCTGGTAGGTGACGCAATTTGATGCTTAACCGAAAGCTATAAAAGTGAAGGTCAGTGGTTTGTCGGGTCATATTTATGTGTTTGTGAGACAATGAGTAAGTCAAAGTAGCTTAGTGACTTTGATCGTGGCATTATAGTGGGATGCCACCTTTGTGGGAAATCAGTTCGTGAAATTTCGGACATTCTACAGAAGCCAAAATCCACTGTGAGTGATGCAATTGTGAAGTGGAAACGTCGAGGCAGTGAAACTGCAGAAAAACGGAGTGGCAAGCCGAAAAAAAATTAGTGAACGCAGCCGTAGAACTCTGAAAAAGGAAATGAAACAAAATCGCAAGTCCTCGTCGATTGAAATCACTCAGGAGTTCCAAAGTTCATCAGGCGTTAGTGCTAGCAGCAGGACTGTTCGTCGAGAGTTAAAAAACCTGGGATTCCATGGTCGTTCAGCCAATCACGAGCCGAACATCACTCCCCAGAATGCGAAGCGTCGATTGCAGTGGTGCGAAGCTCGCCGCCATTGGACTGTGGACATGTGGGAAAATGTTCTTTGGAGTGATGAATCTCGCTTTACAATCTGACAGTCCGATGGACGCGTCTCTGGGTTTGGCGGATGCCCGGCGAGCGATTCTTACGTGACTGCATTGTGCCGACTGTTAAGTTTTGTGGTGGCAGCATCATGGTGTAGGGGGGTGTTTTTCGTGGTTTGGCCTGGGTTCCTTAGTTCCTGTGGTTGGAAACATGAACTCCCAGATGTATGTGGATATTCTGGACAACGCTGCTCTCCCAACTCTATGGCAATATTTCGTGGAAGGTCCATTTCTCTTCCAGCAGGATAACTGCTCCATTCACACATCGAGACTCGCGCAGGCATGGTTCGACGAAATGGGTGTTCAAAAACTGGGCTGGCCTTCTCAGAGCCCCGATCTAAATCCCACTGAACACCTTTGGGACGAATTAGAATGCAGATTACGCAGCCAGCCAAATCGACCATCCTCACTGCCAGCACTCACTTCAGCTGTGATGGACGCCTGGAAATCAATTCCTATGGATACCTATCAAAAACTGGTGGAAAGTCTCCCCAGACGTGTGCAGGCTGTCATTGATATAAAAGGAGGACCAACATCATATTAATATATGCCTCAGGACTCTCCGAGTCCGTACCACTGGGCACCCGGATACTTTTGGCCAGATAGTGTATATATACTATAGGTGCTATCTTGTTTCCCAATCCTGCCAAAACCCACATCATATAATACCTTTGCTGTTGTTTCAATGCCAGTTTTCAAAACATCTATGTTTTGATCTCCCTTTTCTGGCCAACTCGGAATTCGATTATCTCTCTCAGCTATTACGTTGCATACATACATGCCAATGTATCATTCACGGGAAAAAGCATTTCAAGTGAACTATTTATGCGTAATAAACTAGAGTTGTTCCTTGCGAATACGGGGCACTCGTCCATTCGGACATCAGCACTTAATCCGCGAGAATCGTTGGTTGCATTTAATGGGGGCACCATATAAGAGTATGTTTACATAGAATCCGCCAGCGTTACTCGTATTGACGTATTTTAGGCCTTAACAATTGCGTGGATATTCGTTTGGAGGTTTGTAATTGGTTAAATATATTTCCAAACAAGTGCTGTGTGAACAGGCCCGAAGTGAACCAACACTACCGCTTGATGCCACCTCCATTTTAATCGAGCAGCCCTCTGGGCAACCTTTGGGTTGATCGTACCTTCTCCCACCCTCTCTGGCTTTACGGAACTTTCCGATCTACAGTTTCAACGGGCCCATATTCCGGTCAAGCCAGGAAGATATTTAATGGTGTCGCCGTGATCCGAACCGAGCACTCCCAGTTCCGAGCTCAACGCTCTACTACCAGGCAGATATATATATATATATATATATATATATATATATATATATATATATATATATATATATATATATATAGATAGATAGATAGATAGATAGATAGATAGATATATTTATATATATATATATATATTTAGAAAAAAATCGTAAGGGATATTTTTTTGGATAATATCCAATCGTCTGCTGCATTAGAAAGAAAAAAAAATATGTTTTTGTCTATTTCGTTGTTATGCACGTGACGGTAAATTTATTTTAAGTACCAGAAAAAGAAATCACGTGATCAGCATTTAATAAATTAAATTCTAAAAATTAATCTTTAAAAATTCACCAAAAATCAGAAAATCGAGGTAAAGGTTCGAAAATGATTTCATTTTAAAGGAATTTTTAGGATATTTCTCGTGATATAAATTTTATAACCCTCAAATTATTATTTTAAATGCAAACTTTAAAAAAAAGTTTCAAAAACAACTTAAAAATTTAATTTTAAAAAATCTAAGGAGAATTTTTCAAAAATCTTTCTTAGTGCACCCCTACACCATAAGAAGAATCGCCATGCAAAATGCCAGCCCTTTAGGTCCAGCGGTTTGGTCTGTGCGTTGTATGTCAGTGAGTCAGCTACGGAACTGTTTTATATATATAGATAAAAAAACGCGTAGGTATCCGGCACCAAAAGCGACGATATTTCAACACTCCGTATGACAACGACTGCAAGTACCAGATGTAAACATTAGCGGCCGTCCGCAATTTGTAACCGCGTGTCAACATGGATTGACGCACTGAAATCAGGAATGCTCGAAAGCGAGCTGCACGATCAAGTGAAAATTGGGAACAGTCTCAAGAAAGAAAGCGAAGAAGAAACAATTCATCAAGAGAGATGCGTGAAAGAGAGAGCATAAATAATCGCAAGGTTAGGCTTAACCGTCGCCGGCATAGCAACCGGGTTTATTCCCAATACACGGTGCCGCAGCCGCTTTAATGTTTTGGCGGTATTTTTTAGATTTTCGCCAAAGTGGCAATAAAACGCCAAACGTGGGTTGTGTTTGTTAAATGTTTTTTTAGTTAGCCATATATTGCAGTGGCGTAGCGAGGGGAGGGCAAGGGGATCTATCATGCCCCGGGCGCCACTCGCAGAGGGGCGCCAAATGATCCTTTTCACTAACTCTATATATTATATCACTATATGTTTTTTGGGGGAGGGGCGCCAAAAAGTGATGGTGCCCCGGGCGCCAGTTATGCTCGCTACGTCACTGATATATTGCTCCCGATTTTATAATTAGCAGCCAATCAAGAGCTTGTAATTTGAATTTGAGGATGTGGAGAGGCATATAATTCCCTCTCCCACGGGTTTTAAAAACTCAAATATTATAGTTTCTACTAAAAACGATAATTGCCTGTTTTGTGGAAACGAATAACATTTAAGAAAAAATCAACCACATCACAAATAAAACAGAAAAATAAACGCTTCCTTATGCATCAGATCCAAATGGCGACAGTAAGCAGCAAAATATCTGTCGCGTCAGCTCGTATATCTAGTAGCCCTAGGCCCAAACCGTCGCGATTTATATCACCTGGCAATAAACTTGCCGACCATTTCATTTCAATCGGGGAAATTTTTGGCTCCAATACAACGCCATCTTACAAACTGTTTATAAATGCATTTTCAAGTTGCGTTCACCTCGACGAGTTTTCAGCCCTATAAAACGCGAGGCGGGGAGAATCTCGGGTGACAACGTCCTCTCGCAAAATATTTTGCGATTTAAAAATATAAAAGAACGCACACTCCGCGGCACATATTTGTTGGGAATCGTAAATTATTTATGGCAGATTTGGAACGGAGGGGAAAAAAAGAAAGGAATCCAGAACGCTACTATTTTTCCACAACATTTCCGCGCGATTTATACTCTCCGGAACGAGATATTTTCGTGGAAAAGTTCGCGGGTAAACACTCGTCCGAAGACAGCTACAAAATAAACATAATTATTTTCGGGTGGGCGGAAAGATTTAAGAAAAAATAAGCGGTGTTCGGAATAGAAGTTTCATATTTGCTTTTTACCCACCCCCCGAACGATAGTAGGTGCTAACTGGCGGCGCGTCAATTCTAAACAGCAAATAAACAAGATTAAAGAATTTTTTCAATTCCTACTATTAGTTCACACTCTCCCTATATATATCTTGTTCAAATTTTCAATCGTTAATAAAATACTTTTTATTCATCCACTCAAGTTCAAATACATTTTTTTAAACTTGTAGTGGATGACACTTGATGTTAATACAGTTTTTTCAAATATTAATTCATTAATTAAATTTAATTAATCGATTTTAGTTTTAGACCTAGAGTGTCTCTTGCTCTTGAATAGTAATTTCCCTCTTGCTACTGTGTAAACGGTAGCACTGCGGTATCGCGGGCTTCTCCCGTCCTGTAGGTTGCGGGATCGAATCCCCAACCTGACAACTTTTTCTCTCTCTTCCCCCCCCCCCCTCCTAATCTCGCACAGTAGGCAAGGTTCTGGCAGGCAATCCTTTTTTTCAATTCCTACTATTAGTTCACACTCAAATTTTTCTTTGTTGACCTAAGTAGGAATTGACTTTAAAAATTTTTTTATATATATTACTTGTTTTTATGAACTTTCGAAAAATACCGTGTCTCTGATCTGTCTTACGGACTACCAACCGCAGAAAATTAGATTAGACTTCCGATTTGCGGAGGATATGAACAATTTTATTCAAAATATATCGAATACTACGTAGCCCGTGCGACCCTTTAGCAAGCAATTAAAATACGATAATTTTATAGCGAGGTTGGTGTTTTGTAGCAGGATGAAAGAAGAACCGGTTCATTTGTAGCAATTGTTTATGTGTCAAATAACAATGGTGCGTAAGGATAATACAAAACCAATAAACAAAACGCCTTTGGCCACAATATTGGAGGTGAAGCATAAGACAAAACAGGGGAACATGAGATATTTACACGTCAAAACCTTTTGTAGACAATATTAAAAGTTAAATATGACACAAACTCGTGGAAAATGTGATATTTACATTACAAACTCTCTTTGTGCACACTGTTTGACTGTACCGCTTCGACGCATCCAGGGAAAGAACTTTACGGCCAAAAGTCAACTTTTTACTTCGATTTTTAAACAAATAATACAATGTGTCATTCTGAATTAACAATTCGTCAGAAGCGGAGAACTTAATCTTTAAAATGGTACCTCATTTATCTATTTTAATTAAGTATGAAGGGAGAGAAAGGGATAAAAAAAAACACCTTTTAGAAATAATATATATGGTTTTTCCCATGCAAAAAGAATAATGTACACGTACGCGGATGTTGCCATTAAAGAAACTCATTAAGGAAATCACAGAATGATAATAAAAGCAAACGATTTTTAAATTTAAAAGTTCAGTGTGGTTGATAATGGTAAAATAATAAAAAAGCTAGCGTGCGCGCCATCTAGGGGTAGAAAAATTGTTTTTAATGTTTATACTTCGATTTTTAAACAAACAATACGATGTGAAATTCTAAATTAACAATTCGCAAAAAGCGGAGATCTTAATCTTTAAAATGGTACCTTATATATCGATTTTAGTTAAGTATGAAGAGAGAAAAAGGGATGAAACAAAAAAATCACCTTTTAGAAATAATATATATAGATAAGAATTACGAGACGCTTAATCAAATGATTCATAGACATAGGGTTTGACCCCAAACAGGGTTTTTCCCAGACGTCCATCATTTTCCTGAGAGGTCCGTCACTTCTGATACACCAGACAGATACCGACATAGTGCTAGACCTTTCAGTCTACCAAAATAAAAGTTACATTCGCTTAGAATTTTGGGGCTGTTTACAAACTGCTTTCAAATAAAATGCAGGTGGTGTGCTTATAGTGCAAAAAAATAAATATAAATAGAGGGGTTTGTAAGAAGGCATAAAAAGCACAGGAAAGAGTTTGTATGAAAGTATAGAATTTTGAAAGTAATATTTTAAGGAAGGTGAATTTCATATATAGCCATAAAATTATACAAGGGCAGTTTAAATATAGAAGCGGAAAGAGAGAATAACAATTTTACAGTGAAGGAATAGGTGGTACAGAAGTGGCTCTCCCGTAAAGAAAGGGGGTTCGAAAGCCGTCGTCAGGTAAAGGGTAATAAAATCATATTTATGAAAAGGGTGGGTTTAAAAGGAAAGTGTTGTAAACAAGTGTAGAAAAGGATTTTGTGGTATAGAGCTCACGCAACATTGAAAAGCAATTGAAAAACATTATTATATAGCCAGAAGAAGTATTGTAAAGATTTTAGCTTTGGGAATAAAGTGTTAGATGTTGGAGGTAAGATATTGTTAGTTCCGTCCAGATGTTTCAGGGTCATGTGGGTCAGGTGATACGGCGGGGGTAGAAATAAATGCATACAGCAGATAGATCCAATTGGAAATGAGAAAATATAATAAAGAAGAATTCTCGACCACTGGGGATCGAAGTTTGAAAAAAGGCGGTCTGATATTAGATTCAGAAGGAGGGGAAAATAATTTTATTGGGAAATAGAAATGTGGTACAGAAAATTAAAAGTTATAAAAAGTTATGCAGGGCAGAAAAACGAGGCAGACGACTACGATTTTTGGTAACTGAGTTCTTTTTTTTTAGTAGTTTAATATGGAGATGGAAAAGCGCTGCACATCAGCCCAGCTGAAATGGGGTAAGTCCGTCTTTTAACTTAGCGTTGAGTGACTGTTAGGGACCCAAATAATTTTTATTTAACTATTAGCTAACTTAATGGAAGTGTTTTATTATACATGGTTGTTAAAAGTGTATTAATATGTATCTATAAAGTGTATCAAATATTTACATGTAAATTTTTTGTGAAAACTTATGTACAAATAAATTCCATTCATTTAAGCTAATTTTTTCTCATTATTTAAAATCTTAGTTGTGTCTCTTTCCTACCGAGTAATAATTATTTGCATGCTGGGTAAAGAACCTGGGTAAATATATTATGGATAGTTAAGGTTATTGCGGATAAGGAAACTTAATACGATCATGTTTAAAACTTTTAAACTAAATCTTCTACATCCAGTAAACGGCGAGATTAGAGCCGAGAACCACCCAGCAATAGCAACTAAGGCCTTCTGGGGTGGCATCCTTGCCGGTGAATGAGCTGCCTGAAACAAAAAGGATGACCAGACTCCAAAAAAACACAGCCATCACTGATCCTGGTAAATATTTATTCACTACCCTATCGTCCATTAAACGGACGCTCCAGACTCGGTGGTTCAGAACAAAGAGAATACTGAACACAGAGAAAAAATTACATAAGACAAAGCAATGTTGAAAATACATCAAAACATGGACGACTAACGCCCTCTACACGTGAAAAACACAACTGATTTCCGTCACACTTCCATCCCAATTTATACCGAGCGAGGGCTCTTACCTTCCCCCAAACCACTACCGCCACACGAAAAGTCTTTCCAACCAACAGATTTGACATGCCTATAGCTGGCGTAGACACGAAACATTCATTCCTGTCGGGATTCGAACCGAGCACCCTCGGTGCCGAATGCCGACGTGCAAACCAATAGGCTGCCTCGATCTTTAAGGCTTGTTTCACACTTACACGATTTTTATCGTCTGTTGTTTAAACGATGCCGTGTGCACTTTATCGGGATGAAGAGCGTGCGGCCGGTTTCGCACTTGCCGGAGAAATGTCATGGTCGTGTAAACGACACTCGGCTGTCGTGCTGAAGTCGGCTGGCCCCTCAGCACTAGACGACTGTCGTTGTCACTAGCGCTTCTTTCCCAACGGGGCACCCTATGCGTGGAACAGTCCATTTGAATGTAGAGGTGGGATAGGTTAGGTTGAAGGGTGGCGCCATCTATTCGCTATTCTACGATTCACTCGCCTGTTACAAGTTGTTCGATTCTCTTGTGTGTATCAAGTTAGGTTCGCTTTTCTTGTCTGTTTCAAGTTAGTTCTGTGACAAAATGTCTGAAGTTCTTTCAACAAAACGGCCCTTATCAGAGCCAAACAATTCTTCTGAAGTTCTTTCAACAAACGTTCAAACGTTAATAACTGCAACAGCATGCGTATTTAAAAAATATAAATAGATAAATAAAAAAATTAGTAATTGAAGGTGTCAGTAGATGGCACCACCCTTCAACTACCTATCTCACCTCTAAATTAGAATGGACTGTTCCACGCATAGGGTGCCCCGTTGGGAAAGAAGCGCTAGTGTCGTTGTCGTCGAAAATAACCGGCTAATGAATAGGGGGAGGGGATCAATGGCGCAGTACACATCTAGCCGGCACGTGACGTTTGCATTTGATAAGATTGTTTCCTGGTTTTTTGTTCTTGTTTGCTCTTTTGAGATAAATATATATTCCACAAAATAATTAAACAACGGAACGGATTTTGCTTTCATTTATTCTTAAATACGGATCACCCGAAAAAGAAAATATTTTTAACAGGGGTTGTGTTAAATCAGTTCAAAGATTTTTTTTTATCATAGCAGAAGTTCATCTTGAAGTACTAAATACACTAGCTCATGATCGTCTTATTTTATGGTATAAAACACAAGAATCCTATAAGGACAGGGTGTAAATGATTTTAATCAAATGATCAAAACCAGTGATTAAAATCATGATTTAAATCGAATGATATATTTTTTAAATCATTGATTTTAATACAAAACATTATTTCATGCATTGCTTTGAACATTTTTTTGGTATGTTTTCCTAAGGGTATTAAATTTAAATATAAACAGGAAAGAAAGGAAACTATTATCTATATCTCACACCTCACTCATAAAATTCAACTTACTCCCCGTGTAACTCATTTGCTTCTTGGAAAATGTTCCACTGTGTGTATTGGTCTACTTTACTTATCAGTCTTGACACTGTTGTAGTACACTTTATCTTGATTGGCCAGATTTGTTTCTGAGAATAAGTCAGACAACCAATCCCAAATTCTCTTGGAGACCAATTATAAAGTGGAATGTGTTACAATAAATGAAAAAGGACCAAGCTTTAAACTTTATTAAAGAAAAGTATGGAGATACCTTCTTATTCAACATTTTATTAAAATTCATTGTGCTCTCCCCCCCCCTTTTAATGGAACTTTCTCTCTATTCTAAAAGAAAGTAACTGCCGCTGCCAAAAGCTTGTCACGCTATCTCCTCCGAAACCGCTGGGGGTATGGGGTCGAGACCGATACCAATCGATGTAGAACAATGTGGGGAAGAAAGTAAGACATGTCTCATATTCGTCGGACTTTAAGTTTTTTTTATTTTATGTTTTGTGGGAAAATATTGACTTTTTCATGTTCAGATTACGATAACTTGCCAAAAAAGGATCGTAGAATTTTTTTTTTTTTTTTTTTTTTTTTTTTTTTTTTTTTTTTACAATCTAAGACTACAGACATTTCTCCTTCAAACAAGACCTCATTTGTTTAAAAATAATTTAAAACAGACTGATATTTTTATTAAAATTGAAAACCCACTTTTTGGAAAAATTTATGCGTTTCGAGATATATAAATTCGATGCTCTCAGACTTATTATGTTACAAAGAAAATATTTATATCAACGGGAAGATGAAAGCTTTCTCATTCATATAAACTTCATTTCAAATCTCTATCTTAAAATTTCGATTTTTAATTGAATTTTAAAGAAATACTTCAAAAAAATCTTCTCATTCGCTTCCTTTGCAGAAGGGCATGAAAGAAGATCCGATTTTTCACCCATAGCCGGGCTTCATCCATTTCGCCGGGAGGGGGGGGGGAAGCTTCAACTGTAAACAAATGAATGACTCAATCGCTGTAAACAACTATTGAGTCATTCATTCACTTGATTCACCAGAGGAGCGAGCGTAGCGAGCCTAGGGGCGAAGCCCCTGGTGTTTGATAAAAAAAGCTTTAAAATCATTAAATACCTTACAGTGGGGGAAATCAATAGCAATACTAAAGAACTGCATGGATCTGAAAGAGTAATATAATATGTTATGTAATGCAAAAGAAACGACTGCTGGGATAGAGAGGATATTTTCCACTTTTGGATCCATACAGAGTAAATTGCGAAAACCAATTATGTGTACAAAAGGCAGCTAAATTAGTGTTTATGTTTAAATCTTTAAATAAAACTTACTAATTTTTAAATATTTTGATAATTGTAGATGACGAAATAAAATGAATTATTTTCCTTTTTGATTTTTAGTTTCAAATCATTTTGTTATTGGTTGTTTTTCTTTAATTTCATTTTTTATTTTTAAATTATTAAAAATTATTTTATTGACAATGATCAGCAATGTTTGAATTTGAAAATGTTTACTTCCGGCATTAATTATATAGTAGTATAGTATATAATTTTAAATATATGGTATATATACTAATAGTTTATATCACATAAAATTGAAATATACAAAATTCATGATTTAACTAATAAAAAAATCTGATTTTTTTATTTAAAAAATCATGATTTTAATACACCCTGTTAAAAACGCATTAATTTTCTCATTAAGTGAATACAGTAAAAACATATCATCAATGAATTCACTCAAAATACACTGAAAATCAATAAACACACTATATTTTTTATTTCATATTACGCGTGTCTGAACGCGTGTCGGCTCAGCTAGATGTCGTTTACACGACAGCCGGGTAAGTGTGAAAAAGATCCACCGTCGTGTCGTGATCGGCTAAATGTCGGGCGGCATCGTTTAAACGACAGACGATAAAAATTATTGTAAGTGTGAAACAAGCCTAAGCTGTTCGTTACTTGACATCTTTCCAGCGAAATTCATTAACAAATGGTTGGTTGGTTGGTCTGGTGAACCCATGCGACAGCACAGGCAATCGGGAGAATTATTTCGGGGTATAAATTTTCTTGACGGTTTGTGTCAATTTCAACTAGAAGGTAACCCGTCATTTTGACGTCATAATGGAAAAAGTATATGAAAGTTAAAAAATATCCCGAATTATCTAACAATATTGCATTTAATCCACACCTTGTAAAAGCAAACACATTCATTATTTTTTATTATTTAGTTTTTCATACGATTGGAGTAGTAGACTGCCATCCAACCCGTCATTTTGGCATCATAATACTAATAATGACGTCATAATGGAAAAAGTATATGAAAGTTAAAAAATATCCCGAATTATCTAACAATATTGCATTTAATCCACACCTTGTAAAAGCAAACCCTTTCATTATTTTTTATTTATTTAGTTTTTCAAGCGATTGGAGTAGTAGACTGCCATCCAGTTTTTTACAGCTCACTACGCGATATGAATACTTGAGCTACTTGATTCATTCCCATTCAAGTTTGTTTACTTTCAGAATTCATCGCAAAAGTAAACAGATTTTTAAAAACTGTTAAATATACACCTAAAAACATCCAATTTTTTTTAGTTCTGAATGTTTTACAGAAAAATAGGCTGAACAAACGTGATTTGATGGAGAAGATATTAGTTTTTAGGTAAGAAAAAATTCTGATCCACATCTGAAATTGAAATTAAGCCTAACCGGCCGTTTGTTTACTGAGGGCTTCAATTGAAAGATGAGTACAGCCCGGAAGTGTTATACAGAGACAGAGACAAGGGCTATTATATATATAATGCAGCCAGTATTGCAGGGCAAGTAAAAATATGCTTTGGTGTTAAGGCCTGTTCACATAGCAGTCCGATAGCGTAAGCGTACAAGGAAAATTGGCACTGAGAGAGAAATAAACCAATCATAGGCCTTAACAATTTCGTTGCTAATCGTTTGAAGGTTTGTCATTGGTTAAATATATTTCAATACTTTTAAGCTTACGCTAATGGATTGCTATGTGAACAGACCCTTAGTTCTACAGCAGTACAATTTCTACAACTTAGGTAGGTACATTGACGAATGCACGACAGTATGAAGTCCACAAAATACAGGTGACAGCATGTACAACTACTATGCGAGGAAGTGGTCACGTCCTGCGGTTCTTTTTCCTTTTTTGTAACAATCATTTTTTAACTGAATTGCTACGAACTGCAATAACTCAATACAAGGCAGATTTGAATAATTTGGCAGAACAATAAAGAGAAAAATAATTATTGAACCTTTTAAACCAATTTAAGAATTTAGAAATATTAATTATTCTAACCACTGGAGAATGATATATTTAATAAAAAAATAGAAAAAGGATGCATAAAATTTCTGTCATATCAAATATGACTTATTTCTGCTTTAGGCACTTCTAAGTATGTAGACATTCCCACATGGCTTTTAACACTGTTTATCTTGGCCACCCCTGTACTATGCAATCAAATTCATGCATCAGTGTTAAAGAATCAATAAGCTTTTGAACAGCCTGCCAATTTTTAAGGTGGCCACAAAAAATAGTGTTTTAGTGAAAATTTAGGAAAAGGCAATTTGCTCACTAAGAGACAACTGAGAGGACGCAAAGTGTGACAAAGGTTAATCTTCGCGTTGCCAAGGGGCAGGAGATGTGATATTGAATGCATTTGAACTCCAACAAGCATGAAGGAGCTGATGACACAGCTCAAATGATACCTGCGTTACATCTTTCAAATGTATTTTAGTGCCTGGAATTCCGACTTGTCGAGAGCTGCTGGATGAGAAAAGATTCTAACCACCTTCCCAGGTCTCCCAAACATGTCGTGGCAGGTTTCCACGGTAATTTCTTGTTAACAATTATTTTATTTTGCCGCAAATGCTGACATATCAATTTGGCTGCACTCCAATATTATACAAATGGTTGTAATACTCATTTTTTGACAAACAAAAGGTAGTGACAAGAGTGTTACTTAAAAATGAAAATCCTGTTATACATATTAAGCATGGTGCCATGTACATATTAAGCATTTTTATTACTTTGATCGGTTTTTTTAGTAGGTTAGTTACCATCACACCAAAATCACAAATATACTTTTAATTTTTTTCCCTCTGCCCTATGACAACATTTAAAAGCAAAAGTGAAACACTGCATTACGGTTTTCCCTGACGATTTTCACAAGGCCTTTTTAAAATACTTTATTGGATATATACTGAACCCCAGATTATTCCAGCTAATTAACAAACAGGTACACACAGATAATTTATTTATATATATATATATATATATATGTGCGTGTGTGTGTGTGTGTGTGGTAAATTCATCAAATATATCGTTCTTCCAAATGTGCCAAAGTGCTATCCATGATAGCTCTTTCACCAAATATAAAACAGTTTTACACAGAGCCCAGCAAAATTAAGAACAATCATCGAGAAGAAAAGTGAACTTACGGTAACTTTAAAAGTGATTAACATAAAATGTTCAATCCAGAAGAATATCGCTTTTCCCCTTTTTTATTTAAATAGTCCATTTCCTCTCTAAACCGGATGTCACCTAAATCTAAGCTAGTGGTGAAACTACAAGTGGGAGCACTATATAAGTATTTTTTCTCCAATAATAGAAACCTCAATATGTCGGAACTCATAGGTCAAAAAATTTTGATCACTTAAGCAGAATGCCCACTGAAAACACTTAATGTGCCTTAACTGAATAAATTTTATTATGATATTCACATTTGCTGCTCTCCCATTCGCTATTTTAAAGAAAGTCTAAGCTTTTCATTGAAGTGTTTAATGCAGCCACTACTACTACTTAAAGTATCAAACATCAAATTCCTTCGTGATTACAGAGGCTCTATCTCGAAGAATTACCACAAAAATTGGAGCATTTTAAGATCTGACAAGTTTCTCCATCATAGTAAATCATCGATAGGCTTCTCGATTTGATGAAATTGCACAAAACATATCCCATTTAGAGGGTCACTTATGCAAAAATAGGCCAGCACAGCAAACAGTCATATTTATGCAAAGACAGCATCTTCAGATTATCCATTAGCTATATTTTTGCTAAGAAAGGCATCTGTAACATACCCAGTAGTTAATTTTGTGCCAAGAAAGGCATATTCCGTATACCCAGTAGCTGTATCTGTGCAAAGAAAGGCATCTCCAACATAACCAGTAGTTATGTTTACACAAAGAAAGATATCTCTACACACGCACAGTAGTTATGTTTATGCAAAGAAAGACATCTCTAGCATACCCAGTAGCTTTGTTTATGAAAATATAGCATCTCCAGTATGCCCAGTAGCTGCATTTGTGCATAGAAAGGCATCTCTAACATAACCAGTAGTTATTATTACACAAAGAAAGATATCTCTACACACACACACAGTAGTTATGTTTATGTAAAGAAAGACATCTCTAGCATACTCAGTAGCTATGTTTAGGAAAATATAGCATCTCCAGTATGCCCAGTAGCTGTATTTGTGCAAAGAAAGGCATCTCCAACATAACCAGTAGTTATGTTTACACAAAGAAAGATATCTCTAAACACACACACAGTAGTTATGTTTATGCAAAGAAAGACATCTCTAGCATACCCAGTAGCTATGTTTATGAAAATATAGCATCTCCAGCATACCCAGCAGCTATGTTCTCTACCATACCCAGTAGCTATATTTGCACAGAGAAAAGTATTTCTAGCATACCCAGTAACTATTTTTATGTAAAAACAGGCATCTTCAGCATACCCCACCCCATTAGCTATGTTTATGCAAAGAAAGGCCTCTCCAGAACAACCAGTAGCCATGCACCAGTCACAATCCAACCTTTAACAGAAAAAAAAACTAAACATGTTTAGCAACTTACATTGCAAAATTTGGATAGCTATGTAGATGATAAATAGTATAAGACCTAACCTAATAAGAGAGGCCACGTTATTGGCCCATAATAAAGACAAAACCTTGTAACATCGTGGTAGGTAGGCTATTCTATGAGGCTTTTAAAAATTACTAAATTCGGGACCAAGAAAGACAGAGTCCAAATTGTAAATGATAAGGCCACATCTTAAAACAAAAACTTAACAAAAATTTAATAACAAAGAAAATTAACATTAAACAAATACAGCATAATTAAATGAATTTTAACTTAAGTGCAGATTAACAGCATGCTCCGAGACCCGGTTAGTCTCAGACAGGAGCTTAAAAACACGACTGCATGGTCTGGCCGTTACAAGGGGGATTCTACTGAAAATAACAGAGTCTAACATATATACTCTGCTTGAAGTCTTCACCAGTGGCGGCCGTCTTCTTAGAAATTATTTTCCAGAGCGAGGGTCGGCAGATTAGCGGGTGACAGCAGTTCTTAACGATGAACATTCCGGCAAACTTTATTACACTGTAGTGTCAAACTCGCATTGAGTTATTTCTAAGAAACACAGTTTTACGAAGCAATGAGAGATGCTTCTGTTTTTCAAAACAGATATTGCCACATCTTGCTCGGGAAACCGATATCCTGGGCTTAACTTTCAGGCTAAAAATTATGGCGGCATTTGCTGGTATTGGTTTTTTTAATCCACTCGGAATCCACGCACGTGTTCAAAACAATGGGAACTGGAGAATAGTATTCAGACAAGCATGCAGCTGTGTTTGTGCACACCGTGAGGTTTTAGGAAAAATAACCCCATACTTTCATGACTCTACAACCTACAACCATAGCTGCTGGATACCTGGCGAAGGCTATCTTACCACATGGACTAACAAAGTAACATTGTTAGACTGTGTTTTCATTACTCGCTAAAAGATTTTCCCATATAACACTTTTTTTTTTTAAACAAAAAGAAAGATTTGTCCAAAGAAGTTTATTTTGGTCCAAAATGACAAATATATACAAATTGATTTAATAATAAATTATACAAGCTCTACAGAAATATTTACAAACTTAATAAGCATCACATTTCAAAACAACACCCTTTTCATTTCAATGCAAAAGTTAAGATACTGTGCTTTCCCATTCATATCTCAAATTCCTTTCCTTTCTCTCATTCCTTTATCTCAAAATTGCATAATCAGTTTATGTAGTTTAAATTAAGACTTCTGGGTACATAGTATATTGGATTAGATGAACTTCAGAATAACCATTAAAAGGAAAAGTATATAACTGAATGACAAAAAACTTTCATTTAAGATTTTTTTTCCAAAACTATTATCAAACTACAGTGCAAGAAATTTATTGATATCTCTATTCTCAATATCTTTAAATTTTATCTTCAGAACAGCATTATTATTTCCTTTCAAAAAATAAAAAAATACATATCTTTAAACATATATACATAAAATAAAAAACTTTTAAACATATATACATAAAAAGTAGCAATAAGTTGAATTTTATTCTATAATGTGATGCAGTTTTGAGACATCTTTCAAATGCAGGCTGACAAAAAATAAGAAAAATTTTCCCTATATATTAAAAATCCCTATTAACTCAACTAATCCAATATATTAGTGCCAAACAGCCTTTGAGAGCTTAAAAACAAAGCACTTTTGAAAATTCAGATGCTATGAGTCTCAATAATGACTATGAGATGGAAAAAAAATATACATATGATTTTTAATAATATGAGCTTCTTTCTTGAATTTTCAACTCAGGGGAGAATCTGAAAAGATCACCTTTTTCAGAAAATGAATTTTTAACATGAGATGTAAAAATTTTCACTTTAACATATTATACTCTACTCCCAAATTGGAGTATTAATGAAATAAAAATACAGAAGGCCATAACATACTGACTACAATAGCCATTTATTATTGTTTGAAATTCTAGACCTTCTCCTTTTGAATTGTTCCTTAAGCATAAATGTTAAAACAACACAAAGAATAGTACCATTTCCAGGCAAAATATATCAACATTCTTTTAACCTTCATATAGTTTCAATAGCCACAAGGAAAATTTTAAGATCTATCATATTGAAACAATGATCTCAAAATTATATTTTCTTAGAGTACTTCAAATTACACGCTATGCAATATTTTATCCTCTGAAATAAACACAAACAAAACTGGCTGTTCAAACACTTTCAGTTTTTAATGCTGCCACAGTCTTTTCAGATTGGAAGATATATTATATCTATACAAGTAGAATGGAGGAAGTTCTATAAGCCTAGATTAAACCAAACAATCATTAACTCAACAGAGGTAGCCAGGTGTTAGTGGATTAAAATGGACCTTGTCATGTGATCTAAAAATAGCATCTCCATTATGTTTAAGTTATGTTCCACAACACAAAAGTAATCTTAAACATGAAAAATTATTACCCTGAGTAGACAAATGTAGTACAGAATTTGAAATTAATAGAAGTCTAAAACTAAAACTCTTAATTTATTTTTAAAATACATTAAAACATTAGTGAAGATATTATTCAACAAAATGATAAGGTCTTCATACATAATGTATGCTCCATTATAATGTACAGGTAACCCTCCTATAACACTATAGATAGGTTCCTAGAAAATGTAGTGTTCTGTGAAACCGTGTTATATGAGACCCAGAGCCAGTACAAAAAGGGGGGTTATGCTCCAAAAACTTAATAAAAATGAACTTTTTTTAAATTCCATTTAAGCATTTATTTATAAGCATTAATTTTTATTAAAAATATAAATGTATGCATAACACAAAATGAAAAAAAAAAACAAAAGATATTATTTTCATTTAATGCAACCTTAATTTAATAAATTTCTTCCTCATCACTGCTCAGTACAATCAAACGAGAATGTTTTTTCGGTTGAACGATATCACCTTCACATTCAGAACCTTTTTCTTCATTTAGATTTTTTGCACCTTCTAACCTCTTTAAAAAATCTGTAATTTTGGTTTGTTTGCTGGTTCTTACAAGATATCACGGTATGGAGATAGATAATTTTGCAAATCCCTTTTGAATTTTTGGCTTCTTTCAGTGGAAGGGTCTGCATTCAAGAAAAATGATTCAAGATTTTCAGCTAAGCTTAGGCCGTGTAATTTTATAGAGTTATAAATGAATAAATTATAATTTGTTTATACTTTTTCATGTATAGCCACTATGGTTCATTATTCCTTCCCGTAATTATTTTAAGGAAATTTAGTTTTATAATGTGTTAAACAAAAATCATGTTAGTAACAGAAGGAACAGGTAATTTAATATGAAATGTGTAAGCAAATACATGGCTTAATTTTTGAGTTAAAAGGTACACTTGCATGTTTGGGCATAAATTGAAAAAGCCCATGAAAACTACTAGGAACACTAACAAATACCCATATTGTGTACAAAAGAATAACATAACAAGAATTAATGAATGCACTACGATGAATAACAAAAATTAAATGTCAAGGAAACCTACAGTTAATCAAATCTTATGTGTTACACCATACCCTAAATTCAAAAGATAAATAATTCATTATACCCTTGAATATTAATCATATATTAACTTGGTATTCCACTCTTCTGTTATTATATCAATGAACAATTATAAACTCCCCTAGCATCAGACAAACGTAAAAGGTGCATCTTTTTTCCCAATTTTAAGTCATATAACAAAATACTTTCCAAAATTATCAAAAATTTAAATGAAAAACTTAAAATTTCCTTAATGCTCATCTTAAATTATAAATACTGATGTGAAATCCCTTTAATGAAAGAAAATTATTTTTTCCAATCAGGATTCATGCTGTGGGTAAAACCTAGCTCCATTGCTGCAGGGTATGTTGGAGATATCTTATTTTTTCCATAAGTGACCCCTCTTACTAGGTACATATTAAGCAATTTTATTACAGTCTTTAAAATATTATAACACACCTTCTACACATTTTTATTATAGCTTAGTTCTAAAACTTGCTATAACATAATATCATCATGTACTCAGTAGCTGTATAGTAAAGAATGTACGATAATTATATCTTATGCTTTCATTACTCATAAGCCCTCAGCGAAAGGAATATGTTACCTCCAATTCAAAGTAATTTGTTTCAAAATTCTAACAATGTATCAAGAACATTAAAAATCAAAATTTTAGTGAAAAATATTATTTGAAAAGCAGAATTTAAAAAACCCTATAATTAATGCCCTAAAGTGTTAAAATCTTCTTGTAAATTCTAAAATATTTTTAACAATGTATTTAACCAATTTGTTGACTCAATCAGTTTTCTGAACACAGAAAATAAGCATGAAAATAAGAATTTCATATAAAATAGCTACTCTTGAGGTTTTTATGAATGAAAAAGAATTCCTGAAACTGCATATATAATACAGGGTTATCAGGAAAGAATCATCTGATTACAAAATTTAATATTTTTCATAATTACAAACAGAAAATTATAATCAATATGTCATTGTAAAGGAAAAATGTTAAATTTTTTTTCACAGGTCTTCGATATGACTTCCTTTAGTCACGCATATAATATCATTGCAATCTGCCCGTTCTTGCCAAAAACGTTGTAATGTTTCACTATTAACTGTTTGTAAAGCATCACAAATGCGTTGTTTAAGTGCGGGCAAACTTGTAGGCAAAGGTGGTATGAACACAAGATCTTTGACATATACCCAAAGGAAGAAGTCGCATAGGGTTAAGTCCAGTGACCTAGGAGGGTAGCTGTGTAGCCGATTGGTCACAGTGCAGCCGATGATTTGATACTACACAGCTACCCCCCCTTAGGTCACCAGTTAATTAATTTTGAGTGCAAAAATATTTTTGCATAAACAAGCAAAATAATATAAATAGAAAAAATTTAATTCTTTGAATACTGATATAAATAAGGATTGGTACAGATGCATCAGACGCATCCCCCTGCCAAGCTTGGCAATTTTTTTGTCTGGCATGATAACCATGCGATTAATGTGCCAAAATATGGCAACCTTTATATTTTAAAGCCATGGAAGGATATTGGATTCTTGTGCATGCATAATTACTATTTTGTAATCTAGCAAATTTATTGGTAACGCTCATGGTTTATTTGAAATTAACTGTTAATTTAAAAGGTGGTTGTTTAATGTGTTGGGAGGTGTTTCTCGGTTGGAGGTTTTGATAACGTGGTGGTGGTTGATTTTAAATGCGCCGCTTGAAGTTAAAAGTTATTTTGTGTCTTTAAGAGTGTAGTTTGTGGCAAAATGAGTGACATGATTAAATTGAGGTTATTGTTTAAGATGTATTTTATGGGAAACAGGTGTGTAATAGGCTTTTATATGAAGAATTGGCATTTATGCCTACAAACCACCAGCTGGGCAGTTCTGTAATATTTTTGGAAATTTAATATAGCCAGCAGTAAATTTGTTTTCAACTTATTTGTAATTCCTTGGTCACTATTGATGTTTTTGTTTACATTTCACACTTTAAGCCTAACAAGTGTGCAGAAACAGGAAAAGTTGGTGCCAAAAATTTTTGGTGTCAACTTTTGGGGTGCATCTGATACATCTGTTCCTAAGGATCTCTATTTAAATCATTAGAAAATAGTTAAAATATTTTTTTGAAAAGATAT
This sequence comes from Dolomedes plantarius, assembly GCA_907164885.2. Classification (NCBI taxonomy): domain Eukaryota; kingdom Metazoa; phylum Arthropoda; class Arachnida; order Araneae; family Dolomedidae; genus Dolomedes; species Dolomedes plantarius. The sequence goes on from OU015503.1 coordinate 105,156,908, forward strand.
GAAGCTAAATTAACTTTCATATACCTATGATATACTAAATAAAGCTCTAAAAATAAATAAATTTTATGTTAAAAATCTTTTCACTTATTTCTAACCTTCAAATTTCAAACACTTCAAACTGAAGGTTCAATTAACACTTCAAATTTAGTCAAAGGAATCCAATGATTTTATCTCAAACAAAGTGTGACAAAAATATTTACTTAGCAAACTAAAGACAAAATTCATAAAACTGAATAATAAATATATAAATTAAGGTTATAAAAAAATTAACTTACTTCAAACCTTACAGCATCACATATTCACATAATTTCTTCTATCTATCATAATCAGAGCTTGTTTTATGAGATCTATGTTTATCAGAATACTTTTCACGAGAATAATAACGATCTCTGTGCGAACTTTGAGAATCTGAATCTTCTCTCTTATCACGGATATTGAATGGAAGAATGGGTCTCTTGAAAGGCCTGTCTTTTCCTCCAAATCTTAATTGACCTGATTCCTTTTTACCTCCAAATCCACCACCTGGCAACAATAAAAAAGAAAAAGAAAATATTTCTTAACCATTTCATTCACTTCTCACAGACTAAATATTCAGTCACTCATAATCACAAATGAAAACCACTTGATTTTACATTAAAAAATTCTGAAAGTTAAGAAGGTGAAATAAATATTTATCATTTACATTTAAATAAATAAACATATATATGTGTGTGTGTGTGTGTGTGTTGGTTATAAAATGTACATTCAAATTGCTAAAAACAACAAAATCCATTAATTCAAACTATGCAATGTATAAAAAAACTATTTTTTTCTTCTGAAGAGAGGGGGGGGGGGGGGGGACTGGCAAAATAATTTTAACATTTTAAAAACTTCCTTTTATTTTAGGTAAAAAAATTATATAATTTAATTGAAATCTCTCCTAAAATATTACTTAACCCAACTTTATGTATATTTACATTAATTATGTATATTTACATTAATAACCCAACTTTATGTATATTTACATTCAAAAGCTTGCATTAACCCTTCAGCGGGCACGTCAATTTTTGGAACACCAGCAGGCACATGTGGCACAAAGTGCAACGTCTCTTTTAACCTTGATTATTCCTTTTGTAATAAACTTTTTTTTTCAAATTGAAAATAATAATTCTGCATTTTATGACAAGATATAAAATGTTCATAATATTGAGATATATTTATAATTAAAGGCCAAAGATTGCAGATACAATTGCCTTATTTCAATACTGTCCAGTTTACTGGATCTAAGGACAACTTGTGAATTGATTCCTATTATGTCCAAAAACCTGAAAAACATTGAGATTGTCCATCTTTGGGATATGCAGGATACCGCGTAATAGCTGTACATTGGATCAACTACATCAACACCTGCTTTTGTCGTATGGTAATCCAGTATTATCACTGGTTTACCACAGTTAAATCACAACTAACAATGAATAGAAAGGAATGCAAGGGTCAGAAAATCAGACCTGCATTAGAAAAGGTGTAGCTATAAATAGAAACTGCTTAGTACATAAAAACAAACCATTCAAAATTACGAAAATGTTGCACTTTATACACTCACGTGCCCGCTGAAGGGTTAAACAACTTTTCCAATATCTGGCAAACTTGTTATTTTTCTGAATAAAATCAAATACAAGTTTTATTTTGATTAGCAAAATTCTAGCTCCATTTTGAAAAATAGTTACCAAACATTTTAAATTTGATGCAAATGCTCTTTAATGTAGTTGTTTAGTCATCCACACTTACCCACCATGTGATTTCTTCCTTGATGTTTTCCCACAGGGTATAGACCTAAACACTGAGGGAAAACATCTGGACAGACAAAGCAAGCCAGTACATGTCAGAAATTCTGTTAGCCAAAAACTATTTCCATGCTGCATTAGCACTGAGAGATGCAAAAGTATAAACAAAAGTTATTGATATTTTGTGGTATTAATATATTCAGTTATAGAGAAAATATATATTCTCAAGCCAAAATCACCCCTGACAGTCGACCTGCTTTATCAGGCTTATAAAGAAATTTAACCTTTTCCTTAGGGGGTGGAGCATGTATCCCAAGAATGAATATATATATCTATGTATGTATGTATATACGTATATATAGATAGATATACATACATACATATATACAATATATATATATATAGATATACAGATATATATACATACATACATATATACAATATATATATATATAGATATACAGATATATATACATACATACATATATAGAGTGGAATCTCCATCTATCATTCTTGAAGGGACCGATTGAAATGAATGATAAATGCGGAAACATAACAAAGCAATATGATCGTTGGGACTGGATGAAATGAACGACACATACAGGAGAGCGATGATTTGGGAAATGATCGAGTGTGTGTGCGTGTCAGTTTTTCTCTGTTCCACTGTCATGAAAGATTTCCTTGCTGATCTAATTCAAATTTACATTACAGATGGGAATTGTTCAGACAAAATATAACAAAACAATTCACACTATCTTTTATTTATTGCCATAAAATAAAAATTATTTGCACAATTTTGATGATATTTGTTTAATATAAGTACTTAGACACAACTTTATTAATACTTATTAAGGAAAGTGTACATGTTTATTTAAGACATAATTTAAATATTGTACTTATACATACATACATAATTTGATAATATTATGTACATAACAGTATTTCTTATTAATTTTATGTAGAAGTTTTGAAACCCCTCTTTTTAATTACTTTTTTCCAGTCCTATTAATTTCTATACCTTGAAAAACATTGAGGTATAGAAATATACCTTCCCATTTTATTACATACTTCTACAAGAATTTCATGCAAAACTCTCAGTCTATACCTAAAAAGTTTTTGCTTTTTCTAATGTGGAGGCAGTATGTCATGAGACATTCACCTTTTGTTATTCACCATGATTTTGTTGGTTACTTTATTAAGGGAGCACCATATAGGTGAGCCAATACCTCAAAATTGATGGTTTACAATTTAGATGGTCTGTGGTCTCAAGCAAACATTCCTCACCTTTGAATTCACTAGCCTAGAATATCATATATTTCTAAAAGTGTCTAAGGTGTGTCTTCATGCGTTGAATTTTAACATATCAATCAACTACTAGTCTCTGCCAATTTTGAGTTGGCTTTAGCAAGCATGTGAATCTTAAAATAAATACCCCTGGATAGTCCCCATGAGTTTTCTAAGGCGTTGAACTTGTGAACTACTATTATGGTTCAACGCTGAAGGGTTAATTTGCAAGATTAATGTGCATATATATTGGTATTATTGAATAAAGAACCCTATGAATATTGACCTATAAAAATTTGTTTAATAACCTTTCACCCTTAGCATTATATATACTTTTAATATATCTATAACAGTGATATAACATATAAATGTATGAAAATATACTAAACTAGCTGAATACCCGTGCTTTGCTATGGAGTACATTCAAATTAAATACAACGGTCAATGTATGTAGTTAATGCCAAAAAATATATATATATATTTATAAAAAAAAACATAACAGATACTTTTATACACAAAATAATGTAGAAGAACATATTGAAATTAAATCTAATAGAACATACTAAAGAATATAGTACAGTTTGAGGAACATTCCTTTTACTGAATTTTAATATTTTATTTATAATGTCCAATCGTCTACCGAAGTTAGAAAGAAAAAAAATTTTTTAATTTATTTCGTTATTATGCACGTGATGGAAAATTAATTTAAAGTATCACAAAAGGAAAAGAAACCACGTGATCAGCATTTAATAAATTAAATTCTAAACATTAATCTTTAAAAATTCACCAAAAATCAGAAAATGGAGGTAAAGATTCGAAAAAGATTTCATTTTAAAGGAATTTTTATGATCTTTCTCGTGATATAAATTTTATAACCCTCAAATTTTAAATGCAAATGTTAAAGAATGCTACAAAAACAGCTTAAAAATTTTTAAAACTCCAAGAAGAATTTTTCAAAAATCTTTCTTAATGCACCCCTACACTATAAGAAGAATTGCCATGCAAAATTTCAGCCCTTTAGGTCCAGTGGTTTGGTCTGTGTGTTATCTGTCAGTCAGTCAGTTATGGAACTGTTTTATATATATAGACAATATATCCATAACAGCGATATAACATATAAATGTATGAAAATATACTAAATATATAAAATGTCATTACTGAGATTATGGAAATAATCTGTTAACTATTAGCTACAATAATGTCTCTATAAACAATCCCATTACATTTCTAATCTAATAAAAACTCCTGAGGAAAATACTACAGAACATTTAAAAGTGATGCAATACAAACAGTACAGTTCTAAAACACTGTGAGTTATACACAAATATTAAAACCACATTTCTGTTACCTAAGCGTCTAGGTATCCAACCAGGAAGTAAGCGTTCACATTCACCATCAACTAATATTTCTTTACTGTCTATAATGGTTTTATTCAACTCTCTCTGTGCTTTTGCAGCATCATACTTGTCGTAATATTCAACAAAAGCATATCCTCGGGAAAATCCAGTAACAATGTCTCGAGTAAGTCGTAACCTCTTTATCTCTCCATAACGAGAAAATATCTGAAATTAAACCTCACATTAACTGAATATGAAAAAGTGATCAAAAGATAATTCACAAACTATATAAATAATCATACAATAAAACAAATGCATCTAATTATAAAAATCATATTAATCACAAATTTAGGTTATGATTAAATCATCTTTAACACTAGAAAGACGGGAATTTTTTCCTAACTAAAAAGACTGAATGCTGTCATTTTGATAGTTAAAAATAAAATCAAGAATTTAAAATATTTAATGTTTTTTTTTTTTTAAAAAAAAAGGTTAAATACAGGTAGCCCTCCTACAGCACGGCATGTTACAACACGGTTTCACTCTAACATGATAGGATAAATTGCGGGAACCCTCGTATAACACTGCAGCCTGTAGCACGGTTTCCCTCTAACACGATAAAAAAAATTCCGAAACCCTTTGTACAACATTGTACTTCTACAGCACTAGATAACATGATTTTTGTTTAACACATTTAAAAACTAAATTACCTTAAAATAATGATGGGAAGGAATAATAAACTATACTGGCTTTACATGAAAATGTATAAATAAATTATAATTTATTAATTTATAACTCTATAAAATTACAAGAAAGCCTAAGCTTAGCTGAAAATCTTGGATCATTTTTCTTGAATGCAGACCCTTCCGCTGAAAGAAGCCAAAAATTCAAAAGGGAGCTCCAAAATTATCCATCTCCATATCGTGAAATCTACAATGACCCTATAAGAACCAGGAAACAAACCAAAATTACAGATTTTTTAGAGGATAGAGGGTGCAAAAAATCTAAACGAAGAAAAAGGTTTTGAAAGTGAAGGTGATATTATTCAACCGAAAAAACATTCTCGTTTGATTGTACTGAGCAGTGATGAGGAAGAAATTTATTAAATTAAGGTCGCATTAAATGAAAATAATAATTTTTTGTTTCTTTTTGTTTTGTGTTTTACATACATTTATATTTTTAATAAAAAAATTTAATAAAAATTAAGTTTCTTATATGGAATTTAAGTTTGTATTTAATAAGTTTTCGGAACGTAACCCCCCTTTTTGTACTGGCTCTGGGTCTCATAAAACACGGTTTCACTGAACACAGTATTTTCTAAGAACCTATCTACCATGTTATAGGAGGGTTATCTGTACTTTAAATTTTGAACTATTTCATACCAATATATAATAAATTAGTATATATTTAGATATATTTTTATACAGGTATGCCGATCTGACAACCTAGTATGGTTTATCCATAAAAATATATGCATGGTTTGCGCAGTCCTTATTTTTCAACACCAATATATCTGAAGAGCCAATATTTCTGTTATTTGCAAAAGGGGGAAGAGATGAAAAGTAACTAGCATTTTTCCAGTATTATTTTAAGGATTTCTGACTGTTTTCTATATTGCCATCAAATTGACTGCTTTCAGTCTTAGTAAGTATACAACACATTTTCTCCCCCTCTTTACTATCTAATATAATTTTGTAAATGTGTGTGCATATTTCACATAAAATTAGAAAAAGTCATAAAATTTCAGAAGCCTGAGGGCATAAATACAGACATAGCGCTCAATAGTATGTCCAAAACTGTCAAAATGATGGCAGTTGTCTTTCTAGTGTTAAAGAGTTTATTTCTCTTTTTGGCTGACACTTTTTGTTTTTAGAGAGATAAAAAACAAGGTTATACTTAAGCAGAAAGAAAACAGTGTATTAATAAACCATTAAAATAAAACATTAGGGAATGAAAAGTAAATTTCTGAGAATATATAATTTTTTTTTAAATATAATCAGATTAGGAACTCATTTTCAAAAATAAGGAGGAATTCTTGAGACTTTTTAAGGACCTCTGACAGCATTTTTGAGGACCACAAAAAAGACAATGAAAATATATTTTATTTCTACAGTTTAGGCTTTTAAATATATTTAAGTACTAGACTCAAAACCTTATGTTAATTTTCCAAAAATAAAAATTTCATAAATTTGTAGTATTAATGATCATATTCAAAAATTAGTTTAGTAGATGATTTGATTTTCCTTGCACTTAACTACATAAATTTACTTGCTACAATTTACTTAATATTATTTCATTAGGTGTTGACATTTTATGTTTGTTAGTATATAGAGCAGTAGTAAGTATACAATGTTGAATATGCTGCCAGTACTTGTAAATATATGTGATGTGTTTAATGGATTGATGTATTATTGTAACATATGAGTAATCATTCGTGTCAATCCACTATACTGTTTTCTTCCCAAAGGTAAATAATACCTTATAAACTGAGAGAGGAAATGAGAGATCAGTATCAAATAAGAGAGTTCTCATTCTGAATTGAATATCAAACATTTGAAAAATTTTAATTTTATACAGTCTTAGCTGCCTAGTCAGCCAAAATTTTCAGTTGATCTCTATAACTTTAGGTCAGAAAAGACAATCTTCTGATTTTTAACTTTTTTTATTTAATCATCATCAAATATATAATACTAAATAAATTCTCAACAAATATTTGGATGGTACCAAATGGGAAATAATTTGATCATACTGAAGCTATCTTTATTTGTTAAAGCAAACCTCTTCCCAATACATGGTCAGAATTCCTTTTATTTGTATATGTAAAGGAAAAAACACAACGTTCTTTAGAAAGCCAGCCTTGGACGAACTAATACCTGCAAGTTACATAATATTGAACATATCTACTCATTGACTTGTTTTGGCACTGATTTCATAGAAAAGCATGTGGTAAAAATATTAAAGAAGGATCTTCCAGCAAATTTTATTTTTTTTTGTTTAATATCTCATGATCTGTTTCACTTCATTACATTTTTCTATCAGAATTGTTTTACAGCTAAAATTATAGAAACAAGTCATAACAGTTTTTACGAATTTTTCTTATTTATTTAACTTGTATTGGTATATTTTTAACCATTGCTTTTACCTTTTAAGATTAACTGATGATTTTGTTAAATGTTCTGACTTTTATCCTAAAAAAATCTATTTAAAAATGCTGTGATTGAGATTTACATGCAATTTTCAAATTTATAATGTGACATTAAATAGCTCTACTTCAGTTTTACAAGAGAACTCCTTATTTCTTTATATTTCATAAAATGATCTACATTTCTTAGGACTTGGGTTTTAAAATTATGAACTGAATAATTAGAACTATGGTTCTACTGTTATCACTCTGACAGATTTACGTGTCTGCCTCTTTTAAGTTCACAAAAATTTTGAATAAGACCAGTAATATAGCATTGCCTTCATGACATTTAACAGAGGAAGACAAACTAATGAATATCTTGGTGTGAACTTAAAATCTGGAAGTTTATCATTTTAATATTACATTAAATATTATATAATTTTATTATTACATAAAATTATATTTTCATGAGATAGTGTTAAAAGAAAATAAAAACATGCAACCCCTAAATTGAATTCATACTGTCATCCCAGGCAGTAATGAAAAAGTCCTCAGGAACCTTTATTCCTAAATACTAAATGCATACCATAATTTATAAAAAATTATTAAAAACAATATTCCATAGTATAACCATTAAATACCAAAATAAAATGAGTATACAAGATAATAAAAACTGAAAATCTTGTAAAGTTCAACTATATAATACAAAAGTTACACATTTTCATAGGATAAATATCTAAAGTAATATTCTCAAGTTTTCTGAACCTTTTTTTTTTCTTTCTTTCAGTAGATAAAAAATTTTCTATATTCCACAAGACTGATTTTAACCTTTAACACAGTTTACACAAATTATAAGTTAAAATATGTTAAATCTGTCATTTATTAGTTTTCAATATAGCAGGAAAACATGAGAAAATGAAACCACATCACTAGATATCATGTAAAAGTTTCTTAAAGTATTCAGTTATAAAAATTTAAAATATATACTTCTCTAATAGTAGCTTCTGTTGTATGACGATTCAATCTTCCTATGAATAATGTAGCTTTGGGTTCTCCAACAACAAGTTTATTGGGTTTATATTCAGCCTGCTCATAAAAATAAAGGAATCATGGGATTAAGGTAAATTACTGATTATACTATATTAAAATGAAATTATAAGTGTGAGAATTCAATAGACTCTAAAGAATAACAAAAATCACTGAAATAAGATACTTATATACATTAAATTTGTAAAAAAAAAAAAAAAAAAAAATCAAAAAAGTTTTCACGTGATCAGAATATGAAATTTTTCCTTTTTTTTATTAGAAAACATGTGTTGAGAAGACATATAACTCTTAGATTTTAATTTATTACATATATCAATAACAAATACATTTGAATGAAAATCACATTTCACATGTAAACTTAAAATTAGTAATACACATAGAAATACTTTGATCCTATGTTCTGGTTAGAACATTTTTCATATTTTAAATTTCTTAAGACGGCTTAAACATAAACATTTTTAATTTGTAATGTCACACAACATTCAAAAGCTATGATTTTATTTTTGGTGACTGGTCATAATATTGATGCTAAGAAAGCCCTATATATTATCTCGCTGCACTACAGGATCCTAATTTTTACCATGTCAAATGACCAAACCCGTTCCTCCTTAAACTAGTGTAACATTAAAAATATTCATCTTTGTAATATCCCACCATCGAATATTTGGCACTTTAGGGTGCCCCCACAATTTGGTCGCCAAGTGTGCAAGTTTTCTCAAGCGGGTGCTAATGTTGTTACTCCTGCAAATTTCTGATGTGTTTGTCATGTGATTAATTTGTGACGCATATATCACGATGGATGTTTTTCACCGCCATCTTAAATGGCACATTTGCACTATTGGTGCCAAAAAAAGAACAAGGGGCACCCCAAAGTGAATGTTTACAAAATTCTACCAAGCTATGAATTGAAAATCATAGAATTATTATTTAAATTAAATTAATTAAATTATTTTTACAATTACAAATTTAAAAATTTGGTATAATGCAATTATGTATAAAATTTTTCTATACTCTGTTTTTTACAATTTTAATACTCATAGTTTATGCTTTTTATTGCATTTTCATTGCTTTTATGGATGTTTATCGTCACCATCATAAATGGCATGTTTGCACTGTTGGCGCCAAAAAAACAAGAGGCACCAAGAAGTGCATTTTTACTGCACTTGAGGGTGCCCCTGGAATTTGGTTCTTTTTCTATCTTAATAAACACCAAGCGTGCGAGTTTTCGCACGCGGGCGCCAATGTTGTTACTCTTGCAAATTTCTGACGTATTTGTTATGTGATTATTTCGTGACGCATATATTACGATGGATGTTTATCGCCGCCAACTTAAATGGCATGTCAGCACGTTGGCGTCAAAAAAAAAAGGAAGGGCCACCCTAAACTGCAGTTTTACCGAATATCATAACAAAACAACTTTACAGTGGCGTAGCGGGCATAACTGGCGCCCGGGGCACAATACCTTTTTGGCACCCCCCCCCTCCCCCCGAAAAACATATAGTAATATAATGTATAGACCCTATATTTCGCCCCTCTACGAGTGGCGCCCGGGGCATGATAGACCCCCTTGCCCCTCCCTCGCTACGCCACTGCAACTTTATATAAATTGATATTAAATTATACATATAATCTAAAAATTAAAACATGTTCAGAGCTGTATTAATATTTAGTGAAACAACGACGAAAAAATACATACAGTAATTGAAACATATATGAATCGTAATTAAAAGAGAATAATACATCAAAATGCAAAAACTATCAAACAGTTGCTTGTAAACGTACTTGCATAGCTCGTACTACTCCATGATCATGAGGAACTGTATCAGTTCCATCAATACTACCAGCTTTTAATGGGTTGTACTCACGAGCTATAGGCTCCCATTTTAAATTTGACATGATTGCAATGTGTGAGTTCCACCAGACGAGAGAATGTAATTCAAACCATTCAAGTCCAAACACAAATCAGAATTATAAAACCCGCAAAATAAAGTCAAATTGTTTTGTATTCGAACACCAAATTCGAATATGAAAAATCGACTAAAAATCGGATGCAAGTGATTGTGTACTTTATATTTTATAAATTTTTATTTGAAGCGAAGCTCTGAAAACGAAGATATATGTAATGGAATTCGACAAAACAGTTTTTTACTTACCAATATGGCTGTATAATGGTAGTTATATTTTGTAATAAAAATTATCTGTCCAAATTGCCATTGGCAACAAGAAAGTCACACACATTTGGAAGTGAAGAAAAGAATGTTTTCATATAATAATTAACAGAAAAGGACACATTTGTGATTTTTCAAAGTTGATTTTTTCGTATAGTAATAAGGCAGCACAGACATTTGTGGATATCTAATAGATATAAATATACGGGACGAGTCTAGGAAATGGGGCCAGGTCGGCCATCTTGGATTTTTTTGCGCCAATGTTTACGTTTTTACTGTGCTTGGCAAAAGTGGGAAATTTTTCTCGCCAACGTGTTTATGTGGCAAACTTTTACAAAGTTAGCTTTTGTTTACGTTTCGGTAATCGCTTGTTAGCTGGTTATTTCTTCAGTTTTTATATTATTTTCACGATTTTTACGAGTGTATTATTTTATGTATAAACTTAATACATTTTTTAATTCTTAAATATCAATCGAAACGCACAAATAAGAGTGTGAAATTCACTTATACAAAGTTATTTACTTCTGTTTACGTGTCGGTCATCTCTTGTTTGCTGGTTATTTCTTCATTTTTTATATTATTTTCACGATTTTTACGAGTGTATTATTTTATGTATAAACATAATACATTTTTTTAAAGCCTAAATATCGAAACGCACAAATAAGAGTGTGAAATTCACTTTTACAAAGTTATTTAGTTTTGTTTACGTTTCGGTCATCGCTTTGCTGGTTATTTCTTCATTTTTTATATTATTTTCACGATTTTTACGAGTGTATCATTGTTATTTCTAATGATTTATGTGATAACTCAAAATGCTGAACAATTAAGTCGTAACAGAATTATTCATATTGATTGTCTAAGAAATATATTTTCTTTTAGTAGATTTGTATTTTTGTTTGTTTTCACACTTTACTCTGTGCTTTCAAAAATGCGATAACATGTGTGTGCTACTTAAAATGTGCTTAGTGTTGTGACTGTGAAAATCAAATATTAAAACTTGAACTTGGAAACCAGTTAGGATTTTCATACAGTTTGAAATTGACATGTAGTTACTGTGAAGAAAACAAAACAGTGATGAATTCCTCTTTGAAGACTGGAATTGCCAGTCATGATGTGAATTTGAGAATTACCTGAGCCTTTTCACATGCTGGGAAAGGTTATACAGGCGTTGAAAAATTTTTGTATGGTGATAAATATTCAACCCTTTTCATCAACAGCATATGGTAAGTGTGCAAGACATTTAGATGGTGCATATGCTTTGGCATCTGAAAGTATATTTAGTGAAATCTACAGTGAGATTAAACAGGCATATCAAAGTGGTGCTTCTAGTTCTGCTGAAATTTTAGATATAACATAATTTTAATAGAACATGGTTAACATCAGGTCATACATCACTCATAGGTGTAGGATGTGTTATCGACATCCTCACAGGATATGTTATTGACTTTTTAAGTTATGAGTAAGTTCTTGTGTAAAAGACTGTCGTGCGCAAGGTATTACTCTAGGTGGTAAAGTGCATGGTAGCTTGAAAAAACCTACAGTAAATGTTGTATAGATAAATTATATTAAATAATTACCATAGTAGTAAACACTGAATTTAGTAATATAATAGTAAATAATTAATTTGGTTCTCTTTAGTTTCTAAAATGTCTGCAGATGGTAATTTTAATTTCCTTTTTTTTTTAATATTTAAGCTTTAGGTTTTTTTTTCTTTTGTTTTACCAACCGCACCTTTGAGTTCTATATTTTTCTTCTTGCACTATGAAATTGTTAATTGATGTAATCGGCAGAGGTAATAGAGTCCTCTTGAAATTGATAATTGATTTGATCGGCACATTATTTTATAGCATAGTTTCAAAATAATATCCTAAAGACCTTGTATTTGTTGATCATATTATGTGTTAATAAATCATGTTATTTTTATTGTAAAGTTTCGTCATGTCATTCTATTGCCGTGTAGTTTTTTCTTTTAGTTTCCTTTATAGGTGATTTTTATTTCAGGTTTTCTTTTATCAATAAGGAAAATCAAGTTTAATTTTAAATATTTTAATTCACTGAGGTGCATCCAGCAATCGAACTTAGTGCTAATTTTATTGATTCTTTAGGTTATTGCATTTCATTTTAGACACAATGCTCTTAATATACTTAATTGTTCTAACCATTGATTTTAATACTAATGATAGAATTTAAATGTGGTAACGATTTAGTATAATCAAGTCTTGCTCTGTTAATTTAAATTATCCCAATTTAATAATCGTTGCATTTAATACGTTTCGTTATGCATTATGCCCAATTTAATACATTTCGTTATGCATATATATATATATATATATATATGCATACATCATTTATCTAAAGTTTGCAAATACTATAGCCATATGCATGGCGCAGCCTAGCAGCTAACACAAAAAGAACAAAAACACAGGTGCATTAGCAACCAAAGATAGAAATATAGGTGAATGAACACCCAAAAGACAAAAAGTCAAGCAATTAGACTGAAAAAAGATATCAAGAAAAAGAGATATCAAAAAGATATCAAGAAAATCATCTGTCTTTGCTTGGCTCATCAGCCGTGGGTAAATCAAAGAGACATAATCAAACACAAGTGGTTTTGCCAAGGTGTCATATTCAAAATAAACTTTTATAATTAATATGGTTGAATCAGATGACAAAAAAACTAAAAGAAATTGTTATGACA
>OU015503.1:105175328-105212828 GCA_907164885.2 Dolomedes plantarius
ACATAAGAAAAATAAAATAAACACTTTGCCCCCGTCACCCCCAGACCAACTCTCAAACCAGCACCAGATCACCCCTCAAAACAAACCTCTTTTCCCCCTCGTATCGAATTTGACTGATTGTGGTGAAGGGGCTGTATCCACATTTAAGAGGTGCGCTTAGGGGCACAAAAATCATTAAAAATTTAATTTAAAAAAAAACTAATTGAGCCCCAAATTTCGTTTTTCTTGATTTAAGTTTCTTGGGTCCTAAAGATTAACTGTGCCGAATTTCGTCCCGGTGGTCAGTCGGTGCACAGTCTATGATTCTATAGCGGACAAACAGACAAGCTCTTTTATATATATAGATTATGATATTCCATAATGAAATTCTCATGTGTATTTTTGCTCAAAAAATTTGTACAGCTATATATTCTTAAACGGGGGCCCGAGGTAGCCTAGTGGTAGCACTTTTGGCTTTGAACCAGTGGTGCTCAATTCAAATCCTGACAACCACCACTAAATACCCTTGTGTCAAGGCCAAAAACGACATGTTAAATCCATAGACCGAAAAGTCCTTCCACAATGTCAGTGGGTAAGGGAAGGTGTAAGCATTCCAAATGTCGCCCCTCGGGGTCTCAATCAAATTTGAGGTGGCACCAAGGGAGCAATGTTGACTCGCCTGTATGGTGCTCCCAGGTAAAAACTAGTTAACCATTTGTGCAGTTCCATGCAGATGTCTGAAGACAAATGCCTGCACATTAGCAAAAAAAAAATTCTTTAACAGTATTTATTACAAAAGGTCTTTTAATTATTTATGATTTTAGATTTAATACATCAAACATTTCTTAAATGCAAGGTATATATGAACCTAGATTAAAATTTACTCAGACCATTACATGAATCCTTTTCTAACCTAATTTTGCTTATACAAAGAAAGTATTTATTTAGTTACATCTTGCTCAGGTTGAAAGCATTATAAAATGTTATTTTTTTAAACAAGATTTAGAGTATAAAGTATATCAGTCTGTGATTCACTCTTATTATAGTTTCTTTTTGTATAAATATGAATAACCAATGAAACAACTACTATATTAATATCCTCTCCAAAAAATTTATGTATGAATGAATAAGACATATTCTGGGCTTTCTCTCTTTCCTCTATTATTTCCAATGACATTTAAACGGCAAAATTAAATAAAACTATAATTTCAACAAAAAATGCATAGAATAGACCCCAATACAAAAAGCCACAAAATGCAAATACATGTCCCTCGGTAGATTTGGTGGCAATAAATTCAGTCATAAGTTAAAACATGAGGTATGATAGGCTAGCCTGTCTCCAGTCTTTTGATCTGAAAAAAGTTATGTTGAAACTTCTGGGGGATTTGATGAGCAGCACCGAAAAAAGATAAATTACAATGAAATGTATGATTGAGTGACTAATATTGTAGGAAACAAAATCAAATGGAATTAGTGAAAAGAAAGGAAATGGGATTGGTTTTCATTAAACAAATATTTTTTTTTTTTTTTTTTTTTTTGTAGAGTGACAGAAAATGATCCTGAAACAAAGCGACTAAGTGCGGAATGGAAGTCGCCAAATTCACCGCAAGCCAAAAAAAAAAAAAAAAAATTCCATCCAAAATCAAACCAATGCTGATTACATTCTGCTATAGTAAAGGTATTATCCACAAAGAATTTGTTCCAACTGGACAAACAATTACAGGTCAATACTACTTAGCTGTTTTAAAGCGTTTGATGGCCAGAATTAGTCACATTCATCCAGACTCTAGGACTGAAAGCAGTTGTTGTTTGTTACACGACAATGCACCCAGTCACACCTCCCTTATTGTTCATAGATTTTTGGCAAAAAATGTCTGTGTGTTGAACCATCCACCGTATTCACCTGATTTAGCACCCTGTGACTACTCCTTATTCCCCAAACTAAAAGTGAAGTTAAAAGGGTGTTATTTTGAGGATATTTCGACCATACAAGAAGCTTCGACACGTGCTTTGCAGGCCATTCCACAAAGTGATTTACAACAGGCATTTGATTCATTAATAAATCACTGTAAAAAGTTCATTGAAGCTGGAGGGTCCTATTTTGAATAAAAAACCAAAACATGTATTAATTTCTTGTTTCAATTTCTTTTTACAGACCCAGCCTTAAAACTTATTTGACGCACTGTGTATAATGAAATGACAGTGAATTACCAGACATTGTTAAATTTATTTTTCTTAGGTTTTTCTTTATTTATATTCCTAAAACATAAAAAAATAGGAAAATTTACTTATTACTACTCTTAATTCATTGAAAGTAACAATTAGGTGAATTTATGTTTAAAGAGAGCTTAGCCTTAAATGAGTTGAGTAAAAGATCAATATACAAATGTCAGAAAATGTTCTTTTATCTTTTCAACCAGCAGATTTCAGTTCACATTCTAATCGGACAATATCATCTTCTTAACCTGTTGTATAACAGCAGAAATTTTAAAACTTACTTTTTTTTAAATTTTTACTGCTGCCTTTAAAAATATATACCTGCAATATAAGTAAATCATTCATTCTATTAACCACATCTGGTATATTGACACTCTTAATATTTAACACTTCAAAAATAAAGGTTCACACTGAGCATACCAATTGTAATTTCCCAGGATACTTGAAACTATTTTTCAGAGCAGCTTTCATTGTTTCCTTTTACAATGCAACTACACAGACATGTACTCCCTAAGCTACCTACATCTCTTTAATTTTTATTATTATTTTTTTCTTAAGAAGTATTGAAAGTGAAGAGAAATATAAAAATATTAAGGACAGTTTTTTTAAAATAATGAAAACAAACAGATTTCAAAATGATTGCTTTATTAGATGCCATTCTGAAATTCAATAAACTAAAGTATGAGGTCTGATTTAACAAAATACAATATTTAAACATATATACATATAACAGTTTAATAGTATTTGAAAAATCAAAATAGAGAAATCACAATGATTCTTTGGTAGTTGATCAAAAATTTTCACATTACGATTTAAATGCTCGTACTACTCGTACAATAATCTGACGACAAATAGGACAATCATGCAAAAGTCTTCCACACTGCGTACAAGTAACCATATGTCCACAATCAAGCAGGAGTGAATCTATATTTGCCTCCATACAAATTTTACAAAGATTTTCATCTGGAATAGTATCTAGAAGAAAAAACACATGAACTTACTCACAAAATTCAATGTAACTAAGTACAGCTGTTTTTACTTTCAATTTAGAAAATTTTAGTATTCATTGAAAGTCTGATTTATTTCTTTAAAATATTTATACATTTAATTGCATATAACAATTTGATTCTAATATTTTTCCACTATCAAAACAGGTAACTGAAAAATCTGATTTGGTAAATCCCTTCAAGTTATTTTTTTTTTAAAGGTGCATTCCCATCTTAAACCAAGAGGTTTCAATATATTTTGGACAGATAGACCATCCTTGCATGGGAAAATAAGATCCATAAGAGGGATCTTTTTAAAAACCCAAACCTGGTTTTTGACATTTTTTCAGTATTCCCTAATGAACTAGGTCAAAATTCTTTAATTCAGACAGATTTCTATAAATTTTTTGCACATAAAACACCACCTTTTACATACAGACAGTTTACTAATTCCATTTCATTTTTTTTTCTGTTATAGATTTTCCTCAAATATTAAAGTGGATAAACTTATCATTAATATTAATAAAATTTCTGTCATTCACACAAAAATTTTAGAGGAACGTAAATGATAGCTAAAAAAATTAGTCAAAAATATATATTAATTTTTTTCAATTAATAATTTCAAAACTTACTTAAAATCAATAAATAAAATAAAATTTAAATTGTATAAATGATGATCTGTTAACAAATCAGACATATCTTCATGAGATAGTTAATTTATTACTTTTTTTTTAAACACAAAATAATATTAGGTCCAAATCAATATGTTTGCATCTTATATTGTTTCCATGGTTCAAAAGCTTTTAAATTGGTATAACTTAAAAGCTATAAATAAATTTAAAAGTTAGATTTTTAATCTCTTCTTAAATAGAACCTGCTCATGGGATGTTGTACAGTACGCATCTACAATAAAGTTGCTTAATATATTTATATGACCCAATGCAAATCTGAGTTAATTCAATTTTAGATATAAAATCACTGTGCCTATTTAGACTTAAAGCAAAGTGAACCAGTCCTGAAAATTTTAAAAATTAAGTTCACATAATTAAATGTCATTCCTGTACACTTATATTTGAAAATTATCTATACCAGAAATTTCTTTACAAAATTTTTAATTATTAAAAATTAATTCCTAACATTTTGAAAAATAACCCATTCGTGTCATGATTGTTATTTCTATAATAATAAAGAAAAGACATTAAAAATTTTAAACAAGCTTCTTTATGCATCTTTCAAAAGATATATGAAATTAAAATTCCTACAATCAACATTCAACAGATCACATATAAAGAAATTTATATTAGCATTTTGTATGCAGTTTAAAATAAATTTTATATTTCAACATTTGTTTCTTAAAAAACTGATGTATCATTTACTAATAAGGGATATATAATTGGGGTGTCTTCAAACTAGTCTTGAAAAGTTTTTTCAAAATTGCAAGAATGGGGAGTGCTAATTTCATAAATTACAAAACTGATCCTTTATTTTTTTAGGAAAAAAGTACCACCTACTTACCTAAAAGTTAGTACCCACCCTTTTTAAAAAAAGGGGGGGGGGTACTTTTGTTTTGATTATGTAAGTACAATAGCATAGAAAAAAACAAAGCTAAAATATTATCAACCTCTTCTTGAAAATTAAAGAAAATTTTATAGTTATTTAACAAAAACTAAGGTTTTATTGAGCAATTGAATCAAAAATATATAATTCAAATTTTAAAAACTTAACTCCACTAAAAAAACACAAAGCAAAAGAGAAAATACTTATATTAAAAAATAAGATCAAGAGAGCTAAAATGGAGTCTTAACTCTGACCAAATTGAGACTGATCTCAGATAGAAATAAGAAGTAAGGTCTATATAGATAACAAACAAGTTTCATTCACAGATTCATTCAGTTCTATCACACAAGTCTGAAAATTTTTAGAAAAATGCCCTCTGACCACTTAATTAAATGTTAAAATTACATCAAGTAATAATTAAATTTTCATTGTATATAGCTAAACTATTGCTGTTTAAAATTTCTAGAAAGAAATTTTTATGATGAATTATAGAAAAGAGTGAAGCTCTTAAAACAAGCCATCAGATACTATACAGAATCAGCTCATTTGCTGACTGTTTATACGCTATAATAAAAGAAAAAAGGATATAATTACAAAAGAAAAAATTTTATTTTCTCTTAGTCTCTAAATAGTCATTGAATGGAAGAGAAGAGGCAACTATTGCAAATAAACAATCTAATGTCATAATTAATGACTGAAACTTGAATGAGATATCAAATAATAATGCTGGTTAAAAAACTGTAAGCATTAGAGCAGTTAGAAGTCTGATAATTTTATCCTCATTGACTGTTTGAACAAATTTATTACGCTGGCATTTTCTTTTATTTAAAAACTCAGACTTTTTAAGATTTTTCTGATTTGTAGGTCACTAAATCCATATTCAGTAATATCTTAACTTAATAGTAATTACAATGTGACAATGAGGAGAAGTAGATAATTTTGACGACACAGCCAAATTCAATACATTCAGCTGGTGTTATCTATTCAGAAACTTCAACTTCTAACCAATAACAACTCTCACATTTAAAAGTTGTAAAATATATAGCACAAAATTCAAGTTTAAAAACTGGTATTGCAAAGAGCCCCTAAATAAAAAGTCATTACCTACCACACAGTGTTTGAAACCCGTGTCATAAAACTCTTTAAACTTAAGTTCTCCATAAGTTTTTTGTTTTTTTTAACCCTGTAATAAAGTAAAACACATAGTAAATTACTTCTATTTTTAGCTGCTTCCTTAAGCTTCCATAGCCAGCAAACTTTCTCCTGCAACTCAGTTTTTTCACAACAGCCACGGAAGGATATAAAATTTCTTGTCAGCAAAACTTTGAGCTCCATATTTGATAAATCATAAATTTTTTCTAAGCTGTCTACAGAGTCTAAATTTATAAACTGGTGCTTCTGAAAGAGAATAATTAAATAAGTGTTCAAGATTGAACAGCAATGTAATTTAAAAAAAGTGAATTTCAATTCTGAATATGATGGAAGAAAGGTAGATATAGATAAAATTATGTTTTTATCAAAATTCTAAAAATTTAGATCCCCCCCCCCCCAAAAAAAAATAATAATAATAAGGCTTTTTTTGTGTCCACAAAATTGACACTAATTTATAAAATTTGGCTATATATGTATATAAAATTGTCTAAATATGCACACTCTCATTTACAATACTACAAGATATATGACTTAAAGGCAAATATTTTTATCTAAACCCATGACTGAATGCTCTAGATATAATTTATACATATGAATGTGCTTTTAAGCTCTAAAATATTATATTATGTATTGCTACCTCGAATATTTATAAGTGCCACAGAAACTTGTGTCATAGACATTAAAAGTTTTGACAGTGATATTTGCTACACTCTAATAATCAAAATAATTTAAGATTCCTTGTTTAAAATTACCCCATTATACAAGCAAAACTATGTGATGAGATAAATGAAACATTCAAATTTTAGATTAACTTTACTCTGTAAAGGTGCTTTAACTTCTAAGAAAAATTCAGTACCTTTAAAGATTGTATAATAGAATAACTTAGTTTAATGAATTTGCAGGCAAAACAATTTTTAAAGGGTGCTTATAGATAAAGAAATTTAAAGTTTTCTAACTTCATATCTGTCCCCTCAAGCATTCTAAAAATTTTAAAACTACATACCTTAAAAAAAATAAATAAAAAAATAATAATATTCTCTGCACATAATGGTTAAAACATACAAAATGTTTTATTTAAATCACATTTTAACATTTATGCAATCACATAGCTAAATATATATAAAATATGTAAACTTTTACCTTTTCCTCATGAATATACATTAAATGTAATGTCACAAATATTAATCTTATTAAATTATAAATGTTTCAATGAAAATTTAGGCATAAGTTAGAAACATAAGTGATTTTATTGAAATTTTGAAAATAAGCCTTCAAAATAAACATATCGGAAAATTTTTTACATTAAATTATATTTGAAGCAATAATTATCAAAAGTGTTTTTCAATTTTTCTTTTCTTTGATCTGTTAGACATTAAGAGGAGACAAGTCATATACAAAAAAAGGCCAATTTTATCTTTAAAAAGTGGCAAAAATTAAACAATCTGATATTTTTAAAAATAATGCAACAAACAGGAATTTTAAAAGAACTCAAATTTCCTATCTATAACTATACATGCAACAACAGCAATAGGTAAATAAAATTCATAAGAATTATATAAAAGG
Organism: Dolomedes plantarius; assembly: GCA_907164885.2. Taxonomy (NCBI): domain Eukaryota; kingdom Metazoa; phylum Arthropoda; class Arachnida; order Araneae; family Dolomedidae; genus Dolomedes; species Dolomedes plantarius. Next base: position 105,182,783 of record OU015503.1, read on the forward strand.
ACTCAAAGACAAAAGAATTTAATTAATCTTGTTTTTCATGAAATATTATGAAATACGGATTTTTATAACATAAAAGAAGGTTTGTGTATTTTATATTTGTATTATTACAATTTATGCTACAGTTTATGATAAATTTATTATCCATCAAGATAAAGTTTAATAATTGGAATATATTAATTCACAAATGAAACTATTGATTTCTTCTGCACATTACAGTTTTTTTTTCTACATCACATTCAACAGTTACCTAAAGAAGGTCTAAAGATATGTACAAAAGTCATGACTGCTGGTATGATTTTGTTATTTTTGCTTTTCATGGTTCCTCTTATGAAAGTATAGCTAACATTTTTCTATACTGAAAGAAAACTTCCTTAAGAAAATGCCCACCGAAAAATTATGCATCTAAAAATACTTTATAAACAATATTATCTTCACATTAAAATAACAACATTTTGTTTAAAGTAGCTAATGTATAAAATTAAAATATAAATGTTAATGTAAACAAGAAAGTATAAAATACAAACTAATCATTCTGCAAACTTATTATAGATTTCCTATAATTTCAACAACAAAAGAGCCTTACTTCCTAATATTTATTTACGTGTAAAATGAGAGTAAGAGATATTTGATGACAAAACTAGAAGTCTATGTATTATTTAACAGTGTGCATTGACATATCAGTATAATTTGAAAAAATGCTGATAATATCTTAAATATCTTAATTTCATTCCAAATTTAGAACATTAAATGTTTCTCTTTTAATTATAATTCATATATACAGAACGAAACTACATTTTACATTCTTTAACTAAGTACTAAGAACATTAAAATACAAAAACAAAAATGAAACCAGAGTAATAAAGTACATGCATACATGCACAGAAAAATTTAAAGGGTATATTTACATTTTTAAAATTGCTATCTGTTTCAGCTGTCTTTGAAGAATTATCAGAATTGCTCGTCTGTTCTCCAGATACCTTCAATAAAAATTGAAGTATATAATTCATAAAGCTAGTATATTACTTTATAAAGTTAACAGTAAGTGATCAAAATAACTGAAATTTGTAGAGGGGAGAGGATTTGTATGAGGTCACACACACATAAGGGGAATCCACACTTGAAAAGATTACAGCTAATACTTTCTGACAATGTCTGCTTTAAATATACTAAAACCAAGTACACACAATCCTGTAAAACTACCTGTTAGGGTTTACCAACCCGAAGTCAACAGATTTCCTACTACTATTTTATTTTTTATTATTCGAATTACCCGAGAGTTGAAAAACAGATAAGTAAAGGCTGTAAAAAAGGAAGGGAATGAAATTATTTTACTCTTACTTTTTTAAAAACAAATATACCAAAATTTACTCTGTTACAACTATCTGTTAATGTATTCAGTAAAAATTACTTGCTAAAATTTAAAATAATTTTAAAGACATATTTCCTGTCTTACGTCATAGATAAAAACTAAGAGCTATGCAGAGTTAAATGCTTAATAAATTACAAGTTTTCAGAAACTAAAATAACTCAATACTTAGTCGAATTATTTTGGCTTCTTGTGCAAAAATTAAAAAGTAACTAAATATTAATTTATATGAAGATTGATGATTTGATCACATTTTCTAGAAACAACAGCAATGAAAGCTGAAGCTTCTGATACAATGTCTCTAACTATGAAACAGACTGCTTAAGAGAAAATACCACCTAAGAAAAATCATATTACCTAATGCAAATCTTTTGCTAAAACAGTAAAAACTATGATAAAACATTTAACCGACAAACAACATTAACTCACTCACTCATAGTTCCAACTTTCATTCAATTAAAAATCATAATGATTCACATTAAACTAAAAGTCAAGAAATGAAAAAGAAATTTTGAAATTAACACTAAAATGTCTAAAGGTAATAAAAGAAGTTTAAAAATTTTAATAATACATATAACTGTAACATGGCTTAACATAGAAATAACATTAAAAACAAAAAGTATGACAACTTTTGTCATACTTTTTGTTTACATACTTATTCAACGCTTTTAAAAGACCCTCACATTTTTATAACGTTACATCAAAATATTTTTTGGCAAAACATAATACTGAATGAACTCAAATATAACTTTTATCTCAAAGTAATATATTATAAATCCTAGAATGTACATTTAGAATCATATACAGAGGAGAAAAGAGAGGCAAAACATTTTTACTGTAGAACATAATATGAAACAGTAGCAAGGAGGGGGAGAGGGGTGTTAAAGCTGAAAAGAACAGGAAAAGTTTTTTTACATCATGGTTTATTCATTTATTTATCTCTCTCTTTCTATACATAAACTATCAAAATTACTTCCTACTAAAATTATTATTATTATATATTTATTATTATATTTCTTATTATTAACAAAATTACACACACATGTGTATGTGTGTGTCTGTATTATTGAGGTTGGTGAAGAGTGCTATGGTCATTGTTTGCTACATGAGGGTTAATTAGATTAGGACCTACTGCTCAAAACTGATTCCAAACAATATATTATTGAAAACAATTTTTAGAAAAAATAATAATCTTTTTTTAAAAAAATTTGGAGTTTAACAAACATGTGCATAGTAAGGTACAAATCACTGCACTTTCTATATAAGAAAAAATGTATAAAAGTTGAAACAGAAATACAAAACATGAAGGCATACCAACACAACATGATCAAAAATAAAACAGGTTAATGATAATGTCTTTGTCAACAGCATCAATATTATCATTAAATATACAACTGTTCTTGAATGTCACAATCTTTAAGATATACTGCAAGTTGCATTTATCTTAAAGATCAGAATTTTCCAAAACAACTGTTTGATTAATGATATCAGCACTGTTGACAAAGAGATATTACCTTTAAACTGTTCTATTTCTGGCCATCTTGTTTTGGTTTGTCTTCATGTCTTGGATTTCAGTTTCAACTTTTATATATATTGAATAGTACTTTTTCAGACTCCTCTATATCCACCCCTCTCCCACCCCAATTTTTTTTTTTTTTTTTTTAAATTGGATATGCATGGAATTTCAAAGATATATTTGTTACATCCTGGAATGAATAGGATTTGAATAATTATGCCATTATATATCATATTTTATACAGTTTATCAAGGTTTGGTTTGGAGCGCTACTGTCAACTTTTGCTACATGAGGGCTAATTAGACCGGGGCCTAAGTATATCAAGTACAATCACTCCTTTATGAAAAAATCAAAATAAAATATACAAAAAAAAATCACATTTATTACAGTTAAATTATGTAGTTTGAGTAGATGCAATTAAGCAAGCAATATTATTTTACTAATTATTAATGTTTCTATAAATTGAAGAATAAACTGAAAAAAGAATAAATATAAGAATTTCTAATTTTAAAGTAATTTTTTTAATGACAGCAAATTTAAAATAACATTTACCCATCAGTTTAAAAATCTATTATTATTTGAATATTAAGCTTTTTAATCAGTCTCTGAAAACCTTTAATCATAATTTCATAATAATATACAATTTAAATGAACTTAATTATTTTTAAATAAAAACATAAGTCAAACTTTCATTTTATAGGTAAAAAACATAATATTAAGGTGAAAACTTAATTATACGTAAAAACATAATATTAATTATACTAAAAATAGCACTTACAGTTTCTGATCCAAAAAGGCCACGCAAATTACTCTCGCCAGATAAGGATGGATAAATAGATGGATAACTCTGAGGGTATGATGATTGAGCTGCTCCCTGGAGAGAATAGTTCATAATTCTCTCAACCAAAACTGGTTTTTCTCTTCTGTCATTACTGGACACATATATACCTTTGATATCTAAAAACCACTGTAAATCCCGCAGCTTGAGGCTTGCAACATCATTACAATTCAAAGGCACACTATTCAAGATTTTACATCTATAGCATTGATATAGTTTACTTTTTGAAGTAACACATTCTGAGCAAAAAATATAACCACAATCTTCACACTTTCTCTGTAAATAAACATTAATATAAGAATTAAAACTCTAAAAATTAAGATATAAAGTTTGCTGAAATGACATCAGTAAAAAAAATTTTTTTTTTTTTTTGTAAAAAAACTTATTCCTAACAAGGTAATGAAGTTCCTAACTAGCAAAATTTGAAAATATACCTAAAAAAAGACCTAGACAGAAAAAAAGTAGTTACTCTCAATAAGTAAATGTTATATAAATTACACAATAAATTCATACAGATTACAGGAATATTACAGAAAGTTTAATTTATGAACAGAGTAAAATTTGTCATTCTATACACTTTTATAGATAATGTTTACTTAATAAATATCACTGAAAAAACTAAAAAAGTTGAAACATTACTAAATATCCCTTACTACACAGCAGAAAATATTAATAGGCAGTTGGAAAAAAAAAAAAGTTAAAATTTTAGATCTTTCCATTTTAATAAACACAGTACCAATCTGCTCATATTAACAATGGTGAATTCCTCATTTTATAAGTTATGAGAATTTTTAATTAGTAAAAACAAGGAAGTGTAAAATACATTTAAAATAAATTTAAAATAAAAAAAATTTAAAATACATTTAAAATAAATAAGTACAATAAACTTTCTTAATAGAAGAGTAGCTTAGGTTACAATGAACAAAATATGCTTATAAATGACACTCCTAACAATATATAGAAATTTAATCTATAAAAATGTATGTGAAATTTGAATGAACTTAACAACTAGTATATACAGTATGTACATGATTAAAACTTTAAGAGCTGACAGTACTACAAAGTACTTTATTTGGATAAAAAAAACTGATAAAGAAGAATGACATATTTAAAACAATAGTAGCACATGGGAAGTAGCGCATGAAAACTTTGTATAAAACTGCTCTAACAGTTACTACAAATTTAATAAGAAGTCATAAGCTATATTTTAAAACTTAAAAAAACTAAACAGCTTCACTTGCACAGGTACTTTGAAATAGTAGGGTATTAAAATTAATATTAAATGTCAATGTACTGCAGAGAAGTGATTTTTTAAAAAAGTCATATGGTAAAATTTAAGCAATCTAAAACATATGCACTGAAACTAAAATTACAAATTATAAATACAGATAAAAATAAACTCACAAACCTTGCGTTTTAAAATGGTGAATCTAATACTACAACCTTCACACGACATATCAGCTATATTTGACGGGAACAAATATCATAAAGTCACTAAAACAGAATTAAAAACATTAAGAGGGGTAGTTTTCGGACAATATGTAAAGTTTATCCATCATATATAGTCACCACTCTAATACACACAAATGCATCAGCGTCTGTCAACACAAGTTAAAACGAATACCCAAGCATGAATAAAAACAAATATTTATAAAAAGAAAATACCCCAAGAAAATTAAATTTAACAATAAAAATGCAAAGTACCGAAATTAGGCACAATACGCATAAACGTATGTGATTACAAGGATATTTTGATTAAGTACTCCACCTTCCGTGAAAAAACTGTAAACCTATATTATATAACGCTAGAGTAAAAATGATGATTAAATAAATAAACGCGTATAAATAATAACAGGGCTAAAACTTCTTCATGGAGTATGTGGTTTAAATATAACTGTAATTCCGTCGAGAGTAATCACCATCTCATCGCATGGTTATTCCCACAATGTTGCAATAATTAATCACGGAAACAGACCAGACGTATATCTGAAATATATATGACAACAAGATAACAATGATGCCATCTCTAGGTGAAAAATATAAGTTTTCCTTTGTTTCGTTTGAAGTTTAGCAGACGATAATTCGAAAAAAAAATTTCGCTAGTTTTGAATTTTAACATACCGAAAAAAATTCGATATGGAAAAAAACTATATTGCTAATCCTCTTTAACTTTTTTAAAGTGTCAGATATCTGACAGAATCTAAAACACATAAAGACTGACTATCCAACAGAAATCATATTGTGAATGAGCGATTGATTAGACGTGACCGGGTGAAGATTGAAAAGGGGGTTAGATACCCGGTTATACAGAGATGACATTATAGGTGTTTGCTATATGTTGAGCATGTTGGTCATAAGACAAATTATTAGGTCTGAAAATTCCTTGTTCTATCATGTATTCAAATTCATCCCTTGCAATCTTGAGCTTGTCCGGAGCTAGGCGGCGAACTTTCGCTGTGACAGGTATATATATATATATATATATATATATATATATATATATATATATATATATATATATATATATATATATATATATATATATATATATATATATATTACGCATTTTGATACTTTTCTGTTCAGCTGCATCTGAAACAAGTTCCGAGAAGCATCGCACCCCAAAATTCCTTAGGATGGGAGAAAGAAAATTCCAGGAAAGTCTCAAGGGACATCCAATTTTCGTAGAAATAAAAATACCACGTGAGTCAACCGTGGAGATGTCGCATCATCCTGTCCACGAATAAAATGCATGGAACGGCAATAAATTTACGTGGAAGACCAGCCTGGGGAGGGGCCAATACCAAAAGGGGAAAAATGAACCCCGAGTTTGTTTTTGTTTTTTGAGAGAGAGAGAATCGACGACGAGAGCTGAGGCAGGGGGTCGGAGTTTTGCGAGCGGTGGAAAAAACCTGTGACTGCTGTGCAATGACGAGGAGAGGAGTGATGCGCCCCGATAAAGCCCCGTTGGGATGTCCGATTTCAACCGCCCGCGACGTACCTGCTGCCTCCAGCAAGAAGTACCCCATCATCTTCGTCCTGTGCCTTGCTGCCTCCGCAACGCTCCCCAGGTTGGTCATTTCTCCCCTTTCAAATAGTGCTACAAGGTGTTTTTATCAATTTTGGTAAATTGAACTTTATTTCGCTCGACCCGTAATGATTCTTCCGCAGGAAGCGGATACAAAATGGCCTAATTCTTTATACATATAATTCAATTAGCCAAGAAATGCATTCATGATATGTAAACCAACCTTTGTATAATATTGTAAAATAAATGTTCTTATTTTATATATATATATATACATATCGTTACCATTGGAGTTCATCTCCCAATTTTACATAACGCAATGGGGTATCTCTGCTATCCTTCATAACACACACACACACACACACATATATATATATATATATATATATATATATATATATATATATATGTGTGTGTGTGTGTGTGTGTGTGTGTGTGTATTTATATATATATATATATATATATATATATATATATATATATATATATATATATATATATATATATATATACATTTATTTATTTATTTATTTAAATATTATATATACGCATGACACCAATTTCATTCTGTTTGGTTTCTTCCATCTTGGTGTTGCATTGTGGATGGCCAGCAGTGCACAAGCGCTTTTTTGGGCTATTGTTCCGATTAGGCGCTATTTGACGATTTTTAAGCTGTGTCCAACTTTTGGCGAATGTATCTTGCAAAATAAAAACTTCAAAAGGAGTCAGATTTAGTATGCAATCACCCCAAAAAGTGTTTGAAACACGAAAGAATACTTACCGCAACCATATCCACCTTTAATTAGATGTCGATGTCTGTTCGTCATTAAACTTAGTCAAAAGATGTGTCATCGAGAATTCTATCGCTGCCAGCTATTGGCTAGACGCGCGGCAACTAGTTAGTTATCTTCAGTGCTCTAGCTATGAAAACCTAAAATTAGCAGACTTCAGCCTTTCCCGGTCGGTAAATTAAGAGATTACCAGTAACTTCATTATGTCGCAGTTTTGTTGAAATAACTTAGTTTCATACAATGCAATTAAGTAATAATTAAAAACTGAATCACAGGAAGAATGACTTTATCACATTTTGTAGAAATAGCAGGAATAAAAGCTGTAACTTTCAGGGTCCGATTTAGAAAATTCTTGACTATAGGCACAACTCGGGATGGGGCCCCACCTAACACTGATGTGCACGTAAAATTTCCAAAAATTGACACACAAAAAAAAAATTTATCTTGAATCATTGTGAAAGTACCATTTTACCAAGAATTGGCTATTTGAAGCGTAGAAGCCTACAACATTATCAAATAATAAAAATCAATACAACATATTATCTTCATCATTAAAACACCAATACAATGCAACAAGAAAAATTTATTAATCCCTTATATACACTAAAACATACATATGATGAACTATACATATTTTATAATTATACATATGATGAACCTATCAATCAAATTTAAAAGCATATATAAAAAAATTGCTATTAAAAAAGGTAAAATAAAAAAAATTTGAATTGGGAATTTTTCCTTTTTAAAATAAAAATTTTGCGGGGGCCCCTAGGCTCGGACCTACTAGGCCTAATGGAAAATCAGGGCCTGGTAACTTTGCATCTCTCAATAAGAATAGATTGCTTAAGGCTGTTGTGTACCAACTCTATTGGATTCGCTCACTCCAATGTTAAGCGATGGAGAAAATGTGTCAAAGGATTGCCGACTTGGATTGAAAGATTTTTTTTTAAAACTGTACTCCGTAATAAAGGAATTTTACACCTTTGGGCACTTTCCGTTTTTCCAAAAAAAAAAAAATGAAAATAATATTTGAAGGCCTTATTTGAATAGTGGTCCAACACTATTCTTGTTCATTTTGAGATACAGAGCCTTAAAGCCTAGGGGCCTGTTCACATAGAAGTCCGTTGCGTAGCGTTAAGGAAAAGATGACGTTGAGATGAAAATAAACCAATCATATGCCTCCAAACGATTAGCAATGAAATTGTTAACGCCTATGATTGGTTTATCTTCGTCTCAACGTCATCTTTTCCTTAACGCAACGTAACGGACTCCTATGTGAACAGGCCCTAATGAGTGCTGAGAAATGCGGGCGCGCGTGACACAAAGAAACAAAAATAACTTTTCGCAATATTTCTTAACAAAGAAATGGTAAGTCTCGTGAAGATTTTCAACCCTTCAGCGGGCGCGCCAATTTTTGGAACACCAGCAAGCGCGCGTGGCACAAAGTGCAACGCCTCTTTCAACATTGAATATTCCTTTTGTAATAAACTTTTTCTTTTCAAATTGAAAATGATAATTCTGCGTTTTATGACAAGATATAAAATGTTGATAATATTGAGATATATTTATAATTAAAGGCCATAGAATGCAGATACAATCGCCTTATTTCAAAACTGTCCGGTTTATTGAATCTAAGTACAACTTGCGAATGGATTCCTATTATGTCCAAAAACCTAAAAAAACAATGAGATTGTCCATCTTCGTGATATGCGGAATATCGTTTAATAGCTGCATATTGGATCGACTATATCAACTCCTGCTTTTGTTGCATTGTAATCCAGTATAATCGCTGGTTTACCACTGTCAATTCATGACTAACAATGAATGGAAAGGAATACAAGGGTCAGAAAATCAGACCTGCGTTAAAGGGTGTAGCTATAAATAGAGACTGCTTAGAACATTCAAACCTTACATGTAAAAACAAACCATTAAAAATTACGAAAATGTTGCACTTTTTACCCGGGTTAGCCCGCTGAAGGGTTAAAAATAAGATAGAAATGACTTGTATGAACATGAAAGTGAGGCTAAATCCTTTTTTGAAAAGTGGAGTTGAACCACTATTCATATAAGGACTTCATTTTTGAATTTGAATTATTTGAAGGCAAAATATGGTCTAGGTCAGGGGTGTCAAACTCGCGGCCCGCGGGGAGCATGCGGCCCGCGGGGAGCATTTTTGCGGCCCGGCCAATATATTGGCACACAATAATATATAATAAAACAACCGTCGCAGAATTATAAGATAATAAGAATTCGCTAAATGTTTTTTTAATTATACTCTTTTTTTGCTATTATTAAACAAAATGCGTATATTTATGTTGAATATACTGTAATCTATATACAGTGGCTCCCAAAAGTGTTCGTACACTTACGATTTTCAATGAAATAGGGGTCTATCCATTGATTAAAATGAATATTTCAGAATGGGCATTTAATAATAAGATCTATAATCTATTCTTAAAAAAACTGCATGAAATATTTTAAAAACATAGTAAAACTTTATTTTTAAGAAACCAATAATCCAAAAGTAACAAAAACTTTATCTCACAAAAGTCATCGTACACTTGTAAAAAATCTCTACATATTAGTGAATATTCTAATTTTTCGTTAAATTAATATTTAGTAGGATATCCTTTAGCATCCACAACAGCTTTTAAACGTCTGGGAATAGATTGCTTTAGTTCTTTTGTAATTTTTGCATCAATGTTTATCCATTCTTCCATCATAATTGTTTTTAGTTCGCTTTTCGTGTGAATGTCGTGTTTTCGTACTCGAACCTCCAGTTCTCTCCAAATATGTTCTATTGGGTTTAAATCTGGCGATTGAGGTGGTGTTTTCAAAACTTGTGGACAATTATAGAGACACCAGATGCGAACGTTGAGAGCCATGTGCTTAGGATCGTTATCTTTATAAAAAACAAAGTTGTTTCCAATACCCAAATTTTGAGCTGATAATTTTAAATTGTCTCTTAAAATATTTATAAAAACAGCATAATTCATTATGCCATCAATAAATACCAAATTTCCTAGTCCTGATGCTGACATGCACCCCCACACAAGGATACCTCCACCGGCATGCTTAACTATTCCTACTAAGCTCTTGGGATTAAGTTCCCCATTTTTTTCTTCTCCATACAATTATACACCCATCAGCACCAAAAATGTTCATCGGCAAATAAGACATTATTCCAATAGGTTTGGGGCTTATTTATCATTGATATTGCGAAGGGAAGCCTAAACTTTCTGTTTTTCTCACTCACAAAAAATTTTCTATGGGCAGAACGCCCATGTAATCCAGCTGTTCTGAGAACTCGTCAAAAAATTTCAGGTGAAATTGAAGTAGAAAATGATTCATTGAATTCTGCAGAAACTTTTACAGCACTCAAACGTGAATTTTTCACAAATTTTCTAATTATAAATCCCTGATCACGTTTTGTTAACTTTGCCGGACGGCCTTTTCTTACCTTGTTTTCGATCCAATTCTCTTCTTTAAAGCGTTTTTTCACATACTGCACAGTAGAATGGGATAAATTAAGTGATTTAGCAATATTCCGAACTGATTTACTACTACTATGACGAAAAATAATCAATTTTCGAATGCTGTTTGTTATTTCTTTACGACTACGAGCCATTTTTAAATAATAAATAGAATATTACGGAGTAGGCAAGCAAAAATTAAAGCCAAACGATATTTTAAATGCCACCACAATTCAAAAATAAAAATAAAGCGCCAGATGATAATTTTAATTATGAATTTATCCGAAAATATTTCAGTGTACGATGACTTTTGTGAGATAAAGTTTTTGTTACTTTTTGATTACTGGTTTCTTAAACATAAAGTTTTACTATGTTTTCAAAATATTTCATGTAGTTTTGTTAAGAATAGATTATAGATCTTATTATTAAATACGCAGTCTGAAATATTCATTTTAGTTAATAGATAGACCCCTATTTCATTGAAATTCGTAAGTGTACGAACACTTTTGGGAGCCACTGTATATATAACAGTTTCGTAACTGACTCATTCATTCACTGACTGACTGACTGACTGACATACAACGCACAGACCAAACCGCTGGACCTAAAGGGCTGAAATTTTGCATGGCGATTCTTCTAATAGTGTAGGGGTGCACTAAGAAAGATTTTTCAAAAATTCTTCTTAGATTTTTTTAAATTAAATTTTTAAGCTGTTTTTTAAACTTTTTTTACGTTTGCATTTAAAATAATACACTGAGGGTTATAAAATTTATATCACGAGAAAAATCATAAAAATTCCTTCAAAATGAAATTTTTTTCGAATTTTTACCTCCATTTCCTAATTTTTGGTGAATTTTTAAAGATTAATTTTTAGAAATTAATTTATTAAATGCTGATCACGTGATTTCTTTTTCTGGTACTTTCAATAAATTTATCGTCACGTGCGTAACAACTAAATAGACAAAAAAATATTTTTTTCTCTTTCTAATGCAGCAGACGATTGGATATTATCCAAAAAAATGCATATCCCTTACGATTTTTTTATAAATATATATATATAGATAGATATATATTTTACATCAATTGTATACATTGATCATCGCATTTATTATAAATACTAGTAGGTAACCCGCCATTTTGACGTCATAATAGAAAAAGTATATGAAAGTTAAAAAATATCCTGAATTATCTAAAATATTGCATTGAATCCACACCTTGTAAAAGCAATCCCTTTCATTATTTTTTTATTTATTTAGTTTTTCATGCGATTGGAGTAGTAGACTACCATCCAACCCGTCATTTTGACGTCATAATACTAAAAATGACGTCATAATGAAAAATTTATATGAAAGTTAAAAAAATTTTTTACAGTTCACTACGCGATTCATTCACATTCAAGTTTGTTGTTTACTTTCAGAATTCATCGCAAAAGTAAACAGATTTTTAAAAACTGTTAAATATACAGCTAAAAACATCCAATTTTTTTTAGTTCTGAATGTTTTATAGAAAAATAGGCTGAACAAACGTGATTTGATGGAGAAGATATTTGTTTTTAGGTAAGAAAAGATTCTGATCCAAATCTGAAATTGAAATTAAGCCTATCCGGCGGTTTGTTTACTGAGGGCTTCAATTGAAAGATGAGTACAGCCCGGAAGTGTCATACAGAGACAACGGCTATTATATATAGGATGAGTACAGCCCGGAAGTGTCATACAGAGACAACGGCTTATAGGTTTTTGCTATGTGTTGAGCATGTTGGTCATAAGACAAATTAGAAAAATACTATTTATTTACAACACGACATAAAAGTTAAATAAATTATTTACAGCCAACCATATTTGCGTACGCAGTTATCACAAAAATAAAAAGGCAGAGTAGGATAAAAAAAATAAAATGGTAATAATTTTTAAAGTCAAAAACAAAGTTGAGAAGTTTCTGTTCCTGCTCTGCTGAACGATGATATGTCACCACAACTACTCCCCCCCAAGTGAGACACTCTGCCAAAAATGTATCTCACTGATAACGCGCTGGCAAATGAATTTCACGTCCACTTCTTGTCAGTTTGGTTGAGGAAGCAATGGGTAACTGTGCAAATCTGATCCTTTTTTTAACTTTTTCTGCTGGTTTGTCAACGTGACTTTTCTTAAGATCTGATGTAATATCAGTTTCAGAAGAATTGTCAGAAAAACATGGTTTAAGTCTGCCTATTGAAATATTAACATCTCTATTCTTTATGAGAAGAGTGTAAATTTTATCAGATCGCTGTATAACCTGATATGGCCCATGATATGGAGGTTGCAGGCTCTGACGAACGCTGTCGGTGCGGACGAACACATGTGAACAATTTTGAAGGTCTTTGAAAATGAAGGGTTTCTGCTTGCAGTGATGTGAAAATGGAATAGGTTTTACATCTTTCATAGTTGCCTTAAGATTTTGGACAAATTCTGATTGGGGTTGAAATTTCGTATCTTCAAAGAAATCGCATGGTAAACGAATGTTTTCACCATAAAGAAGTTCTGCTGGTGTAGAGTGGAAATCAGAGCGCCAAGTTGTCCGCAATCCAAGCAATATAACTGGAAGAGTTCTTGTCCAACTTTTATCTTCATGACACATTATGCTCGCTTTTAATGTACGATGCCAGCGTTCTATGCATCCATTTGCCTGAGGATGGTACGATGTAGTTCTGTTTCGTTTAAATCCAATTAATTTTGACAATTCTTGAAACAGTTGAGCTTCGAATTGTGTACCTTGATCAGTAGTTATGACCAATGGTACTCCAAAACGTGAAATCCAACATTTTAACAAGTTGTCTGCTACTGTTTCTGCTCGAATATCAGGCATTGGAATTGCTTCTGGCCAGCGACTGTATCTGTCAATGATTGTTAAGCAATAGCGAAATCCTTCGGATGATGATAAGGGACCAATAATATCCAAATTGATTTCTGTAAAGCGTTTGCTGACGTTGTGATAATGCTGAAAAGGACTCTGTACATGTCGTGTAACTTTGGATTTTTAACATTTAAGACAGCTTCTAGTCCAAGTTCTGGCGTCCTTGTGTAACGATGGCCATACAAACTTTGATGTCAATAATTTAGTGGTAGCCTTGATTCCAGGATGTGCAAGGTTATGAACATTGTTAAAAACAATTTTCCTGAATGCTTCTGGTATATAAGGCCTCTTTTTCTTTGTAGAACTGTCACAAAAAATCTCACAGTTAGAACCAAATACAGGAACTTTTCCTAATTTTAGCGAGGAGTTCTGGGATGAAAGAATTTCCTTTAACTCCTTGTCTGTTTCCTGTGCCTTAGCTATAGCTTCATAATCAAGCACTGATTGAATATGCAACTCGTCTATTCTAGATAGTGCATCGGCAATGATATTGTTTTTTCCAGATATATGCTGAACGTCAACAGTAAATTGCCCAATATATTCCAGGTGTCTTTGTTGTCGAGGAGTTGCTTTATCTAGCTTCTGGCGGAATGCATAAGTGAGTGGTTTGTGGTCGGTAAAAATTGTAAAGTTTCTACCTTCCAAAAAGTGTTTGAAATATTTCACAGAAGAATATGCAGCTAAAAGTTCTCTGTCATATGTGCTGTAGCGTTTCTGAGTATCAGTTAGCTTTCTTAAAAAGAAACTAAGCGGTTTCCATATGTCATCTTCTAGTTGTTGGAGTACAGCGCCGATACCATTATCAGATGCATCAACCATTAAAGAAATAGGTGCATTATCTGATGGATGAACTAGCACTGTTGCGTGACATAGCTGTTGCTTACTATTTTGAAATGCTTGAACTGCTTCTTCTGACCAGTGAATTTTGCTGTTGTCATTCTTTTTCTTCCTTTTTAGATATTCGTTCAGAATGGCTTGATTTTCTGCAGCTTTAGGAATAAATCGATGATAAAAATTGATAATTCCTAAGTATCTTCGCAATTCCTTTACAGTTTCAGGAAGCTTGAAATCTTCAATTACCTTTATTCTTTCTTTTGTTGGTTCGATGCCATTGGAAGAAATACGATGACCTAAGAAATTTACTTTGGCTTGAGAAAATTTACATTTTGCAATATTTATTACCAGGCCAGCATCTTGAAGACGTTGAAAAACTTGTCTAAGATGACTAACGTGCTGAGTCTCATCCTTAGATGCAATGAGAATATCATCAAGATAGATGAAGCAAAAATATAAGCCACGAAGTACGGAATGAAGAAATCGTTGAAAAGTTTGGGCTGCATTGCGCAATCCAAAAGTCATTCTGGTGAACTCGTATAATCCAAAAGGTGTGCAGATGGCTGTTTTTTCTACGTCAGATGGTTCTACTGGTATCTGATGGTAGGCTTTTTCTAAATCAAGGGTTGAAAATACCGCGCATCCATGCAAATGATGAGTGAAATCATGCAAGTGCGGAATAGGATACCTGTCTGGTTGTGTAACAGCATTCAAAGCTCTATAATCCCCACAAGGTCTCCAACCACTTGTTTTCTTTGGCACTAGATGTAATGGACTCGCCCAAGGACTGCTGGAAGGTCTGCAAATGCCTTGTTCTATCATGTATTCAAATTCATCCTTTGCAATCTTGAGCTTGTCCGGAGCTAGGCGACGAACTTTTGCTGTGACAGGAGGACAACTTGTTATAATATGATGTGTAACTAAGTGTTTGGGTTCCTTAATCAGTGAACTTTGCAATGTTATAGCCTTGAATTCATTAAGTAGGTTAGATATTGAAGAATTATACGTTGAAGATGCTATTGTAGTGAGAGAAAAATTTGGAAATGAAACTATTCTACCAAATGATGATAAAGAAGTTAAAGGATCAATAAGGCATTTTCTTTTTAAATCAACTAATAATCCAAATTTTTTGAGAAAATCTGCTCCTATAATAATTTAAATTTTAAAATACTAGGGGCTTCGCCCCTAGGCTCGCTCCTCTGTTATGGCTAATAGCGAGATACATAGGGGTGATTCTCGGGCAATGTAACAGCTTCCATCCATTTTCTGTTGTCACCCTTAATGCGAAGGGCGTTTCACCACTGTTGAATTATAGGCTTTAAAATTCAATTAAAAATCGAAAATTTAAGATATAGACTTGAAATGAGGTTTATATGAATAAGAAAGCTTTCAGCTCCCAGATGATGTAAATATTTTCTTTTTAAGATAAAAACTCGAGGAGCATCGATATTACATCTAAATATGGGACGATATTTCTTGAAAAACTGTGTTTCATTTTTTGATGAAAATATTAGTCTGTTTTAAAATATTTTTAAACAAATGAGGTCTAGTTTGAAAGAGAAATGGCTGTAGTCTTAGACGTAAAACGATCAAAATTCCACGATCATTTTTTGGCGAGTTATCGTAATCTGAAGATGAAAAAGGTCAATATTTTCCCACAAAATATAAAAAAAACTTTAAGTCCGACGAAAATGATACATGTCTTACTTTGGTTCCCCCATTTTTCTGCATCCATTGGTATCGCTTTCGACCCCATACCCCAAAACGGCTTCGCAGGAGATATCGTGACAAGCTTTTGACAGCGGCAGCAGGAGTAACTTTTTTTTAGAATAGAGAAATTTATTTCGTTGTTATGCACGGGACGCAAAATTAATTTTAAGTATCCCAAAAAGAAAAGAAACCACGTGATCTGCATTTAATACATTAAATTCTAAAAATTAATCTTTAAAAAATCACCAAAAATCAGAAAAGGGAGGTAAAGATTCGAAAAAGATTTCATTTTAAAAGAACTTTTATGGTCTTTCTCGTGATATAAATTTTATAACCCTCAGATTATTATTTTAAATGCAAACTTTAAAAAAGTTACAAAAACAGCTTAAAAAATTTTATTTTAAAAAAATCGAAGAAGAATTTTTCAAAAATTTTTCTTAGTGCTCCCTTACACTATAAGAAGAATCGCCATGCAAAATTTCAGCCCTTTAGGTCCAGCGGTTTGGTCTGTGCGTTATCTGTCAGTGAATCACTAAACTGTTTTATATATGAGGCGTTGAAAGGCAAAGTGGTGTAGTCAGATTTTCAACTTTTTTCATTTGGGGGCAAATATGTAACCTCCATGTTCAATTTATAGTGGAATTGTAAATAATTATTATTTGCAATTTTGTAATAATTGTTATGAATTATAATTTGTTCAATTTATAGTGGACTTTTTTGTAGTTTTTGCAGTTAAACTCGCTTGACTTACACCACTTGACTTCCTGACTTACACCACTTTGCCTTTCACCGCCTCATATAAAGACTATGGTAGAAGTAAAATTTATTTTCAATTAGGTATTCAAGTTTCAGAAGATATGCATGCCATTGCAGTCCAAATGACAAGCATTTTTGTTTCACTAAAGTTACATAAACAGGTGGTGGTGATTCGCGAAATGTGTTCCACGGATTTTTCTGTCAGAAACGGGATTCTAATTTTATGTTATTCGCAAAAACGTATATTCTCAGTTTTAGCTTTAGTTGAGGTTTCTTTTATTCATTGTCGTTCCCAGAAATAAGCAAAGCTCGTAACAGCTATGACATCAAAAAGTATAGAAACACATTACAATTAATTTTACTTTTGGGTAGGGTTGTAAAAGCTTGGAAGGAAAACTTCGAACTTCTAAGAGAAACAATGGATTAAGGATCCAATAAGAACAAAGTGAATAATTTCCCCTCTAACTCTTTTGCTCTGCAGATAGTGTTTTTCCATCATGTATTTTTGGATTTTAACGTAGGATTACGTTCCTCCATAACGGTCCTCCGAAAAACAAAATTTCAGACGCTGAAACCGTCCGTCCGTACCTCGCGAGTGACAATTTTGGCAACGTGCCAAACCCAGTCTGTATACAACTGGGACAAGCAACTATAAACAAGCAGTAAACAGTTAAACAGAAAAGTGCCAAAATGCGTCAAAATTTTGACATACATATATATATATATATACATACATACACACACACACACATATACAGTCGAACCTCCCTATATCGAAGCAGCAAATTGCCGGAAAAAATTTCGATATATAGAAATGAGCTTAGTTTTATCATAATTCTTCTAAAAAAATTGAAGCTAATTTTCGTATACGAAACTCCATTTCTAATTTATATGCGAATCCCATTAAATGAAAGTTAATAACTAAAAAATGAATTAATATGAAAGATTTATTGAGTACTAGTACATATCTTTATAAAAAAAAATAATCCAGACAGTGGTTACAATGATCACAGTTACATTCTTTAAAAAAAAAACTACGAATATCTTGCTAAACAGCCAGTTTTGCAGCAAGTTCAAAGAAGTGTTCGTATTTATTCAGTCCACTAAAATACTTAAACAGGGACATTTTCCACGAATTGAAGTCCACGACATATTGTTTCAAATGCCAAAAATTGGGAGATTTTATTCTAAAGTGGAATAAAATCTCCCAATTTGTCTTGAAAACAATTTCGATCTGTAGAAAATTTCGATATGTGGAAGTTCGATATATGGAGGTTCGACTGTATATATATATATATATATATATATATATATATATATATATTCTTCCGTTTTCCTGGGTTCGATGAGATTGAATAAATTCTCTTCAGAAAGTGCACACATAATAAAATTTATTATTCTGTAAATTCTTCAGGCGCATACACGAATTCAAACAGAGAACACGTAACAATTGTCTTCTACACAACACAAAACTCTAAAAACACAAGTCAGGATAACAGAGTCTTCAATACAATATACGCCTAACGCACTTTCAGTACATTCAATACGCAGCAGAAAAGAACACACTGAGTTCCAATGCCAATCTCAGGTATATTTATAGACTTCCAAAGCGCCCCCTATCGGCCGGCCAGCTAGAAAGTTCCGGAACCTTCTGGAAAGGTCCAGAAGCTTGGCGACCATTTGTCGCCATATCGCCAAATTTGGCGATACTCTCATATTTGGCGAAATTACCATAGACTCGTAAAAATTCGTAACAATATATAATTAATATATATATACATATATATACATATATATATATATACACACATATATATACATATATACATAACACATACATACATATATACATACAAAAGAAGTAAGCAACGATAAGTAATTTTACGTTAATAACCCGAGGTAGTTTCGTTAGAAGAGACCACCTGAAATTTTTTTCTTTAATTCTGTGTTTACATGGAAATTTTAAAGTTTTCAATAACGAACCAGATTTACATATCCTTTGCAGAAATTAAACAAAACTTAGTCATTGAAAAAGGTAGCTTATATAAATTTTTTACCGCCATCTGTGGACTGCAAGAGGAACGTTTTTGTTAAAGGGGAACACTAGCTTATTTTCAGAAAAATGGCGATAACACAGCGTTGCTAGCAGTTATTACTTGAAATTAAGAATATGATTCAGTTTTTATTAAAATAAATGAAATCTTGTATCCTGTAACTAAATACTTTTATATGCTTCATGACTTTTGAGAAACTAATTATACTGACGAGCTTTACAAAACTAGGGCATTTAATTACCTCCTTCAAAATGTATAAAATACGTAGTATAATTAATAATTTTCATGAACAAAGAAAAGTAAAGACTTGGGGAAAATATAAATCGTGAATTTTTTCAAAACAGTATGTTTACAATAACATTTAAAGGCCCTAAGTTCATTTTTAAATTTTGAATGTTAGATTGTAGACAAATTTTCACTATTTTTGTACTTAGCAATAACTCAGTTCTCGACATAATGAGAAAGAGTTCATTCCAATTCTTTAACTATCAACAACACAAATTTGATCGGAAATATTTCTTTAAACTATCTCAAAATAAAACTTTATTTAAGACCAATACTAAAATTAATTTGACTTCCTCAAAACTAGACCAAACTGTTCATGATATAGCCAAACGATTTTACTTTTCCTTGCCTTCATCACAGCTGTTAAACACAATTTTATGTTTTCTCAAATTATACTTGGAATTACATAGATGTTTGTTAATTTACTGTAATATTCATGTATTTTATTAGAAATAAGTCTGGAAAAATTTCTTTAAACTATCTCAAAATAAAACTTTATTTAAGACCAATATTGAAATTAGTTTGACTTCCTCATAACTAGACCAAACTGTTCATGATATAGCCAAACGATTTTACTTTTCCTTGCCTTCATCACAGCTGTTAAACACAATTTTATGTTTTCTCAAATTATACTTGGAATTACATAGATGTTTGTTAATTTACTGTAATATTCATGTATTTTATTAGAAATAAGTCTGGAAAAATTTCTTTAAACTATCTCAAAATAAAACTTTATTTAAGACCAATATTGAAATTAGTTTGACTTCCTCATAACTAGACCAAACTGTTCATGATATAGCCAAACGATTTTACTTTTCCTTGCCTTCTTCACAGCTGTTAAACACAATTTTATGTTTGCTCAAATTATACTTGGAATTACATATATGTTCGTTAATTTACTGTAATATTCATGTATTTTATTAAAAGAATAAAATTATTGTTTTTTTAATAAACCTACTCCTTTCTTTCCTAATAAAATAATTTAAATTTCAACTCTTGTGTCTTTGCAACGAGTATTAAATATAGATCAACAACGAACCTTAGAAAATTACTTTAATTTCTTAGAAAACTTGTTGAACATAAATAGTTAAAAATATCATACATAGGAAGGGAAATTACATCTGGCCTATTTCATCTGCCACTGACGTCATGTTCTTAGTAGTGACGTTCATCTCTGATTGGACACGGATAGGTGCAATGGATGCGAAGTAGAATGCGAAAATACATATGAAAAACATTGAGAGACAACCGATATAGCAGTACCATACTTCCATTCCAGTTCCCATCCGATTTCTCCTTGGCCGATAGACACTGACACCTACAAGACAGAAAAAAAAAATTAAAAACTGATAAATTAATCTATATCGAATGAAAATTGTCATCTGATTCGAAAATTTATCGGTACCATTCTCGAAGGGCCCCGCGCTCATTAATTATATAATTGTCGCTTAGATGTTGGATTATGTTCAATTGATACCACTTGCAGTCGCAGAAATCTAAAACCATATATGATGCATGGAGGCAAAATTTAAGTACTCGGTTCAGGAAAGGGGATTAAAAGAAATTGTGAAGAATATATAATTTTATCACATGCATACACACGTATATTCATGTTCTACACAATTGTGTGTGTGTGTTTGTATATATATATATGTAACAAGAAAACGCGTCTTCCTAAATTACTTTACTTTAAAACATATTCTATTGTTAATAAAGTACGACCCCTTTTCCAAAATTGCGACCTAAAAGTAAAATAAGATAATTTGTCGTAGCCCTGCAGATCATTAAGCAGGCATGTGAAGTATCGGAACTCAATAACATCCCCAGATATGAGTGTTAGAAGTTATGAGATTCCGAGTGTCAGTTTAGTGTCAAAATTCTTGAAGAGCCCTCGAACCACTCTGAAGTTATGTCTTCTATAACGTCAAAAACCCCACTTTGCAAGAACTTTATGGCCACTTATCCTACGCCCAGGTTAACAGTTCGCGGTTCTAACAAGCGCGGGATCTAGCAGTAAAGTCCCCGATAAACTTAAGTGGACACGTGAACTCCACGAATCTAAAGTCGCCCAATTAAAAATTAAGTAGTTTTGGCCCTCTGGCGACAATATCGCAAAACACCCATTTAATATTGCATGAACAGAAGACTTTTCTCTCTTCGTTTCTAACTGTTGTTGCTGTCGGACCTACTGTCCACAGTCCGGTGGTTACAACGCTTTTCTCTTAACTCTCCAATGTAAGCACTGTTGTTTTTACGTCCCGTCCTGGCATGGACGCCGGACAAGTCATGTGGCAGCTAATACCTTCGTAATGCCTACTAATTGAATAAAGGTGATTTCCTGGACATCGTCGGAAATGTGTGTTCCACTTCTATGGCTCTACGTGTGTTACTCTCCTAAATTCCGTAAGTGTTTTCCTGAATGAACACTCAGCCCGACTGCAGCACCCATAAGTTCTACGCGTCAATCCCCTTGTGCTAAATTTTCCAAATGTGATTATTATCACACACACATATATATATATATATATATATATATATATATATATACATACATACATACATACATACACACACACACACATACATATATACCGGGTGCGTCATAAATTCGTACAAACTTCAAAAATTCATAATAAAAGAAATAATGCTCGGAAAAATTTTCTGTTTGCGCCAATAAGATCAGAGGGACTTTGGATTTTTTTTCCATGTTGTTAAATTAAATTTAAAAAAAAAAAAAGTTTCCAAAAGTAACCGAAAGAGGGCGCTCACACGTCCTACTGAGACGTTTTATGCAAATCAGGCTATCAATAAAACACCTGGTTGGAAATGGATCCGTCACGACAACACAGTTAGCCAATTGTTCCTATGGTCATATGGTCCTATGGATCCGTCATTCGAAGCCGGCAGCATGCTTTCTTTACCAGATAGTGCGTTGGTTGTTAAACTTTTCTGCAAGAATGGTGAATCCCCAACTGTTGCATTGCGAAAGTTTCGCACGGAGAAAGGACTGAAGGCGCGAAAAAGGCCTATTTCATTCAATGGGATACTGAATTTAGTACGACGTTTTGAGGAAACGGGGAGTTTGGAAGATCGTCCACGAATTGGCAGACCATCCTTGAACGCGGACCGCGTCCATGTTGTACAAAGTTCCATGGAAGATTTGGCAGCCGAGACATCAACGGGAAGTAGCAGTGCTCGTGAATCTGGAAGAAGAACGGGGATTCCGGAATCGTCGATTCGACGTATTCTGCACGGAATGTTGAATATGTATCCTTACAAAATCCAGGCACATCACCAGTTATTACCGGCAGATACAGATGCAAGACAAATCTTTGCTACATGGGCTCTGGCACAAATGGAAAGTAACCCACAATGGTTGCTGAATGTCATGTGGACGGATGAAGCCCACTTTTCACTGCATGGTGACGTTAATACGCAAAACAGTCATATCTGGGCGACTCTTGAGTATCTGAACCGGTCACTACATTCTCCTCGTGTGACTGTTTGGTGTGGTTTCATCGCGTCTTTTATTCTGCGCCCTTTCTTTTTTGAAGATCCTTGTCCTGTATTCGGGTGGAAAACCTGTACAGTCACTGCAGCACGGTATCTTACGCTTTTGCGTGACCACGTTAAGCCTTCATTGCAGGAAAGACACGCGTTACCTGTTGTCACCTTCATGCAAGATGGTGCGCCGCCCCACAGTTCACGTGATGTCAAGACGTTCCTGTTGGAATCTTTCACCGAAGACCGAGTGATAAGTCGAGGTTGTAAGGTTCAGTGGCCCTCACGATCACCAGACTTGAACCCGGTGGATTTTTGGTTGTGGGGATACTTAAAGTCTCGTGTGTACCGGGGCTCCCGAACCACTTTGGTGGAACTGAAAACTGCCATTCGACAGACAGTGATTGCCATCGATGGCGACATGCTACACTCCGCTGTAATGGGCGTAGTGAGGAGCCTCACTTGCCTATTACCTTGTGTTGGTGGTGATGTTTTGTTTTTAAATTTCCAATGCAGCAGGCCATACAGGAGACATACATCTTTGTTGCCGTAACAGAGACACACAAAGTACAAACACAGAAAATAAAAGTAAGAATGAGACTAAAAACAGCAGGTAGAATTAAAATCAGAAGACTGAAAAACACCAAGAACTAGGTAAAACAAAAATTAGCTAGTTATTCGGTACAAAAGGTCTCTCGCCTCCCAATAACGGGAAGCCAGATTTGTAGATCGAAGGGCAGAACAGGTGGGAAGATGGTCGGCATTCATTGCCGCGCCAACACTGTAGAGGGGGCAGGCAGGGTCATTCACAATATTGATTTTGTGGAGATGTTCATAGAGGCAGTCATGCCCAGTCGCCAGACGAAAGGCAGCCACAGCACTTCGCCTGGGATGGTCAGGGAGTGATTTAAGAGTGTTCGCCCATGACTTGTCCCTTGTACGATCTTTAATTAGGGATGTATGCGTCTTCATAATTACATAATTTATTTTTGCTGCTACTGACTTGTAGGATATTGGGTGGCAGTTTACCTGGTTTATTTTGCAGCCCTTCTTTGCCAACTCGTCCGCTTTTTCATTTCCTGGGATACCGCAGTGGGATGGGATCCACTGCAAGGTAACCGATTTATATTTTTCGCCCAACTCTCTCATTAGATGTCTGCATTGCAGAACAGTCATAGATCCAGGGGTCCGAAGACAATTTGCAATAGCGAGAATCGCTGACTCTCTCATTAGATGTCTGCATTGCAGAACAGTCGTAGATCCAGGGGTCCGAAGACAATTTGCAATAGCGAGAATCGCTGACTCTCTCATTAGATGTCTGCATTGCAGAACAGTCGTAGATCCAGGGGTCCGAAGACAATTGGCAATAGCGAGAATCGCTGACTCTCTCATTAGATGTTCTGCATTGCAGAACAGTCGTAGATCCAGGGGTCCGAAGACAATTGACAATAGCGAGAATCGCTGACTCTCTCATTAGATGTCTGTATTGCAGAACAGTCGTAGATCCAGGGGTCCGAAGACAATTGGCAATAGCGAGAATCGCTGCCTGGGAGTCTGAGAAGATGACAGCCTGTTCATTCAGCGGGGGGCGAGCACCAAGATGGGCAAGTGCAACTTTGATCGCCTCAATCTCGCCATCAAATGCAGAATTAGCTGTTCCAACCGAGAGGTAATGAGAGAAGTGTTCGCTAAAAATATCTGCTCCCACGGAACCATCCATCTCAAGCTTCGATCCATCGGTGTAGATATGAAGCCAGGTCTCCGAGGGAAAGCGCACATGAATTGCCTCCATACCAGCATTGAACGGTGTCGCCGTGCAATCATTGGTTTTTTCCACCCGATAAAGGAGATCTAGATGGAACATTCACTTTTCAGAGTCCAACGGATTGAAGGGTGGCAAAATTGGCTCTACCCAAAAAAGGAACACCAAGCTCCTCTATCACCCTCAAAACTGCTTGCAAAAAGCCGTCCTGGGTCTTCAACTTGCGAAGAACACGAGAAGATTGCATCAACGGTTCACAGTGCGGTAAAACGTTTAATTTATAATACAGCTTGAGGGCGGATCTCTTTATTTCATATTCCATACTGATTTCATTTGTATGTAATAGCAGTGCGTCAATAGGAGTAGTCCTGACCGCACCGGTAAGAAGCCGTAATGCATTATTTTGTACTCTCTGCAGTCTATCCAGACCTTCCTGGGACACAGTAATTAGAGGTGCGCAGCAATAAGTCATAACAGGTTTTACAAAGGTACGGTATGTAGCATTAAGGGTAGAGGTGGCACCCCACTTAACTCCTGCTAGACGTTTGAGCAACAGCATGCGCTTCTCAGTTTTTTGCTGGATCTCATTTTCCAGGTAAGTTTTCGGTCAAAGATTACTCCTAAGTACTTGGTATTCTCACTAGATGGGAGGGTTGTATTATCATAACAGATATTTAACTGTAATTGTTGATGACATAAGGAGAAAGTCTGGTAAGTAGTTTTTCCTCTGTTAACAATCATGGTTTTTCACACCAGGAGCGTAGTCTAGACATTGCAGTATTTAATGATATTTGAAGCCTCTTCGTAGCCCTATACTTGGTACTTGATGTCCATAGATCAAGATCATCTGCATACATAAGGGCATTAATATTCTTCCCCTCCATCAGGGAGCCAATCAGATCGTCAACATACACGTCAAACAATAAGCAGCTCGACACAGCTCCCTGAGGAAAGCCGGTCTGCAAAGCTCTAAAGCTAGAATGCGCTCCCCCATAACGGACATGGTCGGTAATGTTGAACATCTATTACTTTAAAATAAATGCACAGTCTCACGTTATTGTGATCTATTTGATTTTCTGTTTGTGTTTGCCTGATTTGCATAAAACGTCTCAGTATGACGTGTGAGCGCCCTCTTTCGGTTACTTTTGGAAACTTTTTTTTTCAACATGGAAAAAAAATCAAAAATCCCTCTGATCATATTGGCGCAAATAGAAAAATTTTCCGAGCAATATTTCTTTTATTATGAATTTTTGAAGTTTGCACGACTTTATGACGCATCCGGTATATATATATATATATATATATATATATATATATATATATGTATGTATGTATGTAGATTCGGACCCTGATGCCCTACGCTCGAGCCATACGCATCGGGCCAGATCGACCCCCCCTCACCCCCTGGCTGCAGGAGATCGAGGGAGAGAAAGGTCGATGAACGGAGGAGAACGAGCTTCGCCATTGGTGTGGCAGGTTGTCGGGATCTCGCTCTTACCACCCGCTTCTGGGCGAGCGAGCTATGCAGTGCTTTGTTTTTAAAATATAATTGTTGTTTCGTTTAAAACCTAGTGTCTAGGATTTTATTTCATTGTCTGCATCTGTTTCTGCATTTTCCCCGTGGTAAATTGGTTACCATATATATATATATATACACAGGAGGTCGTTCTCACTTTATGGAAATGATTTTGATAGTTAAGTTTTATCTTTAAAAACCGTATTTTTTTAGGCGATTCGCTTCTATCTGATAGCCATGGTTCTTGACAATAGCTCTAGCTCGAATTTTCCATGAAAGTAAACTTTTTCTTAGTACTGACATGTCAATTTTACCCCATTCCTCTTGGACCGTTTTCCAAAGTCCGTTCAGTGTTCTTGGATGCCGTTTTCCTAAGGCTCGTTTTAATATACCGACAGCGCAAAAGTCAATTGCAGAAGCTTCAGGTGATTTTGCAGGTATTTCATTAAATGGGATACACTTTATACCCGTCTCTGATTCTTTCTTTGCTAAATAAGCGGCAGTTGATTTAGACGTGTGACTAGAGGCTTTGTCCATATGAAGCTAAACTTTATTAATGTCCTTTCCATATAAGGTTGGAATTTCTTCTTCAAAATTGGTTTTAAAATATTGTGCTGATAGTAGAGTGAATTAATTTTGGCTTTACTTGAGACTATTTTTATTTTTAATTTTCCTTTGTAACAAAATCCTGCAACTATCATGAATCCATTTGAGAACTTTTCTCTACACTGAGGAAGCCATTTCGTACGGTCATTTCCGTCAGTTGAGCAATAGAAAATTGATCGTTTTTTATTACAGTCACTTAAATACACCCATGCCTCATCGAGTGTTACCACAAATTTCCATTTTTCAGCAGCTAGGTGTTTTTCATATAATTTTCTACAATTTGTTTTTCTTTCAGCAATATGCTTTTGCAAAAGCAGATGAACTTTAGGTTCAAACATCTTTTTTAACTTCAACTCTTTATAAATGATTTTACTTACAGTGCCAGAAGACATTCGCAGTTTAGATGCAATGGATCTTTGAATCGGCGGATTTTGTTTTAGGATCAGAGACTTCACTTTCTTGATATTTACCTGCGTTCGAACAGTCTTAGGATGAGGTTTCGCGGTCATGTTTCCATTTATACATTCAGTTAGGCGTTTTTTCCCTTTAAAATTTAATATATTATAAATACCTTTTTTTGAAATGCCATAACTGCGATTTTTACACCGCTTTATTATTTGTTGATAGGAATATTTCTCCTCCGAAAGCGCAGTTACGTAACCTTCGAGCCATCTATCAATTTTAGGAGTCATTTTCAAAACAAATCCTTTATTTTACATTCCAATCAAAACAAAACATTAGCAGACGATTATTCCGAAGTTGCCAAATTTTTATCTCAAAATTCAAACGACAAAAATAAATTGCAAAATCGTTTCCATAAAGTGCGAACGACCTTCTGTGTATATATATATATATATATATATATATATATATATATATATATATATATATATATATATATATATGTGTGTGTGTGTGTGTGTGTGTGTGTGTGTGCATGTATGTATGTATGTATGTATATATATATATACAGTGGCGTACCTAGACCATTTGGGGCCCGGGGCGGATTTATTTTTTGGGCCCCCCCCCCCAAAAAATGGTAATTTTTAACTTTTTTTAATGCCAGCTAGCCTTTCTTTGCCTTAATCAGATAGTCTCCTCAGGTTATTGACCTGTGCAGACAGTGGCGTGCTCAGGATTTTGTTCTGAGGGGGGAGGGCAAGGCCTCCATGTGCTAGGGGTTGTCCATTTCCCTGACGCCCTATTATCAGGGTGGACTAGAAGGGGGTGTCTTCCGGGGGTCTGGGGGGTATGGAATACCCACCAGTCGAAGGGGGGGGTCCTCCCCCGGAAAATTTTGAAAATTAGGTGTTAAATAGTGCCATTTTAGGCTATCTAGAGTACTAGATGCCACTTCTTAAAAATCATATATCTATGAATTCGGATAAAATATTTAAAGTGACGTCCTCGTCATTAGTGGAATGAAAATCTAACAAGAAATGCTTTTTAAAGCAGATACGCGACGAAACAGTGCGTGCGTGCCCTGTTGAAAAAAGACCCCTTCAATACTTTGATAGGCAAAGGTTCGGTTCACTCTCGCGGTTCGCGGATAGTACTGTAGAAGTGTATAAACAGCGCTCGGCACTTGGCTTTAGAAATACTGGTTCTGGCACTGTATAGCGCTAAAATTGTAACAATAAAGATCGATAAAAATGTAAGTGCAATAAAGATCGTAATGTTAAAGAATAAATAACACAATTACTATTAGGCCTATACGAAACTTTTGCATTGTTTTGTAAATTAAGAAAAAATATTTTAGCTCTGTTGTGGTAGGGGGGGTCCTGTCGCGCTTCCCTCCTCCCCCGTCGGCACGCCCCTGTGTGCAGAGAAAAAATTGACAGAATAAGGGAGCGAACTCGTGCAGTACGAGGTGAGCAATGATCATTACTGTTCAAGCGTTAAATTAATGAAAAAAGTCTTATGTCAAGGCCTGGGTTCGAGAAATCGAACCAATGACGTACCGCACGGCACAGCTCCGAGACCAACGTTCTAACCGCTTGATCCATGAGCTCGCTAACTTACTGCTCGGTACAAGGTTAAAATCAATTGTACGGCGCTGGTTTTCGTTGTATGAATTTTTCGTCAGGCCAAGGTGAATGGTAAAAGGCTTAGCCGTTTGATTAATAAAAGCGATAATAGTTAAAGACAAAATTCATATTAAAAAGAAAAGGAGCCATTTTGGTGCCAATACTTACTTATAATATTCAGGTAGCTTCAAGGAAAACCAAAGAAATACCTCACTTTGATCTACGTTAACTTTATTGGTAATTCAACTTTAAAATTTTTTACTTTTCACAAGGCAATACACATTCACAGTATCAGTCAGAAAAAAATAGAATGGGAATACATAACCTAGAAAATGCCGTGTTGTGTGAAACCATGTTATATGAGACCCAGGGACATTTCCAAAAAGGGGGGGGGGGGTTGCGTTCTAAAAACTTATTAAAAACAAGCATTTTTAAAAATTCCATATAAGCAAGTTAAATTAAGAATTCTGTATCAATTTCAAATAGGTAAAAGCCTCCTTTTAAAATTGTCTTTTTCTAACTTTTGCATCAGAAAATTGTCTAATTGTCTCATGAAAGTTTATTTTCATAGCCAACTTGTTCTCGATGGATAACATTGCTAGGCCATTTTGTCTGATTTGGCTCATTATTGAGCGCAAATAGTTTCTGATGACTTTAAATTTCGAAAAACTGACTGAATGCAAATCGTCAAAAACAACTTAAGTGCTAAATACAAGTTTGGTACCGACTCTTGAAATTCCATACCAACAATGAACTGCAAAACTTGAAGAGCTCACCACTTTTTGACTTCCTCTGTATTAATATTTGAAGATTATCATTATGGAATGGAATAATATATCTCCTAATGAAACATTCAAACTGTTTCAATCTATGCAGAAACGATTGATGGAGGTCCTTAGACGTAAGGGCTATCCGACCATTTACGTCTTAGTCTTTTTTTATTTCTGGCAAAACCTCGTCATTAGAAAATTCGTCGTAACTTTCAGTTAGACGAGAAATAAGTCCTGGCAATTTCTCATCTAGAACTTTGCTCAAATTAACCGACTGCAAGACAAATTTGTTATGAATGTTGTCCATGGATTTTGTTCTTG
>OU015503.1:105217828-105257828 GCA_907164885.2 Dolomedes plantarius
CTAAATTATTTTGATTACTACTGAAAAAATCTGTTAACAAAGTTTTATTTCTCTTTTTTTTACACAGGAAACCTCTTTTTCAAGGTATTTTAATTGTGTGCTAATCCATTTATCTCGCATTAAATAATCCCAAAATACAATGTATAGGAGCTAAATTATTTTGATTACTACTGAAAAAATCTGTTAACAAAGTTTCATTTCTCTTTTTTTACACAGGAAACCTGTTTTTCAAGGTATTTTAATTGTGTGCTAATCCATTTATCTCGCATTAAATAATCCCAAAATACAATGTATAGGAGCTAAATTATTTTGATTACTACTGAAAAAATCTGTTAACAAAGTTTCATTTCTCTTTTTTTTACACAGGAAACCTGTTTTTCAAGGTATTTTAATTGTGTGCTAATCCATTTATCTCGCATTAAATAATCCCAAAATACAATGTATAGGAGCTAAATTATTTTCATTACTACTGAAAAAATCTGTTAACAAAGTTTCATTTCTCTTTTTTTACACAGGAAACCTGTTTTTCAAGGTATTTTAATTGTGTGCTAATCCATTTATCTCGCATTAAATAATCCCAAAATACAATGTATAGGAGCTAAATTATTTTGATTACTACTGAAAAAATCTGTTAACAAAGTTTTATTTCTCTTTTTTTTACACAGGAAACCTCTTTTTCAAGGTATTTTAATTGTGTGCTAATCCATTTATCTCGCATTAAATAATCCCAAAATACAATGTATAGGAGCTAAATTATTTTGATTACTACTGAAAAAATCTGTTAACAAAGTTTCATTTCTCTTTTTTTACACAGGAAACCTGTTTTTCAAGGTATTTTAATTGTGTGCTAATCCATTTATCTCGCATTAAATAATCCCAAAATACAATGTATAGGAGCTAAATTATTTTGATTACTACTGAAAAAATCTGTTAACAAAGTTTCATTTCTCTTTTTTTTACACAGGAAACCTGTTTTTCAAGGTATTTTAATTGTGTGCTAATCCATTTATCTCGCATTAAATAATCCCAAAATACAATGTATAGGAGCTAAATTATTTTCATTACTACTGAAAAAATCTGTTAACAAAGTTTCATTTCTCTTTTTTTACACAGGAAACCTGTTTTTCAAGGTATTTTAATTGTGTGCTAATCCATTTATCTCGCATTAAATAATCCCAAAATACAATGTACAGGAGCTAAATTATTTTGATTACTACTGAAAAAATCTGTTAACAAAGTTTCATTTCTCTTTTTTTACACAGGAAACCTGTTTTTCAAGGTATTTTAATTGTGTGCTAATCCATTTATCTCGCATTAAATAATCCCAAAATACAATGTATAGGAGCTAAATTATTTTGATTACTACTGAAAAAATCTGTTAACAAAGTTTCATTTCTCTTTTTTTACACAGGAAACCTGTTTTTCGAGGTGTATCTTCATAGGATTTAGCTTTGCTAGTCCCTGCGAATCTTCATTGTTCAGAAAGAACTGTTTTGATTGTTCGCTGTATTTCAGTGCTTCCAAATAATCTTTGATTTGGCAGTTTTCCTTTGGCGATTCCTCATCATCATCCTCAGAATGGGCCAGTGCTTCAGTGATGTCCCGATGAATGAAATTGGAAGCATGCAGGTTTTCTTCCTCAATCCATAGGAGTGCGAGGGGCCCGAGATCTCATCTGAACAGCACGTTGCAAGGCAACCCAGATGTGCTCAATGATGTTAATGTCTGCGGATTTAGGTGGACAATAGGGATGCGACATCGATGTCGATGTTTTCAAAACATCGATGTTCTAAATATCAAATTATCGAAGCCGATGTTTTACGTTGTATCGATGTTTTTTTTTAATGAAAAAGTACCGTAATTAAAAAAATTTACCACGTAGCATAATTTTCCCACTCAGTAAATGTAAGTCTGAATTCTGAAAAAGACGAATACAAAATGAGAAACGATTCCTTAGCAAACAGACAAATGGCAATCAAGAACCAATGAACCAATCAGAGCGCTTGGAATGTTCCTGACACTCCAGAACCTTCCATGGAGTTTTATTTTATAAATAGTATATACACGAGAGCAACCATCTAAGTTTTTGTTTTGTTCTGGTTTTATATAAGTTGACGTTAATATTATTAGTAAGATGCCTCCCAAAAGTACCGTTTGAAAATATTTTTGCAATACCTCTGACAAATTGGCGAAATGCAATATTTGCCTTAAGTCCCTCAAAACTTCTGGCAATACCACGAATTTTTATAGGCACTTGAAGGCAAAACATTGTGATATTTACGAGAATTTTGAGTCATCAATGTAGCCCAAGGCAAAAAGAATCAAGTTTTTATCATTTGTGTCAGCCCAATCACAAAGTAAAATTAAATCACCCCCCCCCCATGACTAACCGAAGTAACATTAATGTTAGAGGTTACTAAACCAGTTTCTAAAAAATTGATGTTCTAAAACATCGATGGTCTTTGGGCGATGTTTTATTAGCATCGATGTTTTAATATTGAATATCGATGTTTCAAAACATCGATGTCGCATCCCTAGTGGACAATGGAAGTGTCTAAAGTCAGAAGAGTGATCCTGGAGCCACTCGGTAGCAACTCTCGACGTGAGGTGTGTGATGCATTGTCCTGCTGAAATTGTCCAAGTCCGTCGGAATGCACAATGGACACGAGTGGGTGTAGATGATCGGACAGGATGCTTATGTACCCGTCACCTGCCAGAGTCGTCTCTAGACGTATCAGGGGTCCCATATCACGTCAACTGCACACGCCTCATACCATCACAGAGGCTCCACCAGCTTGAACAGTCCCCGGCTGACTTGTACGCTCCATGGATTCATGAGGTTGTCTCCACACCCGTACACGTCCATCCGCCCGATACAATTGGAAACGAGACTCATCTGATCAGACAACGTGTTTCCAGTCATCAACAGTCCAGTGAAGGTGTTGGCGGGCCCAGGCGAGGCGTAAAGCTTTGTGCAGTCAGCAACAGTACACGATTGGGCCTGAAGCTCCAAAAGCCCATATCAATTGACGATCCGTTGAACAGTTCGCACGCTGATACTTGTTGATGTTCCAGCACTAAAATCCGCAGCAATTTATGGAAGTTTTGCACGCCTTTCTCGTTTAAGGATTCTCGCTAGTCGTCGATGGTTCAGTTCTTTCAAGGTCTTTTTCCGGCCGCACCGTTGTCGGAGATTTGATGTTTCACCGGATACCTGATATTCACGGTACACTCGTGAAATAGTCTTGCGCGAAAATCCAAATTGCATCGCTACCTCGGAGATCCCATGTTTCATCTATCATGCGTCGACTATAACACCACGTTCTAAGTCACATCGTGCTAACCTGCCATTGTAGCAGCAAGAACCGATCTAACAGCTTCGCCAGACACCTGTTGTCTTATATAGGAGCTGCCGACCGCATCGCGTTACGCTGATTGGTTGCATATCTCCGTACGCCTGCACGCCCCCCCCCCCCCCCCTCAGTGTATTAAAGCTAGGTTGCATCTAAAAAAACCAGATTGTAATGAAATAAGCCAGGTTTTGAAAATACACATTTTTTATAAACAAAAAAACAAACACAAACACACGCCCCCCCCCCCCAAAAAAAAAATAAGATAATGCATAACCCTATTTTGTATAATTACTGGAAGCTAAATCAAATTTATTTTATTTAATTTATTTCATCATTTACCTCCAAACTACTTTGCTGAAGATTTTTTATATACATATTTACCGCATTTTTACCATGTTTTTATTAACTCGCTTTCTTGTTTGTTTGTGTGTGTGTGTGTGTGTGTTTGTCCAAATTGTTATTCTTCAGTATATTTTTGTAATTCAATGTATTCTGCTTTATTTTGATCAACTTGTTTCATTTTTATTACCATGTTTTTATTAATTCGCTTTCTTGTTTGTGTGTGTGTGTTTGTCCAGTACAAATCTTGCAATCGATTTTTAACTAACTTCCCGACTAACTAGACATTTGATACTTTTAGAATAGCTCAGAACACGATGACAATGCATTATTTTAATTCTTTTAGCCATCTTTAAGCAGAATTTGAATTCATTTTCAGTTAATTTTGTTTTGTAGACTGGTGCAGCCATCTATCGGCCGGGACGGGAACGATAAGTTAAACGCAAGTTAACTTCCAATTAACTTCATTTTCTTTCAAGTTGATGGGATAATTCATCAAAAAAATTGTAAAAAAGTATTTATTAATACGTAGAATTGTCAAGTTTATATGATTCAACAGAAAATTTAAAAAAAAATGGTATATAGAAAGTTCTTTTTATCTTGTAATTATTCAGACCTTAAGACGCACCTTTTTATATTTAAAAAAAAAATCGACTTAAAATTGGGGTTACGAAAGTTGATAAGATTTCATAATTGGAATTATTGAATCCACTTTTAATATTGCGTAACAAACACCAAAATTCTGGAATGGTTTTGTAAGAGAAAGATATATCACGATTCAATCGAAATGACCTCCACTTGAATAATTTTACATTCAAACACATACTAACATCATTATAAAAGGATTTTTTTTAACCGCCTTATTTTGGAACATAAAGACTTTATGGGTGGATTTTTAGAAAAGAATACTTTGTATTTTGTTAGGCATAGAAAGATATTTTCAATTTCTTACGTGATAAAAATAAAAAATATACCTGTACCTTGGAACAAAAAGGGCCAATGTCCAAAACTTTGAAATTTGAGTGACAAATGAAAAGAAATCGGAATAAATATACAGTAAAACCTCGTTTATCCAGATCAGATTTGTAGACATTATTTTTATTTAATGTTCACATTAGATAATAATTTTTAACTATGATAGCAAGAACGTAACTACAAGAATGCCAAATATTCGCTTCTTAGTTAGATTCAATGTACAGTTCCTACATAGATTATACAATAAATTACGGTAATAAAATGCTTTTTGTTGAGTTTAACCCTTCAACGGGCGCGCCCGTGTACAAAGTGCAACATTTTCGTAATTTTGAATGGTTTGTTTTTACATGTAAGGTTTGAATGTACTAAACAGTTTCTATTTATAGCTACACCTTTCTAATGTAGGTCTGTTTTTCTGACCCTTGTATTCCTTTCCATTCATTGTTAGCCGTGAATTAACAGTGGTAAACCAGCGATTATACTGAATTACAATACGACAAAAGCAGGAGCTGATGTAGTCGATCCAATGTGCAGCTATGACACGATATCCCGCATATCACGAAGATGGACAATCGCATTGTTTTTTAGGTTTTTGGACATAATAGGAATCCATTCGCAAGTTGTCCTCAGATCCAACAAATAGGACAGTTTTGAAATAAGGCGATTTTATCTGCATTCTTTGGCCTTTAATCTATATATATAAAACAGTTCCGTAACTGACTCATTCATTCATTCACTGACTGACTGACATACAACGCACAGACCAAAACGCCGGACCTACAGGGCTGAAATTTTGCATGGTGATTCTTCTAATAGTGTAAGGGTGCACTAAGAAAGATTTTTCAAAAATTCTTCTTAGATTTTTTTAAATTAAATTTTTAAGCTGTTTTTTAAACTTTTTTTACGTTTGCATTTAAAATAATACATTGAGGGTTATAAAATTTATATCACGAGAAAGAACATAAAAATTCCTTCAAAATGAAATTTTTTTCGAATTTTTACCTCCATTTCCTGATTTTTGGTGAATTTTTAAAGATTAAATTTTAGAATTTAATTTATTAAATGCTGATCACGTGATTTCTTTTTCTGGTACTTTAAATAAATTTATCGTCATGTGCAAAAAAAATAGACAAAAAAATATTTTTTTCTTGCTAATGCGGCAGACGATTGGACTTTATTTTGTCTATAAAAATATCCCTTACGATTTTTTTATAAATATGTTTTTTTTACATCAATTGTATACATTGATCGTCGTATTTATTATAAATATATATATATATATATATTTTTGGAATTAATTGCATACATTGACCATTGTATTTAATTTTAATGTACTCCGTAGCGAAGCGCGGGTTTTCAGCTAGTCTATATATATAAAACAGTTCCGTAACTGACTCATTCATTCACTGACTGACTCACATACAACGCACAGACCAAACCGCTGGACCTAAAGGGCTGAAAGTTTGCATGGCGATTCTTCTAATAGTGTAGGGGTGCACTAAGAAAGATTTTTCAAAAATTCTTCTTAGATTTTTTTAAATTAAATTTTTAAGCTGTTTTTAAACTTTTTTTGCGTTTGCATTTAAAATAATAATTTGAGGGTTATAAAATTTATATCACGAGAAAGATCATAAAAATTCCTTCAAAATGAAATTTTTTTCGAATTTTTACCTCCATTTCCTGATTTTTGGTGAATTTTTAAAGATTCATTTTTAGAATTTAATTTATTAAATGCCGATCACGTGATTTCTTTTTCTGGTACTTTAAATAAATTTATCGTCACGTGCATAACAACTAAATAGACAAAAAAATATTTTTTTTCTTGCTAATGCGGCAGACGATTGGACATTATTTTGTCTATAAAAATATCCCTTACGATTTTTTAAAAAATATACAGTCAAACCTCGCTAACTCGAATCTCGATTTCGCGAATTTTTCGATATCTCGAAGAAATAAAAATTCCCTTCAAATTTCCTATGCACTCAATGTTAAAAAAACCTTGATTTGGCGAATTTTTTTTGGCTCATCCCTCGATAACTTGAATTTTTTCCATGAATGGAGGAAAAATTTTTTCTAAAAACAAAAAAATAATATCGAAAAATAGAAATTTCTAAAAAATAGAAAATCGAATAGATTTTCTATTTTTTAGAAAACATTACAGTGGTAAAACCCTGCATAAACTTTAAAAAGAAGGGATATAAAGACGGAAGATAACACAGTGAAATGACAACTTCTCTTGTCCTCCAAGATGGGATTTGAAATTCTTGTTTATTGTTTTCTTATCTCGTTTCAGTTAGGTGCCATGCATATGCAGTGACCATCTATCCTTTCTTTTATTTTTTCTCCTTTTATCCTCCAAGGTTACTTTCTAGAGGGGTTGGGGTGGTTTTAACAAAACAGGAAATTAAGGCATGGACAAAAATCAAGAGGTGGGTGGCTTCCAAGAAGATTGTAGAATTTCTTATCATTGCAACAAGGAGTGAAAGAAAAAAAATTACAGGTGTGAATGCATGCCTGTGCAGTCTTGCATTCAAGCTAGAGCCTCGATGCTCATGCACCTCGATAACATGGAATTTAATGACTTTGTCATTATACGATGATACGGTAATAGTGTGTTATTAGATGATACGGTAATAGTGTGTGGTCAGTGGGAGGACAATAACACCATCCGTCAGACGAAAGTTTCTTGTGTATTATTAGAAGAAGAGGAGGACGAAATCCGCCATTTGCCACCTAATGTGACAATCAAAGAAGGACAATTTGCAGTAGACGCTTTGAGAAGATATGTTGAAAGTCAACCAAATAGGTAAGAGGACACATTTAAAGCCATTTTCCACTTAGAAAGTGTAATAGATAAAATTTCAGACTCTTCTGAAGGAAACAACAATTGAATCTTTTATCAAAGAATTTTGTAAATAGTGTTTATTAAAATAAAAATATGGATTACTTTTTAAAAAGGTATGTAAAAAAAGCTTTTATTTTCACTATTACTATTGATAACATGCGATTTTCGATAATTCGAATTTTCGATATTTCGAATTTTTTTGTCTCTCCCTTCAAGTTCGAGATATCGAGGTTTGACTGTATTTTGTTT
Organism: Dolomedes plantarius; assembly: GCA_907164885.2. Taxonomy (NCBI): domain Eukaryota; kingdom Metazoa; phylum Arthropoda; class Arachnida; order Araneae; family Dolomedidae; genus Dolomedes; species Dolomedes plantarius. The sequence continues at coordinate 105,225,590 of OU015503.1, forward strand.
TCTACATCAATTGTATATATTGATCGTCGTATTTATTATATATATATATATATATATATATATATATATTTTTTTTTTTTTTGCGTTAATTGTATACATTGACCGTTGTATTTAATTTGAATGTACTCCGTAGTGAAGTGCGGGTTTTCAGCTAGTTATAAATATATCTCAATATTATCAATATTTTATATCTAGTTATAAAACTCAGAATTATTATTTTCAATTTCAAAAGAAAAAGTTTATTACAAAAGGAATAATCAAGGTTGAAAGCAGGGCCCGATTTAGAAAATTCTTGACTGTAGGCACAACTGATGATGGGGGCCCCCTAACACTGATGTGGGCATAAAATTTCCAAAATTGACACACACAAAAAATAATCATGAATCATTGTGAAAGTACCATTTTACCAAGAATTGGACAATTGAAGCGTAGAAGCCTAGAACATTATCAAATAACAGAAAGCAATACAACAAAGTAACTTCATCATTAAAACACCAATGCAATGCAACCAGAAAAACTTATTAATCCCTTATATACAATACTAGCTGAAAACCCGCGCTTCGCTACGGAGTACATTCAAATTAAATACAACGGTCAACGTATGCAATTTATGCCAAAAAATAAATATATATAATTATAATAAATGCGATGATCAATGTATACAATTGATGTAAAATATATATCTATCTATATATATATATTTATAAAAAAATCGTAAGGGATATGCATTTTTTTTTTGGATAATATCCAATCGTCTGCTGCATTAGAAAGAGAAAAAAATATTTTTTTTGTCTATTTAGTTGTTACGCACGTGACGATAAATTTATTGAAAGTACCAGAAAATGAAATCACGTTATCGGCATTTAATAAATTAAATTCTAAAAATTAATCTTTAAAAATTCACCAAAAATCAGGAAATGGAGGTAAAAATTCGAAAAAAATTTCATTTTGAAGGAATTTTTATGATCTTTCTCGTGATATAAATTTTATAACCCTCAATGTATTATTTTAAATGCAAACGTAAAAAAAGTTTAAAAAACAGCTTAAAAATTTAATTTTAAAAAAATCTAAGAAGAATTTTTGAAAAATCTTTCTTATTGCACCCCTACACAATTAGAAGAATCGCCATGCAAAATTTCAGCCCTTTAGGTCCAGCGGTTTAGTCTGTGCGTTATCTGTCAGTCAGTCAGTTACGGAACTGTTTTATATAGAGAGATTAGCATTTTTAAAAAATGCCCGAAAGTTTAAAATTTCTTTCTCTATTACGGAGAACATTTTTTTAAAAATATTTCAATCCAAGCCGGCAGTCTTGCTACAAATTTTCAACCCTGAATCTCTTCTGTATAATATGTACTTACCTAGCTGCCACTATTAAAATTCCATCCTATGTACTTATATAGATAAACTAGCTGAAAACCCGCGCTTCGCTACGGAGTACATTCAAATTAAATACAACGGTCAACGTATGCAATTTATGCCAAAAAATAAATATATATATTTATAATAAAGTTGGGAATATTTCTTTTAAAATAAAAATTTTGGGGGCCCTTAGGCCCGGACCTAATGGAAAATCAGGGCCTGGTTGAAAGAGACGTTGCACTTTGTGCCACGCGCGCCTGCTGGTGTTCCAAAAATTGGTGCGCCCGCTGAAGGGTTAAAAAAGCTTTACGAGACTTACCATTTCTTTGTTAAGAAATAATGTGAAAAGTTATTTTTATATTTTTTAATGTCTTGTAAACAATACTGTGTAATTTTGTTACAAAACATAGTTTTTTTATCGTAATAAACGGTAAGTCTGCTTAATTAAGGATTTTGTTTCTGCTTATAACCCATATTACCCGGATTTTCGATTGTCCAGTTTCCCTATGGTCCCAGTTAATCCTGATAAACGAGGTTTTACTGTATTTAATTTATCCCTATGACAAGAAATAAATATAAATTTTCTGCTATGTTTTTAACTTACAGGGGAAAAAACCCAGATCTGGGAGCCCTGACGTCAGTATCAGAGGATATTTGACATCATAAGTTATGTAACAGTATTTTTCTTCGCATACCAGCTGGAAAACCCAATGTCTTCATTCGTTCTACGGCAAGTTTTTCACTCGCAGGGATTTTTCACTCAGGTTTCTCCCAAACTGTGCCACAATCAGCCACACGAGTTGAGGAGGAAGCGAATTTTTCTCTTCTCGGTTGAATACTTTTCATAACGAAAACATTACAGCGAAACGCGTATTATTATCAGTTCAAAAGGCGGAAGTGCGGAATTTCATGAGAAATTACACACGAAGTCTTTTTTGCGGCGAAACAGAATCAATTTACTAGAATTTTGTTTCTTGTTTGTTTGTAAATGCAAATGTCGACTTGAGAGGCAGGTTTGACCTAAATAGTACATCGATTTTTCATCAGATTTTAAACATGCATCTTTTTATTATAGTATAATCCACAGCGTAATGAAATGTGGAAACCGGAGATAGAAGCCTCTTATCAAATCCTATGCGCAGTTACAAAACTCGATAAACTATCCAATTATACGTTCCAGGAATTGGAACAGTAATCAGCAATTCCGATAACCTTAACGATTATCTTATATACCATGAGCATTTCTGGGCCATAGTCTCAGAATGCTACCCTTCGATAAATATTGAAAAATCCACAGCGGAAAAAAAAAAAAAATGCTGTCTATGTCGAGGTATATATGCAATTATTTTGAGACCTAAAACGAAGTTCAATACTTTACGCATTATTATAATAAATGTTCAGAGGATCCATATAAACATGCGTATATTTTTTTCTTCTTTCGCACACACAAGCATACATAATGCAAGCACGTCCAGAGGGTCAATATAAGCATGCGCATATTGTTTTTTCTTTCGCACACACAATAAGCATACATAATGCAAACACGTTCAGAGGGTCCATATAAACATGCGCATATTTTTCTTTCTTTCGCACACACAAGCATACATAATGCAAACACGTTCAGAGGGTCCATATAAGCATGCGTATATATTTTTTTCTTTCGCACACACAAGCATACATAATGCAAACACGTTCAGAGGGTCCATAAAAGCATGCGTATATATTTTTTTCTTTCGCACACACAAGCATACATAATGCAAACACGTTCAGAGGGTCCATAAAAGCATGCGTATATATTTTTTTCTTTCGCACACACAAGCATACATAATGCAAACACGTTCAGAGGGTCCATATAAACATGCGTATATCATAATAATTACAAGACAAAAAGAACTTTTTATATACCATGTTTTTAAATTTTCTGTTGAATCATATAAACTTGACAATTCTATGTATTAATAAATAATTTAAAAAAATTTTTTTGATGAATTATCCCATCAACTTCAAAGAAAATGAAGTTAATTGGAAGTTAACTTGTGTTTAACTTTTCGTTCCCGTCCCGGCCGATAGATGGCTGCACCAGTCTACAAAACAAAATTAACTGAAAATGAATTCAAATTCTGCTTAAAGATGGCTAAAAGAATTAAAATAATGCATTGTCATCGTGTTCTGAGCTATTCTAAAAGTATCAAATGTCTAGTTAGTCGGGAAGTTAGTTAAAAATCGATTGCAAGATTTGTACTGGACAAACACACACACACAAACAAGAAAGCGAATTAATAAAAACATGGTAATAAAAATGAAACAAGTTGATCAAAATAAAGCAGAATACATTGAATTACGAAAATATACTGAAGAATAACAATTTAAATTGAAATAAAACTATAAGATTCACTAAGGCTTTACTAGAGACAACATTTGTGAAGTAAATTCTTTCAAAATTTGGATTACAGGTAGTTAAACCTAGCATCTCTGAGGTCTACATTATAAAATTAAGAAATTCTTCTGATCAAATTTATTACCATAAAGTCTTAAAGTTAACAGACTGCAATTTCACATAAATATAAATAAATAAGTGCATGAAAATTTAATCACAGACAACCTTAGTGATGAGTGACAAGTTACATTAATAGTTTAGGTTATTATCTTAAATGTATCTAATATAAAATAATGTTCTCTTCATTGAATTTTGCAATCCAATGTTTATATAATAAGAGCTCTTAAAATAAAAAAAGACGACTGAATATGGAGCTAAGCTATGCTGCAACTGCACTCTGAGATTTTGGTAGTTAAAACCATTGAACTTCTGACCAAAAAATACAAAAGAATGCAGTTTGCAATAAAAAAAATCCCTTTATTTTGATCTCTACTGACACTCCATTTTCTAACTTTCAAAAGGGAAAAAAAAGTCTTTATGAAGTAGAAAAATCCGATATTTAATCATTCTCTCCAATTCGACAAAAATTTAGGATAGTTACATTACAATACAATATCAATATTTTTTCCTTATCTATTGCATTCTTTATCTAGCTGTTTCCTTATGGATTGCATCTCTTATCTAGCATTTAAACAGAAAGTGATAGCAGTATATATTTGATTTGATTTACACGCATCTTTACAAGGTTAGATTGATCTTAAAATAGTATATGTTTAACACACAATAAAGATGTATTCAGAGTAAAATTAGACCTTATTTATTAGTAAACTATGATGTTTATTACAGTAAAGAGAGGAAAAAAATAGATTAATTAGCATAAAACATGCAATAAAACTGAATCCCTCCCTAAAACAGAGTGGAAGTGAAAAATAATTCATACAAATTGTTTTATAATTCATGCAGTATATGAAGCTTTTATGATTACTAGTTTTTAAAAATATTTAAGGATGATTAATGCATCTTTACAAAATATATGTTCTTAAAATGAAATGACATGAAATTAATTTCTGCCAACAATATCAAGAAAATTTACTTGTTCCAACAACTGAATTGAGGAAAAGTATTATAGTTAACTTTTATGAGTAATCTAATCAAGTCTTGATATACCTGTCATTATGAATATCTTTCCTAGAAGTGTACAAGCACAGGTTGTAAATTTTAAGTCAGCAATTGAAAAATATATAGAATAGTGTTATTAGTTGATGTGGGTACTAGAATACGAAAACTGTGTCATGCCTAAATAGTGATGTCATCATATTTTTTCATCACACCAATGAAATATATGATTAATTAGAGATTATCATCCTAATAGCGATTCTTGAAAGAAACTATGATTTGTATAGTCTCTTGATTTTAATTTTATCAGCAGTGAGGGAATTTGAGTAGTATCTAATTACTAAAAGGAATATAATCAGAATGTGGTTGTTAAAAGACAATTTGTTTTGATATGTTACAATATTTTATCTCGTATTTTTGTCATCAGATTTCTTTTTGCCTTGATTTCAGATAATAACTCATTCATAAGTTTATTTGCTTAAATTATATGGATTCAAAGTTAATTTGGAATGGAGCAATTGTTAAAATATTCTTAAGAACAATAAAAAATCATTATCCGATTCTTTTATTTCAATTATGCCCCCTGGTCAGAACAACTCCACACCAGGTCCAAAGATGACAATGGGCAGAGGAATGTGACTCCTGTTTACAATAGCTCCACAAGGGTCGGAGTCCAACTTAGCCATATGCTGCCACAATTTTGATCGAGCATCCCCAGGGCAACATCTGTAAAGTTCTACCTTCTCGCATCCACTGACTTTATAGGACTTTCCGGTCTATGGATTTGACGTGCCCATATCTGGACCACAGATGAAAGTATTTAAAGGCATTTGTCGGGAATCACACCAAGTATCCCCATTTGAAGACCAACATGCTAATACTAGTCTATCATCGACCCGCATCATTTCATTAATGACTAAAATAACAATTTTGTCTTATTTAATACATTATTCTAGAAATGTCTTTTTATGAGTTTGTAGTCAGATTCTAGAATTTAAAAATTCACACAATCATTTGTTATAACTTGTTACGATAATAATAACGTTTGTGCATGTTAAGAGCAGGCCAAACCAGATTATCTTTCAAGAGGTAACTTGAATTTCACATCAAATTGTACTCTTTCAGAAATTGACAAGTTGAGTTTATACTTTATTACAATTGAGTTTATACTTTAAAATAGTTGAGTTTTAAGTATTAGAATTAAAGCCATATATTAATTTTCTGACTTATATACCAGCTCCATAAATTCATAATATTGAAAAATTACTTTGATATGCCCCTCCTTAAATTTAATAAATGTGCAATACAAAGAATTCTACAAATTCAAATAATTAGATGCAACTCATATTTTACTTTCGAGGAAGGAGGAAGAATGAAATATGAAACAGTGTTCTCATCATGAATAAGAGATTGACTTTTGATTATACACTAATATATCTAAAACTTATTACATTTAGCACTTTGTTTTTCAGATTTTCAATGCTGTCCCCAACTCTATCCACATTTAATAAAGATAATCAATATTTAAAAAACTTTCACTTTAACATATTAACAATCAATTAAAATAATTATCTCATTGATAAAAGGTTTTATTCTATTGATGAAAAATAAAAAATGAACTCTGAAAAAAAAAGGGGGCTTCTAACAAGCAAACGCAAACAATTATGGTCTTTTCCACATTAATAATATGCAGTTTTAAAAGGGGACAGAGAAGTGAATTTTGTAAAATGTACTTCCTTAAATACTACATATGCCTATAAATGGAGCTATATTAAAAATATAGCTCCAAACTTTTATTATTAAAACTACAAAAAATCCGTCCATAGTATCCATTAAAAAATTATATCATGTGCTTTATTCCATCATTTTAAGATTTAGTATAATATTAGATTGAAATTTTGTAGAAATCAGGAAAATAAACTCTTTTCATAATATTTCTTTTCTAAAACAATAGGAATATATTTTTGTCACTGGTTTTGAATTAATCAAACAGATATACTGGATCTCAGTTTAATATCACACTATTATCTGACCTGTAATTTCTGGTAACAAATATTTGCATAAATGTTTTATCGTTTCTCAAAGTAAAGCTGAAGAATATGAAGTTGCGTTTTACAAACCATGAACTATACAGTATTTTAAAATTTTCTCAACTATGATTGAAATCTCAACAAATAATAAATAATACCTCAAAATTTTTATATATTTGTATCCTGCAATATTCAGCTACTATAATGTCCGAGTCAAACTATGAAAACACAAAAATTTTATTTTTTTATTTGGTTTTACTTTAGCTTTTTATGCATGTGAATTCCAACGATAAAATTAAACCCCACGTCTTAAATTGTACAATTTGGTAGTTTCATTTTACACTGTTATCTTCTTGACTACATATGCAATAATTGTTTATTTGTACAGTCCAATGAGAAGAGATTCTATATCCTCCCACTGCAAAGTACAAACTACAATTTTCAGAATTATTCCCTAAATATTAAAACTCACAGGATAAGTGACAAACAAAAAGTACAGGATTCACTTGACTACTAAGTGTATGACCCATTTAGATTTTTTGCAGGAGCAGTGCTACTATCTCACCCCTATCCAATAGTTCACATAATATATCCATGCACTGGGCAGATAAAAAACTATAAGGACTAACTTCTACCATACACTTCACAAAGCCCATGTTAAAGCTGACAAACAAAAACAACTGAAATGTTTATATTCCAAAACGAATAATTTTTAAGGACCACAAAAGCAAACAAAAAATAAAGGCTGCAAAAATGTATTAAGTAAGCCTTCTTTTAAAACTTTTTAAAAATCCTCTAAAAACAGAATTTTTAAAGACTATAAAACAGAAAAAAAGAATTTTTAAGGATTATACAAAGTCTGTAATTACACTGGTTTTTAAAATTATGTAACAAACTTGGAGACACGTATAAATACATTTTAAAATAATGTCTCACAGCTGATTTTGTATTTTTACCAAATTATACGAGAAAATCCAGATTAATTTTTCGATTTGAGGCGGAAAACACTGGAATGACCTCTCTTTAGGAAAAAAAAATTATGATTGTCAAAAATATTTATTTAATCAAATATTACTCTGTTGTTAGTGAGTGGGCCTGGCCTATTTTATTTATTTATTTATATATATATATATATATAATTTGGAATGACCCCCCCACACACATACCACCCGGAATGTTACAGTTCTGGCACCTCAATTTCTAGAAATCGAGCACTGATTTCACCTATATTATAGATATAACAGTTAATCCTCAATATTTTTTTAAGAGCATTTTTCCGTATCTGTTGAATATGGTATTAGTATTTAATCAACTTTAGCCATAGCATTTAATAAGGGGAGCACCATTATCATCACAAATATATTTCTGCCCTATGACAGACTAGTACAAAGAATACTATAGTAGTATAAAAATAATACACATAACTTTTCTGTGTGTCTAATTTAATCTAGACAATTCAATCAATACTTGATTCTTTCTTTTTAATCTTCAAATTTTAAATGCTAATAACCAGTTTGAAGTAAGCAGATATAATCTCCATAAAATACAAAAAAAACTCAAAATTGAATCAGTTTGAGAAATTAAATCCCTTAAAAATGAATGATACTCATTAAACAAACCTGTAGCACCCCACAAAATCATTCAAATATTAATCATATATTCTTACTATTATAAACTTTAAGGAGATGGTACAGAAAATATATAATTACTCCAAAAATGTATTGTCATTTATGCGTCACAGAATAAAATGCTGTAAGTTTTTCAATATTTAGCACTTTTTTAATATATAAATATAATGATGATAGCAGTAAATCATTATTCACATATTAATAATGAGCAAGACATAAATAGCTGATTATTTATTTTAACAATACAAATATATTTAAAATGGCTTAAATTTTCTATTTGCTTTCATTAAAGCAATTCTCTATTTATCCTTGTCAAATTTTTTGCTGTATAAAATGCTGTTAAGTTTCAATATTTGGTACTTTTTAAATATATAAATAAAACGATGATAGCAGTAAATCAATATTCACATATTAATAATAAATGAGCAAGACATAAATAGCTGATTATTTATTTTAACAATACAAATATACTTAGAATGGCTTAAATTTTCTATTTGCTTTCATTAAAGCAATTCGCTCTTTATCCTTGTCAAATTTTTTGCGCAATTCTAAAATTTGTTCCATCTTGGAATCACGTAGCTGACACCTATAAAAATTTAATAATGTCTTTTTTGCAGCAACTTTCTTCTGCTTTTCAATAATTTTTGTACTAACTTTTTCACTACGAGATATTTTAGGTTTTTTAGAAAATTTTGAGACTGTAACCCAACCGTCTTCATCGGCCTCCACATCTTTACCTTTCTGTTTCTCTTCTTTCAGCCTCTGATCATAATCCTTCATGTATGTCTCTATTTCTTGAGTAACTTCAGGTACATTTAAGAAAGTTGTATTATATTCACGAATCCACTTACTCAGTCCAGCTGAAGTACTGATCTTTTTGAATGGTACAGGCGGTAATTCCCGACATTTTAGGGCTGATGATAATCCAGAACATTCTGTAAAAACGATATAAGCTACTTTATAGCCTACTTTGGGTTCACTTGGTGAAAATATACCACCTGATGCTTCATTTTCTGCGCCTTTAGGCTTTGAGTGAATAAAAATATCTTTAACAGCCCCACAATGTTTATATAAAAATTTGAAACACTTCTTGTTTAAATACTGTGGAACATTTAATACAAATAAAGTCTTATTAGATGGTTTGGTATCATCTTTACCTTCGTGTTTTTTTACAAACAAATGACGATCGATAGCATTTTCGTCTCCAACTTTATACGTTACAGATGTAAATTCTCCACAGTTACTAGATTCCATTTTATTAGAAGAAACTCATGAAATCCAGTATATTTTATTGCAAGTCTCGCTGGCCACACAATAAACAAACATCCAAAACATGCGGTTCAGAAAATTAAAACGAGTTGAGGTGTTTACTGTAAAGACAGCTAATAAAAATATCAGTGCTCATTAAAATTATTTCATGGATGACGTTATTTTTATGTACAACAGAAAGATTAAATAAAATGACTTCAAATTACTTCCTGCTAATATTACCATTTTTGTTTTCATAATCAAAAATATTAATCGTTATTGCTTGATTACTTTAAAAGAATCCCATCAACAAAACTGTCATTTATGATTCCTAAAGTAACATATGCAAATCAAAAATAAAAATTTTAATTTTTTTTCAATTTTTTAAATGTTTAAAACTTCTAAATTACTTTCGAAAAATTGAAAATCGAACGCAAAATTTTAAACTATATTCAAAAGGTGAATGTTATTTTCATAATAATGCCCCATTTCATAATAGTATCATGTTCATAAGAATTACATAAACTATCCATTTGTTTGTGAAAACTTGTCTAATTATATAAAGAACGAAATTATACAATAGTTTTCATATACGGTGGGACAAAAGTAGTTACACATTAATACAATGGGTTTTTTCTTTACAGTTATTGTGAATGATGGCAAGAAACTTATGCAAAGAACAAAAGATGGTGGATTTTGAAGCAGTATTCGAAAACTGAAAATTTGAGGGCATAGTGAAAAATGAAGTTATAAGAGAAAGCACCTAACAGTGGAAGAAATGAAAGAGTTCATGACAGATGCATTTATGGACAGTGATTCTGACGGAAATTTGTTTCGAACTGTGTCAGGGCCCAATTTAGAAAATTCTTGACTATAGACTATAGGCACAACTCGGGATAGGGGGGGGGGGGGCTGACACTGATAAGGGCATAAAATTTCCAAAATTGAAACACATAAAAAATAATCACGAATCATTGTGAAAGTACCATTTTACCAAGAATCGCCTATTTGAAGCGTAGAACAATATGAAATAACAAAAAACAATAGAACATATTAACTTCATCATTAAAACACCAATAAAATGCAACCAGAAAACCTTATTAATCCCTTATATACACTATAACATACATATGATAAACTATATATATGACGAACCTATCAATCAAATTTTAAAGGATATATAAAAAAAATTGTTATTAAAAAAGGTAAAATATAAAAAAAAAATTAACTGGGAATTTTTTCTATTAAAATAAAAATTTTGGGGGGCCCCCAACATTCGGGGGCCCCTAGGCCCGATTGACCTACTGGGCCTAATGGAAAATCAGGGCCTGAACTGTGTGTCAAACTGTTTCGGATAGGTTGGATGCATGTTATAACTGATCGAGGACATTTCGAGCTCTTCAGAAATTAAACAGTGCAAAACACTGCTGAGGTGTAGAGGCAGCAAAGAGCAAGAGCTCCTTATCCTCAGTATCAACATTAGTATGTGACATAAGATTACCGTTGTCAAGGTTACAAATAGTTGTTGACAATGATAAAGGGAGAAAAAAATAATTAGTTGATAAACCAATTAATTAACTAAAACGAGGACGAGTAATTAATGTGGCATGACTAACTTATATATACTGGTTATCAAAAATTAAGGAAAAGTCACGAAAATAGCGATTACTCAAAAAGTTACGCGTAGAATTTAATGAAACGTATACACATTATACAACACATAGGTAGGTATCAAATAACATAAAAAGAAATTGCCAGACAATTATGGTGTTATAGAAACTAGCATATGTATACAATGAAGAAATCGGATGTGTCAGTTTGGTATACGAAAAGTGCCTTTAATATGGCGTATGATTCCCCCCGAGAAGCAATACAGCACATACAGCGATGTGTGATGCTGTCAGTTATGCGGTCTATGAGTTCGGTAGGAAGTGAGAGCCATTGCTCTTGCAAAGCAGTTGAAAGCATGGCTAGGATCGTAGGAGGAGGATTGAGAGCAGCTATACGTCGTCCTAAAGAGTCCCAAACATGCTCGATAGGATTCAAGTCCGGTGATCGAGCTGGCCACTCCATGCGCTGAATTGTTTCCTGCTCAATATAAGCAACCACGATGCGAGCCCTGTGCGGTCTCGCGTTATCGTCCCGTAGCACGAAAGCATCACCTATTGCCCAAGCATAAGGGCGCACATAAGCATCAATGATGTCATCTCTATAGGTGTGAGAATTCACATTTCCACGGGGAAAGACATGGAGGTCTGTGCGTCCACCCAGAGATACCACCCCAAACACAGACACTGCCTGATCCCTATGCATCTCTTTCACGGATGTGTGATGGATGAAAACGAGTTCCAGGTTCTCTCCAAATCAAAATACGCCTTCTATCGCTTTGGAGGCTAAACCTGGACTCATCCGTAAAGAGAACAGCCCTCCCTTGATCACCCGTCCAGTGGACATATTGACTGCCCACTGCAAACGTTCCCTCCTATGGTGTGAAGTGAGAGGGACGCAAATGGCTAGTCATCTCGCAAAAAGACCACCTTCGTGAAGCCTTCTACGCACGGTTCACGTTGATACCAATCTTCCGGAGCTTGCAGCGAGGGAGGATCTGAGTTCAGAGAGTTGCTGTTCTATTCCTTCGTGCGCAGAATGAAAAATATCGGTCATCGGCACTCGTCGTAGCGTATGGCCGTCCTTGGCTGAACCTCCTGGATGCCGAATCTGTGGTTAGAAATTGGTTCTAAAGTCTATTAACCCCAGACGGACTCACATTTAGCCATCTGGCCACGTCTGTCTGACTTTGTCCTGCCTCTAGTCTCCCACTAGCTCGCCATCGCAGTTCTTCGGTCAAATGATGCCTGGAGGCCATTGTTACAAATTGGCTATGCCAGATGTCTAATTTCAGCCTCGCAGCGACAATTACCGCTTCCGGCTAATTGGGGTATAAAATGGAGTTCCCTGGTCCGATTGGACTTTACCTCCAGTAAGCAAGTTAATGGTGTCAAGATATCTGTGCTCAGTAAATTAAGTAATAAGGAAGAGAGAGGTATTAAGTTAATAATTCATTACTTTAAGGTTAACTTAAGGGGAGAGAGAGTAGGTCAATTAGTTAACTAGTATTTTAAGATGGCTCAGAGAAGTAGCAAGATAGTTAAGTTAATTTGATTTAGAGTAGTTAATTAAAGTTTCGGTATTTAATAATTTATTTTTTAGAAGTCAAGAGGAAACGAAAATAAAAAGGCCCTCTTCAGGGTCGTACAACTACGTAACGAGAAGACAATTACCGCTTTGGTCTGAGACATGCACTTTTATGCTCCTCGCAAATGACGTATTCCGACTGCAGTGCCACTATTGCATAATGTAGTATTGTTCAGCACCTTTTACTTAACAGCATATTCAAATTTTAAACAGATTGGCCTAGTTTTGAACGTGTTATCCCTCTTTTTGCGATTTTTCTTTAATTTTTGATAACTAGTGTAGTAATGGAACTATGGGTGAAGCAAAGAAACTGTAAAATAATTATGTAAATAAATAAACAAGACCTGCAAGTCCATACTGAAGAAATAAGGGAAATTTTTTTTTTAATTAGTCTTTCGAAAATTTTATTAAGGGATTTTAGCCGTTATCATATCGTGACCCTCATTAGTCTAAATTGGCCATCAATGAAATTGATTCAAATTTTGTATTTTCCTATAAACGAACTTTAAAGCTTCACCGGTTATGTGGAATTTCCAAACTTTTGGTCCCTCTTTAATTTCATTTTGAAACTACCTCATTTTTCCAAAATCATGCAAGAACCTTGTTAAACAACGAAAAAAAAAGCTCTGTGAAAACAAAAGTAAAGCTGAAATTACGACTATAAAACCTCAAAACCCAAATTATCCCCAAAAACTATTATTTTCTCGATTACAGTGATTTTTTTATAGTAATTTAATAAAAAGCAACATGATTAAGCTTTTTCTCATTTACGTAAAATATTCATACTTTATGTTCTCAAGAACAAATTCTGCATCAGAAATTCAACTTCTTTCAAAACCTATTCATGTTATTACAGAAATGAATTGATGTGTGAAATATTCATTCAAACATCATTATCAATGTTTTTTTTTTTCAATCTTTGAGAGACAAATAGAAGTTATACTTACGAACACAAGTATCAGCATCAACATCTACGTTCCATGTAGTTGACAAAGAATTCCTGGTAGTACCTTCGTCGTTTCTTTCTGGATCAGGCTCTATCAAAGGTAACTCAACCACCTCAACGTTATCAGCATTAACAATATACTTAGCTTCTACTTGTCTATTCATTGCGAATAAGATGAAATGTAATTAACAAGTTATAAAAATAAAAATTCGATAACTTTTCAGCTTTAATGGTTCTCGTTCTGATTCTCAAGGAACTCATCAGGGTTGCCAAATTTAGAATTATTGACAACCGCCAGACTTGGAAATAATCGCCACAAAATCGCCAAATCTGGAAAATAGCCAGAATGTTGTAGAGTGTATTATTTGTATGTCTACAAATAATACACTCTACAACATTTTAATAGTTCATCTGTATTTCTATAAATTTAACACGTGAACACATTTATATATATACAGGGTGCCCGGGCTAAAAGTATCCAAAAGTTATGGCTTATTTTTACGGAACTTCCAATTAGAATTTAAAAAAAAATATTGAAATAGAAAAAAAATCTCACCAAGTTTTAATATCAATAGATTTCGATGTGTACACCTTTTGTAGCACGACAAACGTCTAAACGGTCTCTCCAAGTGTTTCGTAACATATCAGGAGTTGTTATTAGTGTATAAACAAATTACTTTTTTTGTATAAACAAAAAATTGAAACTGTGAACGAAGAGTGACTGTGAAACTAGACACGAAGATATTTAATGGCTCTTGTCGGGATTCCATCCGAGCACCCTCGGTGCCGAAAGTTGACGCTCTACCATTAGGTTACCTCGGACCCTAGAATCGGTTAGGTCTAAAGAAAGAAACCCTTTTCCATCCAAAATTGGTCTTTGGAAGTTTTTTAGTGTTGAATAGTTGTCATCATCACAGTAATTTAATTTTACATTTGACTTTTCAAGTGATAATTTACACCTTAAATAGTTACAAAATTATCTTCAAGTCATAAAATTTTATTCGTCTTGACTGCGTATTATCGCCATTTAGTTCATCGCTATTATAACTGCCTTACTGAAAAATCGCCTTTCTCGATTTTGCTTTTCTTTTGATATAGTATTAATATTTAATTTTTATTTCTTGCTAAATGTTTTCATGCTGATCTCTAATTTTTATTTCTTCTTGCGTGGAATAATCTGTGACGTCATCTAAAGATGACGTCATGTGTATCACTGCGCAATTGCATGGCGCATTGAGTTTTTGAGACCGTTTAAATCTATTGTAGTTGTTACCTAAATAATGAATTGTTTACAAACATGTCCGTGGCCTTTATTCTTTTAATTTATGTTTTAATACAACTATCAAATTAACACATCGGAAAGGTTATTTTTAATAATTTATTACTATTTTAACAATATCCTAGTTGACAACTTTCCTATTCTCACTATGAGACTGAAACTTTTGGCTTAAAAATTTCATAAAATCACTAAATTTTCTTACTGACTATATTTCCTGTAATAACGAAACTAAACATTGGAATCCTTTAAAATTTTGGCAAGTGACTCAAGCCCAACATATAGATCCCATAGCTTGGCCTTTTTTTCTTTAAATTCTTGTTTTCAATAGTTATTTTATCATTTTGGTACATCCATGGTTATTTTAACTGAAGAGCCTAGGCACTATCTTTGACTTGTCTTAGACCACGATTAGGCACGGAATCGAAAGTTAGTCAACATTGGGCGTTCACGGAAACGAAGAGATAATAGGAATAACTTTTTCAATTTACAAACATTTTGTAATAATTTTTTTCCTAATATGTGACTTTATATTAAGGATCTGCTCACATAGAATCCGTCAGCGTAAGCGTTACTCGTATTGACATATTTTAAACCAATCACAGGGCTTAACAATTCCGTTGCTAATCGTTTGGAGGTTTGTAATTTGTTAAATATATTTAAATTCGAGTAACGATGACGCTGACGGATTCTATGTGAACATGACCTTTGATGTCCTTTGATGACTATGCATATAAAAATACTCGAACAATTTGAAATTTTGGATGTATCCCAATACACAGTCCACCGGGTTTTGATGATTGGCGCTAAAAGAGCGATACCGTCGCCAAATTCGGTTGCCTTGTTTCTTGTTAATCTCTTATTCTTCCCCTTTCGTATTTTGTTCTCTATTTTATTCCTCTTTTCGAATAATCGTTCCTAATTGGTTGTGCTTTATGCCGTTTTAACGACGTCACTTTGGTTTTTAATTTTATTCTTATTTCCAACCTGCAATTGTTTTTAATCACAGATGAGATTTTTTATTCCGTTATTTTTTGCTTTCTAGTTATAGTATCTATATTTTATTCTTTTGTACTTGTTGTTTGCGGAATTATACAGCTTAGTCTTCGAACTCAACTGTGTTCTCCGCTGTGTTTAGGTTTACTGATTGCATTGCCAGCAGATTCATGGCGCTGCGGCGGTAGACGGATCCATGGGATGTTTTGTATAGCCGTCATGTTTACAAACGCTAGCATGGCGACGCGACACATGGCGGCATCCCGCCTGACAAGCTGATCCGCCATCTTTTTTGCCTGTGTTGTGCATCAGTGCCTGTGTTGGCGTGAAGAAGGTGGTGGAAAAAAGTCGCCAAGTAGGTGGACCATGTATTGGGAATTAACTATTTATTATTACCTTGCTTTTATTGACTCGCTTTCTTGTTTGTTTGTTTGTTTGTGTGTGTGTGTGTGTGTGTGTGTTTGTCCAGTACAAATCTTGCAATCGATTTTTAATTAACTTCCCAACTAGCTAGACATTTGAAACTTTTGGAATAGCTCAGAACACGATGACAATACATTATTTTAATACTTTTATCCATCTTTAAGCAGTATTGAATTCATTTTAAATTAATTTTGTTTTGTAGAATAGTGCAGCCATCTATCGGCCGGGCCGGGAGCGAAAAGTTAAACGCAAGTTAACTTCAAATTCCCGAGCTAAACGATTGATTACTCATTTTATACCTCTTTATTACGCATTTGATCATTTTCTTTCAAGTTGATGAGATAATTCATCAAAAAAATTTAAAAAAAGTATTTATTAATACATGGAATTGTCAAGTTTATATGATTCAACAGAAAATTTAAAAACATGGTATATAAAAAGTTCTTTTTATCTTGTAATTATCCCTTTTGTGCATATGAAAGGTTTCAAAATAAGTTGTCTTCGTTATTTATGAAATTTTTAACAGAAATTTTAATCACTTTAAAGGACTAGACAATCAATTTTCCTTTCTTTTTTTCCCCCTTGGGAAAAATTTTCCTTAACGCAAAATATATTTTAGAATTTGTTTTCTAAATGAAAAAATACGATTGGTAAAATTGAATAAAGGAACACTGCGCACAATTTATAGCGATACCTTGCGAAAAATTTTATATAAATCAATTTAAACATGGAAAATTGGGAAAAATTCCATTTAGAGATAAAACGGCTCAAAGTACAGAAGAATAGCAGCTTATGCGTGGACAGTACAGATTAAAAGTATTGTAATACTGTACCTAGAGTGTAATCGTTTTAGAAACAAGCAGTCTATCTTATTTGATTTTTAAAGCTCCGTTGTACGCTTTAAGCCAAAAATCTAAAGAGGTGCTTTTTTTTAAAATTTCCTGTTTCGGGCTTCCTTATTATGTTCGTTCTTATGAGATGAAAATTCAAGGACTTAAAATCCCCCCAAAATTAGAGGAATTTTTAAAAGACCGTGAGAATTCTGTTTAATCTGGGATATAGAGAGCCTTTCAATTTTCATCCCGAAAATAAAGTTGTCTTTGTAGTTGCCGTAATATTATGTTTTGAAAATAAAGACCTCTATAAAGCTGCGAGGTTGAAGCTGTTGTGTACTAACCCTATTGGATTCTCTCACCTCAGTGTTAACCTATGGAGAAAATGTGTCCAAGGATTGCCGAATTGGATATAAAGATTCTTTTTAAAATTGTACTCCGCAATAGAGAAATAAATTTGACACCTTGGGACATTTTTCTTTTTAAAAAAAATTCAAATAGTCTCTCTATTCTAAAAAAAAGTAACTCCCGCTGCCGCTGTCAAAAGCTTGTCGCGCTATCTCCTCCGAAACCGCTGGGGGTATGGGATCGAGAGCGATACCAATGGATGCAGAAAAATGGGGAGACCAAAGTAAGAATTGTCTCATCTTCGTCGGACTTTAAGTTTTTTTTTTTTAATTTTATGTTTTGTGGGAAAATATTGACTTTTCCATCTTTAGATTACGATAACTCGCCAAAACATGATCGTAGAATTTTGATCTTTTTACATTATAAGACTACAGACATTTCTCTTTCAAACTAGACCTCATTTGTTTAAAAATATTTCAAAACAGACTAATATTTTCATCAAAAAATGAAACACAGTTTTTCAAGAAATATAGTCCCCTATGTGGATGTAATATCGATGCTCCTCGAATTTTTATCTTACATAGAATATATTTGCATCAGCTGGAAGCTGAAAGCTTTCTTATTCATATAAACCTCATTTCTTATCTTAATTTTTCGATTTTTAATTGAATTTTAAAGCCGATAATTCAACAGTGATGAAACGCCCTTCGCATTAAGGGTGACAACAGAAAATGGATGGAAGCTGTTACATTGCCCGAGAATCACCCCTATGTATCTCGCTATTAGTCATAACAGAGGAGCGAGCCTAGGGGCGAAGCCCCTAGTATTTTAAAATTTAAATTATTCTGGGGGAAAATCTGGTATAGTGTGCTTTAAGCACACATAAATTCCTTTGGTAGACGAATTTTATAAAATGAATCCTGTTGCTAGGTGCCTAAAAGTTCAGGCTATCTGAAAATATCCTTTTTATTGGATTATCAGCATTTATGTAGCTGTCAATAGTATGCAAATTTTCTCCATGGGTTAACAATGAGATTAGCGAACTCAATAGGGTTAGTACACAGCAGTCTTAATATTAGATGTACAGGGTGGTCATAAAAAACTTTGCCGATATATGGACCTCTAGCGGCCGTTCCGTTCAACCTATCGAGATGACGGATATAGTTATTCAGAGGTATGACCTTGGGATTCTGTGAACGGCAACAAAGTGGCGCTCACGGTTACGGTTATAGGTACGAAATTTTCGAATGGCAACGCCCACTTTTTCCCATCGCAAAATGCTCAGCGCATGCGAAAACCCCAAAGAGCGTTGGAACGGTACGTGTATCACAAAAAACGGATGCGTTATGCACGCACAAAAAACAGCTCTGCGAACGGCCAACAAAAACAAGATCGGGGTGCGCGGAGGAAATTTGCACATGACAGAGGCAAGACACCAAACACAGAACGCCGTTCGCCAGATATTCAGCGTATAAAACCGATAAAAATCTGTCATATGCAAATTTCCTCCATGCACCCCGATCTTGTTTTTGTTGGCAGTTCTCAGAGCTTTTTTTTTTTTTGTGCGTGCATAACGCGTCCGTTTTTTGTGATACACGCACCGTTCCAACTCTCTTTAGAGTTTTCGCATGCGTTAAGCATTTTGCGACTGGAAAAAGTGGGCGTTGCCATTCGAAAATTTCGAGTTTCTGTACCTATAACCGTAACCGTGAGCGCCACTTTGTTCCGGTTCACAGAATCCCGAGCCCATACCTCTGAATAACTATATCTGAAATCTCATCTCGATAGGTTGAACAGAACAGTCGCTAGAGGTCCATATATCGGCAAAGTTTTTTTATGACCACACTGTATTTATATAAATAACACGTCATGCAATTTTTACCATGTTTTTATTAACGCGCTTTCTTGTTTGTGTGTGTGTTTGTTCCGTACAAATCTTGCAATCGATTTTTAACCAACTTCCCGACTAGCTAGACATTTGAAACTTTTAGAATAGCTGAGAACACGATGACAGTGCATTCTTTTAATACTTTTAGCTATCTTTAAGCAGATTTTGAATTCATTTTCAGTTAATTTTGTTTTGTAGAATGGAGCAGCCGTCTATTTAAACGAAAAGTTAAACGCAATTTAACTTCCAATTCCCGAGCTAAACGATTAATTACGCATTTGATACCTCTTTATTACGCACTAGCGGCCCGTCCCGACTTTGTCCGGGTTGAACAAAATATTATACCAATAAATTTCCAGTTGATAGCCAATAAATTGTGAATCTTTTTTTTACCTTAATAATAACCTAAATAATACCTTAAATTAATTTTATGTTAGTTAATAATTAAAATAAATTTTTTAAAAGAAAAAAGCGTGCCGGAGAACGGCTAGGTTCGAACCGCTAGCGTCAGAACAGAAGCCCACCGCGAAGCACCACGCTAAAGATCGTTGAAGACTTCGGAACAAAAAGCGGTAGAAGACAGTAGCGGAAACAATGGAGATTGTTAGGATTAAGCCCCTAACTTTATTTCTACTGATCAGATATACATAATATATAGCCTATGTCCATCTGGAATAATGTACCTTTCAAACAGTGAAAGAATTTTTCAAATAGGTACAGTGGTTCTGAAGATTACCCTCCACGTACAAAATCGCTCTCTTTATATATAAGTATAGATTTGATCATTTTCTTTCAAGTTGATGGGATAATTCATCAAAAAAATTTTTTAAATTATTTATTAATACACAGAATTGTCAAGTTTATATGATTCAACAGAAAATTTAAAAACATGGTATATAAAAAGTTCTTTTTATCTTGTAATTATTTAGTCAGTTTATTTCACTGTACCGAAAGGAACTTCATAGATTTATTTCTATTCAATCATCATCATTCTACGATTGAGGAATGCCTATAAATACGTGATGCTGATTTGAAGTATCATGAATTGCTAATTTTACAGGTAAAAGAAATCTATTTATACAACGACAGAAAATGACTCGATGTCTCCTGGGAGATGAATTTGACAGCAAGACTTGTCTATGTTGCATGTGCCGTTGTGGTGATCACAGATGTTTCCAGCAGCTGGCATTAAAACTGCCTTTATCGATGCAACTTGAACTGAAATCTGATACAGTAGATTCCCAGAAAAGGTCCAAAATAAAAGAGGATGTGTATGAGGTAAGAAATATTTTTTTAACAGCAAGCTACCTAACGTTCAGGAGAGGGGAAAAGGAATTCGTAGTTCTAACATTATATGTCGGTTCAAATCATCGCCATTTTTATCTTGGAGAGTTCCTATGACTGATTTATTAGCCTTCATAGATTAAGTTGCTTTTTTTTTCATCAAAATAACTAACATTTTTACCATGTTTTTATTAACTCGCTTTCTTGTTTGTTTGTTTGTGTGTGTGTGTGTGTGTGTGTTTGTTTCTTTGTCCGGTACAAATCTTGCAATCGATTTTTAATCTTGCAATCGAACTTCCCGACTAGCTAGACATTTGAAACTTTTAGAATAGCTCAAAACACGATGACAATGCATTATTTTAATACTTTTAGCCATCTTTAAGCAGAATTTGAATTCAGTTTCAGTTAATTCTGTTTTGTAGACTGGTGCAGCCATCTATCGGCCTGGACGGGAACGAAAAGTTAAACGCAAGTTAACTTCCAATTAACTTCATTTTCATTCAAGTTGATGGGATAATTCATCGAAAAAATTTAAAAAAAGTATTTATTAATACACAGAATTGTCAAGTTTATATGATTCAACAGAAAATTTAAAAACATGGTATATAAAAAGTTCTTTTTATCTTGTAATTATGTCTCTTTTTTTTCTAGGCTCTCTCATACATTCATAACTTTTTAGCTTATATGCTTTAAAAAAAACTCCATTTACTCAATGAATTTTATACAGGGTGTCCGGGCTAAAGGTATCCAAAAGTCATGACTTATTTTTACGGAACTACCCCTTAGAATTTTTAAAAAATTATTTAAATAGAGAGAACATCTCACCAAGTTTTAATATCAATCATAGATTTCGATCACAGTATCATACATTTCGACGTGTGCACCCTTTGTAGCACGACTAACGTCTAAATGGTAATCCAGTTCTCTCCAAGTGTTTCGTAGCATATCAGGCGTTATTAGACTTTTTTTGCTCGGGGATTTATTAAATCCGTTGTGTATAAACAAAAAATTGAAACTGTGGATGAATTGAAGAAGCGTATCATTCAATCAATTCGTAATAACTCCTGATATGCTACGAAACACTTGGAGAGTACTGGATTACCATTTAGACGTTTGTCGAGCTACAAAAGGTGCACACATCGAAATCTATGATACTATGATCGAAGTCTATGATTGATATTAAAACTTGGTGAGAAATTCTTTCTATTTAAATAATTTTTTTTTAATTCTAATGGGTAGTTCCGGAAAAGTAAGTCATGACTTTTGGATACCTTTAGCCCGGACACCCTGTATTTTATATACACAGGGTTGGTATACTTTAACGAAAATATTTTTAAAATATGATATATAAAACATAATAACCAGGGATTTATAAATTTAAATTTGCTCGAGGTAGCCTTGTGGTAACGCGCCAGCTTTCGGTGCTGAGGGTGCTCGGATCGAATCCTGACACGCGCCGTTAAATACCCCCGTGTCTATGCCGGATAGGGGCACGTTAAATCCGCAGACCGGAAAGTTCCTCTATGAGGTCAGACAGGGTGGGAGAGGGTGCGATCCCCAAAGAGGTCGCCCCTGTTATAATAATTTAAATTAAAAAATATTATTTACTTTAAAAGAAAAACGAAAAATGCCGCGAGGTGTAAAATTTCTTTCTCTGTAACGGAGTACAAATTTTAAAAAAAATATTAAAAAATTTTTTTTTTAAATTTCAGGTAGTCTGTTCTAACGAAACTACCGCGGGTTATTAACGTAGGATTACTTATCGTTGCTTACCTCTTTTGTATGTATATATGTATGTATGTGTTATGTATATACGTCTATATACACATGTACGTATGTCTATATGTACATATATATATATATACATATATATATATATATATATATATATATATATATATGTCAAAATTTTGACGCATTTTCGTACTTTTCTGTTTATCTGTTTACTGCTTGCCCAAGCGATACAGACTGTGTTTGACGCGCTGCCAAAATTATAACTCGCGACGCAGGACATCTGAAATTTTACTTTCAAGTGGACCGTTATGGAGGAACGTAATCTTACGTTAAAAATCTTTGAATCCAAGTCGGCAATCCGTGGACACATTTTCTCCATAGGTTAACATTGAGGTGAGCGAATCCAATAGGGTTAGTACACAGCAGCCTTAAAACAGGTGGTGAATTCCTCCGACTAATGACAACAATTTACTACTACAGTTAGTTTCAATGAAATTAACTAAATGACATCATAATGGATGGTTGTAATGCATTTCGTCGCGAAGCCCTGGCATTCAGCCAGTAAATAAATAAGTACACGTAAGGCTCTGTTCACATTGCAGTCCGTTAGCATAAGATAAAATAATATTGAAATATATTTAA
Organism: Dolomedes plantarius; assembly: GCA_907164885.2. Lineage (NCBI taxonomy): Eukaryota > Metazoa > Arthropoda > Arachnida > Araneae > Dolomedidae > Dolomedes > Dolomedes plantarius. The sequence continues at coordinate 105,248,913 of OU015503.1, forward strand.
CCAATGACAAACCTCCAAACGATTAGCAACGGAATTGTCAAGGCCTACGATTGGTTTATTTCCGTCTCAGCGCCATTTTTGCTTTCACGTTTATGCTAACGGAGTGACGCAGGCTTTGAATAGAGTGTTTCGAAGTGGACGCAAGGATATGATGATGGAAACCAACAAAATGATCCTAGCGAGAAGTAATTTGTTTAAAAAAAAGTTATTTCGTTTTTGAAGACGTAGAAACGAGCGAAGGAAATTGAATGTTATGACGTCACACGAGATTACACGCAAAAAAAGAAAGTAGTAAAAATCGTTGCAAAACGTCGGTTAAAAATGGATTCGAGTGGTTTTCGTTAAATTTTCAGAGCAGACGATGAACTCAGACGTCGTACTGAAAAATGGTTGGTGGTGTAAAATTTTCGAATGTTATTTATAAATGGCATGCATAAGAGCTCCCAGCGAGGAAAATGTAACAAACCCTAAATTGCATCTTAAAAAAAGTAATAAATTTTTAAAACAAACTGAGCCTTTAAATAAATAAATAAATATTAAAAATCATTTTTAAAAAAATAATATTATACAAACACCAGTATCCCGATTTTCTGACACATGTAACTTATTTTTCTTCCTATCGACCTATTCTGCATAGGGTTATCACTCATCTTTCTCTTCGTATGTAGAAATCCATATACACTCTGTCACAAAAATATATATGCACCCAGAAGAAATCGAGCTACTATCACAAAACTTGGCAAGAATATAGAGTGGTAAGAGATATGCAAATTAAAATTTCGACGCCAATGAGATAAGGGGAAGCGCGCTATGCGCATATGAGATGCGTAGCTGGGAGAGTTTAAAAGCATGATTGCTCATAAATGTTTTGTCCTTCGTCCGTATTATAAAAAATAAAAAATAATACTTGTCTTGCCAAGGTAAAAAACAACAAAAAATTTTATAAAAACAAATAAAAATGTATTTCTATCCTTAAACTTTCTCTTTTTAATTTTATTCATCTTTGCATCGTTTGTAGACCCTCCTTTCTACTACCCTGCAAGATGCTTACTCACTTTTTCTAATACTATGAACTCACGGATTAGCAGCGGCCCAATCATTTCACTCCTTTCCTATACTCTGTTTCATTGGTTCCCCTCTGCTTATTACCTGAAAGTCTGCAATTGAGGGCGTGGCCCAGGAATTGCAGTTGCGACCCATTTCCTATGGTCCTATTGTCCATAGGGTTATTCAAACAAATCTGTCAACTTGGATGGACAGTATTGTGACTAGAGATGCCACTGAGACGTAACCGGCGACAGTACGAGGAATTGTCGGACTTTGAGAGGGAGCGTATAGTAGGCCTCAGAGAAGCAGGTTGGTCGAACAGGCGTATCGACCGCCACCTCGGTCGGAGCGATATGGCAGTTGCTCGGTGTTGGCAATAATGGATCACGGAATGGATAGTCTACCGTCGCGGAGTATCAGGGCGTCCCAGGAATACAAATGCGCGCGAGGATCGGGTAATCATAAGAGCGGCCACGTCCGCACCAACAACGTCGCAAGAATCGGTTCAACGCCATTTACCACCTTCCAGACATCCGGTTGTATCAAGGGAAATCATTCGGAGACGACTGGCCGACGCATGTATAAGGAGCCGACGTCCATTAACACGCCTACAACTGACCCCACATCATAGGCAGTGTCGATTGGATTTTTGCCGACCTCGGGCAAGCTGGAGTGTGACCGACTGTAGGCGTGTGATCTTAAGCCATGAATCCCGATTCAGTCTCAATGCTGATGACCAGCGCATACGCGTGGGAAGGCGGCCAGGTCACCGGTCCGATTCGGCATTTGTTGTCGAGAGGTCAAGGTCAAGGTACTAGGTTTTACGAGGTACCTGGTGAAGCATGACAGCTGTTACCTTCAACCTCGAACGGATAAAGAGTTAAAATTGACGGCACGCAGTTAGATGGACGAGATTTTAACGCCAGTTGTACTGCCTATGCTATCAAGTCGCCCAGGTGCCATTTATCAGCAAGACAACGCTCGTCCACATACTGCGCGACTTTCCCAACAATGTTTTCAAGGATATGACGTACTCCCATGGCCTGCCAGGTCACAAGACCTCTCGCCAATAGAGCAGGTCTGGGACGTGCTTGGAAGGCAACTGCAGCCGTCCCGGGATACTAGGGAATTAACTGTCCAGTTGCAAAGATTACGGCATGATCTTCCACAGGAGGTCATAGGTTACCTCAAAGATTCGATACCACGCCGTGTTTCGGATTGAATAGCTGCCAGAGGTGAATTTACTACTTACTGATTTGTAACCTTTTTTATGCCATATCTTCGTAATAAAACGGTCTGTTCTTCTGAATTTGTAATCATTTGCTTATCTCCTCAAACACTACATACATGTTAAGCTTCGTGATAGTAACTCGTTTCCTTCTGGGTGCATATATTTTTTTGTGACAGATTGTATATAAAACAGTTCCGTAACTGACTGACTGACTGACTGATTGACTGACTGATAGATAACGCATAGACCAAACCGTTGGACATAAAGGGCTGAAATATTGCATTGCGATTTTTCTTATAGTTTAGGGGTGCACTAAAAAAGATTTTTGCAAAATTCTTCTCAGATGTTTTTAAATTAAATTTTTAAGCTATTTTTTTACTTTTTAAAAGTTTGCATTTAAAATAATAATCTGAAGGTTATAAAGTTTATATCACGAGAAAGATCCTAAAAATTCCTTTGAAATGAAATCTTTTTCGAATCTTTACCTCTATTTTTTGATATTTGTGAAATTTTAAAGATTAATTTTTAGAATTTAATTTATTAAATTCTGATCACGTGGTTTCTTTTCTTTATGTGATACTTTAAACTAATTTTGCTTCACGTGCATAACAACGAAATAAATTGACAAATTTTTTTTCTTTCTAATGCGGCAGACAATTGGACATTATCCAAACAAATATTAAAATACAGTAAAAGAAATGTTCCTCAAACTGTACTATATTAACTGTGCTATATTCTTTAGTATGTTCTATTAAATTTAATTTCAATATATATATATATATTTTTGCATTAATTGCATACATTGACCGTTGTATTTATTATAAATAAATAAATAAATAAATAAATAAATAAATATATATATATATATATACATATACATATATATACATATATATATATATATATATATATATATATATATATATATATATATATATATATATATATACATATATACATATATACATACATATATATATATATATATATATATATATATATATATATATATATATATATATATATATATATATATATATATATATATATATATATATGTATATATATATATATATATATATTACGAGGGTAGGCTGAAAAGTAATGCACACATGCTTGTAGAGCGCGAACAAAAAATAATAGCGAGATCGGGCAAAAAGAACATTAAAGTACAATTCTTAAGCTTCAAAATCATATATTTATTTTTCAACATAGTTTCAAACTTCAGGTTTCGCAGAGCCTCTCCAGTCCGACGCTGTTCTCGCCTGTGAGACGGCGTGGTACCCATCGAGCACAGATTTTACGGTATCCCAATCGTTCTATAATGAAGCAGACACATTCCTTGGATACTCCATTATGGTTTGCGATACGCTTTTGAGTGATTCGCCGGTCATTTTGAATCGAATCGTCGGCGAGTTTGCGATGTTCATCGTCTGTGGCAGTGATCGGATGTCCGTTGCGTGTTTCATCAACAATTATGGCTTTTCCAGGCTCGAAACCACGAAATTTTATTACCCATCAATTTACAGTACCCCTATCAACAGCATCGTCACCTTAAACAGCCTTGAAACGACGATGAATCTCAGTAGGACTCACTTTTTCAGCTGTTAAAAATTCGATAACAGCCCGCTGAATAACTCGCCGTTGACATAGCACTAGAACACGTCTCCATACTACCGCTTTTCAAAATACACAGGATGACCACAACGATTTCAAACCTGCGCATGCGTATTGAGGAGGGATGGAACTTCCAAATGCCACTTGGCGCTGTTTTGAAGGTCATTTCGTTCGCGCTCTACAAGCATGTGTGCATTACTTTTCAGCCTACCTACGTATATATATATATATACTAGTATATAACCCTCGTCAAAAATGATGGAAAGTTGATCAGCGTTTCTTTCTCATAACAGTTCATACGAACAACAACAAAAAAAAAGCATGAAGATTCTATTTTTGAATGTAATGAAGAAAGATTTTAAACATATACTATGATGAATACAGGTACATAATGCTATATAGGTTCCAGAAAAATATAATTTTCCTTTAAGTGTAAAATTCTGCATCAATATTAAATAAATAAAAATACAAAAGGTTAGCCAATTAAATAACACAAACTTTACTTAAACAGCAGTAAACAACAAAACTAAACTAATCTAAATCAAAACTAAACCAAAACTGTTTCAAAAGTGAATGACTCGCCACACAGCAGGCATTGCTGAAAACGATACTTAAACAGCAGTAAACAACAATAAAATAAAACAAAACTAAATGACTCACCACACAGCAGGCATTAATTTATAATAATTACATAATAATTAGCAAAGGGAAACACAATTTAATTAACATTAAAATTAAACATTAAAAATGTAGTTATTTAAAGGGAATATGAAAAACCATGGTGTAGAATGAATTCGAAATTCAAGTGAATGACTCAATTGAATAAATGATTATTTTCAAAGGATATTTTAATTTGAAGATATTTCAAAAACTAAACGGTTTTGAGCTAGGGTGTTCACTTGAAATTTTTCAAATTTTTTAAAGGGCTTTCAAAATATGTAACTTTTGTGGTATTATTTTTCAAGAAAAATTTCAGAACATTGCGTCGCAATGTTAAGATGTTCCCGACTTGGTCCGTCCCGGAATGGTTACCTACATCTAGGCTTTTATATAAGTAAAGATATATATATATATATATATAATATATATATATATTATATACAGTGTGTGTATATATATATATATATATATATATATATATACAGTAGCTCCCAAAAGTGTTCATACACTTACGAATTTCAATAAAATAGGGGTCTATCCATTTATCAAAATGAATATTTCAGAATGGGTATTTAATAATAAGATCTATTATCTATTCTTAACAAAACTACATGAAATATTTTGAAAACATAGTAAAACTTTATTTTTAAGAAACCAGTAATCAAAAAGTAACAAAAACTTTATCTCACAAAAGTCATCGTGCACTGAAATATTTTCGGATAAATTCATAATTAAAATTATCGTCTGGCGCTTTGTTTTTATTTTTGAATTGTGGTGGTATTTAAAATATCGTTTGGCTTTAATTTTTGCTTGCCTATTCCGTAATATTCTATTTATTATTTAAAAATGGCTCATAGTTGTAAAGAAACAACAAACAGCATTCGAAAATTGATTATTTTTCATCATAGTAGTGGTAAATCAGATCGAAATATTTCTAAATTACTTAATTGATCCCATTCTACTGTGCAGTATGTGAAAGAAGAAAATTGGATCGAAAACAAGGTAAGAAAAGGTCGTCCGGCAAAGTTAACAAAACGTGATCAGAGATTTATAATTAGAAAATTTGTGAAAAATTCATGTTTGAGTGCTGTAAAAGTTTCTGCAGAATTCAATGAAACATTTTCTACTTCCATTTCACCTGAAATTTTTTGACGAGTGTAATAACACTGGGTCGTGACCTGTTGTTATTAACTACGGCTGAAATCGTATCTCGTACACTGGTTGTAAGTTCGCCAATAGGGCGGTAACTAATTAATTAAATAGATGGGCCCAACTCTCAAGAATGATACTGAATATACATATATACACTTTATTTATACATATTTAAATACATTCAAACTTGTAACACTTAGCAAACGCTGAAACATTAGTAATGCTAGGAATTTACATAATCTTATCCGATCACTATATTTTAAATCATACGATGTCGCCGGCCCTGGCGGGTTAGAGGCGATTATGTAAAGAGTCGGTATGCGAATTGATATAATACAAAATGCTCACCCATTTGTCGCAGCCGTCTATATCGAATTCACCGATAACGCTGGTCCATAGTAGTACACAAAGTTCACACAGTGTTCACAGAGTTCGTGGATACAGTTTGTTCACTGTAGCGTCGCGGTGTATCCTCGTCCTATTAATCCAGTTCACTCTATTGGGACTGAAGAGCTCGGGGTCCTTTTATGTCGAAGGTCACTTATGAAGACTCCTCGTACGTTACTCAGCACAGGTAGCTTTTCTTACACTATGCGGGTCGGTCAGCATTGGTGGGCGGTCAATGTTGCTCAGCATAGGTGCCTTCTCTTCCGATATGCGGGTCGATCAGCACTGATGGGTGGTCGCCTGGGTGTCCAACTCGCTAAGCGACGGTGCGTATCTCTCTGGTATCGGCTTAAACTTAATGGTATTGTCGTCTCTTCTCCCTCGGCACTACGTAGACATCTATGGGCAATCGCTACTTCTGCAACTGATCGTCGCTGATTGTTCTATTTCGCGTCCGGAGCTAACGCTGTTCAATCCGTACGTATTATGTAGTTGCGTAGGACCGGCGTCTTTCTTCTAATATTATACAGTGGGTCTCTTCTCAGCCCTGTGGCAGCTTATTTTTTGTTGAGTTTCGTAAGTTAGGGCTCTCGTCGGCCCGTTGGCAGCTTACTGTATTATCATCTCTTTTTTTAATGGCGCTCTCCCTACAAATGTCTCATCATCTTGTATATATTCTTCTCCATCCTCGTCTCATTGGTTCTCGCTTCCTCGGTCCCTATTCGCTCGCCACTCCCTTGTTTATAGAGGGGGCGGATGCGATTAGTTCTCATAGGTTATTCTTGTCTCTTGCCTTTCGCAATTGCATAAGTTCTGGCGCCGATTATGTCTGGTAAAACTTCCCATCAGACGGCCCCACCTGCTCGACCTCCGACCTCAGATATACGGCCGTTGACAACTTAATTTCTACGTTTTTTATGGTACCGTAAATCTGGCGTTATAAAAATGTCGGGACTGTAAATTTGCTTGTCCACGCAAGCTGGGTGGCCCCTTAACAATTTAGGTTTCTGTTGTTTTTTTACATTCCGACTCTTTACAACGAGTTCTCAGAACAGCTGGATTACATGGACGTTCTGCCCATAGAAATTTTTTTGTGAATGAGAAAAACAGAAAGTTTAGGCTTCCCTTCGCACTATCAATGATAAATAAGCCCCAAACCTACTGTAATAATGTCTTATTTTCCGATGAACATTTTTGGTTCTGATGGGCGTATAATTGTATGGAGAAGAAAAAAATGAGGAACTTAATCCCAAGAACTTAGTAGGAACAGTTAAGCATGCCGGTGGAGGTATCCTTATGTGGGGGTGCATGTCAGCATCAGGACTAGGAAATTTGGTATTTATTGATGGCATAATGAATCATGCTGTTTTTATAAATATTTTAAGAGACAATTTAATATTATCAGCTCAAAATTTGGGTATTGGAAACGACTTTGTTTTTTATCAAGATAACGATTCTAAGCACACGGCTCTCAACGTTCGCCTCTGGTGTCTCTATAATTGTCCACAAGTTTTGAAAACACCTCCTCAATCACCAGATTTAAACCGAATAGAACATATTTGGAGAGAACGTGTCGTGTTCGAGTACGAAAACACGACATTCACACGAAAAGCGAACTAAAAACAATTATGATGGAAGAAAGGATGAACATTGATGCAAAAATTACAAAAGAAGTAAAGCAATCTATTCCCAGACGTTTAAAAGCTGTTGTGGATGCTAAAGGATATCCTACTAAATATTTATTTAACGAAAAATTAGAATATTTACTAATATGTAGAGATTTTTTACAAGTGTACGATGACTTTTGTGAGATAAAGTTTTTGTTACTTTTGGATTATTGGTTTCTTAAAAATAAAGCTTTACTATGCTTTCAAAATATTTCATGTAGTTTTGTTAAGAATAGATTATAGATCTTATTATTAAATACCCATTCCGAAATATTCATTTTAATCAATGGATAGATCCCTATTTCATTGAAAATCGTAAGTGTACGAACACTTTTGGGAGCCACTGTATGTATATATATATATATTTGCTTTAATTGCATCCATTAACCGTTGTATTCAATTTGAATGTACCCCGTAGCGAAGCACGGGTATTCAGCTAGTTTTATTATAAAAAGGAGGTAAGCAACGATAAGTAATCCTACGTTAGTAACCCGCAGTAGTTTCGTTAGAAGAGACTACCTGAATTTTTTTTGCTATATTTTTCACTTACGAGGAAAATACCCAGATTTTGAGATATTTTCGTAAAAAAAAAGAAGCCGTACACCGATATGGTTATTGAAAAAACCCAGATCTGGGTTTAAAAACCAAGGCCCTGGAATAAATGTTCACATACCCCTTCAAAGTTAAAACCACAACGCGGATGTCGAGAAAACGAATTATCTGAAATATTTGGGAGACCAGTTTTGAATACGCAGTCAAAAATAACAAACCCAGATTTAAGACATGCAATAGTTCTAGGTATGCTAATGAAATCCTACAAAATAGAGCGGGAAAACCAAAGTACCGTAAACACTTTTTCTTATGTCCACTAAGGACGAAAAAAAATTATTTATGCTATTCGAGTAAAAATCTCATTTGCGTCGATTATTCACCCAAAACGATTGAAAAAATTTACCCTGACAGTTTAAAATAGTTTAATTTTAGCGGGTTTTTTTTGTTAGTTTGCCATGTTTTTATTAACTCGCTTTCTTGTTTGTGTGTGTTTGTCCAGTACAAATCTTAGTTCAGAACACGATGACAATGCATTATTTTAATACTTTTAGCCATCTTTAAGCATATTTTAATTCCTTCCGGGCCGCACCGTTGTCGGAGATT
>OU015503.1:105262828-105345328 GCA_907164885.2 Dolomedes plantarius
CGAAAGTAAATTCCGAAAACCTTTGAACAACACTGTACTTCTATAGCACTAGATAACATGATTTTGTACAGGTAGCCCTCCTACAGGCATCTTACAACACGGTTTCGCTCTAACACGATAAGATAAATTGCGCGAACCCTCGTATAATACTGCAACCTGTAACACGGTTTCGCTCTAACACGAAAGTAAATTCCGAAAACCTTTGAACAACACTGTACTTCTATAGCACTAGATAACATGATTTTGTACAGGTAGCCCTCCTACAGGCATCTTACAACACGGTTTCGCTCTAACACGATAAGATAAATTGCGCGAACCCTCGTATAATACTGCAACCTGTAACACGGTTTCGCTCTAACACGAAAGTAAATTCCGAAAACCTTTGAACAACACTGTACTTCTATAGCACTAGATAACATGATTTTGTACAGGTAGCCCTCCTACAGGCATCTTACAACACGGTTTCGCTCTAACACGATAAGATAAATTGCGCGAACCCTCGTATAACACTGCAACCTGTAACACGGTTTCGCTCTAACACGAAAGTAAATTCCGAAAACCTTTGAACAACACTGTACTTCTATAGCACTAGATAACATGATTTTGTACAGGTAGCCCTCCTACAGGCATCTTACAACACGGTTTCGCTCTAACACGATAAGATAAATTGCGCGAACCCTCCTATAACACTGCAACCTGTAACACGGTTTCGCTCTAACACGAAAGTAAATTCCGAAAACCTTTGAACAACACTACTTCTATAGCACTAGATAACATGATTTTTGTTTCACATATTTAAAAACTAAATTACCTTAAAATAATGACGGGAAGGAATAATGAACCATAGTGGCTATACATGAAAAAGTATAAACAAATTATAATTTATTCATTTGTAACTCTGTAAAATTACAAGAACGCCTGAGCTTAGCTGAAAATCTTGAATCATTTTTCCTGAATGCAGACCCTTCCGCTGAAAGAAGCCGAAAATTCAAAAGAGAGCTACAAAATTGTTTACCTCCGTACCGTGAATCTACAATGACTTTGTAAGAACCAGCAAATAAACCAAAATTACAGATTTTTTAAAGAGGATAGAAGGTGAAAAAAATCTAAATGAAGAAAATGGTTCTGAAAGTGCAGGTGATATCGTTCAATCGAAGAAACGTTCTCGTTTGATTTAACTGAGCAGTGATGAGGAAGAAATTTATTAAATTAAGGTCGCATTAAATGAAAATAAAATCTTTTTATTTCTTTTCGTTTTTGTTATACATACATTTATATGTCTAATAAAATTTTTAAGTTGCTTATATGGAATTTTATAAAAATGTTTGTTTTTAATAAGTTTTCGGAACGCAACCCCACTTTTTGGAACTGTCCCTGGGCATTGGCGACTCCAAGGGGGAGGGGGAGGGGCAATTGCCCCTCCCAAAGAAGCCCGGCGTATTTTGTTTTCATAGACTAAAATTATACAATCGTAGACCGAATACTAAATGAGTTTAAATTTAAAATGAGACAATGTTTATTTCTTATATATATATATATATATATATATATATATATATATATATATATATATATATATATATATGTGTGTGTGTGTGTGTGTGTGTATATATATATGTATATATATATATATGTATGTATATATATATGTATATATATAGGTGTATATATATATATATATATATATATATATATATATATATATATATTACCCGCCCAAAAAAAGTTGCCCTCCTGACGTTGCCCCCCAAAAAAATTCTGGGCTGGAGCCGCCCCTGTCCCTGTGTCTCATATAACACGGTTTCACACAACACGGCATTTTCTAGGAACCTATCTACCATGTTATAGGAGGGTTACCTGTACTTAAAATTCCAGCTAATTTAACCCTTTTCGTTTGCTTTCTTAGTTTCAGACGAGCATTATAACTACTACTGTCCGTCGCATTGCATCGGAGATGTGACGGAAGAGCCAAAGGAAAATTGCCTCGTTGTTTACAAAGATAAGTTCAACCTCGGACCACCTGGCCAGTTTGAAACACCTGTCCCAGACAAACCCAGCCATCCTTTTGAGAAATTCACCAATTATATGCTCGATTATGCGGGAGCGCAGTTATCTCCCAGGTAAGTTCGCGGTTATAGCATCTCTTGTCCAACGCTGCACTTCAGTCACAGCCAGTCAAAACTATGTTTCAAATAAAACTAACAGTTACGTTATAACACCTATTTAAAGCTGCTGTGATCTAACCCTATTGGATTCACTCTCCTCAGTGTTAACCTATAAAGAAAATGTGTCCAAGGATTGCCGACTTGGGCTGATATATATATGTAGGAAGAGAATTAAACAGTCCTCAAGAAATTCACAATACAATGTGTAATTTTAGATTATCTGTATTTAAGCTTGATTAGATATAAAAGTAGGAAGATTTATACAAAAAAGTGTTGAGATGAGTATCAAGGTAACGTCTACAACAGTCACTGGAAAATACAAATAGAGTTCTAGGGCCGTCTTGCCCAATCTTCAGTTACAGAGCCGTCTGCCCATTCTCTCGTTCGACCGTCAGCGTCGGATTCCAGGGGTTAACTGATGAGTAACATCTCTCTTCGCGGGAGGGCTCTGTCGTTGCCTCGTTTTCTCAGCGCTGTGTTGCAAGCGTTCCCATATACACTGCTGGCCATTTTAAATGCAACACCCTGAAGGAAACATGCAAATAACATGAAATTTACAACATGCATTAGCGGAGGTGAGATATGCAAATGATTAGAATTTCAGCGCAGACGCACATCACGCGCGCCTGTGGCGCCACTTCAAAGCGCTATTTAAGGCTTGGAGATTTCGACGATTTCAAGTTCGGCAATTGTGTTTCTCTTATTTTTTCAAAAAAACGATCAATTATGCCTCGTCAAAAACAGCGATCATCTTTTGATCAAGTATCCGAGTTCGACAGAGGAAGGATAGTGGCCTACCGAGATTGTGGATTATCTTTCAGGGAAATCGGTAGTCGTGTTGGACGAAACCAAACAACTGTAATGCGAATATGTGATCGTTGGATGCAGGAGGGTACGACGGACCAGCGTGTTCGATCGCATCCACCTCAGCGCAACACTTCACGTGATGACAGGCAAATTGTGCGCATGGCAGTGACGGATCGCTCAGTCACATCACGAACCATAGCACAGCACATGCAGTCTGTAACGCATCATCCAGTGTCTGCGCGTACCATTCGACGCCGTTTACAGCAGAGTGGTCTGTCCGCAAGACGTCCATTGCTTTGTCTACCCTTGACGCAGAACCACAGACGTCTCCGCCGCCAATGGTGCGATGACAGAAGGATGTGAACGGCAGAATGGAATGAAATTGTCTTTACTGACGAGTCACGCTTCTGTCTGCAACACCACGATGGTCTCATTCGAGTCTGGAGACACCGTGAAGAGAGGATGCTGAACAGCTGCGTTATGCACCGCCACACTGGTCCTGCACCGGGTATTATGGTATGGGGCGGTATTGGATATCACTCTCGCACACATCTAGTACGCATTGCCGGTACTTTAAACAGCCAGCGCTCCATCTCCGAGATGTTGGAGCCAGTTGTCCTTTCTTACCTTCAGGGCTTGCCCACAGCCATATTTCATCAGGATAATGCGCGACCACACGTGGCACGCATTGTCCATCGCATTGTTCGCCAGATTGAATTGCTTCCCTGGCCGCCTCGCTCTCCGGATCTTTCGCCGATAGAAAACATGTGGTCCATGGTTGCTCTACGATTGACCCAGATTCCGTCCCCAGCTGCAACAGCTGATCAACTTTGGCAACGTGTGGAAGCTGCTTGGTCTGCTGTACCCCAAGAACTCATCCAAAGTCTCTTTGAATCAATGCCGAGGCGTGTGGCAGCGGTGATCTCCAACAATGGCGGCTACTCTGGCTACTGATTTTGGCAGGAACCACACTTCACAGAAGTCTATAAATTTAATCATTTGATACTTGGTCAACATGTTATCTACAAAATAAATTTTGTTGTGATATCTCTTGTCTTTCTTGGTGTTGCAATTTGGTTGGCCAGCAGTGTATATATATATATATATATATATATATATACAGGGTATTTTTTTTAAAACTGACACTACTCAGAGACATCTGTAGCGCGATCTATCAGCCGGAATTCCACCAAAATTGGGAGAGGGACTAAGGACGACACGGGAAAGAGTTTCCATGGAAAAAAAATTAGTTCCAAAAGTCGCCAATAGAAGATATGGCGCACTTGTCGGCGCACCCGAGAATTTTCATAAAAGGCAAGTAAAGCGTCCAAATACAAAGTCACGACTATGTAGTTGACAGCTGTGCCAGTATTTCGGGCTATAAAGGGCGAAATCTGTTGCGCCTTCGCTTTACAGAAGGGAGGGTCATCAGTCGCTCTTTTCCACTTACATGACCACCTCGCTTCCCGGACCTAACTCATGTGACATTTTCCTGTGGGGTTATTTAAAGTCTAAGGTGTATTTTGGTGGAGTCTCGAACTTGGTGGCCCTGAAGGACAACATATCCCGGAATTTGATGTACATTCCTGGTGACATGTTACGCTCGGCCGTCGAGAACGTAGTGTTCAGGATGCAATGTGTCGTTCACGAGGACTGTGGTCACATTGAAGGAGGGAGAAGGGAATTTGCTGCATAAAGTGGTGTTGCAGTGAAATTTCTTTGTTATTCATTTATCTGCTTACAACTTTTTCGGTATTCATCTCTTATAGCCCGTAATACTGGCACTGCTGTCGACTACATAGTCGTGAATTTGCATTTCGATGTTTTACTTGCCTTTTATGCAAATTCTCGGGGGCGCCGACAACAAGAGCGCCATATCTTCCCCTATCGGTGACTTTTGGAACTATTTTTTTTTCACAGAAAACTCTTTCCCATGTCGTCCTTAGTCCCTCTACCAATTTTGGTGGAATTCCGGCTGATAGATAGCGCTACAGATGGCTCTGAGTAGTGTCAGTATTAAAAAAAATACCCTGTATATATATATATATATATATATATACATACACACACACATATATATATATATATATAGTTGTACTCCTGTACTCCGTAAAAGAGAAAGGAATTTTACACCTTGGGGCATTTTTCATTTTTATAAAATGTAAATCATATTTTAAAATTTAAATTATTCGGAGAAAAAATCTGGTCTAGTGTGTTTTAAACGTTCATAAATTTCTTTGGTGGACGCAATTTATAAAATGAATCCTGTTGCAAGGTTGCAAGGTGAAGTTCAGGCTACCATTTTTATTGGATTGTCGGCATTTATGTAGCTGTCAATAGTATAAACATTTTCTCTATAGGTCAACCTTGAGATGAACGAATCTAATAGGGTTAGTACACAGCAGCCTTTAACATTTCCACCCGGTAATCAATAGACACTTGACATTTACTAGGAACCAATACTTGTGTTCGTTAAATTTGAGTACTCTTCAAAGCCAGATTTAAAAAAAAATGCTTACCATGAATATAGCACCTAAAAGGCAGAATGATTCGAAAATACCCTCTTGAGAGGAGCCAACTGCAAGTTGCGCGCGCGATGTGCGTATATTTGCCCTTTAAATGCCATTTTCCCCTGTACACCAAAAACATGGGAAAGGTTCGAAAAGATTTTGTTTGAACTTTGAACTACCTCACTGTAAGCTTCTTCAACCTTCGTTATTTTGTATACTGTAGCGTACTACGAGTATGGGGTTATTTTTTTCCATGACCTCACAGATTTCACGAAACACAGCTGTGTGTTTATCGAGCGGTTTCCCTAACAAGTGGTGCGGGAACTGTTTGGAGAACCGAAAATGGTTTCACCCCCCGTGATAAAGCTGCCTTTCTCTTAGCGATAACTTCATGCGAGTGACATTCGACGGGCGGTAAAGTTTCGGACTAAGAAGAGCTGTCAGCCGTTAATCTGCCGGCCCCTCCACCCCGTCTGAAAATCCAGAGATTGAGGAGAGACGCTAGAGAACGCGGCCTATGCGGATGTGTGTTTTAGGGCCTGTTCATATAGGAGTCCGTTGCGTTGCGTTAAGGAAAAGATGACGTTGAGACGAAAATAAACCAATCATAGGCGTTAAAAATTTCATTGCTAATCGTTTGGAGGCATATGATTGGTTTACTTTCGTCTCAACGTCATCTTTTCCTTAACGCAATGCAACGGACTCCTATGTGAACAGGCCCTAAGGCTCCGTACGTTGTGAATCTGCACGGGATTTTAATTGAATATGTTGCACTGTTTAAATGTTAATTTTTTTGTTAATAAATTGTTGAGTTTTTGCTTTAAAAAATTGGCTTTCGCTTTTAATTAGAACTCTGCCTTTCTTTGTTATGGATCCCATAGTAGCAATTTTTAGCAACGCCTCAGAGAGAATCGTCTTACCTACTTACAGTGACGCCACAATACATTGCCAACAGGGAGAGATTCCAACAGGACCAGCAGGAAGGGATATGGGAACTGCACTCTCTGGTCCAGGTTGTCACAAACTTCTGACAATTCCTGCAGATGTCTAGTTAAAGGCGAACTTGAAATGCTCGTAATACTGGAAGACACCAGATAGGAAAGGTGAAAGTTCATTGGATAGCATAATGATTCACGCGACCTTATAGTACCTATATCAACTTTTAGGTTATGAATGCTGCATAACAGAAAACTGGAGCATGTGCAAATCGCTTTAACCCTTTAAGGGGCGCCGTTTGCACAGTGCAAACGCCTAAATCTAGTTTTTTTCCCCCTTACGTTCAATGTATTCCAGTTGAATGAGCAGAAAAATGGTTTGTACTGCCATATGTTATCAGTTTAAAGAAGTAAAAGCATTTTGCAGCCTTTAACCGGAAAATTCTTCAAAATTCTTTAGGTTAAAAAAAAATTGTGCGGTCGGGGGACCCCCGTCAGGAACAAAGTTCCTTACGTTATTTTTTCAACTCTAAACGGGATTTAATACGTAGATTTCTATTGATTATATATATGTGTATATATATATATATATATATATATATATATATATATATATATACACACACACATATATATATACATATATACATATATATATATATACATATATATATATATATATATATATATATATATATATATACCTATATATAGATATATATATTATATATTATAATATATATATATATATATATATATATATATACTGCGCTATTCCAAGAATGAGTTGGAATAGAAACGGCCAGCGCTTGTACGGGGATTTGAACCAGGGACCTCTCGCTTCTAAGTGCGATAGTCCGATACTCCGTAGTCCGATGCGATAACCATTCAGCCACAGAGTCCTTGAGAAAAAGCTCTTATGAAGGGGGCATAACGCTTTTCCGTTACGTGACGATTCCTGCCAGTTCACTCTATTGTAAGCCGCGTAAAAGAACTTCGTTCCAAAAATTGGGGGGGGGGGAA
This sequence comes from Dolomedes plantarius, assembly GCA_907164885.2. Taxonomy (NCBI): domain Eukaryota; kingdom Metazoa; phylum Arthropoda; class Arachnida; order Araneae; family Dolomedidae; genus Dolomedes; species Dolomedes plantarius. Next base: position 105,270,269 of record OU015503.1, read on the forward strand.
ATCTGCACCATACAAACGACTGAAGTTGTTGATCCTGAAAGGGTTAAAGAGGTACCTTTGGAGACTACGACTTACTGATTTCTGCCACAGTCTTGGCTTATTCAGGAATGCGCTGTGACAGTCCTGTTACAATACGAGTTTTAGAGCGGATGTGACATCACAGTTAGTCATTTGACAGGGATTTCATCATCTGGGAACATGTGCTGTAACTGTTCGTGGTAACGGCATTCGATGTGTCAATGTGCTTTGTACAACAATCCAAAGCGTGCTTATCAGTTCTTAAGGTGACTGCCTACATTGAAAATGCCATTTTTTGACTATTTTGGTCTTCTTCATTTTTTGAAAGAATCATGTAATTCAATCTTTTCTCTTTTCAAAACCGTTTTGATTTTTATTCTACGTCAATTAGAAGCAGAGTTATAGCTATTTTAATAAACATTGTCTAATGCAAAATTGAAGTGACAAACAACTTTAAATGCGTCCATGTTTTGACTATTTTGGTCAATTTTATTTTTTGCAAGAATCTTGTAATTCAATCTTTTCTCTTTTCAAAACCGTTTTGATTTTTATTCTACATCAATTAGAAGCAGAGTTATAGCTATTTTAATAAACATCGTCTAATACAAAATTGAAGTGACAAACAACTTTAAAGGCGTTTTTCTCAGAATTATGTTTTTTAGCACAAATCTCTACCGTTATCATGATATTTCACGTAATAATGCATATAATTTAATGAAATTTTCAGGAAATATTTTAGATGTATTGTTAATGAAATGACGTACAATAATTGATGTATAGTGAATAGTTTTTTTGTTTGGGGCTGTTTTTATAAGGAAAGGAATGACGAATTGGGAAAAATTTTCATGTTGGAACATAAAATTGCCTGTATTATTTTTGCATTTTAAAATTTCTCTTAGATTGTAGGTCATTTTGAAGATAACTGTTTTATGTATCATGTGTAAGAAGGAAATTTAAATAGTAGCATTAGAATTTTGTTCAGAGTGATAGGCGTTTTAGCTAAATTTCATTAAAAATTACATCAAATTGACGAATTTATAAAAAAAGTATGGTATTTACAGGAAAGTTTTTTTTTTTATTTTTTATTTTTAAATGCTGTTTTACCATAAGAGACCAAAAACTCCTTAAAAAAACCATTTTTTTTAAAAAATTGGCTCCGAACGTAGGCAGTCACCTTGGCTAAATCTAAATTCTTGCAGTAACACACGTGGTTTTCCATCACGTAGTTCATTTTTTCATGAAATTTAATTCTTCCTATGACATAACAGGTAAAGGGGGGGGAATACTTGCGCAGGAAAATATATTTATTTATCAAGCAACTTCCATCACTTTCAGGGAAGAGAAGCAAAATGGACTAAAAGTTGAAAAAATAAAGCGTCCTATGGCCTCCGAGACGTCTTACCGAAGTGCATTCACATACCCACCGGAGAATGGATATGCGAAAAAACCCGGCGAAAACAAATCTGCAGGCCAGTCAGGCACTTTGAAGGTCAGCGACGAGCCAATGCAACGGGAAACTACTGCAATGTTGGATTTCACAGATCCTGAAGTCGGCGTCCACAGACCTGCTAGGCCACCTAGGGACGTTTACAAGCCTCCACAGTGTCGCATGGAAACGACGACCACGACAGGAAGGGCCTATCCGAGGTGGAGAGATTTGCCGAATCAGGTACGTTTTCAACGGGAGTTGTAAAAGAGAGGTCACGTGCCTTTGGCGTCAGATCTGACGATTGTCTGATCGACTCCAGTGAAAGGTCAAGCAGGTACAAGCTGAGGTTGTGAAAATATTTTACTTACGTTGGGCCGTCTGCACACGGAGCGACTCAAAAGAAACTAACAACTGTCTCCAATCACAAACCAGTCCGTGATGAGTCGTAACCTATGCAATTGAATGGAGCCACGAACACGGCGCAACTGGTTACAAACCCGTCCGACGGGTTTGTAACCAGTTGCGCCGTGTTCGTGGCTCCATTCAATTGCATAGGTTACGACTCATCACGGACTGGTTTGTGATTGGAGACAGTTGTTAGTTTCTTTTGAGTCGCTCCGTGTGCAGACGGCCTTAAGGTTGGTGGGTAGGTACTTAGTATTCGGCTCCCAATGGATATCAGCCTGTTTGGTTGAAAAGCTTGGTGCTGTTAACAGTTATTCCTCTTACCATTTTTTCAATCCTCAAATCTTTTGAAAATCAGTTTTAGTTGATATCTTTTATAGGGCAACTCTAAGTTAGTTCTAGGATTAGATAGTGTGCGAAAGATTAAAGTGCCCCGATGCTCTTGAAAATCGCAAAATCATAAAGAATGCGTAAGACTGACATAGGAATTCTTCTGTAGTAGCTTCCTGATATGTAAATAATTAAAAATGAACGCCAAACGGAAATGTAACAGAACAACGACACCATGTAGTAGGCATTAAAATTGTAGAGGCTTAAACAACGTAGCTACTAGGAGGCTTAATAGCGTCGTCGCTGCTGAATTCCGTTTTAATCGAGATCATCTTGTTGGTAGAATCCTTGTTCGAAGACACTATGGTCAATACAGACATATCACAGTGTTACACGTCCAGAAAGAAAGTGTACCTGAAGAGAACTGAAATTACCATTTAAAGGTCATACATTTTCGCCATACATTTGCAGGAAATCCCCAAGGGAAAAGTCTGCAGGATTTCCTCAACTGAACCCTCGCGCACACATGTGCAGGTAATCTCAAGGAAATCCTGCAGGCTTTCTCATTGTACGCTGTCTTTGTGCGACGGCGCACACACTGCGCAGTTCCGGCCTGGAGATAGAAAAAGAAATGTTTTCCAATAGGGATTTCGGGGACTGTACAGTCCGCCATCGGTCTCAAGGCTTTCGCGCTCACGACGGGGAAATTCTCAAGGGTTGGACTGTGCAGTCAAAACCTCAAGGATTTCCTCTACGTGCATGGGTACCTTAATATGCCTTGAACCAGTCAGAGGTGCATAGCGTGAGTACTAGATCCGCTCAAGTGACCCTGTTTGAACACAATATATAGCCAGGCACTACTCCCAGCATAATAAATTTGGCCTCCATGCAACACGTACAGACCTGTGTTCCCTTAATAACAGACATTTAAGACATCTTCTTTGGGATTAAAAAACCATTCTCTGCGGATTTGTCACCCACACAGAATGCCCGACATATGATCATCCAACGGGTGACTTTTATCGAGTTCAAGTTTCTTAACTTCGTATCTGTCCTTGGGCTTTACACGGACCACTTCATAGGGTCCGAGAAATTTTGGCCTTACCTTTATTCCACTACCGAATTGAGTAAGTTGAATTGCCACAAGGTCTCCTTCTTTATAGGCATGGTTTTTTTCCTTTTCTTGTCAAATCCTCTTCGGTATTCTTCTTGTATTTTCAAAATGTTCTTCTTTGCCTCCTCGCGGATCTCTTTAAGGTTATTCATCATAAAGTTGATTCTTTCTTCTAAAATATCTAAAATTCTGGATTCCTCTCTGCTTCTCATCTTGACTCCTGTTAACAGTTCGAATGGTGTCTTTCTTGTGCTTCTCGATACTGTCGAATTGTTCGTTCTGTGCAATATGTATACATGTTTGTACCACTTGGTTGGATCGTCTAATGATAATTTGGATAGAACTGGGATCAACGTTGCATGTAATCTGTCTAACTGTCTGTTTCCTCGTGGAACTCCCGTGGTAGCTTTGATGTGTTCAATATTTTCATACTCACAATAGTCTTGAAATTCTTTAGAATTAAATGCTCCAGCTAGATCAGAGATAATACGGTGAGGATTTCCAAATATCGCTTGCTGTTGTTTTAACTTCGCTGTGGCATCTTGGGCGGATACAGTCTTTACGGGATATAACCACGCAAACTTTGTGAAAACATCTATCACGCTAAAGATGTGATTGTAATTTTTGTTTGTGGTCGGAAGGGGACCAATAAAATCAACATGATAAGTAGACAAAGACGCGTCTTCTTTAGGAATCGGATTTAACCAGTCTTCTGCTTTTCCTGCTTTCTTATTTACTAAGATACATTTAAAACAGTTATTTATGACGTTTTAAACACATTTTTTAACGTTGGGAAAATAAAAGTCGCGTTTAACTACATCCTCAGTTTTGGCCATTCCAAAATGTCCTAACTGACGAGCGTTTCTTACAACGTCGGTCTGCATCATTTGCTGTACTACTAAGACTTCCAAATCGTTTACTATTTTATATAGCACATTGTTTTTCAAAATATAATCCATTGTTTTACCATCTTCCAATAATATTTTAATGGTTTCTGTATACTCGTCATCTTCTTGGGACTTAATTATTTTATGTGTTATACCTTCGCATGTGACACTCATAACTGGATGTCTGTCAAGTACATCGACATGTCTCATACGTTCACCAGGGCGGTGTTTGATTTCGTAATCGTATTGTTGTAGGATGCTGTTTAGGTGCTGTTTCTTTCTTATTCATTGTTTCCACGAAAGCTGAACAATCAGTATAAATTTTGAATTTTGTATCTAATAAGTAGTGTCTGAATTTTTTAAGAGCCTCTACAGCGGTTAGTACTTCTAATTCGTAACTACACAGCTTCTCCTCTTGTAATGAGGTTTCGCGACTCATATAATGTATCAGGTGGTAATTATCATCATCATCCTTTTGCAGCAAAATTGCCCCAAACCCTAGCTTAGAGGCATGCGTATGGAGTTCTATGCTTCTCTCCGGTTTAAATATGAGTAAAAGGGATTCGTTATTTAAAAGTTCCTTGAGTTTCCGAAAGGCTTGTTTTTGCTCATCATTAAGCTTAAAAGATGTTTGAGGTACGCAGCAAGTCACTTAAAGGCTTCGCTATCGTAGCGTAATTTGGGATAAATTTTCTAAAAAATTCGGTTAGTCCGAGAAAACTTTGAACTTCTTTAACATTCTTAAGTTCAGGGAAATTTTGGACGGCTATAGTTTTACTTTAGCTGTTTTTCTTCTTTCCCTGTTGAATAATATGTCCTAAGAATTCAATCTTTCTTTTAATAAACTTCCATTCCTTTAAATTAAGCTCAAGACCGTATTTAGCTGCTGTATTTAGAACGTCCAGATGCGTAGACGTTCATCATGACGCTGCTTACAGCGCCCTCTAGTGGATTTCTCATCCGACATATATATATATATATATATATATATATATATATATATATATATATATATATATATATATATATATATATATATATATATATATATAGGGGCGTAGAAGAATTTCAAGGGAGGCGTGAGTTTAAAGAAAAAGTAAAATTAAAAGTAAAACTAACTGTAATTTACTGTACTCAATTTTGCTGTCACAATGTAACCGTAACGCATTTTTGACATACGAACACGATAATTGTCGTACGTCTGGACGTTGAAAGTGACCTGAGGTGTGCTTTGTCACAGTTACAACCTAATATTCAAAAACTTGTCAAGGACAAACAGTGCCAGCCCTCTCATTAATGTTGTGAAAGGGACTGGTATTACATGCCAACCTCACCTAGATCCTTGATTACCTCAAATATATTTGGTCTGTATTTAATTCCTTGATTTCATATGTTCTAATAATATATTCCAAACTATAGTGTAGTATATGTGTAGTAATATTAAATTTTGTGTATGATATTATCTATTCTATATTTTCATTTAATAACCAGCTTCAGTTTCAAATTTCGATTGTACTACTTGTATTGACCACATATGGTGGTGGTGGTGGAGGCATAACCTCACACCAGTGTTCAAAGGAAGGGCACAGGGCCTGAAAGGTTGAAAACTCATAACTGTACTAAAGAATATAGTACACTTTCTCTGACTCTACAGTACTCCTGAAGTTTCTCTGACTGTACAGTACTCCTGAAACTGTACTAAAGAATATAGTACAGTTTCAGGAACATATCTTTTACTATATTTTAATATTTTTTTGGATAATGTCCAATCGTCTGCTGCATTAGCAAGAAAAAATTTTTTTTTTGGTCTATTTCGTTGTTATCACGTGACGATAAATTTATTTAAAGTACCAGAAAAAGAAATCACGTGATCGGCATTTAAACATTAAAATCTAAAAATGAATCTTTGAAAATTCACCAAAAATCAGAAAATGGAGGTAAAGATTCGAAAAAGATTTCATTTTAAAGGAATTTTTAGGATCTTTCTCGTGATATAAATTTTATAATACTCAAATTATTATTTTAAATGCAAACTTAAAAAAATACTAAAAAAACTTAAAAATTTAATTTTAAAAAATCTAACAATAATTTTTCAAAAATCTTTCTTAGTGCACCCCTAGACCATAAGAAGAATTGCCATGCAAAATTTCAGCCCTTTAGGTCCAGTGGTTTGGTATGAGCGTTGTATGTCAGTCAGTCAATCAGTCAGTGAGTCAGTCAGTTACGGAACTGTTATTTATATATATATATATATATATATATATATATATATATATATATATATATATATATATATATATATATATATACATATATATATATATATACATATATATACATATATATATATATACATATATATATATATATATATATATATATATATATATATATATATATATATATATATATATATATATATATATATATATATATGTCGGACTTGACTTCTACTCCCATACTATTTAATATAAATCCGAACCTCTTTTGTATCATGATGCAGTCGGTGAACCGGTGGTGACGCTTATCTTCTAAATATTTCCATCAAACAGTGTTATGTCGACACAAGCCATAAAATAGTCCAACTGATGTTCCCAAACATATTTATTAAAGTTCTTTAAGAATCTCAGCTCCATAAAACATTAATTAAGAACCCCACCCAATTTAAATCCGTGCGCCTAACAGCACACGTCCTTTCCATTCCCTAGTTATCCATGGCTCTGAAGATTTCCTTTGTCCCTAAGTTTTAATAATGCGCTACCGACGCTCATTACTCAATCATTTCGTCATGTCAAATGATCTTTTTGCTGAAATCAGCATTTCCTTTCTCTTCGACGCTCAAACCACAGATGCTCCAAGATTATATAATGAAAAGGGAAATTTCCCTTTAGAATCTGTGGTTCTTCAGTAATGGAATTAAGTCGAAACCATTAATCCTATTTTCACTGCAATGCCTGATGCCGCTTATTTGAACTCCCAGACTTTTAAATTGTTAATAATATATTTTACTAAGTAATATCCCGTTTTAAGGTCACGCGATCGCCCCCCCTCCATATTTTTAGCCTCACACACACACACACACACACACACACACACACACACACACACACACACACACACACACACATATATATATATATATCTGTATATATAAAACAGTTCCGTAACTGACTCATTCATTCATTCATTCATTCATTCACTGACTGACTGACATACAACGCACAGACCAAACCGCTGGACCTAAAGGGCTGAAATTTTGCATGGCGATTCTTCTTATAGTGTAGGGGTGCACTAAGAGAGATTTTTGAAAAATTCTTCTTAGATTTTTTTAAATTAAATTTTTAAGCTGTTTTTTTTACTTTTTTTAAGTTTGCATTTAAAATAATAATTTGAGGGTTATAAAATTTATATCACGAGAAAGATCATAAAAATTCCTTTAAAATGAAATCTTTTTCGAATCTTTACCTTCATTTCCTGATTTTTGGTGAATTTTTAAAGATTAATTTTTAGAATTTAATTTATTAAATGCTGATCACGTGACTTCTTTTTCTGGTACTTTAAATAAATTTATCGTCGCGTGCATAAAAACTAAGTAGACAAAAAATAATTTTTTTTTTCTTGCTAATGCGGCAGACGATTGGACATTATCCAAAAAAATATTAAAATACAGTAAAAGAAATGTTCTAGAAACTGTACTATATTAACTGTACTATATTCTTTAGTATTCTTTATATTAGATTTAATTTGAATATCTTCTTCTACATTATTTTGTCTATAAAAATATCCCTTACGATTTTTTTATAAATATATATATATTTTACATCAATTATATACATTGATCGTCGTATTTTTTTTTTTTTTTTTTTTTTTTTTTTTTTTTTTTTAATCCAATGCGGAGGCACTTGTATTCAAACATTGGCCCTTACTACGCCGCAGTTTTACTGTCCATTTTATTGTGGGGGCACCATATAGGCGGACAGCATTACCCCCTATGAAGGGACGACACGAACGGAGGCATTTTTTTTTTGTGGCGCAACGCTGGGACTCGATCTGAGCACCCTCAGCACCGAAAACCAGCGCGCTGTACCACTGGGCCGCCACAAGCCCGATCGTCGTATTTATTATATATATATTGGCATTAATTGCATACATTCACCGATGTTTTTACTTTGAATGTACTCCGTAGCGAAGTGCGGGTTTTCAGCTAGTATATATATAAAACAGTTCCGTAACTGACTCATTCATTCACTGACTGACTGACATACAACGCACAGACCAAACCGCTGGACCTAAAGGGCTGAAATTTTGCATGGCGATTCTTCTAATAGTGTAGGGGTGCACTAAGAAAGATTTTTCAAAAATTCTTCTTAGATTTTTTTAAAATTAAATTTTTAAGCTGTTTTTTAAACTTTTTTACGTTTGTATTTAAAATAATACATTGAGGGTTATAAAATTTATATCACGAGAAAGATCATAAAAATTCCTTCAAAATGAAATTTTTTTCGAATTTTTACCTCCATTTCCTGATTTTTGGTGAATTTTTAAAGATTAACTTTTAGAATTTAAGTTATTAAATGCTGATCACGTGATTTCTTTTTCTGGTACTTTCAATAAATATATCGTCACGTGCGTAACAACTAAATAGACAAAAAAAATATTTTTTTCTCTTTCTAATGCAGCAGACGATTGGATATTATCCAAAAAAAATGCATATCCCTTACGATTTTTTTATAAATATATATATATAGATAGATAGATATTTTACATGAATTGTATACATTGATCATCGCATTTATTATAAACTAGCTGAAAACCCGCGCTTCGCTACGGAGTACATTCAAATTAAATACAACGGTCAACGTATGCAATTTATGCCAAAAAATAAATATATATATTTAGAATAAATGCGATGATCAATGTATACAATTGATGTAAAATATCTATCTATTTCTCCTAATAGTTGCCGTGTTCTGTGTATGCCTCTGTCAAGTAACGCTTCCGGAGCGACCGCTTCACAAATATATCAGCCTATATTAATCTCACGTGCAAAAATACAATAATAAACGGAATTAAAAACACTAAAATCGTTTGTTTAACAAATTTGTAGGTTAAGTTAATTGTTACTCAATGCACGTGTATACAGCTTTAAAATTCATGAAAATAAAAAAAAAAAATTCTGAAACGCGATTGCAGCGCTGCCTACCGGGTCCAATTATTGAATGCACGTGTATACATCATTAAAATTCATGAAAATAAAAAAATTCTGTAACGCGATTGCAGCGCTGCCTAAATAGACTGCAAAAAGTTTTTGTACGTGAGTAATTTGTATGATTTTTTAATCTGATATTCTTTAGTTTTTATATTTTAATTTTGCTTAATATATTTATACATAGCATATTTATAGCATATTAGTTAGATTGTGCAAGTCGGATTGAAAAATCAGCGGTAAGCACGCATTTTCTTTCCAAGAAGACTTTTTTTTAATTATAAACTCGGATTTTTTACAACATTTTTAATTATAACATAGGATAGAAAAACAGCTAATATTCTGTAAAAATTTCTAATATTTTAACAAGGTTATGAACCTTTTTTTATTGGAACTGTTCAATTATTTACCGTCAAGTTTTGACGGGTACTATCTAGTATATATATATTTATAAAAAAATCGTAAGGGATATGCATTTTTTTTGGATAATATCCAATCGTCTGCTGCATTAGAAAGAGAAAAAAATATTTTTTTGTCTATTTAGTTGTTACGCACGTGACGATAAATTTATTGAAAGTACCAGAAAAAGAAATCACGTGATCAGCATTTAATAAATTAAATTCTAAAAATTAATCTTTAAAAATTCACGAAAAATCAGGAAATGGAGGTAAAAATTCGAAAAAATTTTCATTTTGAAGGATTTTTTATGATCTTTCTCGTGATATAAATTTTATAACCCTCAATGTATTATTTTAAATGCAAACGTAAAAAAAAGTTTAAAAAACAGCTTAAAAACTTAATTTTAAAAAATCTAAGAAGAATTTTTGAAAAATCTTTCTTAGTGCACCCCTACACTATTAGAAGAATCGCCATGCAAAATTTCAGCCCTTTAGGTCCAGCGGTTTGGTCTGTGCGTTGTATGTCAGTCAGTCAGTCAGTCAGTGAATGAATGACTCAGTTACGGAACTGTTTTATATATATAGATAGATATAGATTAAACGTTTGTCACTTTGAGAAACGTTTAATTGACAAAACGTTTACAATATAGACGTTTACAATATAGACGTTTACAATATAAACGTTTACAATTGACAAACGTTTATAGATACACATTGGTATCTCAAAATTAGAGTAAGAGATGAAATAAAAATACAAAAATAAAAAAAGGATTTTAAGTAAAGAATGTTTTTTTTAATTATTTTAAGCACCTAAAATAATATTCAAATTAATATTACGTTACTTAATAATTGTGTGCACGTCCGCCATCTTGGATTTTTTTTCGCCAACTTGGCGATTTTACCGTGTTTTGAGGAGTGGAAAAATTTTCGCCAATGTGTTTTAAGCGGTGTTTTCAAAACGCTGGACTTTGAATTTCTTTAGCTTTTTTAATAAAAACCACCTGTTTAAATTATGAAACTTAGAAAAATTTTTGAAAAATCATTTAAACGTTGGACTTAGATTTATTGTTGGGTTTTTGATAAAAACCACTTTTTTCTGAAAAAATCATTCTCAATTATTGAAAATTTTGGGCTTTTCTTTTAGCTTTTTTAATAAAAACGACCTTTTTAAATTGTGAAACTTAGAAATATTTTTGAAAAATCATTTAATCGTTGGACTGAGATTTTTTTTTGTCATTTTTAATTAAAAACTACCTTTTCAAATTATGATCCATATGAAAAATTTGGTCAAATGAATTTTACTTACAGATAAAATTTCAATGCCATCTATTCAGTTTGCCCTAACTCTTTGACTAATAGCAAGGAATCACCAAAATATTATGCCAATATATTGTTAATTAGAAAAAAAATACAGCATTTTCGTACCACCTAAATAACTTGCAATTTAAAAATTATCTAAAATTCAGCTTTGAAAATTGTAAAATAATTATGAACCCATAAATTTATGGTGAGTAACCAGATCCTCTTTTTTTTTTTTCGTTAGGGCATTGTGGTAATGAAATTTTACTTCAGATTTGACCTTAACCAAATATTTGGTGCATACAATAAAATCGGGACAAGGATTATTTGACCATTTATCCTGCTGTGTTGGAAATAAGAAAAAAAACCTTTTCCTAAGCCAATAACTTAACCTTAACTAACTTTTTAACTTAGGTTCCTGGGGAGAGAGAAGTTGAACTTCAGTTATTTAAATTTATTTGTAATCCACTACAACTTGGAATTATAAAATATTTTAAAATATATTGTATTTAAAATGTATACTGTATTTTACATTTTACGAAAAAATGATGGCAGATAATTTTTACTTCAAATAAATGAAATCGTGTATCATTATAGTATACTAATTGACAATCGATAAACAAAATTAAAAGCAACTTAAATTTAATAAGTTAACGAAAAACTGATAATGGATTCAAAAATTTTCAACAAAAAGACTCTTAGTTTTAAAAATAATTTACTCTTTTGAGTCTAGTCAATTTGACTCAGATTTCCAGGTCAAGGCCAAGATCTGACCTAAAATTATTATACTGTAATTAAAAGATCACATCAGAAATAACTGTTTGATCTTAAAATTAGAGAATTTGACATTGGGTTATTTTTACCAGAACGCAATAATTATCGCCATGCGAAATGCGCCAAACCCTGGCGGAAAAATCCGAGATGGCGGCCGTGCACACAAATCTAGAGTATCCCCCCTAACTTTATTTCTACTGATCAGATATACATAATATATAGCCTATGTCCATCTGGAATAATGTACCTTTCAAACAGTGAAAGAATTTTTCAAATAGGTGCAGTGGTTCCGGAGATTACCCTCCACGTACAAAATCTGCTCTCTCTTTATATATTAGTATAGATATATATATTTATTTTTTGGCATAAATTGCATACATTGACCGTTGTATTTAATTTGAATGTACTCCGTAGCGAAGCGCGGGTTTTCAGCTAGTATATATATATACACATAATTGGGTGTTAGTTGCAATCCCGAACAACTGTGATGCAACGAAAGTTATATTTTCACTGCATCGTTATCATTTTTGTTGCAGACATTTAAAAACATTTTGAAACCAACGTGCGTTTTTTAAAAGACCAGACAGTGCGAAGAAGTATTGTGTTGATTTCGGGACTGCTAAAAAATTAGCAGAACCTTCATCCTTCTTTTTTCAGTCAGTTCATTCACTCGTGAGGATTTACTCTAACCTCTCCTATAGTTACTAATTCCTCAAATTTCATAGATTTGTTTTGAAATCTAGGTGAAACCCCCAAAACCTGCGGAGGCCGATTGCAATAAGCAACAACGAGATGACGTTCGGCATTTTGTTACAACTTACCAGGAAGATTTTGACGGATTAAACTTCGCTCTGTGTCCTTGTAAAGTGGCCGAAAAGTACGGACCGAAATGTCTGGAACCACGCTACTGCTACACAGAATCAGAAAACCTGCATGATTTTTTCTGCTACAACAAGAAAATTTGCGGACGAAAGCATGAAGATTGTCCTCATTGATTCGCGGGAAAATTTTAACAAGTACTCCTAATTTAGTCGTTAATTAAAGATATTCCAATTCTTTGAAATGAACTGAAACGTAAAATACCAGTGTACTATTCATATTTATTAACCTTTAGCTTACGGGGCCCATTTTTCCGATTCCCTCTTTAAAATGGGAAATTTCATACCCTCTCTGTAAGAACAGCCATTAAGGGGGTTACATATATATATATATATATATATATATGCACATATATATGTATGTATGTATATGTATATGTGTATATATTTATGCGTATATGTATATGTATATGTGTATATGTATATATATATGTATATGTGTATATGTATATATGTATATGTATATATGTATATGTGTATATGTATATATGTATATGTGTATATGTATATATATGTATATGTGTATATGTATATATGTATATGTGTATATGTATATATGTATATGTATATGTGTATATGTATATATGTATATATATGTATATATATATATATATATGCATATATGTATATATATATATGTATATATATATGTATATATATATATATATATGCATATATGTATATATATATATATATATATATATATATATATATATATATATATATATATATATATATATATATATATATATATATATATATATATATGCATATATATATATATATATATATGCATATATATATGCATATATATATATATATATATATATATATATATATATATATATATATATATATATATATATATATTCATTCCTTTGCCCGTATTCTTGGGATACATGCTATCCCACCCTGTAAGGAAAAGGTTAACAAATTTTGATATAAATATTGAAAGAAAAATGTTTTAAGGCTGCTGCGTACTGACTCTATTGGATTCGCTCACCTCAATGTTAACCCATGGGGAAAATGCGTCCAAGGATTGCCGACTTGCATTGAAAATTTTTTTAAAAATTGTACTCGGTAAGAGAGAAAGAAATTTTAAACCTTGGGACATTTTTAATTTTTTTTAAAATGCAAATAATATTTTAAAATTTAAATTATTCGGGGGAAAATCTGGTCTAGTGTGTTTGAAACGCTCCTCAATTTCTTTAGTGGACGCAATTTATAAAATAAATCTTGATGCAATAAAGTTGATACAATGAAGTGAGCGAATCCAATAGGGTTAGTACACAGCAGCCTTAAATGCGTTGTTTGAAGATAGAATATAAGCCCGCAGTTACGTTTTATCTTCTAACTTATTCATTATTATTAAATTCTCGGTCGGTTTAGGGATCCGCTCCCTTCAGCAATCATTGTCAGAGAATTGAAACACTAAAATACAACGAATAAGGGTATTTCAATTTTGTGGTTACGCATCCCACGTCCTGCAAACAGTCGCAAGCAGAAGAAAAATTCTTTTCCTTTCCCCCCGTCGAGAAGTTCCCTTCCCTCCAGCCCTCCGCGTATGGGCGGAAAATTCTTTCTTCGAGATTTTCCCCTCCCGCATATGAAATGTTGTAATGTACTCTATCATCTGTAGAACAAACTGTATCAACAGACTTATAAATCTGAGATGTGCCAGGCAAATGACTTAAAAGCTGCTTATTAATGAGTATAACTTTGTCGTTTTTTGGTGCAAGGAATAAGCAGCAATTTGGTGCAAGGAATATTCCTCTTTCACGTAACCAACTGTGATCTTTAAAATGTTGAGAGAGGTTGAGAAACACTTCTTGTAACAAATCTTCATGATTTTCAATTAATTTTCCAATATCTCCCACTCCTATAAGTCCATCATCGCCATGAGACATCAATTTTCCATTTCGTAGTTGAAGTAAAGCATCAGAAAACTGATGTGCATCAGCATCACCTGTCGTATGAATCCTCATATTAGTTTGAAGATCAAGTGTTTCAGTTTCATTCCATATAACTGAAGATTTCAGGCATGCATGTGTTTCATCCGTTCTTGCTCCACGTGCAATAACAGGCAGAGTCTGTCAGAAGTCACCAGCCGAGAGCAAAGTAATACCTCCCATCCTTTGGCATACTCATTTAAAAATTCACAATAAAGTTTGTTTGATGTTCTACGATGTGGCAATTAAAGCGCTATATATCTCTATGTATAAAAATGAATGAATGTTTGTTTGTTCGTATTTTATGCGCTGTCGTACCGTTCATCCGATTGCGACGAAACTTGGTCAACTTATTGCTTGAACTTGCGTGATGGTTATAGACTATTTTCATTTCCGCTACGACGTTCCATTCCCGAATTATGTTAGAAGTATCAACGGATATTGAAAATCGACAAAAAAAATCGACAAATTTCCCCGGATATTTTTGTTCAAAGCCATTGTAACATTTCATTGTTGCCAATTAAATTATAACATTTCCGTAAAAATAAATAGACATGAATTAAAAACGTGATTTATTCATGTATTGGCGCATGCAAGAATGAATTTGATACATTATTTTCATGTACGTGGCAACGCCGGAATGTTTCTTTTTAAAAATGAAAATATAAGGATGGAAAGTCATTCATTTTCAATGAATGTGTTATCTGTCCATTTCATGAATTGAAACTATCCCAAGCTACCTGTTCAAACTCAAATATACTGCAGGACACGTTGACTTAGCCAGAAACACGTGCGTTTAGCCTTGACGGGATGATTTATATAACTGAAGTGACATTGAAACATAGCAGATGATTTAGTTTTGAGAAAGAATTACAATCATGAAATACGTGTATATTATAATTAAGAAAGTCTGAAAGTGGCATTGAAACGTAGCAGACTATTTAGTTTTGAGAAAGAATTCCGAGCATGAAATACGTGTATATACTTTTCTATAATAATTACCAGATTTGCTGTGTTTTAATATTGAATGTGATCTCAATCCATTCAAACGTTATTGACTAGCTGTAAATTAATGCTTTAAAATGCCTAAAAAGAGGAGAGCAACTTTTAATCCTGCAGAAGTAAGGGGAAAATGTCAAAGATTGTTGAGAAATTAGCAATGTGATGAAAAAAAAAACAGAAGAGCGCAAAGCCAACAGAATTTGAAATGCAGTTAGACGCACACAAGAATCTGAAGAAAAAACATTCCCAAGAGCTCGAAGGTAACAGAATTCGAATTGTAGTGATCCGAAGCAGTGAGACTGATGAAGAAACTTTTAACGCGTCGAACATACGATTGTCTTCGAGCTTCATAATTGAAAGGAGGGGAAAGTGATGAACATCGACAGCACCGACAACAAACTAATGCTATTTGCTACCGCAAAAGAATTTTAGCGAAAACTGTAGAACATCATAACATGAGGCTAATCATTGAAAAAAATAATAACAGAAACTGAATCCCGAGAGCGGCCGGGTAATACATCTAGTAAAAGAATAAAATGTTACTACGCAGCAAATACAAAATAAACAAAAAGTAAAATCAGTAAGGATACTTAAAAACACGCAGTAATAACGCAGTAAGCAATCAGTAAGGATACTTAAGGATACTTAAAAACACGCAAAGGGAATAGCAGTAATCAAAGCTAAACAAAAACATAACTAACAGTTGTTTTAAAACACCTCTGGTAAACAATGTTAAGTGTCCAACTACTTGGAACATAAATGTTAAGATTTTGCTTAATTCCTACTTGAGAATGATAATAAAAAAGGATGGCAAAATAAACAAAAAGTGAACACAGTAAAAAAGGATACTTAAAGACACACAAACTGAATAGCAATAATCAAAGCTAAACACAAACATAATTAACAGCTGTTTTAAAACACCCCTGGTAAACAATGTTAAGTGTCCAACTATTTGGAGCAAAAATGTTAAGATTTTCCTTAATTCCTACTTGAGAATGATAATAAAAAATATGCAAAAAAGTAACTAAATTAAACAGAAAAATGACAGAATACAGAGAAAGTGAACACCGGCAAATCGTAAAAAACGGTAATCCGTATACTGGGAATTAACCCAGTAAAAAAGAATTAAAATGATAGGTAATGAATAAATGAAATGAAAGGTTTTCAACAATCAATGTTGCCACAAAATTAAAATACCGAATTGTATCATTATCAACAAAGATTTAAAAATAATAATAAATAATTCAAAAGAGATAAAGTTTCACGTCACCACATGGGTATATTTTTACCATGTTTTTATTAACTTGCTTTCTTGTTTGTTTGTGTGTGTGTTTCTCCAGTACAAATCTTGCAATCAATTTTTAACTAACTTCCCGACTAGCTAGACATTTGAAACTTTTAGAATAGCTCAGAACACGATGACAATGCATTTTTAATACCTTTAGCCATCTTTAAGCAGAATTAAATTAATTTTCAGTTAATTTTGTTTTGTAGACTGGTGCAGCCATCTATCGGCCGGAACGGGAACGAAAAGTTAAATGCAAGTTAACTTCCAATTAACTTCATTTTCTTTCAAGTCAATGGGATAATTCAAAAAAATTTTAAAAAAGTATTTATTAATACATAGAATCGGCAAGTTTATATGATTCAACAGAAAGTTTAAAAACATGGTATATAAAAAGTTCTTTTTATCTTGTAATTATTCATTTATTTCTTGATATATTACGCTAACGTGCGTGGCACTGGAATTGACGTTTATGTATAATGAAGAATGGCAACTGCTACGGCAATTTTATTTTACTTTCCATTGAAAAAAGAAAACAAAAAGAGTAATATTAGAAATTAACTTTTAACAAAACAAAAAATGAAATTAAAAATCAATAAATGCGTTCACATACCTTGCAACATCTAGAATTAACATCCAATATGTGCGCATATGCAGCACAAATCATAAAACTGTGCTTAAAGTTTAGACTGATTCTTTTTAGTTAAGATATACTAATTTTTATGCTTTTAAAAGTACATC
Source organism: Dolomedes plantarius (assembly GCA_907164885.2). NCBI lineage: Eukaryota > Metazoa > Arthropoda > Arachnida > Araneae > Dolomedidae > Dolomedes > Dolomedes plantarius. The sequence continues at coordinate 105,287,984 of OU015503.1, forward strand.
GTGAATTACAAAATTAAGAACAACATAAATTACAGTATACTAAGCATTCTGAAGTACAAACACGATATGTAATATACCAAATTTCCAAATTTCAGAAAGTAAACAATCGCAAGTTAGTGAGACACATAGGGGTGATTCCTGAAAATGTAACATTGGTTTTTTATTAATTAAAAGTTATTATAATTATTTCAAAGCTTTCCAAACTTATCTTAGAATTATCCTAAGGCTTCAAACCATAAGTGTATGAAGTTTCAACCAGATTCGTCAAGAAATGTAGATTTGTATACGATATATACATACATACATACATAGAGACACTTTGCTTTATTTATGTAGATATTCTATTGTTTGATGTTACTTAAGGCCTATGGCCGGAATATTCCGGACCATATAGGTTGGCAGGCTGAGGTGTGCCACGCTGGTTTACAACGGCCCCACAAGTGTAAAGACCGATTTAGCCAGGTGCCACCTCAATTTTGACTTAGTACCTTCTTCCACCCTCTCTGACCCCATAGAAGGACTTTACGATCTACGGATTTAACGTTCCCTTATCCGGCCTAGACACGAAGGTATTTAATGAAGGTTCGTGAGGATTCGAACTGAGCCCCCCCCCCCCCCCCGCCAGTCCGAGACGTAACGCTCTACCACTAGGCTACCGCGGGTCCATCTTCAACCTTAACCGACGTAGTGTGGTCTCAGAGAATGCTCACTTGTATTCTACGCAAATATGTGTAGTTTATTGAATGCAGTTAGATACATATGACAATAAATATTCATGAGTTCCCTATGCTATAGAAAGATGATGACTTTAAAAAACAAGATTCTAGGATTTTCAACTCTATTTTCGTAAAGAAAAATTCCCGTGTACTCTATTCCTTTTTATTAAAGAATGTTGTAAAAGATTTAATGGGTTGCTTGAAGATAAAATATGTGTCCTTTAGTCATGTTTTATCTATTTTATTCTTCGTTATTTCACCATAGGACCATAGGACAAAATGTTTTAACTGAGTTTCCTAGGCCAACGCCTACCGAAAATAAACCAGTCATAGGCGTTAAAAATTTCATTGCTAATCGTTTGGAGGCATATGATTGGTTTATTTTCGTCTCAACGTCATCTTTCCCTTAACGCAACGCAACGGACTCCTATGTGAACAGTCCCTTAGCCGTTATCAAATGGTTGAAAAAAGGGACTTAGTCCATTTCGACCAATCAAATTAGCTTTCCAGTAAGATGAAAATCACATGATGTTAGGCTGTATAAGAAAATAAAAATTGGTGTTCCCCAAGTTCCTGCAAGTAGTGAGGAGAAAATATTTGTGAATTATGTCAAAATCTCCCAGGTTGAGTGCTGTAGATTCTTATAGCAGGTAAGACTTAGTTCAACTGTTTGTTTAAAACAAGTAAATTCCGTTTATTCCTTTACTCTATTTCATGTATCATTTAACTGAAGAAAGGGGAAGGGACAAGTTCCATATCCCGTGCCGGAAATTTTATGGCGGCATATTTGGCAGTTACATTTTAAATGTGATTTGTTTCGTTTCTGTTCTGTTGCCCTACATTTTAAACTTTTTTTTAAAATAAGATTCCTGTAGTTTGAATACATTGTTTTCCTACGGCTTTTTAAATTTATTCATTTATTTTTAATAAATACTTTATTTAATAATTTTAATATTAAAATATGATAACATTATTTATTTGCTAATTATCTTAACTGTGATCGAAATTTTTGTGTAAATAGTTTACTATCACGCACCAAGTTTTAAAATTATGGGTGATGATGTTTTCCTACATTTCTCGTTAGGAAAAAGCTATTTGGCGTAGTCAAAAAAATTTCGCCAAATAGCGCCAAGCGGCACATGACATGGAATTCTTCCCAAAAAATTAGGTTAAGATGCCTTAAATATCCAAACTGAGCCTCCATCTTGTTCTCATTCAGTACCCTTGTTGCCGTTTCAACGTCAGTTTAGAAAATATCCATATTAAAACTCCCCAGTTAGGCTACTTTTGTGCATCGTAAAATTTAAAGATGGAATAATTTGAATTCGAGGACGTGGAGAGGCACATAATTCTGAGTTTCCCTCGTCTATAGACTTTTAAAAACCCATTAGACTTTATTAGTTTCGACAAAAACAGGTCATTTGAGGAAAGAACGCTTTTTATAAGCAAGGGGCCAAAATGGCGACTCTATTTGACTACAAAGAACTGCATTTTGCCCAATTATACAAAGTTTCATTTTTGGGAAGGGTTATGGTTAAAGTTAGTATCGCTAGATGACGGCTTGTGCTAATACATTTTAAATATCAATTAAATTTTTATTGCATAAGTTCACGATGCAAGTTTTTAAAAATGATCTCGCAAATATATAAAATATTTAAGGTAAAAATATAATTTCTGTTCAACTTTTATTTTTCTTTATATTTAATTATTGTTCTTTATATTTAATTATTAAAAATCGTTCCTTAACCGTTCAGACGATTGTGATTGAATTAACGGTAGCTGTATATTTAAAAAAAAAGAAAGAAAACGATATAAATTTTTGCTGTTGGAATAAAAAGCGTAAAATTTGTCTTGAAAGTTCTTTTGCTCGTTATTTTGTTGTCTTTTTTAAAGGTATTTTGAATCAACACGTAACCTAAACGAATAAAATTTGTAAACAAAGAGGAGACCCATTACATTATCATACTGGGATGAGATCGCCTTTGTGGACGAGAGAAAGTTTAGTATTTTCGATTCTGAGGGCAATACAATGATCCTAAGCATATCGCTTTAGATGTTCTCATTCGGAGTACTCAAAACACCTCCCCTATTTCCCGATTTGAATTAAATAGAACATTTTGGCAAGAATTTGAGGTAAGAGTAAGGAAACAAAACATTTCATCAAAAGCTGAACTAAAACAAGGGATGGAACAAGAATAGAAGAATGTTGGTGCAGAAGTTACGAAAAAATGTGTTCACTCAAAACCAAACCGTTTAAAATGAGTAAAAAAAAAACTAGAGGATGGTCCACCAGATATTATGGCTTTTGTGTACTAACCCTATTAGATTCGCTCACCTTAATGTTAACCCATGGAGAAAATGTGCCCACTATTGACAGCTACATAAAGGCTGATAATCCAGTAAAAATGGTATTTTCAGATAGCCTGAACTTTTTTTCTGCACCGTTCAACAGCATTCATTTTATAAATTTCGTTCACCAAAGGAATTTAAGGGCGTTTAATACAAACTACTCTAGATTTTCCCCCGAATGATTTAAATTTTAAAATATTATTTGAATTTTTTTTAAAAACGAAAAATGCCCCAAGGTGTAAAATTTCTTTCTCTCTTACCGAGTACAATTTTTTTTTAAATCTTTCAATCCGAGTTGGGAATCCATGGACACATTTTCTTCATGGGTTAACATAGAGGTGAGCGAATCCAATACGGTTAGCACACAGCAGCCTTAGGGCCTGTTCACATAGGAGTCCGTTGCGTTGCGTTAAGGAAAAGATGACGTTGAGACGAAAATAAACAAATCATATGCCTCCAAACGATTAGCAATGAAATTTTTAACGCCTATGATTGGTTTATTTTCGTGTCAACGTCATCTTTTCCTTAACGCAACGCAACGGACTCCTATGTGAACAGGCCCTTAAACTTATTTAATATTAAACATTTTCTGTGTTTATAGCAGTTATTTTACCGTGTTCCAAAACTTTTGTGATCTATCGTTTGCATTCCTGATTACTTTTTTAATTTTTTAAAAATTGTTGAGGGATATTTTTTTGATAAATGCCATGCATAGTTTTGTAAGGAATAAAATAAGGGTATTATTAAAAATATATAATGAAGTTTTTCTAATATAATCTTATTAAGTTTATTTTAATATGCACTTATTACTGCTTTTACAGCCGAATATAAGGTAACCCAACACTTTATGGAGCTAAAGTGTAAGCATCCGATCAAAATGGCGACAATAAGCAACGAAAAATCTCTGTCAGGATTTTATATAACCTGCTAAAGGCATACAGCAATATTTTGCCCAAAAAATGATGGTGCCATTTTGTTCCAATGCATGAAGAAGCATTCTTTTCCTCTGAAACTTTACGTAAATCGTCTGTTTTACAGGTAGAAACTAATAAATATCCTGTAGTTTTTAAGCTCACGGGGGGGGGGGATTTATATTCCCCTTATTATTTCAAATTCGAACAATAAATAAGTATGCCTTCTATTTTGTCGGAATCCAATTAATTTACTAGTTTATTTGACTTGATTATAGGGTTGACATAACTTAAAATTATCTAATGAATTATAATTATTTGATTTACAACTTATATAAGAGGAAATTATGTACGCTTTCAGAAATCCTACAGTGGAGCAGGGCTGCCCAGAGGGGGGGGGGGGCAACTGGGTCACTTTGCTCCAGGCCTCCAACTGCCGGAGGGGCCCCAAAAAAATGTTTAAAAATTTATTTATTAGATTTCCTCAGAAAATATAACAAGAGAGCAGTGCAATGAAATATAATAATTATGTTAATCATTCATGTAATGAAATTTTAAGCATGAGTAACTTAATTTGAATGTGTGTTTTCGTCTCTTTGCATATTTTATTTTTCTTGGGGCCCCCAACAGAAGTTTGCCCCAGGCCCCGTAAAGTCTCTGGGCGGCCCTGCAGTGGAGGGCCCGGCCCATGTTACTGTAGTTACCACTACTCTTCCTGAAGCTTTCAGAATTTGAAACCATTCCACTTAACGACTGGCAAAAGCTTAATAAATTACAAAAAAACAAAAAAAAAACTGCTATCTATTTTTACTAAAAGGTTTTTTATTTGGAGAACTATTTTGAAAGAACTTCTAAACGTAAAAATATGGTTGGGGTATCGGCAAAAAGTTCTCGGCGTGTAGATGTGCCAGTTGAAGAGAAAAAAGATTTGGGTAACGGTTCGGGCGTGGTAGAGCGTCGAAGTTATTTTAACATTTTCCTTTCCGCTAGATGGCGCGCGCTCGCTCGCTTTTATTTTTTGTACACACCTATTGGCTGATCGGCAACTTTTTTATGTGAACTCCACGGGGGCTTCACTGCTCTTTAGTGTGACCCCGGAATATGGTTGCCAAGTTTGCGAGTTTTCTCACGGGGGCGCCAATGTTGTTACTCCTGCAAATTTCTGATGTGCTTGTCATGTGATTATTTTGTGACGCACATATCAAGATGGATGCTTATCACCGCCATCTTAAATGGCACGTTTGCACTATTGGCCCCCCAAAAACGAGGCACCCCAAAGTGCATTTTTTTACCATGTTTTTATTAACTTGCTTTCTTGTTTGTTTGTGTGTGTGTTTGTCTCTTACAAATCTTGCAATCGTTTTTTAAGTAACTTCCCGACTAGCTAGACATTTTAAACTTTTAGAATAGCTCAGAACAATGCATTTTTTAAATACTTTTAGCCATCTTTCAGCAGAATTAAATTAATTAATTTTCAGTTATTTTCAGTTAATTTTGTTTTGTAGACTGGTGCAGCCATCTATCGAACGGGACGGGAACAAAAAAGTTAAACGCAGGTTAACTTCCAGTTAACTTCAATCTTATAATCACCTTCAAAATGCGGTTATACCTCAGTAATGAAAATGGATTGTATACTTTCTAATTTTACTAGAAGGTAACCCGTCATTTTGACGTCATAATACTAGTAATGACGTCATAATGGAAAAGTATATGAAAGTTAAAGAATATCCCGAATTATCTAACAATATTGCATTTAATCCCCACCTTGTAAAAGCAAACCCTTTCATTATTTTTTATTTATTTAGTTTTTCATGCGACTGGAGTAGTAGACTGCAATCCAACCCGTCATTTTGACGTCATAATACTAATAATGAAGTCATAGTGGAAAAAGTTTATGAAAGTTAAAAAATATCCCGAATTATCTAACAATATTGCATTTAATCCACACCTTGTAAAAGCAAACCCTTTCATTATTTTTTATTTATTTAGTTTTTCATGCGATTGGAGTAGTAGACTGCCATCCATTTTTTTACAGCTATGAATACTTGAGCTACTTGATTCATTCACATTCAAGTTTGTTTACTTTCAGAATTCATCGCAAAAGTAAACAGATTTTTTAAAACTGTTAAATATACAGCTAAAAGCATCCAATTTTTTTTAGTTCTGAATGTTTTATAGAAAAATAGTCTGAACAAACGTGATTTGATGGAGAAGATATTAGTTTTTAGGTAAGAAAAAATTCTGATCCACATCTGAAATTGAAATTAAGCCTAACCGGCTGTTTGTTTACTGAGGGCTTCAATTGAAAGATGAGTACAGCCCGGAAGTGTTACAGAGGCTGTTCACACATTTTTTAGACGATGTATATTGTATTCATAAAACTAAATTACATAAAATTCTTGTGTTTTAAATGTTCTATTTGACATCCCTTATTCTGAACTATCTTTCGACACCGCAATTTCCAGGATAATAATGCCTTTTGAAGTGTCAGAAGAGGTATTCTATCCCATTCCTCCTGATCAGCTTTCCAGAGTCCTGTAAGGGTTTTGGGACGACGTTTGGATAATGCAGATTTTAAAAGTCCGAAAGCACAAAAATCCGTGGGTGATACATCGAGAGATTTAGTAGGGATATCAGTGAAGGGTATGGCCTTGATACTAGTTTTTTGTTCCATTTCTTTTAGGAAATTTACTGTGGATTTTGATGTGTGACTACTAGCCTTGTCCTGATGGAGTCTCGCAGATTCATGGCACTATGGGTAAAGCGATGGTATTTCATTCAGAAAAATTGGCGATAAAATATGTTCCTGATAGTATTTGGAGTTAATCTTGACATTTTTTTCCACTCTCTTTATTTTTAACTTGCCATTATAAGAAAAACCAGCAACAATCACGAATCCCTTAGAAAAACTTTCTTTCGATTCTTTGAACCATGTACTTAAAATTTTTCTCCCCCATGATTCATTTATTGTGACAATTGTTTTCCATTTTTCTTTGGATAAGTGTTTCGATACGATTTGAAAGAAGACGATATTTAAAAAATTGCTATTAAAAAAGGCAAAAAAAATTATTAGGAAATTTCTTTTTTTTTAATACAAATTTTTGGGGGGCTCCCAACATTCGGGGGCCCTGGCCTACTGGGCCTAATGGAAAATCAGGGCCTGATCATTGTGGAAGGCACGATATATCAACAAGAAGTATGTATCTGTCCTTGCGAACCATTTCTACCCCTACACGTGGATTGTTTTTCCTCAGTACGGTGGTATATTCCAGCAAGACAATACGACGTGTCATACAGTTCGCAGTGTACGCGCGTGGTTCGAAGAGCACCAGGGTGGGTTTACCGTATTCCCCTGGCCCCCAAATTCCCTGGACTTGAGCCCAATCAAGAATCTGTGGACCAACTCGATAGGGTTGTTAGCGTCATGGATCCTCAACCGCCCAACTTATGGCAGCTGGCCACGGAACTGGATTTGGCATGGCTCCACATCCCTGTGAGTAAGTACCTTCCAGAACCTCATTGCCTGTCTTCCTGCCCGTCTCGCAACGGTCAGCGATGCGAAAGGGGGTTATTCTGGCTTTTTACAGGTGGTCAGGTTAATGTGACTGTTTATATATAGAGAGAGTGACTGATTGGTTGCTTGAGCAGATTCTATGTAATACAAGGTGCGCCCATAAAGTAACCGGACAATTTTTTATAAATAAGAAAAATATTACTGACTTTCAAATAAATTTATCTCCTTCAAAATAATCGCCAAAGGAGTCTATACAATTTTTCCAACGTTTCTTCAGGTCATCGAAACACTGTTTATAGGCGTTGGAACTAACCGTTCGCAAAATACGCGTAACATTTGATTTAGTATCCGAGACGTTTTCAAATCTCTGTCCTTTCAAGGATTTTGTATTTTTTTATTACAAAGGACTTATTCGCCAGGAATTTGTTCCTAAAAATCAAACAATTAATCAGTATTTTTACGAGGAGGGGATTTTTCGATTAAGAAACAGGATAAGGCAAGTTAGGAAGGAACTGTTTGACTCTGGGCAATGGTTTCTTTTACACGATAATGCTAGGCCTCGTACAGCAATTTCTTTACACCACTATCTTGCTAAGCATTCAATAACTGTGATAAATCCCCCACCATATTCTCCCGACTTATCGCCAGCTGATTTTTTTCCTTTTTCCGGAGCTTAAGAACGGACAGAGATTTGAAAACGTCTCGGATATAAAATCAAATGTTACGTGTATTTTGCGAACGGTTAGTTCCAACGCCTATAAAAGTGTTTCGATGACTTGAAGAAAGGTTGGAAAAATTGTATAGACTCCTTTGGCGATTATTTTGAAGGAGATAAATTTATTTGAAGGTGAGTCATATTTTTCTTATTTATAAAAAAAATTGTCCGATTACTTTATGGGCGCACCTTGTATATGTTACAGAAACGTTCAGATTACCTCTTGTTCTTTCTCTCCAATTTCATAAACACTAGCCGCTGCGCGACCAGCATGGTCGCTTTTAGTTTTATATTTTCTTTTGCAAAACAACGCAACTGAAAGTGACATATGTAAGGAATGTTAACATTACCTGTCATAACAAATATATGTTGTAAGGGGTATTCTCTATAAGGCTGATTCTAGAACATCGTGTTCAAAAAATGTGAATTTCCATTACCTCAGAAAAGAGTTAAAGTTAAGACTGATAAACCCAACATCAATGATTTTAAAAATTACATCCCTCTTTGTATGTACTATTTTTCAAAATTAAGATATCTACACTTTATCATTACAACAAAAATGAAATTGTTGGGGAAAATTTTTAAATATAGTGGTGATTACATCACTCTCTGTATATATTACTGTTCACAATTCAGATAGCTACACTTAATTATAACAAATAATAAATTGTTGAGAAAATTTCTTCACTCATAAAATGAAGTAAAAATTCAGCAAGTACTGAAAAAAGTGTAGAAAATTAAATATTACTGGTTGTTTATTGCTATGCCGGCGACGGTTAAGCCTAACCTCGCGATTATTTATGCTCTCTCTTAATGAATTATTTCTTCGCTTTCATTCTTGAGACTGTTCCCAATTTTCACTCGATCGTGCAGCTCGCTTTCGAACATTCCTGATTTCAGTGCGTAAATCCATGTTGACACGCGGTTGCAAATTGCGGACGGCCGCTAATGTTTACATCTGGTATTGGCAGCCGTTGCCATTCGGAGTTTAGAAATATCGTCGATTTTTGTGCCGCATACCTACGCATTATACATATAGAGAGATTTCTGTGTATTTTACAGGTCCGACACCAATGGCACGACGAATGCGAGGCTCGTGGATACGGTGGACAAAGGCTGGAGAAAGGAAGAACTTCCTAAATCTGACATCGCACTTCCCGCCAAAGTTGCACCGAACGAAGATCCGGATCTTTCGTTTCATTCAATGGGGATAGCAAAGGAAGAAGACAATAAATGGCAGGATTTAGGCCTGCATAGAGTGAAGAAATGACGATCGCAAATATCTATTTTCTTACTTTTTTTCAAACTTTTTCTCCTTTCACTGTACCTGTTTGTATGTAGCATCATCATGCTTTTTAATTGTGCTTTCTCTAAACTGTAAACAGAAGAAATAAAAGCTTATAGCTTGATATATAGAAGTTTTAATTAAAAATAACTATAAGATAAAAGTACAGAATTAAAACATTAAACAATTAAGCTACAGATTAACAAGTAATATATAAAAAAAAAATTTAAAGTCAATTCCTACTTAGGTCAACAAAGAAAAATTTGAGTATGAACTAATAGTAGAAATTGAAAAAAAGGATTACCTGCCAGAACCTTGCCTACTGTGCGAGATTAGGAGGGGGGGGGGAAAGAGAGAGAAAAAGTTTGTCAGGTTGGGGATTCGATCTCGCAACCTACAGGACCGGAGAAGCCCGCGCTACCGCAGTGCTACCGTTTACACAGTAACAAGAGGGAAATTACTATTTAAGAGCAAGAAACGCTCTAGGTCTAAAACTAAAATTGATTAATTAAATTTAATTAATGAATTAATATTTGAAAAAACTGTATTAACATCAAGTGTCATCCACTACAAGTTTTAAAAAATGTATTTCAACTTGAGTGGAGGAATAAAAAGTACTTTTATTAACGATTGAAAATTTGAACAAGATATATATAGAGAGAGTGTGAACTAATAGTAGGAATTGAAAAATAACTACAGAAAATTTAAAAACATGGAATATAAAAAGTTCTTTTGATCTTGTAATTATTCTTATAATCTCCTTCAAAATAGGTTATACCTCAGTAAAGAAAATGGACTATAGACTTTCTTATTTTATGCTTAACGCCTGAAATAACAAAATTAAGCTCAATTTCCATGTATCACATATTTTTATTAATTAATATGTTTGTTTTGTACATACTAAGAAACAATTTTTGTATAATAATTTTTCTTCTTTATATTTAATTTGGAATATATAAACTATAAAACAGTATAGAATGTAAATAGATCAATTTTTCCTTGATCAAAGTTTGCTAAAGTGGTAAATATACGTTCAATAATTACAAGATAAAAAGAACTTTTCATATACCATGTTTTTAAAATTTCTGTTGAATCATATAAACTTGACATTTCTATGCATTAATAAATACTTTTTAAATTTTTTTTGATGAATTATCTCATCAACTTGAAAGAAAAGGAAGTTAATTGGAAGTTAACTTGCGTTTAAAATTTCCGTTCCCGTCCCAGACGATAGATGGCTGCACCAGTCTACAAAACAAAATTATCTGAAAAAGGATTCAGTTCTGCTTAAAGATGGCTAAAAGTATTAAAATAATGCATTGTCATCGTGTTCTGAGCTATTCTAGAAGTTTCAAATATCTAGCTAGTCGGGAAGTTAGTTAAGATTGCAAGATTTGTACTGCACAAACACACACACAAACGAGAAAGCGAGTTAATAATAATTACAAGATAAAAAGAACTTTTTATATTCCATGTTTTTAATTTTTCTGTTGAATCATATAAACTTGGACAATTCTATGTATTAATAAAAGCTTTTTAAAAAAATTTTTGATGAATTATCCCATCAACTTGAAAGAAAATGAAGTTAATTGGAATTTAACTTGTATTTAACTTTTCGTTCCTTTTCCGGCCGATAGATGGCTGCATCAGTCTACAAAACAAAATTAACTGAAGATAACTTAAAATTAATTTAATTCTGCTTAAATATGGCTAAAAGTATTAAAGGAATGCATTGTCATCGCGTTCTGAGCTATTCTAAAAGTTTCAAATGTCTAGCTAGTCGGGAAGTTAGTTAAAAATCGATGGCAAGATTTGTACTGGACAAACACACACAAACAAGAAAGCGTGTTAATAGAGACATGGTAAAAATCAGTGTTATTTTCACTTTTTTGGGGTATATTTCAGTGATTTTCGGAAATATAAAAAAAAAATTCTTCAGAACACAGGTATCACAGTAGTATATAGTACAAAGGAAGTTAAAATACAGGCTGTCTCGAAAATACCTTGACACATTATAAAAATTTATATTTAAAAAAAAGTATACAAGTAGGGACTGGAAATTCACAGATGTGCTACCGCATATATTATATATTTTTTTCTGTGTCAAAAAAGTTCAACAGAGGGAGCTAGTTGTTCCGCGAAAGCATAACTTGTAAAATGGCTAAAGTTGTAAATGGCTATCTTGCTGTCCCACCAATTTTCTATTTACATCCCAAAGTCATTTGTCAACAAGATGGTGCACCGCTTCATTGGGGTATGTTTGTACGAGACCTTTTTAGATGACGAATTTTCAAACAGGTGGATTGGACGAGATGGCCGCCTCGATCCCCAGACATTACACCTCTTGACATACTTTTTCTTTGGGGATTTGTCAAAGTTTATTCAACAAATGTGGACAGTCTCAAAGTGCTCAAAAAATGCATAATTTCTGCATTTTCATGTATTACGGAATCCAGTTTGGAACGCACATGGGCTGAAATGGATACCGACTGGATAATCTCCGTGCCACAAAAGGAGCTCATATTGAAATTATTGACTATACTAAATAAAACTCTAATACAGTGGTTCCCAACCTTTTTGAGCTGGCGACCCACCTTTAATTATCGGAATACCTCCACGGTCTATCGGTCCATGGTGGGGTAAAAAACGTTATTTGTATCGTATCCCTTCCTTATGTATTTATAATTTACCATCAAATATTGCAAATCTATATATATAAAACAGTTCCGTAACTGACTCATTCATTCATTCATTCACTGACTGACTGTCATACAACGCACAGACCAAACCGCTGGACCTAAAGGGCTGAAATTTTGCATGGCGATTCTTCTAATAGTGTAGGGGTGCACTAAGAAAGATTTTTCAAAAATTCTTCTTAGATTTTTTTAATTAAATTTTTAAGCTGTTTTTTAAACTTTTTTTACGTTTGCATTTAAAATAATACATTGAGGGTTATAAAATTTATATCACGAGAAAGATCATAAAATTTCCTTTAAAATGAAATCTTTTTCGAATCTTTACCTCCATTTCCTGATTTTTGGTGAATTTTTAAAGATTAATTTTTAGAATTTAATTTATTAAATGCTGATCACGTGATTTCTTTTTCTGGTACTTTAAATAAATTTATCGTCACATGCATAACAACTAAATAAACAAAAAATATTTTTTTTCCTTGCTAATGCGGCAGACGATTGGACATTATCCAAAAAAATATTAAAATACAGTAAAAGAAATGTTCTAAAAACTGTACTATATTAACTGTACTATATTCTTTAGTATTCTTTATATTAGATTTAATTTTAATATTTTCTTCTACATTATTTTGTCTATAAAATTATCCTTTACGATTTTCTTATAAATATATATATATATATATATTTTACATCAATTGTATACATTGATCGTCGTATTTATCATATAATATATATTTATATTTGGCATGAATTGCATACATTGACCGTTGTATTTAATTTGAATGTACTCCGTAGCGAAGTACGGGTTTTCAGCTAGTATATATATATATGGGAATTGTGTTATCCCAGGGCTCCAGCTTTGAGCCATATGTCGCCGTGTACGCTATGCGACGACAGCGCTATTAGGTTTTCGAGAGATGAACGGGGAGAAAAGTATTTGAGAGGACAGACTGAGATTGGGTCCCGACCTGGTAAGAGGTGCTGGAAGCAGCAGACGGCTGCGACGGGAGAGACAGTCTCGAAGGGGGCATGACGTTAGCTCCTGATAAGCAGCAGACGGCGGCTTAGTCAATCCTATCTCGGCAGACGGCCGAATGCTTTAACCCATTTAGATTGTGGAGGCCTGGTGCGGCTTGACGTGTAATTTTATATGTAACGTATCTCTAGATATGTAAATAGTTTATATGTGTCAATATATAGTTTGTGTGTTGAAGCAGTGACTCTGTCTTTAATTGAGTACTGTATTACTCTGAGTGTAAGAGAGTCTAGTTCCGCCGTGCAGTAAGCGGAAAGGTTTCTATAAGACTGAGAATAACAACCCCTAGACACCGACCACAGTTTCTAGTAAAAGTGGGGACTCGCACGAGAATGAGTTCCTACATATATATATATATATATATATATATATATATATATATATAAGACTAGCTGAAAACCCGCACTTCGCTACGGAGTACATTCAAATTAAATACAACGGTCAATGTATGCAATTAATGCCAAAAAAATATAAATATATATATATATCTAATATATAAAAATGAATGTTTGTATCTCTGTAATTGTATAGAAATCCACAGTTTAGGAGCAACGATCGTGAAATTTTACATACAGGCGTCTTTAAAAACAGCCGAGGGTCTGAAGAACTTCAAAAATCGAAATTAATTACCGTTGATTTTTAATTAATAAAAAACCAACAATTTGTAAGCTGTTACACTTTGTGGAATCACCGCTCTGAATATGGCGTCCACGTTAGGGTTAGCTGAAGCGAACAGCGAGCGAAAAGATAAAAATAAATAAAATCAAAAAGTTTCAAGTTACATATTAAGCCAGAATAATAAATGAAAATAATAATCTTTCAAGTCAGATTTTATACTCTAAAATAAATCGGATCCAACGGCATATTGACACTATCACACGCGATGGAAAATTCGAATCAACCACGCTAAGTGTCACAAGATCATTTTTAATCGCTACTGCAACCCCCCTCGCTTATGTCTTTGTGTCTATTGAAGAGTTAAAGACTAAGCTTCTATCCTGCTAACTTATTTCTAACTTAAAACTCCTCTTACTCCATAAATACATGTATATTCACCAACCCATAGCAACTTTCCAGTAATTTTAGTACAAATATTGTCCTATTTACACAATACACTAGCATGTTATTGTGGCGCATTCGGTAAGAGCGTTCATTTACTATACTACACGAAGCGGGTTCGAATACGGATCGTACAGAATTTGCTAAACCTGTATTTTCAGCTTTTATTTTATTATTTTTTAAATTATTATTATTATTATTTTTATTTATTATTTTTTTTAATTATTTTTATTTTATTTTATTATTTTTAAAAATTATTATTTTTATTTTATTTTATTTTTCATATTATTAATGTGTATAACATTTCGTATACCTTTTTTTTCTATGTTATTTATACTGTGTTTATTTTTTTAATGGATTTTGGTAGGTTTATTATAAATTTATGTATTTTATGTTTTACTTTTCAGGAATTTTTGCTCCAATGATAAAGGCTAAATCTTTTCTATGTTATTTATACTATATTTAGTTTTTAAATTGATTTTGGTTAACAAACATTCGACAATTTGACATTTTTACTTTTCAGCTTTACTTTCCTAAAGACAATTTGACATTTTTCCTTTTCAGCTTTTAGTGGTTTATTATAAATGTATATATTTTATGCTTTACTTTTCAGGGTTTTTTTGCTCCAATGATGAAACGCTAAATCTAGCTGAATTCTGAAGAAATTATTGTAAATTTATGGTTTTTTATGTTGGGTTTTCTTTTTATTCATGTGTATAACATTTCACATGCTTTTTATTCTATGATATTTATACTGTGTTTAGTTTTTAAATTGATTTTGGTTAACAAACATTCTTAAAATCCTGGGCAACGCCGGATAAATTATCACCTGTGTAGGTTGATAATTTATAAATTTTAAAACTGTTACCACATGTATATTTACAGATCCACAAGAACTTTCCAATATTTTTAATTAATAACAACTCTCGATTCACAAGCATACAGTAGATGGCGCCACTATTTTAATTTTTTTTTGTGTCTATTTCGTTGTTATGTGACGATAAATTTATTTAAAGTACCAGATAAAGAAATCACATGATCAGCGTTTAATAAATTAAATTGTAAAAATTAATCTTTAAAAATTCACCAAAAATTAGAAAATGGAGGTAAAGATGCGAAAAGAATTTCATTTTAAAGGAATTTTTATGATCTTTTTCGTGATATAAATTTTACAACCCTCAAATTATTATTTTAAATGCAAACTTGAAAAAAGTTACAAAAACAGATTAAAAATTTAATTTAAAAAAATCTAAGAAGAATTTTTCAAAAATCTTTCTTAGTGCACCCCTACATTATAAGAAGAATCGCCATGCAAAATTTCAGTCCTTTAGGTTCAACGGTTTGGTCTGTACTTTGTATGTCAGTCAGTCAATCAGTCAGTTAGTCAGTTACGGAACTGTTTTATATATATATAGATTTTTATTACTATCTCTATATCGTAACGTTAACTTCATGCGCACACATTATTTTTAACTGGCATTCAATTGGCTGTTAAAACTTTATATTTACATCCTATTTAAAAGAAGTAGGGTGTAAATTGTAGGGTGGAAAGTTGGTAAAATTAAAATTTTGTGCAATGTATTTTAATTTCTCGATTAAAAGTAGTTTTTTTCTAAAAATCAATTTATTTCGCTTGAAAAGCTAAATATTTTATGCACGCGGTTTATATTATAATTACTATCTTTATATCGTAACGTTAACTTCATGCGCGAGCATTATTTTCTTATGCTTTTTTTATTATTATCATCTTTATAATAGCTTTATTTTCATATGGTTTTAAGCAACTATCGTTTTTATTCATATTATGTTGGTTTTTTATTAATTAAAAATTAAGGGTAATTAATTTCGATTCCGGAAGTTCTTATCTTTATTTTCATATGCTTTTTCATTTACGAATTATTCAAATGTTGGTTAAAAAACTTTTGCGTAATTTATATATTTGTGTGTGTTTAATTATTGAAATTAATAAATTTATATTTCTGGAGAGGATGTTTCAGATTTTAGTGGTACTATGATGAAAGGCTGAATATACCAAAATTCTGAGGAGTTTATTATGGAGAGAAAAGGAATTTAATATGTAGAGGATGTTTATAGGAGTTAAATGTGGAGAGGAGTTGAATGGTTTGCAGCCCTCAATCAAACACTTCATTTTTTTAAGAGGCAACGCTGCAGTCATATCATTGTTCTATTGGAAATTTCTGCTGAACCTGTAATTGCAGCTTTTTTTTACCCCAATGATGAAAGGCTAATTCTAGCTGAATTCTGAGGAGTTTATTATAAATTTATATATTTATAGATTTCACAAGGTTTTTTTCTATGTTATTTATACTGTGCTTAGTTTTAAATTAATTTTGATTAACAAACATTAGAGAATTTGACATTTTTACTTTTCAGATTTTAGTATTAAAATGATGAAAGGCTGAAATTCTGAGACGTGTATAACATTTCACATATATTTTTTATGTTATTTATACTGTGTTAATTTTTAAATTGATTTTGGTTAACAACAAACATTCTTAAAATCCCGGGCATCGTCGGGTACTTCAGCTAGTTTATAATAAATACGACGATCAATGTATACAATTGATGTAAAAAAAAACATATTTATAAATAAATCGTAAGGGATATTTTTATAGACAAAATAATGTCCAATCGTCTGCCGCATTAGCAAGAAAAAAATATTTTTTTTGTCAATTTAGTTTTTATGCACGTGACGATAAACCAGAAAAAGAAATCACGTGATCGGCATTTAATAAATTAAATTCTAAAAAATTAATCTTTAAAAATTCACCAAAAATCAGAAAAGTGAGGTAAAGATTCGAAAAAGATCTCATTTTGAAGGAATTTTTATGATCTTTCTCGTGATATAAATTTTATAACCCTCAAATAATTATTTTAAATGCAAACGTAAAAAAAGTTACTAAAACAGCTTAAAAATTTAATTTTAAAAAAATCTAAGAAGAATTTTTGAAAAATATTTCTTAGTGCACCCCTACACCATAAGAAGAATCGCCATGCAAAATTTCAGCCCTTTAGGTCCAGTGGTTTGGTCTGTGCGTTGTATGTCAGTGAGTCAGTTACGGAACTGTTTTATATATATAGATATATATATATAGCATTGACTTCCTTGATTTAAATCTTAAGTTAGTTAATGGAGGCATTGTACACTATTTACACGACAAACGCGATGATTTTGGTTTCCAAACGCACAAGATGACGAATTGGAACTCATGTGTACACGTTTCCATATTTCGAAATATAATAATAAATCAATTTAATCGATTTATATACCTTTACTCAAGGGAAGTAGATTTAAGGGAACAGTTGTCTAGATTTATAACACTGGCTAATTCCTACGGATACCCAATGAATTTTATAAAACGGATAACTCGAGGGTACTTCGACATGACATCAATCGAATTTAACAGACTTACCGCGATTTAACATCTATCTTATATTACTAACATCAGGGAGGAGGATGTATCGTTTTTGGTAATGTGATTGGTGTCTATTGTGGATTGTAAAAGATGTTTGTAATAGTGTATGTTTTAGTTGTGTTGATTAATATTTTCAAAAACTAGCTGTATTATATATATAATAGCCCTTGTCTCTGTATAACACTTCCGGGCTGTACTCATCTTTCAATTGAAGCCCTCAGTAAACGAACGGTCGGTTAGGCCTAATTTCAATTTCAGATGTGGATCAGAATTTTTTCTTACCTAAAAACTAATATCTTCTCCATCAAATCACGTTTGTTCTACCTATTTTTCTATAAAACATTCAGAACTAAAAAAATTGAATGCTTTTAGCTGTATATTTCAAAGTTTTTAAAAAATCTGTTTACTTTTGCGATGAATTCTGAAAGTAAACAAACTTGAATGTGAATGAATCAAGTAGCTCAAGTATTCATATCGCGTAGTGAGCTGTAAAAACCTGGATGGCAGTCTACTACTCCAATCGCATGAAAAACTAAATAAATAAAAAAAATAATGAAAGGGTTTGCTTTTACAAGGTGTGGATTAAATGCAATATTGTTAGATAATTCGGGATATTTTTTAACTTTCATATACTTTTTCCATTATGACGTCATTATTAGTATTATGACGTCAAAATGACGGGTTGGATTGCAGTCTACTACTCCAGTTGCATGAAAAACTAAATAAATAAAAAATAATGAAAGGGTTTGCTTTTACAAGGTATGGATTAAATGCAATACTGTTAGATAATTCGGGATATTTTTTAACTTTCATATACTTTTTCCATTATGACGTCATTATTAGTATTATGACGTCAAAATGACGGGTTGGATTGCAGTCTACTACTCCAGTGGCATGAAAAACTAAATAAATAAAAAATAATGAAAGGGTTTGCTTATACAAGGTGTGGATTAAATGCAATATTGTTAGATAATTCGGGATATTTTTTAACTTTCATATACTTTTTCCATTATGACGTCATTATTAGTATTATGACGTGAAAATGACGGGTTACCTTCTAGTTATATTATATTTCCAGTGTTCTTTCTCTATTTTGTTTCATTTGTATTCCAATTGAGTAGTATGTATGGTAGTGCGATGTCCTGGCTACCGGGAGTGTTTGCCTGGCATTTGAAACTAGTTCAACTGGGGTAAGACAGGTCGCAACCCCTGTCTGGCCATTTTTGGACATTGCTCCACATTTTTCTTTTTTTCTTTATTCTTTTTTCATTAACATATTTTGATCTTTTGTAATATTATAGCAATCTCCTGGTTATGTTGTTCGTTCAAATTGGGTGGATTTTGTTTAGTATATGTTTACAGTGAATTATTTTCTGACTTTTGTAATATATATATATATATATATATATATATATATATATATATATATATATATATGCTTTTATGAAAATACAGATTGATTATCGATAAACAATTTGTGTTCTGATTTGAAAATGGTTGACAAAATATAAGCACTTTGTAGCAAAACAGTTATTTATTTAACAATAGATTTATGTTTGCAATATATGCAACAAGTGGTTTCATACTCACTAACAAGTGTTCCTAGGTGAAGATAAAAACTACTATTATAAAAGTACACAAAGACCATTTTAATTTTTCAGGCAAAAAAAAAATCATACAGCTTTGATATAATTACAGTTAAGAAAATTGTTATCACAATCTATCAATATGTAAAATTGCTGTTTTTAAGTAAGTTTCGATTTTTCTTATCTTTTCTGATGGTTTATTCGATGGTTTCTGATAGTTTTAGGATCGAGTCGCGACCCACCTGTAACCCTTCCGCGACCCACTAGTGGGTCATGACCCACCGGTTGGGAACCGCTGCTCTAATATATAAGGTAATACGTATCGGAATTTCTAGTTCATACCATGAGTACTTTTTATATATAAATTTTTAAAATGTGTCAAGGTTTTTTGAGACACCCTGTATATTGTAATTTTATTTTGTTGCGAAATTTACGTATCCTTATACATAATTTATGGTAATACACAGTGGCGCCGGAAGAGTCAAATATAGAGGGGTGCAAAGTAAAATAGATTAAAACTTTTACACCTTTATTATTAAAAATACATATATACGGTTATAAAAAGTAAACTTTTATGTTCGTTTATGTTATTTTATGTTATATTATGCCCTATCACACGTCAACGTGTACGCGTTTCAAATGCATCGGATTCAAGATTCCCTTTCGCGATGAAAAAACATCGTGTAAGGGTTGCTTTTGAATCGCAAAAGCAAACGTCTGGAATTGGCGTTTAAACGCGCTTGCGTACCTGAAATTCGCGATTAATCGCTCCTGCGTATATGGAATGACGTTTATCGCGCTTGCGTTAACGAGTGTGTGGTTGCAATTTAGTATTCAGTTTTGTTAGGCTTTATGATTTTAAATGAAAATTCTAATATTTTACGAGCGATAGCTAGGTAGAAACGAAAAATTCAATTTTCTAGAGGGGGGGGGGGGGCAAGTGCCCTCCCTTGCCCCCCCTTCCGGCGCCACTGGTAATACATCAGCGTAACTCATTTTCATGTCTTCTTTCCTAAGAAAATAAATTACTACAGAAGAGACATATTTACTTAACCTACCAGCATCATTAGCGATCATAAACTTTATTCTCGGTTTCGCTCCAGACGACAAAATGGTGTCGGCTCTCAAAGGCAATCCAGTATGGTGGATTAGGAGCAAGGACGAAATTATGAGTCAACGAAAATTTTCCATAGTCATAGGAATAAGGAAGTCGGGAATTAATTAATTTAAGGAATAAGGAAGTTAGGGATATTGTGCGAACGGCGTGAAAGATTAATTGAGAATTAAGTGTACACAACACATTGGGTTCTCGCATTTTGACAAATTTCTTCTCCTCGGTGATTGACTGTACCCGCAGATATTGATTGGATGAATTAAGGTAAAAGCTTAAATGAGGGCGAGGCAGTAAATGTGGGCTTCGGATATATCTGTCTCTTTTCACGGGGTTGAGATTAACAAAGTCTGGATGAAAAAAAAAAAATTTCAGGTAGTCTCTTCCAACGAAACTACCGCGGGTTATTAACGAAGGATTACTTATCGTTGCTTACCTCTTTTGTATGTATACTAGAGGCTTCGCCCCTAGTCTCGCTACGCTCGCTCCTCTGTTAGGGCTAATAGCGAGATACATAGGGGTGATTCTCGGTTAATGTAACAGCTTCCATCCATTTACTGTTGTCACCCTTATGCGAAGTGCTTTTCATCACTGTTGAATTATCAGCTTTAAAATTCAATTAAAAATCGAAATTTTAAGATAGAGACTTGAAATGAGGTTAATATGAATAAGAAAGCTTTCAGCTTCCGGATGATGTAAATATTTTCTTTGTAAGATAAAAACTCGAGGAGCATCGATATTACATCTACATATGGGACGATATTTCTTGGAAAAACTGTATTTCATTTTTTGATGAAAATATTAGTCTGTTTTAAAATATTTTTAAACAAATGAAGTCTAGTTTGAAGAGAAATGTCTGTAGTCTTAGACTGTAAAAAGATCAAAGTTAAACGTTCATTTTTTGGCGAGTTATCATAATCTGAAGATGAAAAAGTCAATATTTTCCCACAAAAATAAAATTAAAAAAACTTAAAGTCCGACAAAGATGAGACATGTTTTACTTTGGTTCCCCCATTTTTCTGCATCCATTGGTATCGCTCTCGACCCCATACCCCCAACGGTTTTGAAGGAGATAGTATGACAAGCTTTTGACAGCGGTGGCAACGGGAGTTACTTTTTTGTAGAATAGAGAGATATGTATGTATGTGTTATGTATATATATATATATAATTATCTATCTCTCTCTCTCTATATATATATATATATATATATATATACAGTGGAATCTCGATCGATCGTTTTCGGATCCATCGTTTTTCCGTATGTGTCGTTCATTTTATCCAGTCCCAACGATCATATTGCTTTGCTATGTTTCCGCATCTATCGTTTTCCCGCATTTTTCGTTCATTCCAATCGGTCCCTTGAAAAACGATAGATCGAGATTCCACTGTATATATATATATATATATATATATATATATATATATATATATATATATATATATATATATATACACACTGGTGCAAGAAATTAAGAGAATTTGCAGACTTGGTCGATTATCTCTAGAAATACTGTACCGATTTTAATGAAATTTGATATGTACATACATTGATACAATACAAAACAAATAACCATTCAATAATTGTAATACACACTCATGATCGTGCGTAACACTCGTTGGAGTCGGAAGGTATGAAACAGCGGTTGCAGAATAAACAAATAATGGGTTAATAGGGGGTATGGTCCCCTCTTACAGATATACAGGTCTCGCAGCGTGATTTCATACTTGAAATAAGGCAGTTTATCATTTCCTGTGGCAATTGGTCCCACTCGTTCAGCAACGCTGTTTTTATTCCCTGGATGGTTCTCGGAGGGGGGTTGCGAGTTGCATTTGCCGTCCCCAGAGCGTCCCAGACATGCTTTATAGGGTTAAGATCTGGAGATCTGGCCGGCCAATCCACTCGGCGAATATCCTCACTCTCTAGAAATTCGTCGACCAGAAGAGCTCTATGTGGCCTCGCGTTATCGTCCATTAAAATGAACTCAGGGCCAACTGCACCCCTGAAAAGGCGAACATAGGGATCCAAGACCTCATCCCTATACCTCACACCAGTCACAGTGCCTCTTTCAAAGACATGGAGAGGTGTGCGGCCATCCAACATGATGCCTGCCCAGACCATTAAACCTCCTACGCCATAATGGTCGATTTCGCGGACATTGGAGGGTAGGTAGCGGGTCTCTGGTTCTCTCCATATGAACGTACGGTTTGAATCGGTGTTTAGGCTGAACCGGGACTCATCACTGAAGAGAACGGTCGCCCATTGATCCATACTCCAATCTCTATGCTCTCTGCACCATGATAAACGGATTCTCCTGTTCGTAGAAGTGAGCGGGACGCAAACAGCAGGTCCTCTTGCAAACAACTCTCTCTCATGAAGTCTTTAGGAAACAGTCACCCTTGATACACGGGTTCCTGTGGCTGCATACAAGTCACGAGAGAGCTGAGGAGCTGTAGCACTCTTGTTACGCCTCGCTATAATCGACAAATGGCGATCTTCTCTGGCCGTCGTGGCTCTTGGACGACCTTGCCCAGGCTTTCTCTAGATGGATCCGGTATCTTGGAACTGTTTCCATAAGTTACACACGACGCTGGGCGTTAAATTGAACTCTCTAAAAATTTGGACTTGAGATTGGCCTGCTTCTAACCTCCCCACAATTCGCCACCTCATTCCATCATCTAAACGTTGGTGGTTACTCATTTTTACTGTTACAATTTTAAATTAACCGATTGCTGCAAAATAACACCAAGACATTCGCCGAGGTGTGCTAGCGAACGAAATGCGTCTTAACTTACGCGCGCTTATAAAGCCTGTTTCTCTACTGGCTCCGTCTACACACACGTGTACGCTTACGTATTTGACGTACAAGATTTGCATTTTTGTCTAGAAGCAGTGGTTTTACATTCAGTTCAGTTCTTTTCATGAAATTCGATAAAATATGCAAATTCTCTTAATTTATTTCACCAGTATATATATATATATATATATATATATATATATATATATATATATATATATATATATATATATATATATATATATATATATATATATATATATATATATATATATATATATATATATATATATAAGGGAAAGTAGGGTAAGATGACGAAGCAAATAAGATGACGAACTCGGTATTTCTCCGACGCAATCATAGATAGCAGCAGCTGTCCAGGCAATTCTTAAGACTCTAGTATTGGGTTATGACGCCCACTACGAGTAATATAAGTTGAGATCGTTTTGTGAGTAGTGGCGACTCAAATGTATTTCTTTAATCTGTGTTTGTAAATTTTGGACTTCACAGAGCAAGAAATTACCCTACTACGGTAAGTTATTTTTTCTCCTCCATTTTTCTCTCTCAAAATACAACTCGTAACGTTAAAAATCATGTATGTTATAGTTTATTTACGATAAGCTTGGATACTGATAAGCAAGTTGAAATCGAAAATGGCGTTGTGGGGTAAGATGACGAGGAGCCTACCTTAGAATTAGTACTGTCCAGATTGCTGTGAACGTTTTCAGAGCTACTGGCATTGAGCCTCTAGACAGCGAAGATTTTCACGCTTTATACACTACTGATGTTGAAAACAACCAATTAGATTATCCTACCATCTGTCAGCAGCACATTTCATCGGCCTTTCCTCCTGAACCTACCATTTCATCAACCCTATCTCAACAGCCATCAACTTCCTTAGCTCTACCTCCGCTTCCGTTGGCCAGCAAGAAAACAACCAGGAAACCGAGGAAGAAACTGCCTTCTTACCACATTTCTGAATCTTCTGTAAAACAAGCTCTTGAAAAAAAGAAGAAAGGAAAACAATTGTTGGAACTGAAACGACAGGAAAGTTTGAAAAGGAAAGCTGAAAAGAAAAAGAAAGCGTCAATTATTTCATTTATTACCCATAATGAAACAAAAACTTAAAGAATTAGATACAAAAATTAAGAAAACACATAGGTAATAAAGTTCATATACAAAAATCGCATTGAGAAAAGCAAAAACAGACCCTGGAATCTTATCCATTATCTTATCTCTTCCTTTAATTCATTAAGCGAAAGAAAGGAAAGCGTCAAAGAAAGAATTCTTTGCAAAAGACAGACCCTGGAATCTTATCCATTATCTTATCTCTTCCTTTAATTCATTAAGCGAAAGAAAGGAAAGCGTCAAAGAAAGAAATCTTTGCAAAAGACAGACCCTGGAATCTTATCCATTATCTTATCTCTTCCTTTAATTCATTAAGCGAAAGAAAGGAAAGCGTCAAAGAAAGAAATCTTTGCAAAAGACAGACCCTGGAATCTTATCCATTATCTTATCTCTTCCTTTAATTCATTAAGCGAAAGAAAGGAAAGCGTCAAAGAAAGAAATCTTTGCAAAAGACAGACCCTGGAATCTTATCCATTATCTTATCTCTTCCTTTAATTCATTAAGCGAAAGAAAGGAAAGCGTCAAAGAAAGAAATCTTTGCAAAAGACAGACCCTGGAATCTTATCCATTATCTTATCTCTTCCTTTAATTCATTAAGCGAAAGAAAGGAAAGCGTCAAAGAAAGAAATCTTTGCAAAAGACAGACCCTGGAATCTTATCCATTATCTTATCTCTTCCTTTAATTCATTAAGCGAAAGAAAGGAAAGCGTCAAAGAAAGAAATCTTTGCAAAAGACAGACCCTGGAATCTTATCCATTATCTTATCTCTTCCTTTAATTCATTAAGCGAAAGAAAGGAAAGCGTCAAAGAAAGAAATCTTTGCAAAAGACAGACCCTGGAATCTTATCCATTATCTTATCTCTTCCTTTAATTCATTAAGCGAAAGAAAGGAAAGCGTCAAAGAAAGAAATCTTTGCAAAAGACAGACCCTGGAATCTTATCCATTATCTTATCTCTTCCTTTAATTCATTAAGCGAAAGAAAGGAAAGCGTCAAAGAAAGAAATCTTTGCAAAAGACAGACCCTGGAATCTTATCCATTATCTTATCTCTTCCTTTAATTCATTAAGCGAAAGAAAGGAAAGCGTCAAAGAAAGAAATCTTTGCAAAAGACAGACCCTGGAATCTTATCCATTATCTTATCTCTTCCTTTAATCCATTAAGCGAAAGAAAGGAAAGCGTCAAAGAAAGCTAAATGTTTACCGAAAACACCTAGAAAAAGAAGGAAAACTAGAATGCGTCAACGGGATTACTGATCATCTGATGAGTCATCACAAGGAGAAGTTCCATATGTAGAGAAATAATATGTCATGAGATGGCGCTGTAAGCCCATCGGTTTGATTTTATTCTCAAATGTTTAGAATTCGTTGTTCTTGTCTTTTGAGAGAGTGTTGAATCAGTTGTTAGAATGTAGATTTCTTTGAAAGGGATTAAGATCCCATAATATGTCTATTCTTTCGAATTTAGTCAATGTAGAGGCTTTCCAGCCTATTATTATCTTCTTGTAAATATGTAAATATATTAAATTCATTAAAAAATATGTAAAGATGATTTAAACTTTGCACCACTTTCGTTTAGAAGATTTCTCACTCCTTTGTTTAGTTTCTAGTAGAATATAGTAGTTAAATTTCTTCATGGTGCATCGGCCGGGAACCTAATAGTTTAGTATAGAGTAAAAATATTTAGTAATCGTTGTGTGTTCGTGATTATTTCAAGCAATTGGATAGCATTTTATGCGAAAACTGCCAAAGGTAAAGTTTTTGATACTTTATTTATTATGGATGTCAAGGCGTTAAACAAAAGAAGAGCTACTTTACGTTCTTCCATCACGAATATCGTTAAAAATGTTGATAAATTGATTGAAGACCAGGATAAATCAGGATTGGATGATTGTTTTGAACTTTTAAGTTCGAAAGAGATAGAAATTCGGGATTTAGATGAAAAAATCCAAAGTTTGATTAAAAATGAGGATGGTAAATTAGAATTAGATATTGTAACTTCCATGGAATATAGTGATACAATAATAATAACGAAATCAAAAATCAAACGTTATTTCAAGAACGTCGAATCTCAAAAATTGAACTTAAATATTTCTAAAAATATTTCTAGCGACTCGCATTCAGAAATCGGAAGTAAAAAAGAAAAAGAATCTGAAAGTAATGTTAAATTACCCAAAATGTCGATACAAAAGTTTTATGGCGATTGTAATGAATGGAGCAACTTTTGGAATTCATTTAAAATTACAATTCATGAAAATACAACGCTTTCAAAAGTAGAGAAGTTCAACTATTTAAAATCGTATTTAGGTGGAAATGCAGCAAGTTCTATTGATGGATTTTCGATTTCAGAATCCAATTATGATTCGGCTGTAGAGATTCTTACCAATAGATTTGGTCAAAGCCAGTTGATAATCAATATGCATATGTCAAATCTCTTGAATTTAAACCCTGTACAAAACTCGAATGATGTAACAAAATTAAGAAAATTGTATGACACAATAAATGTTCAAATTAGAAGTCTTTCCTCTCTCGATGTAAAACAAGAATCCTATTCTAACATGTTAATTCCGGTTTTGTTGAAAACCATTCCCAACGATATTGCTTTGGAGTTCCATCGTACTAATATAGATAGTCGAACTTTTAATTTAGACAATTTTCTCAAATTTTTACGGACTGAGATAGAATCCCGGGAAAAAATCTCCTGTTTGTCGCTTTCTCACAAATCAAAACAACTTCTGGAATCCAAGAACACATATAACAAATTTGACTCAAAGTATACGTGGAATTCTAATGTTAAAAGAAAAGACTTTAACAAATATTCAAAACAAAAACCGTCGGTTACCACACATGAATTTATTGCGACAACATTACCAAACCGGAAGTGTATTTTTTGTTCTCAGGAACACTTATCGGAAAACTGCGGAGTGTTTACA
The DNA here is from genome assembly GCA_907164885.2 of Dolomedes plantarius. NCBI lineage: Eukaryota > Metazoa > Arthropoda > Arachnida > Araneae > Dolomedidae > Dolomedes > Dolomedes plantarius. Next base: position 105,315,251 of record OU015503.1, read on the forward strand.
GTAAATGAAAAAAGAGACATTTTAAAGCAGAGCAATAGATGTTTTTTGTGCACGTCTTTGAAACATAAAATTGCATTTTTGCCCTTATCGACAAACAAAGGCTTGTAGGATCTGTGGGGGCAAACACTATGAAGGTATATGTTTTAAATCAAACACGGCAGTCAAAAATTCGGAAGCTGATAAATGTGAGGTTTCTTCAATTTCAAAAATTGAAACACAAGTTGAACCACGAAGTGAAAAAATTGTTTCCGCCGTTTCGCATGTTAACAATGTGATACTTCTGCAGACCTGCACGATAAAAATTAAAGCAGGAAAAGAAAAAATGTTTGCCAGGCTCCTTCTTGATACGGGTAGCATGAAAAGTTTCGTCACACGCGAATTAGCTAACAAATTAAATCTCGAAGTAACTAGGAAAGAAAAATTAACTGTTTACACCTTTGGGAACACCACACCTATTCAAAGAAATTATGACGTGGTTAAATTGAGTTTGGAACATAAAAGTTCTTCTGACTCTAGAATAGAAGTTGAATTATTAGTAACGGATCAAATTTCAGGCTCAAACGTTCCGACTCCTAGATTAGAAGAAATTAGACAAATTCGACAACTAAAGAATTTGATACTCGCAGATTCCCTCGATAGTGAAGAATCAATTGGCATTTTAATCGGAGCAGACTATTATTATGATATTGTCATGGGACACATTAAGCGTTTGAATAAAAATCTTGTCGCAGTAGAGACTATTTTCGGTTGGTGTTTACAAGGAAGGGAGAGTCAGAATGAAGTCTCTCTATCATTCAATGTTATTGTAGGGGAAGATCTAATTTCTAAACAAATAACAAAATTTTGGAGTCTAGAAAATTCAGGACTTATTAGTGAAAAAGAAAATTTAGATTCAACCGAAAATGAAGCACTTAAACATTTCGAATCCAATATAACATACGAAAATTCTCGCTACAAAGTTAGATTACCTTGGAAACATGACACTTCAGATTTGAATGATAACTGGGAAATCGCAGAACAAAGGTTCGATCGACTTAGAAAACGGTTTAAAAGAAATCCAGATCTATTTTTTGAATATCAAAATGTAATACAAGATTACTTAAATCAAAATATCATAGAACGAGTAACAGATGTTCAAGGTGAAGAAAACGTTACATTTTACTTGCCACATAGGGAAGTTATACGCGAGAATCGAACCACGAGCAAATTACGTATTGTTTTTGATGCGTCATCGCATCCCCCAGGCTCGAATTCTTTAAATGACTGTCTTCATGTAGGACCCAATTTGTACCCTGAGATATTCGACATCCTATTAAGGTTTAGATATAATCCTATTGCATTCACTGCAGACATCAGACAGGCCTTTCTACAAATTCTCATAGATGAAAGAGACCGAGATGTAACTAGATTTCTATTCTCCGAAATTCCCTCTGATGAAACCATCCCCCCTAATATATATAGATTTACTCGAGTGTTATTTGGGATGAACTGTTCTCCGTTTCTGTTGGCAGCGACTATTAGATACCACCTGAAAAAATATAGAGAAGTCTATCCTACAACTGTGGACCTTTTAGATGACAATATTTACGTAGATGACGCAATCGGAAGTCAGCTGACAGTCAGAGAAACTTTGACTACGACTCTAGAATCGATCAAAATTTTCAAAGAAGCTAGTATGCATTTGCATAAGTTTCGTACTAACTCGAAAGAATTACATGAACTGTGGATAAAGGAAGGTATCGTTTCAGATGAAGATCCCGAAACTTTTGATAAAGAAAATCTCCCATTTAAAGTCCTAGGTATGGCGTGGGATAATTCTAACGATCTGTTGTATTTTGATGTTCGAAGTCTATTGTCATTTTTGTCTAAACCTATAGAAACAAAAAGATTTATCCTACAGGTGTTGGGTCGGATTTTCGACCCTCTAGGAATTTTAGGACCCTTCACTGTTAGAATAAAGTGTTTGATACAAAGGATCTGGTCATCGCGTATAGATTGGGATGAACCACTGCCAGAAGATTTAACCTCCCAATGGAGAAACTGGTGTGAGGAGATTCCTCAAATGGCCGAATTTTCTATCCCTCGTCATTACTTTTTCAAATTCTCGAACTTTGATGTCCAAAATATCGAATTACATTGTTTCTCAGACGCAAGCACGAAAGCCTATGGTACAGTTGCCTACTTACGTTTCACAACAAACAATAATGAAATTAAAACTGCCTTCGTTGCTTCTAAAAATAGGGTAGCTCCACTAAAAGCTCTCACTTTGCCTAGATTGGAGTTGATGGGAGCACTATTGTCAGCAAAGTTAAGTAACAATATTTTGAAATCGATAAAGTTAAATATACCTTGCTTTTTTTGGACAGACTCGACAATTGTTTATTTTTGGATCAGAAAACAACCGGCAACTTTCAAACCCTTCGTAAAGAATCGTGTCGAGGAAATTCAAAAATTGACCCCGCCTCAAAATTGGCATTACTGTCCAGGGGTGGACAATCCTGCAGATCTCGTATCTCGGGGAACGAAAATATCTAAATTAACGAATGAACCCATTTGGACCCAAGGTCCACGGTGGCTTCAGCTCTCTCCTGATCTTTGGCCAAAATTAGACCTTACAGACACAATTGACGAAACCAAACTTGAATATCGGAAAAAATCTACTGATGTACATCAGCTTGAATGTACTACCGTAAATATTGATGACCTCTTTGACTTATCAAAATATAGTAATTTAGAGAAACTGTTGAGGGTCACCGCTTGGATAAAACGCTTCGTTTCAAAATTGAGAAAATGTAGTAGTGTTGAGGGAACTCTAAAAACAGAAGAACTATTAGAAGCCGAAAATTTCTGGATTCGGTCTGAACAAAAAACGTTTTTTGCCGAAGAATATAAATCCTTAATAGAAGGTAAACCGATTGACAAGAACTCCCCTCTGTACAACTTTGTCCCATATATTGATGAAAAGGGAATCATGAGATTAGGAGGAAGATTAGAATTTTCTGACTTTACACTAGGTAATAAGCATCCAATAATTCTGCCTAAAAATTCTAGATTGACCTATTTAATTGTACGTAAACAACACGAGAAGACAATGCATGGAGGGACTGCTGCAACTTTGGCTAAAGTTAGATCTCGCTTCTGGGTCCCGAAAGGACGTCAGTTAGTCAAAAAGACTATAAAAAGTTGTTTAATTTGCCAAAAATATTCAGCCAAACCTGCAGACCAGATGACAGAGCCCTTACCTAAAGACAGAATCCTTGAATCACCCCCATTTGCTGTTTGTGGAGTTGATTTTGCTGGACCGGTTTACGTAAAGAATTCAAAGGATACTCAAAAATCATACATCACATTATTCACATGTGCTGTAACCCGAGCTATACACCTGGAACTAGTTTCAAACATGTCGACAGAATCATTTTTACTTGCATTTCGCAGATTTTTGAGTAGAAGGGGAAACTGTAAAATCATTTATTCTGATAACGCAAAAACCTTCAAGAAGGCTAAAAAAGAAGTTGAGAACTTTTCTAGAATTTTAGAAGATGATGTGTTTAAAAATTTCATTGCCAAAGAGAGAACTCAGTGGAAGTTTATCATCGAGCGAGCCGCATGGTGGGGAGGGTTTTATGAAAGACTCGTAAGATCCGTCAAAAACTGTTTGAGAAAAGTTATAGGAAAAGCGTTGTTGACCTTCGAAGAAATGTCTACTCTACTCGTCGAGGTAGAAACTGTTCTTAATTCACGACCTTTGAGCTACGTTTATAATGAAAATGATGAGCCACAACCCTTGACTCCAATGTGTTTCCTGAACTTTGGACGAACTGATCCTACGTACCCTTTGACTTTCGCTGAAATCATCGGTATCGAAACAACAAGAAAGACTCTCTTAAAAAGAAAACGCTATCAAGAATTGCTGTTAAAACAGTTGTGGAGTAAATGGAAACAGCAATATTTGTTAGACCTTAGAACCGCCCATTCTTTAAAAAATCCTGACTTTCAACCCGAACTAAAATTAGGAGATGTTGTGCTGATTCAAGGAGATAGCAAAAACAAACTGTTATGGAAACTAGGTAAAATCATTAAAGCCGTTCCTGGACGTGACGGTAAAGTTCGATCTTATGAATTAAAAACTGGAAATGGGACTTTGAAACGAACTGCACAACACTTATATCCTCTTGAACTATATTGAACTCTAACGTTTATTATTCTTTTAAGTTTGAAGTTTCAAACTTCACTATTTGAATTGTTTAATAATAATTTTCTTTATATTTGCATTTATTTTAATAATAATTCCTATTACTTTTTAATTTGTTAAACGCTTTCCTATTTTATTTTAGATAGAACTTTATGCCTATTATATACTCTAGATATTGAAAAGTATTGTTGATATTGATGTGATTTAATTCAAGTATTAACCTATTGTTTATTCTCTCTTTTTTGCACTGTATTTTTGAAAAATCTGATTGATTAGAAATTTTGCTTTTTAGAAATGGGAATTTTTTGTTTATGATTGTATTGGAGTAGATGAACTCCTATCAGAGTTCAGGTGGGGAGTGTGTAGAGAAATAATATGTCATGAGATGGCGCTGTAAGCCCATCGGTTTGATTTTATTCTCAAATGTTTAGAATTCGTTGTTCTTGTCTTTTGAGAGAGTGTTGAATCAGTTGTTAGAATGTAGATTTCTTTGAAAGGGATTAAGATCCCATAATATGTCTATTCTTTCGAATTTAGTCAATGTAGAGGCTTTCCAGCCTATTATTATCTTCTTGTAAATATGTAAATATATTAAATTCATTAAAAAATATGTAAAGATGATTTAAACTTTGCACCACTTTCGTTTAGAAGATTTCTCACTCCTTTGTTTAATTTCTAGTAGAATATAGTAGTTAAATTTCTTCACATATGTGGAGGACAACGACTATGATACTGAAACATTATTGGAAAAAAGACTGCATTATTTGCGGGGAGGAGGAAAAGGATGAATTATGGTATCAGTGCTTCAGGTGCAAATCTTGGGCATATGCTCAATGTTCCGGCTGGGATGATAATGAAGCGAAAGACGAATGGGATGATAATGAAGGAAATGTGATTTTTGTATATGAACTTTATTACCTGTTTTTTTCTTAATTTTTGTATCTAATTCTTTAAGTTTTTGTTTCATTATGGGTAATCTGTCATTGTATTTTTAGTGTTATCTGTGCCTTTTTCACTAAGTACCTAAGTGAAATTGTTTCTCTGCATTTTCGAAAATAAACCTTTATATCTTGATTTATATTGTTATCGATTCGTCATCTTACCCACCGCCCTTAGTCATCTTACCCCACCTAATGGGTAAGATGGCGAAAATTACTTTCTTGGGGGAAAGGGAATATTTTGCCATCTTCCAAAAGGAGATGAAATCGTTTCAATTTTTTTTTATAAAAACATAAAGTTTGAAAGAAGTCTTTCTGTAAATTTCAGGTTTTTAAACCACTTATTGAATTCAGGAAAAATATTTGAAGCTTAAGTTCGTCATCTTACCCCACCTTCCCCTATATATATATAGGGTGTCCCATAAATACCGCCCAAACTCTGCACAGACAGATTCGTCGTTGGGAGTACATAAAAAATGCCCAAAGAACTGTACCTGTACGACCCATAGTTTTTGAGAAAAATACGAAAAAACAAAGTATGACGTCACATCGGGTGCAAGGAAAAACACTTTATTTGACACATCAACAGCAGCATACAGGCACATCGGCAGCAACCAGATCTCACACCGTTGGATTTTTTTTCCTATGGGGACATCTCAAGGAATTGAGTAAGATCAAAGGAATTGGTGTATCGAGACGTAGTGACTACAAAAACGGACTTAGTTGCTCGTTTGCATGCTGCTTGTATTTCGGTGGACACCGCACTGCTGCGACGTGTGCAGTCGTCCATTCCACGGGGCGCTCAAGCCTACCTCGATATGCACGGCGGACACTTTGAACATCTACCTTTATAAACATTTGTAAATACTGCTGTTGATATGTCAAATAAAGTGTTTTTTTTCCTTGCACCGGATGTGAGGTCATACTTTGTTTTTCGTATTTTTCTCGAAAACTAATGGTCGTACAGGTACAGTTCTTTGGGCATTTTTTATGTACTCCCAACGACGAATCTGGCTGTGCAGAGTTTGGGTGGTATTTGTGGGACAACCTGTATATATATAATATCAACATTTTGACACATTTTGGTACTTTTCTGTTTAACTGTTTACTGCTTCCCCAAGCGATACAGACTAGGTTTGGCGCGCTACCAAAATTATAACTCGCGACGCAGGACATCTGAAATTTTGCTTTCCTGAGGACCATTATGGAGGAACGTAATCCTACGTTAAAAGTTAAAAGCAATGAAAAAATACTAATTACACTTTTTTTAACCTACATTTTCCTTTATCCGTGTGCTTTTGATATGGATAACGTATAGACGTAACAAAAAAAGAATTACAATAATATGTTTGCCAATACGTGGCGCTTATAAGTGAAGACATTCGCACTTTAACCACTAGAATCATTGGTTGCTTTCAACACGGGCCCCTATTAGTGAACCAAGACTAACCCCTGGTGCCATGTCAATTTTGACCGAACAGCACCCCCAAGGGAGCGACATCTGGAGAGATCGTACCTTCTCCCACGCTCACCTCATAGAAGAACTTTCCCGTCTAGATATTTAACGTGCCCCTATCCGGCCTAGACATGAAGGTATTGAAGGGCGTTCATCGGGATTCCAACCGATCAACCCCGGTCCGAAGCCGGACGCGCTACCACTAGGCTACCTCGGGGCCCTAATTACAATAATATAGACAAATATGGTTGTTTTAATGTAGTATTAATTATAGAAAATGATTAAGATAAATAAGAAGAATGCAGAGAAGAGAATTAAAAGAAAACGCTATTAATTTTAGAGCAAATTAAAATAATCTAGACCAGTGGTCACCAATTATTTTTTTTTTTTTGTAGGTCCGTTTCAAAACATTGTCAAACTTTTGCGGTCCAGAAAACTTAAGCCTCCCTTCCAACTCCTTCTACCGCCCCCTTCCACCATGTTACCAACTACTCGTCAGGCACTGAATTGTGTCCGGGGCCACCCGCGTGCCGATTTTGGTACGATTCGGCCCCATAGTCTCGCTGTGAGTGAGGACAGCCGTAGAAGCTGTCGAAATAAGCAACTTTTAGGGGCAAAATCATTAAAACATTAATTAAAAAAACTCTTGGCTCGATTTTCAAAAAATAATATTCCTATGTTTTAACCTGAACCCTCAATGGTTTCACTACATAATAGGGTGCCCCCACCAAATTGGCGATAAATTGCCAATGTTTGTATGTATGTATGTTTATATGTATGTATGTTTGTATATATGTATATATGTATGTTTGTATGTATTCATATATGTATGTTTGTATGTATTCATATATGTATGTTTGTATGTATTCATATGTATATCTGTATACATGTATGTTTCTTTGTATGCATTATGTATGAATGTATGTATGTATCGCAATCGCGCCAAGAATTGTGCCAAGGTTCACCCTATTCTGATGTAATGCACTATCAACTATATCTATACAAAATTTCAGCTCAATTGAAGTAATACTTTTTCTCTTATAGAGGAACAAATATAGGCCTATTCGTAATAATCAATAAATTTCACAGTTTCAATGAAACACACTGATTTTTGAATAAAGTTCGATAATTCAACTTCGATTTACGCAAATTGTGCATAAAATTGTACATAAATTCAAAAACATAAAGTTTATAAGTTAAATAAAGTTCTGTTATATTACACCATTAAATTTCTAGTTGATAGCCAAAATATTGTAATTTTTTTTTACCTAAAATGTCCAATAAAGAGCGTAGTTTCAAATGTAATTTTCTTCAATAAACCCTTAAACGTTGCCAATTTCAAAAACCCTTTTTGTATTTATCAATACCTCCTCCACTTGAATCTTTAAAATATTAAATGTTTCCCTGATAATAAATGAAAATGTCGTTTGATGTGTTGCTATGGTTACTTGACTATGGTTGACAAAGGAAAAGTTGTAAAGGTGAAACATCAGCTCAACATTTAGGCCCCTAACTTTCTTTCTACTGATCAGATATACATAATATATAGCCTATGTCCATCTGGAATAATGTACCCTTCAAACAGTGAAAGAATTTTTCAAATAGGTGAAGTGGTTCCAGAGATTACCCTACACATACAAAATTCGCTCTCTCTCTTTATATATTAGTATAGATAACATACATATGATCTATACATACTATACCTATACATATTATGAACCAATCAATCAAATTTGAAAGGATATATAAAAAAAAAATTACTATTAAAAAAGGTAAAAATTTTTTAAAAAATTGAATTGGGAATTTTTTCTTTCTGTTCTTTTAAATAAAAATTTGGGGGGAGGCCCCATCATTCAGGGGCCCCTAGGCCCGGGCCTAATGGAAAATCAGGACCTGTTTGGGAGTCATGTTCGTGCAGCTGTTTCCCATCAAGCTGTTAAGGTGGTCATCTGTAAGACGAGATCTGTACTGGTTCTTAATGAAGTTCATTTTTGAGAATGCTTCTTCACACACATAAGTTGAGCCAAACATGGTACACAATTTTATGGCTAAAGCTTTGAGTTCTGGATACTTTTTTTCACACACATTTTTAATCCATAATTGGTCACTACTAAGAGTTTTTGGAAATTGAGCATAAATGTCCTTTAAAAGAACATCTTGGAACTCGATTGTTTCCAATTGTAGGGCAGCTTTGTTGCTATTGAAAACATATGCCGCTTCACTGGTCTACACACCATTGGGCATATGCGAAAAACTATTGTTAGCCAGCTGCACAACGTTCTCAATTATTTCAAAGTCAGTAAATCTTTCTTAAAATTCAGATTTAAGAGTTTCCAAAAAATTGGCTGATGTCAATACCATCATTACTGTCACAAACTGACTTAAGGAGAGGAAAGTATAACAGTTCTCCGCTATCTCCGGAAAAGAGGTCAATCATTTTTGAAAAGCTCTTTACTTCGGAGAGAAGTTCGCACACAAGTTTACCTTTGCCTTGTAGTTTGAGGTTTAAAAGATTCAGCTTTTAAGAAAATCAGTCAAAAATGCGATGGCTGCCACGCTTTCTTCAAGGTCAAGGAGGAAGCTTAAAGGCTCACTTGCTACTCTTTGATCACTAGTTGAGAGAAACTCTGTAAAGAATTCGCCGAATGGTAGCGAAAAGAAATCAGCGATACAATCTAATAATATTGAAAATCAACGATTTATTTACATGATGATTGAGTCGATGAAAATTATGAAAATTGCAGGAGCGATGCTCTCTAATGCTGTGCGGATATACAAGTCAGCTACTACACCTCAGTTTATATTAGATGTCTAACTGCACTCAGGAACTTAAAGTTCTTTAGGTCGTGCACGGGAAATCAGGATGCGTCACGATCACTTCTGCGAGAATTCAAGTCCACAGAAACTCAACAATTGTCCAAATCCTTCTGGGATCATAAAACAAACTATGTCAGATACTGGAGGTCGACAGGAAGTCAATAAAACTCTTCGCCTATCACAAGGACTTATCGAGAATTTAAATTCTGGCGCGAGGCCTGAGTAGCGCTTCTTAGCTTGAGATCCTAAACTCAGCCTTCAATATACTTCTGCCCGAAGTCGACGAGGTGTCGAACGATTCTTCTCCGAATCGAAAGTAAAACACTTTGCCTCACCGAGGACTTGAAACGAAGTCACGGCTGCAATTGCCGGAGTAGCAAGTCTCAGCGTGAGAACTCGGAGCTAACTGAATTTTTTAACTCTCGTAGCAACGCACTTTCAATTTAGCGCTGGCATCGCTCTAAATTTAAAAGGGGTCTCATTGGCGCCTTTTAAAAGTGACCTCATTTCTCTGGGGTTATATTGGTCCTGCATCAACAGCTGTTTGGGTCAGCCCTCAGGTTCACTGTTGTTTTATCCTGGAACGTGCATGAAAGAAGGGGGTTTTGTTCTTTAAGATTGTGAGAATCAATGGATTCTTCACAACTCTTTGATGTCCTCCAAAACTGCAAAAAATCTTTCAAGCACCAAGCGTTTACTCAGTCATCTCACACTGTTGTGGAGAAGCAAGTTGTCAAACTGTGCATTAGTCTCTTCAAGAAATGATTTAAATTGACGATACTTACGGTGGCGTAGCAAAGGGGGGGCAAGGGGGTCTATCATGCCCCGGGCGCCACTCGCAGACGGGCGCCAATGTAAGATCCATATATTATATTAGTATATGTTTTAGAGGTGGATGCCAATATAAGGTCTATATATTATATTACTATATGTTTTTCAGGGGAGGGCCCCAATATAAGGTCTATATATTATATTACTATATTATTTTGTGGGGGGCGCCAATATAAGGTCTATATATTATATTACTATATGTTTTTAGGGGAGGGCACCAACATAAGGTCTATATACACTGCTGGCCACTGTAAATGCAACACCCTGAAGGAAACAAGCAAATAACATGAAATTTACAACATGCATTAGCGGAGGTGAGATATGCAAATGATTAGAATTTCAGCGCAGACGCACATCACGCGCGCCTGTGGCGCCACTTCAAAGCGCTATTTAGGGCTTGGAGATTTCGACAATTTCAAGTTCGGCAGTTGTGTTTTTCTTGTGTTTTTTTCAAAAAAACGATCAATTATGCCTCGTCGAAAACAGCGATCATCTTTTGATCAAGTATCCGAGTTCGACAGAGGAAGGATAGTGGCCTACCGAGATTGTGGATTATCTATCAGGGAAATCGGTATGCGTGTTGGACGAAACCAAACAACTGTAATGCGGATATGTGATCGTTGGATGCAGGAGGGTACGACGGACCGGCGTGTTCGATCGCATCCACCTCAGCGCACCACTTCACGTCATGACAGGCAAATTGTGCGCATGGCAGTGACGGATCGCTCAGTCACATCACGAACCATAGCACAGCGCATGCAGTCTGTAACGCATCATCCAGTGTCTGCGCGTACCATTCGACGCCGTTTACAGCAGAGTGGTCTGTCCGCAAGACGTCCATTGCTTTGTCCACCCTTGACGCAGAACCGCAGACGTCTCTGCCTCCAATCGTGCGATGACAGAAGGATGTGGACAGCAGAATGGAATGAAATTGTCTTTACTGACGAGTCACGCTTCTGTCTGCAACACCACGATGATCGCATTCGAGTCTGGAGACACCGTGAAGAGAGGATGCTGAACAGCTGCGTTATGCACCGTCACACTGGTCCTGCACCGGGTATTATGGTATGGGGCGGTATTGGATATCACTCTCGCACACCTCTAGTACACATTGCCGGTACTTTAAACAGCCAGCGCTACATCTCCGAGGTGTTGGAGCCAGTTGTCCTTCCTTACCTTCAGGGCTTGCCCACAGCCATATTTCAACAGGATAATGCGCGACCACACGTGGCACGCATTGTCCAACGGTTTTTCGTCAATCGCCAGATTGAATTGCTTCCCTGACCGCCTCGCTCTCCGGAACTTTCGCCGATAGAAAACATGTGGTCCATGGTTGCTCTACGATTGACCCAGATTCCGTCCCCAGCTGCCACAGCAGATCAACTTTGGCAACGTGTGGAAGCTGCTTGGTCTGCTGTACCCCAAGAACTCATCCAAAGTCTGTTTGAATCAATGCCGAGGCGTGTGGCAGCGGTGATCTCCAACAATGGCGGCTACTCTGGCTACTGATTTTGGCAGGAACCACACTTCACAGAAGTCTATAAATTTAATCATTTGATACTTGGTCAACATGCTACCTACAAAATAAATTTTGTTGTGATATCTCTTGTCTTTCTTGGTGTTGCAATTTGGGTGGCCAGCAGTGTATTATGTTACTATATGCTTTTCTATATATATATATATATATATATACTATATATATATATATATATATATATATATATATATATATATATATATATATATATTCAGGGTGTCCCATAAATACCACCCAAACTGTTCAAAGCCAGATTCCTCGTTGGGAGTACATAAAAAATGCCCAAAGAACTGTACCTGTACGACCCATAGTGTTCCAGAAAAATACGAAAAAAAGGTATGACGTCACATCCGGTGCAAGGAAAAAACACTTTATTTGACACATCAACAGCAGTATTTGCAAATATTTATAAAGGCAGATGTTCAAAGTGTCCGCCGTGCATATCGAGGCAGGCTTGAGCGCGCCGTGGAATGGATGACTGCACACGTCGCAGCAGCGCGGTGTCCACCGAAGTACAAGCAGCATGCGGACGAGCAACTAAGTCCGTTTTCGTAGTCACTACGTCTGGATACACCAATTCCTTCAGATGGCCCCATAGGGAAAAATCCAACATTATATATATATATATATATATATATATACAGGTAGCCCTCCTACAGCACGGTATCTTACAACACGGTTTCGCTCTAACATAATAAAAAAATTGCGAAAACTTTTCTAGAATACTGTATTTATACAGCACTAGATAACATGATTTTCGTTTAACACATTTAAAAACTAAATTACCTTAAAATAATGACGGGAAGGAATAATGAACTGTAGTGTCTTTACATGAAAATGTATAAACAAATTATAATTTATTCATTTATAACTCTATATCGATGTCATAGCGGAAAGCGTCATGCACAAACTTATTACATAAAAAGAGCATTGCAGTGAATTTTAGACGTATCCTATTCGAAATCAATTAATGTAATGGAAGCTTGGAAGCAATTTTCAGTTAAGCACGTCATCGACATTATATCTTTGTCGCTGTAAGAACTAAAATCATCAAACTTAAATGCATGCTGGAAGAGAATATGGCCATCTTTTCAGTTGAAATAGAATCGTCAGAAAATGAAATTGGTGGCATATTAGAACTTGCGAAATCAATCGGAGGCAAAGGTTTTGTGGATATGGCTATTGAAGACGTCCGAGATTTATTAGTGGAAGAAGTTGATGAAGCGGATTTGATGGAAATGGCATCCGAAACTGTAAATCATATCGATTCTGAGGACAATAGCACTGATGAAGATTGAGAAGTTAATAATTTAACACTAAATAAATTACAAGGAGGCCTAAGCTTAGCTGAAAATCTTGAATCATTTTTCTTGAATGCAGACCCTTCCGCTTAAAGAAGCCGAAAATTCAAAAGGGAGCTGAAAAATTGTCTATCTCCATAACGTGAAATCTACAATGACTTTGTAAGAACCAGCAAACAAACCAAAATTACAGATTTTTTTAAAGAGGATAGAAGGTGCAAAAACTCTAAATGAATAAAAAGGTTCTGAAAGTGAAGGTGATATCGTTCAACCGGAAAAACGTTCTCGTTTGACTGTACTGAGCATTGATGAGGAAGAAATTTATTAAATTAAGGTAGCATTAAATGAAAATAATATTTTTTGTTTCTTTTCGTTTTGTGTTATACATACATTTATATTTTTAATAAAAATTAAGTTACTTGTATGGAATTTAAAAAAAATTTTTGTTTTAATAAGTTTTCTGAACGTAACCCCCCCCCCCTTTTTTTTTGTACTGGCTCTGGGTCTCATATTACACGGTTTCATACAACATGGCATTTTCTAGGAACCTATTTATCGTGTTATAGGAGGGTTACCTGTATACAGAGCCTGACTAAGGCAGGGGCATACGGGGCAGTTGCCCCGGGCCCCCACATCAGAGGGGGGCCCCCAAATCTAATAGAAAGTTTAGTAATAAGTATTAAGTTCTTCATTACTGAAGTAGTGAAGCAGAGGGGGGCCCCCAAAGAGGTTTTTGCCCCGGGCCCCAATTAGGCTAAGTCGGGCCCTGCCTGTATATATACACAGTGCGTCAAATAAGTTTTAAGACTGGGTCTGTAAAAAGAAATGGAAACAAGAAATTAATATCTGTTTTGGTATTTTATTCAAAATAGGACCCTCCGGCTTCAATGCAGTTTTTACAGCGATTTATTGATGAATCGAAAGCTTGTTGTAAATCACTTTGTGGAATGGCCTGCAAAGCATGCGTCGAAGTTTCTTGTATGGTCAAAATATCCTCAAAATAACACCTTTTTAACTTCAGTTTAAGCTTTGGGAATAAGGAATAGTCACAGGTTGCTAAATCAGGTGAATACGGTGGATGGTTCAACACACAGACATTATTTTTTGACAAAAATCGATGAACAATCAGGGAGGTGTGACTGGGTGCATTGTCGTGTAAGAAACACCAACTGCTTTCAGTCCTATAGTCTGGGCGAATGTGATGAATTCTGGCCATCAAACTCTTTAAAACAGCTAAGTAGTGTTGACCTGTAATTGTTTGTCCAGTTGGAACAAATTCTTTGTGGATAATACCTTTACTATCAAAGAATGCAATGAGCATTGTTTTGATTTTGGATGGAACTTTTCTTGTTTTTTGGTTTGCGGTGAATTTGGTGACTTCCATTACGCACATTTTCGCTTTCTTTCAGGATCATATTGGAAACACCAGGTTTCATCACCTGTAACAATGGACTTCAAGAAGTTTGGATGTTTTCAGCGGCTGAAATAATCTCTCTGCAATGTGCACTTCTCATTGCTTTTTGTTCAGGGGTTAAAGTGTGTGGAACAAATTTAGCACACACTTTTGTTTTGCCCAAATCTTCATGCAGGATGGTTCGAATTGTATCTTTGTTGATGTTTAAAGAGTCTTCCAGCATTCTCAGTGATGCACAGCGATCGTTTGCTACGGAATTTCGTACTTTCTCAATAGCTTCAGAAGTCCTAGATGAAATTGGTCTTCCACAATGCTGATCATCTTCTACCGTATCTCTTCCGTCCAAAACACGTTTGTGCCACACAAAAACATTTGATATACTTAAACAACAGTCACCGTAAACTTGTTTCAGGAGTTGGTATGTTTCCGAAGCACTTTTACCAAGTTTTGCGTTAAATTTAATTACAGCTCTTTGCTCCATCTTAAAAAATCAACATGAAAAAAATTCACTTCTGTAATAAACGCTCACCTTCTTTCAACTACTTAACGAAATACGCACAACTTGTTAGCAGTGTGCCAGCAGACAATGGACGTTATGACGCATGCGGATTTACACTCACAGCACCTTTACAACCTGCGCTCTGGGACGAGTCTTAAAATTTATTTGACGCACTGTGTATATATATATATATTATGGGTACCAGAGATGCCCCAATGCGTTGTGTAAAATTGGGAGGTGAACTCCAAAGGTATCGATACGTTTATAAATAAAATAAGAATATTTATTTTACATTATTATACAAAGGTTAGTATACATATCATGAATGCATTTCTAGGCTAATTGAATTATATATATAAAGAATTAGGCCATGTTGTATCCGCTTCCTGCGGAAGAATCATTACGGGTCGAGAGAAATAAAGTTCAATTTATCAAAATTGATAAAAAAAACCAGCACTATTTGAAAGGGGAGAAACGACCAACCTGGGGACCTTTGATGAGGCAGCAGGGCATGGCATGGAGTCTTTTGGGGTACTTCTACCGGTGGAGGTCGCAGGTATCGGACGAAGATGATGGGGCCCTTCGGTGGAGGTTGAAAACGGTCATCTCCTTTTAGCGGGGCCGTCTTTCTTCTCTCCTGGCAATTGCGCAGCAGTCAAAGGACCCTCTTCACAGCTCGCCACCCAATCTCTCACCCTCTGCCTCAGTTCTCCTCGTTTCTCCCCAACCAAACTCGGGGTTCCTTTTCCCCCCTTTTTGGTTTTGACCCCACCCCAGGTCGGTTTCTCACTTAAATTTATTGCCGTTTCGAGTATTTTCTTCGTGGGCAGGATGATCCGACATCCCCACGGTTGACCCACGTGGTACTTTTATTTCCGCGAAGATTGGCCGTCCGTTGAGACTTTCCTGGAATTTCTTCCTACCGTCCTGAGGGTGCGATGTTTCTTGGAAATTGGAGCAGATGCATGTAATATGGCCTTTTTATGACCCGTAAACGTATTGACGGAAAAACAAAATGGCTATGATGTTGGAAGGAGTCGAAATATCCAAATTGTGGATCCTTCACAACATATACATATATTAATTATATATATATATATATTATATATATATATATATGTGTATATATATATGTGTGTATATATATATATTAATTATATATATATATAGTATATATGTATGTATGTATGTATATATATATATCTTGCCTTTATATCTTCAAAAAGCTCAAATAGCATCCGTACGGGGGGGGGGGGGTCTATACGAATCTCGGGAATAGTGGAACTGCTCTCTGCCTCCATAGAGAGTTCAACACATTGATAGTATGGCATTTCTGCCTTCCTTTCATATACAGGGTGAACCAAAAGTTCATAAAAACTTCAAAAATTCATAAATATGGAATAAATTATGATAAAGAAGTGCAGTTTGCCAGAAAGGGCTCACAAGGAAGTCGGATTATTTTTAGCAGCAAAATAAAAATTTAAAAAGTCCCTGGTAGAGTCACTGGTCCAACTTTGCGAGCACTGCTACTGCCCGTGGACGATTCCACCGCCATATCATTCATAACGGTTTCCACCGCAGTAATGCGGCCCTCCGCCGACGAGGGTCTTCCACATCGAGGGCGTTCCTCCAAAACCGTGTATCACGGTCTTTTATTGCAAGATTGATTTTCATGATTCTGCTGAATCTTTCGCATGTCAGCGCCTTCTACCGGTGACCTTTTTAACTTTAAAAACTTTTTTAAAAACCTTTTTGAAAACTTTTTTTTTGGGGGGGGGCTGCTAAAAAAAATCCGACTTCCTTATGAGCCCTTTCTTGCAAACCGCACTTCTGTATCACAACTTCTTCCTTTTTTATCAGTTTTTAAAGTTTTTACGAACTTTTGGCTCGCCCTATATGTCCGCAAACGAGCTGTGTCCGTTAGTTGGGGTCTTATTGTGCATCTATCTCTAAAGCTCTTCAAAATATCAGCTATTTGCATGAACCCATGACATTTATTAACTCTGAAAAATGTTAGCATGACAAATACCTGTCCATTCATCCATTTTCCATATCACTCAACTGAATGTTAAAAATAGTGACCTACAATCCGAAAGACAAAAGATTTTACGGGGTCCTTTTTTTTTTATTTTTCCGAGATCAATGTTACAGGAACACTTGCACGGCTTCTTCAGGGGCTTCCGCGAATCGCGGTCCGGGCGAAAACGAAAGATAACTGTTGCCACGCGATGAGATCCCCGAATTAATACTATTTCGCAATTTTGGTAGTTCTCAACGCCGTTCAACTTGTAATAGAAATTCAGTGCGGTGGGATTCACGAATCGCCGACAGCTGAATGCAATTTTTTTCTTGGATTTATTTATCGATCGGATTCGTAAATGCTGAAGGTTGTAATAATTTCGAAACTGCCTCGGGAATTTATCGTTATTATATTTTACAGGTGCAAACTGCAAACGAAGAATATTCTGAGAGCGGTTGCGTACAGAAATTTCGGTTTTGTGAACAAGTTGTGAAAATGGCGCAGAAATTCGAAATCCGAACAAGGAAATAATTCGTGAAATTTTTAAAAGATTTAGCCCGTTTTTGAAGTTTTATGTGTAAGTATGAAGGATACAAGTTAGGATTTATAATGCTTTTAAACGTATTAAAGCCCATGTTATATTAAAAATGAAGGTTTATGTCTAGTAATGACTACTTTTTTACACATAAATTTCGTTGTGGATAGAACTCATTAGCAGCGAAAAAAAATTCCAAAAATTTAATTATTTAGATTTTTTTTATCTATTCAACAAAAGTATACTTTTAGATCTATTAATAAATGAATATCTGTATATTTTTTATATATTCGAGAAAGGTATGCAATGTGATTCCCACGCCATTTTTATATTTATCTTGACTTTTAATCGCAATTTATAGTAATTATATGCGAGATTTTTAATACAATATAAATAATCAATATTTACTGAATTTTTTTAAAAATAAATAATCAAAATTCACCGGACATTTACACGTGATATTTAATAAAATATAAATAATTAATACTTACCAAAAAATTTTTAACTTTATAAAAGTATTTTACTTCTAAACTGTATGAACAAATTTTCTTACCTTAAGAGGTTTTAATTTGCGTAAATTGTTCATGAATCCCATATGAACTTTAAAACTTATATACAAAAAATATTATATATTACAAATTAATAATAATATACAATTATATTAATTATTATGCAATTATATTAATTATAATATACAATTATATTACAAATTAATTATATATTACAAATTATATACTTTAAAAATTATGGACAATTTATTTTGACAAAATTTCAACTTCACATATATTTTATTTTATTTTATTTTATTTTTTTACATTCCACTCGTTTGAGAGGATATAGTTGTTGATAGAAAATGTTTTAAATAATTCTAGTACAGGTACAATTAAACTATTTTATTCTTTCATTTACACCCGATAGAAAACATGATAATATTTATTTCAATTTTTCTTACAATCTGCCTGTTTTACTGCCTAAAAAGAGTATTTTTATGGGCAATTTATAGATCCAAATACAACATTACTGACTGATTTATGTAGCAGTTTGTTAAAAACATTTTTAGAATAAACTAATCAGAAATAGTCAGCACAATAGTGCTTTGTATTATTTTTGAAAAGAAATAATGTAACACTTTGAATCAAATTAATTATACCTAATTTTATAGACTGGATGTCTTCACGAAATTAAGATTTTTTTTTTCACAATTTCTTTAAAATTTTTTAAAAGGAAGTTATCGTAACGTACCACTTCTTGGATTGTTAATATTTTAGTTAATTTTTATTTAGCTGACATTTTAGCTAATTTTTTGCAAGTTAATCCCTGTTTGCAATCTGCGTAAGTTAAAAAAAGAAGTATCAGAGTATATGAAAAAACTTATAGAAGTTGAATAAAAAGACATTAATTCATAAATAGGGATGTGAACCTTCTTCAAATCGCGTGAGCTAAGGGCGATGATTGATTCCTATTGGTCCCCGCGTAACCAATACAGATCATACATTTTCTTGAAGTAGAAAAGACGGATATTTGAATTAAATCTTTAATCTTTCACTTTGCTGTGAAACTTGAGAGGGAAGACAATAGAATAAGGTCAAGATGCTGAATTGGATCACGTTTGAAAGTCAAAAGCAGGAGTATTATGTAACCTGAAAATCGGCTCAAGGGTGTAAAGTGGCGGAAGAGACGAAACTGCTCTCTTAGCTTAGTTTTTACTAGTTTCTTACCGGGCAGTGAGTAGTAAATGAATATCACATTTGCATGCTTTTCGCCTTTCCGACAATAGCATTTCTTCTTACATTGTTACAGCGCTAAATAAGCAATTTTTTTTCCGTATTTGGTAAAATCTTTTACAAAAAATATTTGCGAGATTTTAAATGTAAAAGAGAATTTAACGTAAAGTGCCTCTACAGACAGAGAGACAAACGATGATTTGGTAATCAATACTTTGCTGAAGTGTGCTTGTGTTCAAATGATTTCCCTTTAAAGTACTTTTCGTAGTAGAAGACGGCAATTCGAAATGCTTTTCCTAAACACTGTAAATCAATGAATACACTCATGGATTTGGACGAGCATGAGGCGGTACGCGCGTATGAGTCCTAATGCCATATGCATGATTCCGCGAAAAGCCATCGCGTGGATTATTCTGACTATGGCTATCGTGACTATGTTATCCTTGGTGCTCATAGAGGTGAGAAGGATAGTCGCCCTTCGAAATCTACCCAAGAAGGACAAGAAGGCGAATTCGGCCCTGGCGCTCCACACCACGTCTCTCAACCTATCGGGTGACGCATTCACCCAGTCCATCCGGGACTCGGAGGACGAGGACTCGAACCTCTTACTGACCAAGTCGAGTTGGAACTACGGGGCGGTCGAGGCCCTGTTCGGGGACCATCCCCAGTGCTCGGAGAGGCCTTACCTCCTGATCCTGGTGACGTCGTCGCCGGAGAACTTCGAACGCCGGGAAGCGATCAGGAAATCGTGGGCTTGTGCGGAGAAGTGGACGCTCCGGCAGCCCAGGCTGAAGTCCATGGCTTTGTTCCTGGTCGGGAGGTCCTCCTCGAAATTTCTTGACATACTCCTGAAGAACGAAAACGATATAGCGGGAGACATTCTTATGGGTAAGTGAACTGCATTGCACTGTGATTATGTTTATGTGAAAATACGTGTGTGGTCTTTTAATTATTTTTTTTAATTTCGCCATTGCTCTTTTGTTTTGTACTTTTTGCAATAGATGGCGCCACATTTACCCAAGCATCACTATTTTTTTAGTTCGTTGGCTCTATTCCATAATACGAATAACAGGGTTTAACCGAATTTTAGGAATTCCGCCAAGTAAGCGATGTAACAGCCGAATGTGACCATTTATTGTCTGTTATAAATTTTCTTCAGATTCATTACAGTATTTAAAATTCTCATATTCTGAGAATAAAACCTTGCTTTCTCAATTTAATGTTATTTTTCGTTTTTATATGTGGGTTTTTTAAATCTAAATGGAAAAATTTAATTACAAAAATTTTTAGTATACATGGAGCCACATGAGCGTTTGCCTGAGCATTACTATTTTTTTAGTTTGTTGGCTCTATTCCAGAATACGAATTACCGGGTTTAACCGAATTTTAGAAAATTAGCCAAGTAAGAGATGACATCGCCAAATGTGACCGTATGTTGTCTGTTATAAATTTTCTCCAGTTTCATTGTAGTTTTTTAGATTCTCATATTCTTAGGGTAAAACTTACTTTCTTTCTCGATTTCTCTATTTTGTTGTTGTTTTTAACGTAGGATTACGTTCCTCAATAACGATCCTCCGGATAGAAAAAATTAAGAGTCCGTCGCGAGTTATAATTTTCGCAGCGCGCCAAACCCAGTTGCAGCAAACTATTAAACAGAATAGTACCAAAATGCGTCAAAAAAAAAAAAGGTAAGCAAACGATAAGTAATCCTACGTTAATAACCCGCGGTAGTTTCGTTAGAGGACACTACCTGAATTTTTTGTTTGTTTGTTTTTATATGCTTTTTTTTTTTTTAGTCTAAATTAAAAAAATTAATTTAAAATTTGTTACTTGTCTTTTTCTTTCGGAGGGGGGATTAAGTGTGTTAGTTAAAGAGTTAAAAAAATTTCTTTAGTTTCTTTTAAGTTCTCTCTCAATTTAATTCATTCAGGTTTTGTTAGGCCTTCTCTTACTGTGTTTCCGTAAGTGCTTTAAGTGTTCTTTTAATTCCCCTTTTGTTGCCAGTTTTTTTATCTCGCAGTTTTTTATCTTACAGTTTGCTTGCTTCTTATATGTGTTTTTATTTCATTTCACATTTTTTAGCTAGTATTCATAAATTTTGTGCCCTGAACTATGCATGTTTTTAAACAACATTAAGCGATTTCTATTTTTAAATTATGGCCTTTTCTTTATAAAAAGAAATGCGTACTAAAATTCTTTGAGATTGTCTCAACCAATTTCTACAGTCGCAACAATTCAACAAATGTCTACAGCCGCAAATTTTGGAATACCAGCATGCGCGCGTGGCAAAAAGTGCAAAGTCTCTTTCAACCTTAGTTATTCCTTTTGTAATATACTTTTTTTTCAAATTGAAAATAATAATTTTGCGTTTTATGACAAGATATAAAATGTTGATTTTGATGAGATATATTTATAATTAAAGGCCAAAGAATGAAGATACAATCTCGCTTATTTCTAAGCTGTCCGGTTTATTGGAACTAAGGACAACTTGCGAATGGATTCCTATTATGTCCAAAAACCTAAAAAACAATGAGGTTGTCCACCTTCGTGATATGCGAGATACGTGTAATAGCTGCACATTGGATCGACTACATCAACTCCTGCTTTCGTCGTATTTTTAAGTGTAGATTATTATTTTAAGTGTAGTATTGTTTTAAGCTTAAAAATTTAATTTTTAAAAAAATCTATGAATTTTTCAAAAATCTTTCTTAGTGCACCCCTACACTATAAGAAGAATCGCCATGCAAAATTTCAGCCCTCTAAGTCCAGCGGTTTGATCTGTGCTTTATCTGTCAGTCAGTCAGTCACGGAACTGTTTTATATATACTGTCCGACCACAGTACGAAGAACCACGGTTGACATAGTGCCAAGACGATTCTATTCACCCTGTAGGTAAGGCTGCTGAGGAAGGAGGGGGAAAAGTCTCGTATTCTCTCGACATTCTTTAGAATTGGTTACTAACTGCATTCAGACCCTGATTTTACATTAGGCCCGGTAGGCCCGGGCCTAGGGGCCCCCGAATGTTGGGCGGCCCCCCCAAAAAATTTTAATTTTAAAAGGAAAAAAAAAGAAAAATTTCCCAATTCAATTTTTTTTTATTTTACCTTTTTCAATAGCAATTTTTTTATATATCCTTTCAAATTTGATTGATTGATTGGTTCATCATAAGTATGTTATAGTGTATATAAGGGATTAAGAAGTTTTTCTAGTTGCATTGTATTGATGTTTTAATGGTGAAGTTAGTATGTTGTATTGCTTTTTGTTATTTGATAATATTCTAGGCTTCTACGCTTCAAATAGCCAATTCTTGGTAAAATGGTACTTTCCCAATGATTCATGATTATTTTTTAGTGTCAATTTTGGAAATTTTAAGCCACATCAGTATTAGGGGGGCCCCCATCCCAAGTTGTGCCTATAGTCAAGAATTTTCTAAATCGGGCCCTGACTGCATTTGCTTGCTTTTTCCTTGTCTGTTATTTTGATTATTATATTAAAATTAATGG
The DNA here is from genome assembly GCA_907164885.2 of Dolomedes plantarius. Classification (NCBI taxonomy): domain Eukaryota; kingdom Metazoa; phylum Arthropoda; class Arachnida; order Araneae; family Dolomedidae; genus Dolomedes; species Dolomedes plantarius. The sequence continues at coordinate 105,338,018 of OU015503.1, forward strand.
ATCCTTTACCCAACACGACTGCTCGGAATAAGCCGTTCCGTAGTGATTGTAAACGTATAATACACAATGTAATTAAATTGTGTGATAAAGAAGCACTAGAAGGAAATGTTATTGTTCCATTTTCGCAATCCCTAAAGAGAGCTATTGAAATGACCGAGATATCAATGTCCAGTGTAAAAAGAATACGCAGAGAAGCAAAGGGTGAAGAAACTCCAAAATTTGATTCTCCGAGGAAACGTCAGAAAAAAAGAACCACCGAAAACGTAGCTTTAGATAATTTTGATTGCGATGTAATTCGAAGAACAATTCATGAATTTTATGCTGTCCGTAAAATAGTACCAACAATTCAATAGTATCAACAATAGCTCTCATGTGTTTCATTAGAAAATATGTATGGGAAAAGGGATGGTGTGATTGAAGATTTGGTTGATCCTCTGCAAATAGATATTTCAGACACGGACAGTGATTCGGATATTTCATCAGATGAATATTAGATTTTTCATTGATTTTATTTGATAGTTTTTGATACAAAAATAAAAATAAAAATATTTTTTTACCGATCACTGATGTATTTTTTCTGCAGCTCTTATAAATATCGCAGTGAATGTAAATATACCATTTTTAAAATTTATTTAATTTACAATAAAATGCATTTTTTAAATCTAGATTTTTAATTATCACACAAGACTGAAATTATAAATTTGTATCTCATATTCACACTTCGATTATTTGTAAAATTATGAGAAAGATCTTAAATTCATTTTAAATTTTTTATTGCTAATCACAAAAGATTGAAAATTTTGAGTTGTATATCCTAATTATTTCTGCAAATTGTAAAACTGTGAATCAAATATATTATTTTTATTGCATTATATATATATATTTATGTTATTACAATATATCACTTAAAAATGGAATTTTTCAAACCCTCACTTTAATATGTTTTTCGGTTTTTATTTATACATTCAATCAAAAGAAAAATTCTGAAAAAGAAAGTTGGTTGAAAACATTCTTTCGCAGTTCTTAAACAAACACACCCGAAAATATCCACTCCTATAACACTCCTATTTTTTAAATAGATTTGCTTCTTTCTTTTTATTATTTTGAAAGTATTATTCACATATTCGATCAAAAATAAAGTTTTAAAAATAATTTTAAAATTGCGGACAAAAAGCAGTCTGAAATACATTCCGTATTTCATAAACAAACACATCCGAAAATATGACGTTTTCCCCTATTTTCTAAGTAGACTAGCTCTTCTCGCGCATGCGTAACAGCTTCCAGGGACCTTGCTTCCGTGGTCGGACTGTATAGATGTGAACATTAAATTTTAAAAGGATATCTACAAATCTGAACCGGATCAACGGGGGGTCAGATAAACGAGGTTTTACTGTAGCTGTATTTTGTATGACAATATCGATAAAACAGTTTAAATTAAAACATGGAACTACGTTATTGAAGTAGAAAAAAATTCGATGGTTTATTGATTACAATCGTTCAACTTTGAGATCCGTTTCTGCAGAACTGATTCGCATGGAGTTGGTTCACTTTTAACTGTGAACCTTCCTTATGTTCATTCATTTCATGTGTAAAAAAAATTTTAAGAATATTTGTTAGGCTGCCGGTATGATAAAAAAAATCCTCAAGAGCTGCAAATAATACATTCAAGTTTTTAAAAAAAATAGTTCTAAAAAACGTTAGCATACGAAATGCCAAATGGGAAAAAAATATTTTTTTAAACGGATGTTAAGACTGCTGTGTACTAACCCTGTTGTTCACCTCAGTGTTAACCTTTGGAGAAAATGTGTCTACTGTTTACAGCTACATAAATGCTGATAATCTAATAAAAATAGTATTTTCATATAAACCTGAAACTTTTCTTCACCTTGCAACAAGATTCATTTTGTAAATTGCATCCACCAAAGGAATTGATGAGTGTTTAAGGCTGCTATGTACTAACCCCATTGGATTCGCTCACCTCAATGTTAACCTATGGAGAAAATTTGTCCACGGATTGCCGACTTGGATTCAAAGATTTTTTATAAAAAATTGTACTCCGTCATAGAGAAAAAAATTTTACATTTATGTACATTTTTCGTTTTTTTTTTAAATGCAATTAATATTTTAAAATTTAAATTATTCGGGGAAAAATCTGGTATAGTGTGCTTTAAACGCTCGTAAATTCCTTCGGTGGACAAATTTTATAAAATGAATGCTGTAGCGCTTTGCAGAAAAGTTCAGGCTATCTGACAATACCAATTTTATTTGATTATCAGCATTTATGTACCTGTAAATAGTTGACAAAAATATATTTTAAATAAAAAATTTGGGGGCAGCGCGTAACCCCCCCTATAGAGAGAGAGCCATTACAATCCCTCAAAATGTCAATCCTAAGGGAGGTGGAGTTCTCGAACTGTCAACTGGACTCCTCCCACCACAAGAGTCTGCAAGAAGAGGAAAAGGGAAATACAATTTTTTTTTCTTAGTCCATAGCAGCCTTAACCAATTACAAACCTCCAAACGATTAGCTATGAAATTGTTAAGGCCTGTGATTGGTTTAAAATATGCCAATACGAGCAACGTTGACGCTGACGGATTCTATGTGAATAGGCCCTTACATAATGGAACAGAGTTTGAAGGCGCGTCCGCATTTCCATCACTTAACCGCAACTGCATCATATATCGTATCAGAGGATACAATGAGATGATACGGAGGCTTATTCAACGTACGTCTCCGTATCTTTTAAACCCTGCGTTTTATTAGATTAGATACGACACGTTTGCATAGCGCTGTTCCTCTGAAATACCTCCACTTGATTTATAATTGACCTGTTGTAAAATAATTACCATTTATAGTTGCGTATCATTAGTCATGTATCAGCATGATTATTTTGGGTGTGCATATCGCATCTGCACAGCATACAGCTAAAAGTAATTTACATGTGCAATTTTTCATTCACAATTATATAATCCATTGAAAATAAAGTCAAATCATTCGGTAGGCGGAGCTGTGAACCATCAAAAAAAATTTTTTTTCTTGTGAAAAAAAAATAGTTTTAATGTTTTTGAAAAAAATATGAAGTAGATTCTTTTAAATCGAACTTTCACAGCTTGAATGGGTAACTTCAGTTGACGCCTATGATCTTAATGTTTTAAACTATCTTTCAATTAAATTTAATCGATTTCGTACGTTTGAAATTGTCCCTTTTAAAAAGTCATTTCGTTTTCCCCAAATGTAATGTCATTTCGTTCTTGACAGGAAATAACGACAGTTTAAATAATGATCTAGTGGTACATATACAAGATGCGTCCATAAAGTAACCGGACAAATTAAAAGATCAAACGATAAAGGGCCTGTTCACATAGGAGTCCGTTGCGTTGCGTTAAGGAAAAGATGACGTTGAGACGAAAATAAACCAATCATAGGCCTCCAAACGATTAGCAATGAACTTTTTAACGCCTATGATTGGTTTATTTTCGTCTCAACGTCATCTTTTCCTTAACGCAACGCAACGGACTCCTATGTGAACAGGCCCAAAGAAAAAAAAGGTGAAAGAATAATCGCCTGACTAGAAAGAGTGACATCTCAACTTTTGTTAAAGCCAGTTTAAACTGGTTATTTAGTCGTTTGCATATCAAAACGCCGTAGTAATTTTCATTTACTGAGAAGGCGTTGTACAATAAAATTTGCCGCGGAATAGAAGAACGTTGTATCATTAAATTTTGTCACAAATTAGGTAAATCTGCTACCGAAACTTTAGAAATGATTCGAACAGTATATAGTTATGCATTGTTATCAAGAATACAAGTGTATGAGTGGTACAGCCGCTTTAAATGTGGGCGAGAAAGCATTGAAGATGCCCTTCAATTTCAAAGAATGGGGAAAATGTGGAGAAAATTCGTTCTTTGGTAAAAGGTGATAGACGTGAAATAACGCAGCAACTTTCAGACATGCTTGGGATAAGCAAAGAAAGCTGTAGGTTAATTTTAATTGAAAATCTGAAAATGAAAAAAGTTTGCTCGATTTGTGCCTCGGATTTTGACAGAACAGCAAAAAGAAGACAGAAAAGCTTGTTGTGAAGATTTGCTGACTACTGCGCAACAGGACAGCAATATCTTAAAGTGTATTATAGCAGGAGATGAGACCTGGTGTCTACAATACGACCCAGAAACAAAAAGACAAAACGCACAGTGGAAAGGACTTATTCACTACGAATTTGTTCCTGAAAATCAAACAATTAATCAGAATTTTTACAAGGAGGTGCTTTTTCGATTAAGAAACAGGATAAGGCGAGTTAGGAACTGTTTGATTCTGGGCAATGGTTTCTTTTACAAGATAATGCTAGGCCCCATACAGCAATTTCTGTACAACACTATCTTGCTAGGCATTCAATTACAGTGATAAATCACCCACCATATTCTCCCGACTTATCGCCAGCTGATTTTTTTTCCTTTTTCCGAAGTTAAAGATGGCCATGAAAGGACAGAGATTTGAAGACGTCTCGGATATTAAATCAAACGTTACGCGTATTTTGCGAACGCTTAGTTCCAACGCCTATAAACAATGTTTCGATTACTCGAAGAAACGCTGGAAAAAATTGTATAGACTCCTTTGGCGATTATTTTGAAAGAGATAAATTAATTTGAAGGTGAGCAATATTTTTCTTATTTATAAAACAATGTCCGGTTACTTTATGGGCATACCTTGTATATTTTTTAATCTTTCAAATCATAAGGTGACTGAAAAATGTGCAATTATTTCACGAGTTTGTATAAGTAATATTTTTGAGAGGAAAATTATTTTTATTTACAACTAGCTGAAAACCCGGGCTTCGCTACGGAGTACATTCAAATTAAATACAACGGTCAACGTATGCAATTTATGCCAAAAAATAAATATATATATTTATAATAAATGCGATGATCAATGTATACAATTGATGTAAAATATATATATATTTATAAAAAAATTGTAAGGGATATGCATTTTTTTTGGATAATATCCAATCGTCTGCTGCATTAGAAAGAGAAAAAAATATTTTTTTGTCTATTTAGTTGTTACGCACGTGACGATAAATTTATTGAAAGTACCAGAAAAAGAAATCACGTGATCGGCATTTAATAAATTAAATTCTAAAAATTAATCTTTAAAAATTCACCAAAAATCAGGAAATGGAGGTAAAAATTCGAAAAAATTTTCATTTTAATGGAATTTTTATGATCTTTCTCGTGATATAAATTTTTTAACCCTCAATGTATTATTTTAAATGCAAACGTAAAAAAAGTTTAAAAAACCACTTAAAAATTTAATTTTAAAAAATCTAAGAAGAATTTTTGAAAAATCTTTCTTAGTGCACCCCTACACTATTAGAAGAATCGCCATGCAAAATTTCAGCCCTTTAGGTCCAGCGGTTTGGTCTGTGCGTTGAATGTCAGTCAGTCAGTGAATGAATGAGTCAGTTACGGAACTGTTTTATATATATAGATTAAGGTCTGTTTACGTTGAAATGGTGCAAAATTTCGAAACTTTTATTATTGCTCTGTTTCAAATGCCAATCTTTTAGGATTCTAAAACTGCTTTACTTTTATTCGTACGATCATTGGATAAGAACTTATGGCCAATTGAATAAACCGAAATCTATATTTAAAAACCGGAAACAGCATCTTTAAAAGAATTTTCTAGAAAACTCATTTTTCAGTTATTTCTGTAAACGAGAAAGTTAATTATTTTAAAAAATTTCAATATATTTCAATGAAATTTTGCAATAGTGTTTTACATATTACTCTGTTTTGAACTAAAAGCTAAGCTAAATGTGTTAATTTAATCATTCTACAGGTACTTGTACTTAAAAAAAGATAATTTTTTTAAAAATCAGTGTTTTTTTTCACTTTTTCAATTCCTACTATTAGTTCACACTCTCCCTATATATATCTTGTTCAAATTTTCAATCGTTAATAAAATACTTTTTATTCATCCACTCAAGTTGAAATACATTTTTTTAAACTTGTAGTGGATGACACTTGATGTTAATACAGTTTTTTCAAATATTAATTCATTAATTAAATTTAATTAATCGATTTTAGTTTTAGACCTAGAGCGTATCTTGCTCTTGAATAGTAATTTCCCTGTTGTTACTCTGTAAACGGTAGCACTGCGGTAGCGCGGGCTCCTCCCGTCCTGTAGGTTGCGGGATCGAATCCCCAACCTGACAAACTTTTTCTCTCTCTTTCCCCCCCCTCCTAATCTCGCACAGTAGGCAAGGTTCTGGCAGACAATCCTTTTTTTCAACTCCTACTATTAGTTCACACTCAAATTTTTCTTTGTTGATCTATATACATGTATAAATATGCTATGTATAAATAGGAATAAGTAGGAATTGACTTTAAAAAATTTTGTTTTTATATTACTTGTTTTGGTATATTTCAGTGATTTTCGGAAATATTATAAAAAATGTTTCTTCAGAACATAGGTATCACAGTAGTAGTATATAGTACAAAGGAAGTTAAAATATATTGAGTTGATTGCAGCTTAGAGTGTCTGACGTAAGCACTCCATTGTACTAAAAATTTATAAAAAATTCCTTCTATTTACAATGCTGTGAAATGTTTACCAAAAATTATATTTGTTTTCATGATTTCATATCGCATTTGAACTAAAAACGTGTGTATTTAATCAGTACTGTATATTTTTGGGGGAAAAAAAGAAAAAAAGAAAAAAAACTAACCCTATTGGATTCGCTTAAGGTCAAGGTCAAGGTCAAGGTAGTTCGTTTCACGTAGTACTTGGCTAAACACAGAGGTGCTTGCCTTAAACTACGAACGGAAAGGAAAAAGTTAACATCAGGATGGGATTCGAAAATAAAATTGGCCGAAAGGCGACATAAGTTGGAAGAAGAAAAAGACACGGTTGCCGCGTAGATCAGAACTCTCCAGGCAGACACCGGTGCGAGACATCCGTTACCACAAAATGTTGTGGCAAAACGATGAACGATAAGGTACCTTGACAATGACAGTTGACTTGCAGAGGAGAAATTAACCCTTCAGCGGGTGCGCCAATTTTTAGAACACCAGCAGACACAAAGTGCAACGTCTCATTCAACCTTGATTATTCCTTTTGTAATATACTCTTCCTTTTTTCAAACTGAAAATAATAATTCTGAGTTTTATGACAATATATAAAATGTTGATAATAATGAGATATATTTATAATTAACCTTTTCCTTACGGGGTGGGATAGCATGTATCCCAAGAATGAATGAATGAATAAATAAATTAAATAATATATATATATATATATATATATATATATAT
>OU015503.1:105350328-105725979 GCA_907164885.2 Dolomedes plantarius
CTTTTGAAAGCATTTAATGTGATAAAAAAATAACTGTAAAGAATAGTTGTTCGTTACTCCAAAGTCTAAAGCGCCCTCTATCGACATTTTTTTTTTACTTTATCTTTAAATTTATTTTTTAAGAAAAAACTGACAAAAAGAAAAATTTCAGCTAAAACCGCTAACGAATTGACCCATTTTTCCGCTTTTTATAATCATTTGAAATTTCGGACCCTAAACTTTAATGGCGTCTATCTCCTTTGGAAGACGTTTGGGACCCTAAGTTTCTTATATAATATTGTTTGTCTTGATGTGTACTATCACCCCTTAAAGTTTTGCCCAAGAGTTTCGTTACACCCTGTATATATATATATGTGTGTATATGTATATATATATATATATATATATATATATATATATATATATATATATATATATATATATATATATATATATATATATATATATATATATGTATATATGTATATATATATATATATATATAAATGATAATATTAATGTAAACTTTCTAGATATTAATATTAAATTAAGTACTAACAATAAATTTACTTATGACTTATACGACAAAAGATCTGACTATAATTTTAATATTGTTAAATTTCAAAATTATCTAACCTGTTTACATAAATCTGTTTTTAATAACATTATTGTAAATCAGTTAGTTCGTATAAATAAGCTATGTTCTAAAGACAATAGGATTAAGCATATTATAGACTTGAAAGCTGTGCTAACTCGTAATAATTACCCAGTAAGTCTACCCAAAAACATAATTGGTTGTTTTTGTTTTAATGAATAGTTTGTTCTGTTGCATTAATAAGTTAAACATAACAATAGGTTAAAATAAAAATAATAACTACTAAAAACAAAAATAAAAATCATAAGAAAAATAAAAAAATTAACTCATAGTAGTAACAATAATAAAAACTAAATAAATAAAGGAATAATAGTCTTAAAATATGGTAACCTAAGTAAGTCTGTAACTGAGTATCCACTACCTCAATGGTTGCAAGTTATATGACGTCAGTCATCTTGCGGTTACAAGTTCTTAACTTCCACTCTGACTAGCGCCAGGCTTGGTGTTCTTTGGTTAAGTACTTTTATTCAAACTTATTCAATTCTTCTGTTAATAATGGATTGTACGGTGTCTGAGTGTGTTTATTTAATAGATCATACTCATCAGAAACAATCCATTGGTTTTTAGACAGTATTGACACCGCTGATGAAGAAATGCTGTCAAAAACCTTATTCATTCTTTTCTTTACATGTTGGATGTTCCTGGCTTCAAGTAGCTTTAGAGCTATTACTGGTTTTCTCTTTCATCTTATTCTTATTTATGTATATATATATATACATATATATCTATATATATATATATATATATATATATATATATATATAGATATATATATATATATATATATATATATATATATATATAAATATATATATATATATAACCCCCTTAATGGCCGTTCTTACAAGGGGTGTATGGAATTCTAAAGAGGGAATCGGAAAAATGGACCCCGTAAGGTAAAGGTTAAAGGCCAAAGAATGGAGATACAATCGGCTTATTTCAAAACTGTCCAGTTTATTGGAACTAAGAACAACTTGCGAATGGATTCTTATCATGTCCAAAAACCTAAAAAACAATGAGGTTGTCCATCTTCGTGATATGCGAGATACGTGTAATAGCTGCACATTGGATCGACTACATCAACTCCTGCTTTTGTCCTATTGTAATGCAGTATAATCGCTGTTTTACCACGGTTAAATCACGACTAACAATGAATAGAAATGAATACATGGGTAAGAAAATCAGACCTTCATTAGAAAAGGGTGTAGCTATAAATATAAACTGCTTAGAACATTCAAACCTTACAAGTAAAAACAAACCATTCAAAATTACGAAAATTTTGCACTTTGTACTCGGGCGCGACCGCAAACTTCATCATGCCGATTACATACGCAAAGAAGAACTACCCGAAGGCCTACAACTACTGCAGACGGCGGGGTAAGCATATACAACCTCTGACAATAAAGTTCGGTGAATGAAGTCAGAACGGCCGATCTGGCAACACTGGCGAAACAAAACTCTGCACCTGCGTAGCGGTAGCTGTTGACCATCTACCCCCACCGTTGTTCAGTTGAGCGTCGTTTGTGTTCCGTGTAAGACTTGTTTTACAAAGTGCTTGTTTAGTGCGTTTGTTCCGTGCGACAAATCGTTACCCAGAATTTAGGGATGAGAAAAACGTGTTGTCGTTTTGTGCCACATCACTTGGATGACGATCACAAGCAGGCACGTTTAGAGGTTTCACAGGATTTTGTCGAAACGACGGATGCGACACTAAACTTCTTGAACTGTATTGTCACTGAGGATGAGTCCTGGTGTCTCAGGTACGACCCTGAAACGAAACGGCAAAGCATGGAATGGCGTTCTCCTGCATCACCTCGTCGGAAAACGGTCAGAGCAGAAAAATCACGCATCAAAACGATGCTCATCACCTTTTTTGATAGTCAAGGCATTATTCACAAGGAATTTCTATCTGAGGGCACGACGATGAGTGCTGAAGGGTACATTGAAATTTTGACCCGTTTCATGAAACGTCTATGAAGGGTACGACCCCAGTACGCACAGCAAGGTTCATGGTTTTTTGTTCACGACAATGCTCGCCCACACACAGCCAATATCGTCAAACAGTTCCTGGCAAAAAAGGGGGTGGTGCAAATTGAACATCCACCATACTCGCCAGATCTCAATCCTCCAGACTTCTTCCTATTCCCACAACTCAAACTCGCTTTGAAAGGAAAGAGATTTGACGATATTCCTGACATCCAACGAAACGTGACGAGACTTTTGAACTCCATCCCAAAAGAAGAGTTCTTGCAAAGTTTCCAGAACATGTATAGCAGATGTCAGGGGTGCATAGTTATGGGAGGTGACTATTTCGAAGGACAGTAAGGTAACTTTCGTTAATATTTCATCTACGTTAATGTTACAGGACTATTCGCCGAACTTTATCGTCAGACCTTGTATTTGATGTTACTGGTAAACATGTGGTCGCATTTGAGCTTAATTCGGAAACTTTGACTCAACTTAACAATACTGCTAGCAAACGGTCCTCGGACCAAAGTGTGGAAACTCCTAAGAAATTTAGCAAACCACCAGCGAAATTAACTGTAAAAACTAAAGATCAGGCTGCTCAACCTGAAATTGTAACTGATAATAAATTTAGCTCCCCTGAGGAGGAAAATCTAAATACTGATGAAGTAATTGAAAATAATTCTAGTGAAACTAAACCAATTAAAATCAAACCAATAACTATTTGTAAGACTGGGGATTTTAGATCTATTCTAGAAAAAAAATCGCTCTTAGTGAAGAAAGGAAGTACGAAGCCAGAGGAAATGTTATTCAACTTTTACCGAATAACACAAAATCTCATGAAAACATCATTCAGTTCCTGGAGGATAACGGCATTCAGGAATCCTCCCTGCCACTTAACTACGTTAAACCAATTAAGGTTGTAATTAGAGGTCTCCCAATCGAATTTGAAAGCGAGGAAATATCGGAATCACTAAATTATGAAGTCTTAAAAGTTGTGCAATTTGTCAGTAGAAAAACAAAAAAATCAATTCCACTTTATCAGGTAACTTTAGTTCCCAACGAAAAATCTAAAACCATTTTCGAATTAACTTCTCTTAATTTATTCAGAATTAGCATTAAAAACTACATTTCCCCATATAAAACACAGCATTGTTTCAATTGTCAATTGTATCATCATCACTAAGATTTTTGCAGTATGAATCCCCGTTGCGTTAAGTGCGCCGGGGATCATCACACAAGTAAATGCACGGGGATACTCTAGATTTGTGTGCACTGTCGCCATCTTGGATTTTTCCGCCAGGGTTTGGCGCGTTTCGCTTGGCGATAATTATTGCGTTCTGGTACCTCCGCAAGCAACCCCTTCTAACCAATGAAATCCCGTTGATTGAACTGAATTTTGCTGCTCTTACTCAACCTTTAATTGACGTCACTTCACCTAAAGTTAAATTTATTTGGTCTCCATATCTTTAAGAATGTTTTAATAACCTTCAGTCAATATTCTTTTCTAAACCAAACTACCCATGTGCTATCAGGATTTTTATTTAAACACTGATGCATCAAATATGGCTATTTCTGGCATTTTGATGCAGAAGTTTGATGATAAATTATTACCTATATCATATTTTAGTAAGTCACTTAAACAAGGTCAGAAAAATTATTTCACCCTCAAAAAAAGAACTGTTCGCACTTTACAAATCTATCATTGCATTTAAATATTATATCATATTTTAGTAAGTCACTTAAACAAGGTCAGAAAAATTATTTCACCCTAAAAAAAGAACTGTTCGCCCTTTACAAATCTATCATTGCATTATTTATACAACAGAACTTTTACTGTGTTAACTGACAGCAAACCTCTCATCAACTATAAGCATACAACTTCTCCTACTGATATTGTAACTAGATGGTTACTCGAAATGAGTGAATATTCCATCATTCATGAACATAACAAATGCACCATTACTAAATCGGAAAATACCACTCCAAAAGGCTGTAATTGCGGAGGTAAACACCCTGCCAGCTATAGAGGTTGCCAAAAATTTCCACATAATTCATCTAAAAAGAAAGACAACAATCCGATAAAATCAACTACAACAGGAGTGTCATCTGCTGACATCTTAAAAAATGTAACTACCCCCCAAAATTCAACTGAATCTCAGCCCCCCCAATCAACACTACCGTAATTTCGCACGTAAAAAAAAGTTCAAAAATTGTTGGGAGAGGCGCTTACGCCGGTGCGGCGTTTATGCCAATTTCGGATTTTAAAATCTTCTTTTCAGCTTGCGCTTTTCTACTAAAATTGAGCCTTATGCATTTCTTGAACGGACGTTTATCATTGCGCATGCGCCAAGTTCTTGACTATTTTTGGAAAAGTATGACGATGTTGTCATACACACTTTATCGATCACGCACATTCATTGCTGTCGTTCTCTCTCTTTCTGCGAAAATAGTTTTTTTTTTCCCCTTACTGTGAAACTTATTGACAAAGTGGCTGCAAAACGCAGACACAAAAGCTACTGTGCTAATTTTAAGTTGAATGTAAATTGCCAAAGCAGAAGAAGAGATCAGAAATAAAGTTCAGTATTGATGAACGTTGTGTTCGACAATGGCGCTTCGAAAAGAAAGTTCTACTAAAGATGCCGAAAAGTAATAGGGGGCCGTCCATAAATTACGTGAGACTTTTAGGGGGGGGGGAGTCGAGCCGAATCTCACCCAGTCTCACGTGGGGGAAAAGGGGGGGGGTCTCGTCAAATATCACGTAATTTTTTTTTCCCGCAAGAAACAGTGCAAAATTGCGAGAAAATTGGGTTATATTAAGTAAAACATGTTTCTACACTAGAATATGGCTAAATCCTACACAATAGTTCCAGTAGTCACTCTTGAGACCACACATGAGTCCCCGTGGACTGAATTAGAATGAATATTCTTTTACGAATTTTAGTAGTTCCTGTTTAAGTATTTTATTGATCGATTTTCCCGCTGGGATTCTAGACTACGTTCTTAGTAGTCTTAAATACTAGTCTTAACTAATCTTAAATAAAAATAATTAAGCAAATTATGTTTTTTTAAATAAATCCAACGCAATCAAACACAGATTAACGTATTTACACTAGGGATTAGAGTGGGGGGGGAAGGGGTCGAGCCAAATCTCACGACATCTCACCAGGAGGGGAGGGGGTCGAAAAATTGCCAAACTCGCCTCACGAAATTAATGGGCGCCCCTCTAGGGCACGCAGAAGGGGGAAAGCTGCTTGGCCTCAACTGGAAATTAACCTCGTGAAATGGATTTCATCCCAGAGAAGTAAGGGCTTTTCAAAATCCACAGTAAAGATACGTTTACAAGCCAGAGTCATGGCGGCGAACATGGAAATGTGAAGAAGGTGTACTGTGAAGAAGGTTGGCGAAACTACAGTGAGTATTCTTACTACCAGTCACGAGAAAACGCCATTTACTCGTGTCTTGTCTTGCACAGAAAGCGGTGAAAAACTGAAACCTCTGTTGGTTTTTAAAAGAGAAATTTCCTAATGATGCTGTGATCCGCGCGAACGAGAAAGGATGGATGAATCGAACGGTAAGGCAAGATTTTTTGAACGAAGTCTGGCGGAAAAGGAAAGCTTTTATCAATCCAAAAGGGTTACTTATACAGGGCCGCCCACAGATTTTACGGGGCCTGGGGCAAACTTCTGTTGGGGGCCCCAAGAAAAATAAAAAATTGAAAGAGATGAAAACACACATTCAAATTAAGTTACTCATACTTAAATTTTTATTACATGAATGATTAACATAATTATTATATTCCATTGCACTGCTCTCTTGCTATATTCTCCAATAAATATGACATCTTCCATCCACAAAGCTTTTTTGCTATCTATTTTAGTAATTAGTACTGTCTTCAATTTATTAGAGAGAATGTCATTTTATAGCAGTTCGGACAAAACAGTTATATTTTTCATTAAAACTAATTCGCGTATTTTTCAGAAGACTATTTTGGAGTAAGAGAAATCTAATTAATCGAATAATTTTTTTTTATATTTTTGGGGCCCCTTTTATCAGGAGATTATTTTGAATTTGAAGTACGGTACAAGTTTCAGAATTTTCTTTTGGATGAAATCTAATAAATTATTTTTTTAAATTTTTTGGGGTCCCCTCCGGCAGTTAGGGGCCTGGGGCAAAGTGCCCCAGTTGCCTCCCTCTCTGGGCTTCCCTGTACTTATAATGGATTCGATGAAGGCCCACTTGTCAAAGCCCGTTAAAGTTGCAGCGAAGACTGTGCCTGCAAATTTGGCAATAATTCCAGGAGGTTTGACAAAATTAATTCAACCAATTAATTTTGCTGTAAACAAAGCGTTCAAATGCTGAATGCGAAGTATCTGGGAATCGTGGATGATTGAAGGTCTACATTCCTACACAAAACGCAGAACTGTGCGAAAGGCAACTTTCGCGATGTGGCTCTCTCAAGCATGGAGAGGTGTCTCCATTAAGACAGTAATGTCCAGAAATAATTGTTCCTAATGCCGGCGATGATGACAACAGTTCTTCCAACGAGAAAGATCCAAACGATCGAGGTACGAAAATTGATCCAAAAATGTCTCTTTTTAATTCCGATACGGAAGATCAGGAATTTGGTGGTTTTGATCGGTAAATCTTACCTGTGTAGATTATATTTTCATTTTCATGGTTATTAATATTACCTAATGTCTTTATTACTTTTATTCATAACTAGTAGGTAACCCGTCATTTTGACGTCATAATACTAATAATGACGTCATAATGGAAAAAGTATATGAAAGTTAAAAAATATCCCGAATTATCTAAATATATTGCATTTAATCCACACCTTGTAAAAGCAAACCCTTTCATTATTTTTTATTTATTTAGTTTTTCATGCGATTGGAGTAGTAGACTGCCATCCAGTTTTTTACAGCTCACTACGCGATATGAATACTTGAGCTACTTGATTCATTCACATTCAAGTTTGTTTACTTTCAGAATTCATCGCAAAAGTAAACAGAATTTTTAAAACTGTTAAATATACAGCTAAAAGCATCCAATTTTTTTTAGTTCTGAATGTTTTATAGGAAAATAGGCTGAACAAACGTGATTTGATGGAGAAGATATTAGTTTTTAGGTAAGAAAAAATTCTGATCCACATCTGAAATTGAAATTAAGCCTAACCGGCTGTTTGTTTACTGAGGGCTTCAATTGAAAGATGAGTACAGCCCGGAAGTGTTATACAGAGATGACGGCTATTATATATATATAATTGTATGCTTTATGTATGTTACCCATTTAGTTACATGATTACGTTTCTTTTTTTTTCTTTTTTAATAATTTATCATGTGTAACTGTGAAATAAAAATGTGTTTGTACCCTTTTAGATTTTATCCCTTTTTTTTGTATTGTACTACGGTAGACGTGTAGCGGTACGTGACATTTCATTATATAAAACCGTATTAGATAAAGCAAATCATAGCGGTCAAAATGACTGCCTGCGGTGCTTATAGGTATGGGGTGTCATTCGACACTTTTAGTGTTAAAGTAATTTTTTTTTTTTTTATTTATTGAAGAGAAATATTTAAAATTAGCACTGTGGTGAATTTATTACTTTAAAATGTATTAGTTTATTACGGAAATAACGTACAATCTCTGCTGGTGGTTCAATATTTGGTTATGGTACGGTAATTAAGAAGAAATGTGTGGCGTTTACGCCGGTGCGGCGCTTACCCCGATTTCGTTTTTTTTTTTAAAGGATATTTCAGTCTCTGCGGCGCTTACGGTGGGTGCGGCGTTTACGTGCGAAATTACGTTAATTTAAAAAATAATCATAATATTTCATATTTTAAGGGGACAGTGGACTTTCAAAATTGTGAAACTTGTCCAAAAATTCGATTTTTTTATTTTATTGAATTGGGAAACTACGGACGAGTAGGAATGTGCTGCAAAAAGAATTTTTAATTTCTGTGATTACTTTCCTAGTTATAGGCATTTGTATTAAATTTAGATATTATGTGGTTACTAATAGCAATAACTTTAAATGCGTTTTTCTCAAAATAAAAATTTTCCTGTCATACGAATATTCAAACTGCTCCGGGCGCATTTCTAATTATCGTATTGCTTTGAAATTTAAGTTTTATATACTTAACTGTATATCAAATAAATCTTATCGAAAAAAAAATTGCTACGTAGCTCAGAATTTCTAAATTTTGTACTTGAAAAGATGATTTATAGGTATTTTGCGTAATAAAAGGGGTGTTTTCACTATTATTATTTTTTTTCTCATTATATTTTTAATGAATGCTTAAAACAAGCAATAAGTTTCATTGTTAGTTCTATAAGGTATCCTGTAAATAAAAATTACCATATTATATGCAAAAGAAATGCGCATGGAACATTTTTAATGAGGCCAATTTTTGATATAATTAATGATTCATAATTCATAAATTATTAATATTTCATCTTTCAATTTTAACCACTTTTACATATCTATGGTAGTAACCACATATTCAAATTTCAAACAAATCCATTCAAAACAAAAAAAGTTAGGTTTGAAGGTCCACTGTCCCCTTAAGAACCTCCTGGCAGTCAATGCACGGAGGAGGGCGCTAACTGAATTCTATTCGTGCCCCCCCCCCCCCAAAAAAAAAAAAAAAAGAAAAAAAAAAGTTAGAATCACGCTACGCCTATGCCCACAACTGACGCAAACGCAAGGTCCTTCCGGAGCTTTTTTACAAATGTCCGAGCCGGTTTGATGCGCTCCGCTGCATTTAACGCGTCGAGGATTGAGAGGACAGGCATTGCTGGAATGAAAGAAACCCTTACAATTGGATTCGCTCACCTCAATGTTTACCTATGGAGAAAATGCGTCTATTATTTACAGCTACATAAATGCTGATAATCCAGTAAAAAATGGTATGTTCAGATACCCTGAACTTTTCTGCACCTTGCAACAGGATTCATTTTATAAATGTCGTCCACCGAAGGAATTTAAGAGCGTTTAAAACACACTGTACCAGAGTTTTCCCCCAAATAATTCAAATTTTGAAATAGTATTTACAATTTTTTTTAAACGAAAAAAGCCTCAAGGTGTCAAATGTCATTCTCTATTACGGAGTACAATTTTAAAAAAAAATCTTTTAATCCAAGTCGGCAAATCATTGGACACATTTTCTTCGTAATTTAACACTGAGGTGAGAGAATCTAATAGGGTTAGTATACAGCAGCCTTAAACAACTTTTTTTTTACATATGTTATTTTATGTGTATGGATATCATTTACAGAAAGAATTCGATTAATTTCAAAGAGGAGGGAAAAAATGCTGATAGGCATTAAGTTCGTAAATAGATTCAAAAATAATTTAATTACACATTTTACCCTAAAAAATGTTGCCACTCAGTGTCATAACTTGGACAAAAGTTATTCACGTACCAAATGGATAGATTTTAGTGGAAATGGACTTTCTAATATGAACAAAGTAGTATAGGATATTTTGATTTTATATTGTTACGAATTTTACGAGTCTATGATAATCCCGCCAAATGTGAGAGTTACCGCTAAATTGGCGATGGGTTTGGTGACTTATTTTGGTCGCCAAATTTCGCGATGTGGTGCCAAATGGTCCCCAACCTTCTAGACTTTCTAGAAGCCAGTGGAAATTTCTAGCTGGCCGGCCGATAGGGGGGGGGCGCTTTGGAAGTCTATAAATATACCTGAACCTGGAACTCGGTGTTCTAATGAGAGAAATTAGTTCTATCATGACCGACATTAAAAACATCCTTGGAGTAACTGACTTCTAGGATCTGCTAGTTACACTAAGGCAGACTAAGGAACGCATTCTCCAAGCCAAATCTTCCGATGAACAGGTAGTTACAGGTTTCATCTACTCTATGCTCACTCTTCCTACTAAAACCGTGCTATGAATGTTTTTAAATCTCTTTCCATTGTCGCTTGGAACGCCAATGGCATTATTAGTAAAATTCATGAGTTCAAGGTTTTTATAAATGAGCATTGCCCCGATATTATCCTTATTCAAGGAACTCACCTTCGACCAGGGGATAAGTTCAAAATTCCTAATTATACTGTTTACCGTAGCGACTATGTTGACCCAACTCGTAATGATTGCGCTATAAGAGGTACTGCGATCGCCGTTAAAATGACCCTCCTTCACCATGATATTGTACTGCGCGCGCTCAAAGTTATCAACGCTACTGCGATTAACTTACGGTGGGTGGTTTCTCCGGAACCACCCACCGTATACCATCATTTCTACTTACATTCCCCCCTGTCAAAATTGTACGGATATCTTTGAAGATTTTAAAAACCTTAATAATATCAATAATGATACCATTATTTTCTGTGACTTAAATACTACCCATCCCCTGTGGAACGGCTCTAATTCTCCCATTAATCCCTATGGTGCGGTCATTAATAATTTCATGGCTAATACAAATTTCGATATTATTGCCCCTACCACCCCTACCCACTTTTCCTTTTCCAGAAATAACATTTTGGACTTTGCCCTTGTTAAAGGTATCCCTCATGATCTATACATTGACTCCATTTGCAACCTGTCCTCTGACCACAATCCTGTGTTACTTAAAATCTCCCTTGATCATAATCCTCTTAATATTAAACAGAAAAAGTTTACTAACTGGTCTAAATTCAAAAACATCCTCGCTAGTAACCCCTTTGTCCACCCTGTTGTTAATGGTATTGATGATATTGACGATCTCGTCAATAGTATCACTTATGATATTAACTTTAGCCTATTTAACAGTACCCAAATCATCCCCCCTAGGAGTAAATCTAATGCTGACCCTAACTTAAAATTACTGATAAACAAGAAAAACAAAGCGCGTAAGAATTGGCAACATAATAAAATTGATATCAATAAAACTATAATGAATAACGCTTAGCAGGACCTTAAATATTACTTAAAAGACAAAGCCAATTCTAACTGGGAACAGTTTATTACTTCTCTTGACACTACAAATAATTCTATTTGGCGTGCGGCCAAAAGATTCAAAAACCAATTTATTACCATTCTCCCTCTTAAAATTCCCAATTCCAATTCTCATGCGATAGTGCTGACAAAGATTATCTCATTTGTACCGATTCACTTTCATCCTTGGAGACCTTAAAATGTATTTCTTCTGCCAATAGCATTATCGTCGAAATTCAAAGGCAACTCAAAACCCTTGAAAGTAAAAACGTCTCTGTTTTCTTTGCTTTTGTTCGTGGGCATACTGGTATCTTTGGTAACGAGCGAGCCGACTTCCTTGCCAAGTCCGCTACAAGGCGTGAAATTGACATTAGTGTCAATATTCCCAAATCTTTTTTTAAGAAGGCCATGTTTGAGAGTATGGTGGAGTCATGGAACCAAGAATACGTCAGCTCAAATAATGGTAGTTTAACCAAGAAATTTTTCCCGTCCATTAGAATGAGACTCTCTTGCCATCACTTCTTTGCTAACTACAAACTGACTCAGTTCCTCACAGGACATGGAAATTTTAAGAGCTATTTGAGTAGATTCAAATTGTGTTCGGCGACCCCCTGTGATTGCAGCGTTGGTGGCGAGGAAAATGCTGAACATGTTCTGTTTTTGTGTTCGAAGTACCGCAGGGAGAGAAATATTTTTAAATTGGCTCTTAAGGACTTAAATATTAACTGGCCTCCCAATTTCTCTCTGCTCGTTTCTGGGAAGTGTGCTTTCGGCTTATTTTGTAAATTTATTGTAAATATTTGTAATTCTTCTTAGTTTCTTTTATTTGTTTTATTTTGTCTGTTTCTTATGTTTTCTTAGTGTTTTATACTTACCTCTGTAAGTCCCGTGTGATACTTTGTGGTACACGGGAATTTTATGTGTATTTTTTAATAAAAAAAAAAAAATAAAAAAATAAAAAAAAATTCTCATGCTAGCACTGAACTCGATAAAATGTAACCTTATTGCTAAAACTCTATCTCAATATTTTGCTCCCAACCCCCCTCAAAATTCCAGCACTGAAAACATTGTCAAGACTAATTTGGATCTCTTTAATAATACGCCTCATGATCACCCCTTACATTGTTCCTGTTGACGTTAAAGATTTTATTAAAAATTTCCCCAGAAGGAAGTCCCCTGGAGATAATGGTATCACTCATACTATGCTTAAGCATCTCCCTCCTCATTATATCTACAAAATTACCGTTCTCATAATTTCTATTTTTAAATTTCAGTATTTCCCTCCTAAATGGAAAAATTCCATTATTGTTCCAGTTCTTAAACCCGGTAAACCCCCTTCCTCGCCCGATAGTTATCGCCCTATAAGTTTATTAAACACTATTAGCAAAATTACTGAAAAATTTCTTGCCCTCGAAATCAACAAACATCTGGAAGCCAATAACATCATTATTCCCTATCAATTCGGTTTTCGAAAATCTTTCTGCTCCACATCAGGCCTACCGTATCACTGAGATCCTAACCCAAGCTAAAATTAATAAAATGTCCTCCGCTGCCCCTTTTTTGGATGTAGCACGCGCTTTCGACCGAATATGGATTGATGGTCTCATCCATAAACTTACCAACTACAACTTTCCCCCCCCCAGTTTATTAAAATTATCTCCTCCTACTTAAGTAATCGTACCTTTCAAGTAAAAATCAATAATACTTTATCCGACCCCAATCCCATTTTTACTGGTGTTCCTCAAGGTTATCTTATTGGTCCAATCTTGTTTAATATCTACATTAACGACATTCCGCAGTACATAAAGACCAAAATTGCTATTTTTGCAGACGACACAGCTATTTTTGCCTCTAATCATAATCATAAATATGCAGTCAAAGCTATTAATGACCACGTTGCCCTTATTAATTCCTGGCTTGTTAAATGGAAAATAAAAATTAACTAGTATAAGTGCATTGCCACTATGTTCACTCATTAATTCGATAAAAAGCTATGCTAACTGCAATATTAAAATTGGTTCCACCATTATCCCTTGGTCAAACACTGTTAAATACCTAGGGTTAACCCTTGATAAAAAAAACTCACTTGGAAACAACATATCATTAATAATCGTAATAAATTTCGTAATGCTAAAAGACAACTTTACCCCTTAATTGCCCGAAATAGTAAATTGAACTTTAGTAACAAAATGCTCATTTATAAATCTTTCTTAAGACCCTTACTTACGTATGCTGGACCAGTTTGGTCGTATGCAGCGGATTCCAACATTAAAATTCTGGCTGTTGCTCAAAACATGACTATTCGGCAAATCACTAACTCCGCGGGGTATTTTCGCAATGTTGACATTTATAGGGAGATAAATCTCCCCACTATTCAAAATTATCTTCAAAATCTTGCTATTAACTTCCATAAAGATTTACCAAATGATCTTATTAAAAATCTTGCCGATTACGACCCGGCTGACCCAGCTAACAAGAAACGGCCCTGTGCCATTTCTGCTCGTAACTTTTAATTGTTTGTCCAGTTCTTTGTTCACTCAGTCTCTTTTCTCCCCCATGTTTTAGCTCTACTTGTACTATCGAAGCTTTTTGTTTTCCCCACTTTCTTTTTTCCTTCCTACTTTCGTTTTTTTATTGATCACTGAAGTTTTGGCCTGGCCCATGTATTGTATGTATACCACTACTCTTCCTGAAGCTTCCTGAAGCTCGGTGTTCTTTCCTGCTGAGAATTGAATGTATTGAAAGTGCGTTAGGCGTGTATTGTATTGAAGACTTTTATCCTGACTTGTGTTTTTAGAGTTTTCTGCTGTATAGAAGACAGTTGTTACGTGTTTTCTGTTTGAATTTGTGTATGCGCAGTGGCGTAGCTAGGGGGTGCGGTGGGTGCGATCCGCACTGGGCGGCACATATTTTGGGGCGGCATATTTTTATTTAATATTAGTTGTAAAAACCACTTGTTCAATTCATAAGTTTACTATTCGATTTCTACGAATTATGAATTACTATATGATTTCGAATAGTTTTCCTCATCGTCAAGTCAATGTAGGATTGAAAATATTATCTCTAAAAATTTTGCTCGGATACAGACATCAATGGTGCCGATGTCGAGTAGAAGTTCTATGTACTACTCCGTGCTCGATGTTTATTGAATGCTTAGTACCACCGTTACCATGGAGATGAAGCGGCCTCCTTTATTACTGCCTAATTTAAATATGGCATCCAATGGTAAAAAAGTTCCCCACCTATAGTTTGTCTCAATTACAATTATTTATTTATGTTTATTAGTTTATAGAAACCACCTATTGATTGACTTAGAAAGGACGGCAAATTGGAGACCGCCCCGGGCGGTTAAAGTTCTAGCTACGCCACTGTGTATGCGGCTAAAAAATTTACAGAATAATAAATTTTATTTTGTGTACACTTTCTGAAGAGAATTTATTCAATCCTATCGCACCCAGGAAACCGAAACAATATATAGTTAATTTAGTTTTTATTACAGCATGCAAATATTTGACTTTTAATCGAGTGATTGCATCATAGCAATGTTAAACAAGAAATGGACCAATGAAGAAAAATGTGTACCCAACAGTGGCGGATTTACAGATTTGCCACCCGTAGGCTATTCAATTTTTGCCGCCTCTAAATTTTGATATCTTAGTCCACAATCATATCAATTTTCTATCAATAAAATTCCAACTTTATGATTTGTGCTCCATCATCCTCGTTACATCAACTTTTCCCGTATGGTTAGTATCATTGAGAACTATGGTACCGTGTTAGATCCTTGATTATTTTTACAGCAAAGAATTATCAAAAAACATTATTTTAAGCAAAAAATATCTCAATCATGAACCACTTTTAAAGTAAGGTAAGGTATGTCTTAAAACTATACAATACTTACATAATATGAATAAAGCTTACATAAAAAATATACATTTGGCGAACGTTGATAAATATTTATTATTACACTCACAGTTTAAAAACAATACAATAAATATATCTTTTCTTAATTATTTGTTAGTATTATAATTTAAGTTAAATTATAAAAGCATTACAATACTTTTTTGCGAGACTTTGAATTCGCAAAATCATTTATTATATCGTCGTGCGAAATCTTGTTCATTAGCTCTGACTCTATGCACAAGAGAGCTAAAGCGTTTAGTTTTTCTTGACTGAAAGTCGATCGTAGGTAGTTCTTTACTCTCTTCAAGCAAGAAAAGCTTCTTTCACCTGAACAATTTGTCGCTGGTGTACAAAGAGCCATACGAAGTACGCTGATGGCCACCCAAATTGCAACACCAAGAAAGACAAGAGATATCACAACAAAATTTATTTTGTAGATAACATGTTGACCAAGTATCAAATGATTAAATTTATAGACTTCTGTGAAGTGTGGTTCCTGCCAAAATCAGTAGCCAGAGTAGCCGCCATTGTTGGAGATCACCGCTGCACACGCCTCGGCATTGATTCAAAGAGACTTTGGATGAGTTCTTGGGGTACAGCACACCAAGCAGCTTCCACACGTTGCCAAAGTTGATATGCTGTGGCAGCTCGGGATGGAATCTGGGTCAATCGTAGAGCAACCATGGACCACATGTTTTCTATCGGCGAAAGATCCGGAGAGCGAGGCGGCCAGGGAAGCAATTCAATCTGGCGATTGACGAAGAACCGTTGGACAATGCGTGCCACGTGTGGTCGCGCATTATCCTGTTGAAATATGGCTGTGGTCAAGCCCTAAAGGTAAGGAAGGACAACTGGCTCCAACACCTCGGAGATGTAGCGCTGGCTGTTTAAAGTACCGGCAATGCGTACTAGAGGTGTACGAGAGTGATATCCAATACCGCCCCATACCATAATACCCGGTGCAGGACCAGTGTGGCGGTGCATAACGCAGCTGTTCAGCATCCTCTCTTCACGGTGTCTCCAAGACTCGAATGCGACCATCGTGGTGTTGCAGACAGAAGCGTGACTCGTCAGTAAAGACAATTTCATTCCATTCTGCCGTCCACATCCTTCTGTCATCGCACCATTGGCGGCAGAGACGTCTGTGGTTCTGCGTCAAGGGTAGATAAAGCAATGGACGTCTTGCGGACAGACCACTCTGCTGTAAACGGCGTCGAATGGTACGCGCAGACACTGGATGATGCGTTACAGACTGCATGTGCTGTGCTATGGTTCGTGATGTGACTGAGCGATCCGTCACTGCCATGCGCACAATTTGCCTGTCATCACGTGAAGTGGTGCGCTGAGGTGGATGCGATCGAACACGCCGGTCCGTCGTACCCTCCTGCATCCAACGATCACATATCCGCATTACAGTTGTTTGGTTTCGTCCAACACGACTACCTATTTCCCTGAAAGATAATCCACAATCTCGGTAGGCCACTATCCTTCCTCTGTCGAACTCGGATACTTGATCAAAAGATGATCGCTGTTTTCGACGAGGCATAATTGATCGTTTTTTTGAAAAAACCACAAGAAAAACACAACGAACTTGCCGAACTTGAAATCGTCGAAATCTCCAAGCTTTAAATAGCGCTTTGAAGTGGCGCCACAGGCGCGCGTGAAGTGCGTCTGCGCTGAAATTCTAATCATTTGCATATCTCACCTCCGCTAATGCATGTTGCAAATTTCACGTTATTTGCATGTTTCCTTCAGGGTGTTGCATTGACAGTGGCCAGCAGTGTACTATATCCAAGTTTGGATAAATGTTTCCTAGATTCTGTTCTCGCAGGAATGAAGACAGACTTTTTAATGATCCAGAAATTGGTTTTATTGAAATTCTTTCAGACGAAAGGTAGCTTTGAAACTGTACGCATTCCTGAACTAAATCTGTTTCTAAATCATTAAGATACATTTTTTCTAAAAAACTGGCTTTTTCCGTCAGAACTGATGGTAATAACTCACTCATTTTGGTAAGAAATGAAAATTTCTCGTGAAATACGTGATAAGCCTCTTGCCGTTTTGCTAACTCGGATATGAGTCTATCTATGACAACGAGAAACGTGTTAACCCTGAAGTAATCACTCGCAGCTATTCCAATATCTTCATCGGGTGTTTCATCAAATCTTTTTTTTTTCTTTTTGGTTGTCTTTTTTTCATCTCTCTTGTATATTTGTATATTCTTTCGATACGCTTAACTCGATCGCCTTTTCTTCGAAGTACTTGAAATTCTCTCGTTCAGCTATGAAAAACTTACGGAGTGATTCGTAAAGATCAGCAACGGTAATTAAATCTATGTTAGAAGTCTGAATTTGAACATTCACTTTGTTTATTCTCTCCAAAAAAACATCCCATACAACAACCATAACCGCCGTTTCCAGTTTTTCTAAATTCAAAAGTATTCCCGCCGCTTGTTAAATATTTTAATTTCTCTCCAATTTTCGAAATTCGTATTTTGTGTGTGTATAAATTTTTTTTTTAATTTGTAAATCGAAATAAAAAATTTATGAACTAAATTTGCCGCCCCTTAAAATTTGCCGCCCTAGGCTCCAGCCTACTCAGCCTGCTGGTAAATCCGCAACTGGTACCCAAATATAATAATTATAATATCTAGACAAAATCGATGAACTTCATTGTAAGAAATATTTGACTCCTAAATATTAAAACTGCCTGCGTGAGCAGCGTGACGTAATTTCTAGTGTTTTAATCTAATCCCTTCAGATGCGATACGGCTTCCTTTGTTCAGCAATGAGTACAATAGCTGGCAAACTTCTTCCTGAAAAGAATACTCGAACTTTTTGGTATTATCCAAGTATAGTGGCGACATCTATTGAGAACAGATGGAAAACTCACACATTGGATTAGCTCTGCAAACTTTCTTTTGTCATTTTTGAAATGGAAATGATACATAATTTTTTCTCAAGTCTCCTCCACTTAGGGCTGCTATGTACTAACCCTATTGGATTCGCTCACCTCAATGTTAACCTATGGAGAAAATGTGTCCAAGGATTGCCGACTTGAATTGAAAGATTTTTTTTTTAAATTGTACTCCGTAATAGAGAAAGAAATTTTACACCATAGGGGGCATTTTTCGTTTTAAAAAAAAATGCAAATAATATTTTAAAATTTAAACCATTCTGGAAAAAAATCTGGTCTAGTGTGTTTTAAGGGAACAGTGGACCTTCAAACCTAACTTTTTTTGTTTTCAATGGAGTTGCTTGAAATTTGAATATGTGATTAGTACCATAGATATGTAAAAGTGGTTAAAATTTAATGATGAAATATTAATAATTTATGAATTATGAATTATATCAAAAATTGGCCTCATTAAAAATGTTCCATGCGCATTTCTTTTGCATATAATATGGTAATTTTTATTTACAGGATACCTTAAATAACTAACAATGAAACTTATTGCTTGTTTTAAGCATTCATTAAAAATATAAAGAGAAAAAAATAATAATAGTGAAAACACCCTTTTTATGACGCAAAATACCTATAAATCATCTTTTCAAGTACAAAATTTAGAAATTCTGAGCTACGAAGCTTAATTTTTTTCAATAAGATTTATTTGATATACAGTTAAGTATATAAAACTTAAATTTCAAAGCAATACGATAACTAGAAATGCGCCTGGAGCAGTTTGAATATTCGTATGACATGAAAATTTTTATTTTGAGAAAAACACATTTAAAGTTATTGCTATTAGTAACCACATAATATCTAAATTAAATACAAATGCCTATAACTAGGAAAGTAATCGCAGAAATTAAAAATTCCTTTTGCAACACATTCCTACTCGTCCGTAGTTTCACAATTCAATAACATAAAAAAAAAATCGAATTTTTGGACAAATTTCACAATTTTGAAATTCCACTGTCCCCTTAAATATATTTCAATTAATAATTAGCCAGTGGTGAGCAAACTCTTGTCGATCACGACCCATTTTCTTTCAATGGAAAATCACACGACCCCAATGAAAATTGATTGGTAACAGCAATATAAAAGTAGTAATGTGAAAATTAGGAACGTGTTAACAAAAGCATAGAAAAACGAAATGGGCAAATTTTGAGAAACTAATGCAATCGATAACTGTCAATTTCGGGTATATGTACTGAACAGATGGGGAATACTGTATCAGTGCTTTGTTAAATTAATCCGAAGGTTAAAACTTTAAGGAATATTTCTTTATTGGCATTACAACCTAGGGGGCGTCCATTAATTACGTGAGGCTTTCACTCTCACGTGGGGGAGAGGGGGGGGGGGGGGGTCTCGGCAAATATCACGTAATATTTTTTCCGCAAGAAACAGTGTAAAATTGCGAGAAACTGGGTTATATTAAGTAAAACATGTTTCTACACTAAAATATGGCTAAATCCTACACAATAGTTCTAGTAGTCACTCTTGAGACCACACATGAGTCCCCGAGGACTGAATTAGAATGAATATTCATTTGCGAATTTTAGTAGTTCCTATTTAAGTATTTTATTGATCGATTTTCTCGCTGTGATTCTAGACTACGTTCTTAGTAGTCTTAAATACTAGTCTTAACTAGTCTTAAATAAAAATAATTAAGCAAATTATGTTTTTTAAAATAAATCCAACGAAATCAAGCATAGATTAACTTATTTACACTAAAAATAGCAGAATAATGCCTGTTTTTCAACGTTTCAAAAATGCTAACATTTTTCTAAGTGCTCCATGCGCATTCCATATCAATAAAAAAACTTTAAATTGTTTATTATAAGTTTACCATATATGTATAAATAGTATTGTGCTTTTTTTTGTGTATGAATCTAAAGTTTTAAATATTTTTTTTTCTATTCTGCCTATGTATATACAGGTGACCCTCCTATGACACGGTAGATAGGTTCCTAGAAAATGCCGTGTTATATGAGATCCAGAGACAGTACAAAAAACGTTCCGAAAAAATATTAAAAACAATTTTTTTTAATTCCATATAAGAAAGTTAATTTTTGCTAAAAATATAAATGTATGTATAACACAAAACGAAAAGAAACAAAAAAAAATATTATTTTCATTTAATGTGACATTAATTTAATAAATTTCTTCTTCATCACTGCTAAGTACAATCAAACGAGAACATGTTTTCGGCTGAACGATATCACCTTCAGAACCTTTTTCTTCATTTAGATTTTTTGCACCTTCTATCCTCTTTAAAAAAATCTGTAATTTTGGTTTGTTTGCTGGTTCTTACGAGGTCATTGTAGATTTCACGGTATGGAGATAGACAATTTTGCAGCCCCCTTTTGAATTTTCGGCTTCTTTCAGCGGAAGGGTCTGCATTCAAGAAAAATTATGCAAGATTTTCAGCTAAGCTTAGGCCTTCTTGCAATTTTATAGAGTACTAGCTGAAAACCCGCGTTTCGCTACGGAGTACATTCAAATTAAATACAACGGTCAGTGTATGCAATTGATGCCAATATATATATATATACAGTAACCACCGCTTATAGTGATCAGTGGTTATAAGAATCAACCGTTTATAAGAATCAATATCGCAAAAACAAAAACAAATGTATTATTTCTATGTTAAAATTTCCGCTTTAAAGAATCAATCCACCGGTTATAAGAATCAGTTTGCAATTTTCGCCTTCCTTTCATTTTTCCAAAAAATGCCACTTGAACTCTCAAAAGGTACGAAATTCTTTCTTAAGTTTTTGAAAAGAAAGATTGATAAAACTTTGGTGTGGAAAACAGTCGTAAAATACATTTCTTTGGACATAATATAAGTGTTTCTCCTTATACGTTTTTGCTAAACACTGTCTTAATAGCTTTACCCAGGAGCATCTAACCCGCCCGGGTCCGATTTCACTTTTCTCCAGACAGGCACTCCTTTTTTCCCACCACTTACTTCCTGGTTGCGAATTTCTGGACCCTGAAACACATAAATCTTCCGCGAAGTGTCCACCATCACTTACGCAAACGGGACAGTGGATTCAGCACTTCAAACCGTGAAACGTAAACGGATCCATTTTGCTGAATCAGATGAACCAGATGCTGAATCAAACGTTTCACGGTTTGATTCAGAATCAAACCGTGAAACGTAAGCTATAAAGTGAATCTTCGTCTGAGACTGTAATAAGCATACGTCGCTAGTATTCACTTTAGTTTTCTAACAAAATTGCCAGTTAGTGTTAGAACTTTTTGATAGTCGAATTCAAATATGATAAAACAAGGAAAACTCTTAGTTGTTCTGAAAAACAACTTGTTAATTAGATATGATGCTCTTCCAAAGTGTAGTCAAAGAGAAGCTGCCTCTTGTTGATTTTATAATCATGTGTTGTTACTTATAGGTCTAGAAATTGAGTTATAGTATTTGTTTAGAAATTGAGTATTTTTAAAATTATAAAAAATAGTTTTAATAAATGATAAATAACGTAAATTAAAGAGTATTTAATGGAAAATTATGTATATATGTGCCTGTGTGTTTATATATATGTACAAGTATATATTTGTGTATGTGTGCCTGTCCAAAGGGAAGTTTCGGTTATAAGAATCAACCGCTTATAAGAATCAACAGCAATAACAAACGTGATTCTTATAAGCGGAAATCACTGTATATAAAACAGTTCCGTAACTGACTCATTCATTCATTCACTGACTGACTGACATACAACGCACAGACCATACCGCTGGACCTAAAGGGCTGAAATTTTGCATGGCGATTCTTCTAATAGTGTAGGGGTGCACTAAGAAAGATTTTTCAAAAATTCTTATTAGATTTTTTTAAATTAAATTTTTAAGCTGTCTTTTAAACTTTTTTTACGTTTGCATTTAAAATAATACATTGAGGGTTATAAAATTTATATCACGAGAAAGATCATAAAAATTCCTTTAAAATGAAATCTTTTTCGAATCTTTACCTCCATTTTTTGATTTTTGGTGAATTTTTAAAGATTCATTTTTAGAATTTAATTTATTAAATGCCGATCACGTAATTTCTTTTTCTGGTACTTTAAAATTATCGTCACGTGCGTAACAACTAAATAGACAAAAAAAAATTTTCTTGCTAATGCGGCAGACGATTGGACATTATTTTGTCTTTAAAAATATCCCTTACGACTTATTATATAAATATATATTTTTTTCTACATCAATTGTATACATTGATCGTCATATTTACTATAAATATATATATACCGCTTATAAGAATCACGTTTATTATTACTGTTTTTGATTCTTATAAGCGGTTGATTCTTATAGCCGAAATTTAGGTTTTTGCACAGGCACACACACACCTATATATACATATATTAGATAATTTACCATAAAATACTCTTTAATTTACGTTAATTGTCTTTTATTAAAATTATTTTTTATAATTTTAAAAATACAACTTAATTTCTAGACCCATAAGTAGATACACATGATAATAGTAAGAGAAGAAAAGAATCCAATATTTGTTACCACATGCCTGCTTAACAGTTTTAACATTTCAAATACAGGAAGGGAGCAGGAAAAAGTTTTCTATGGTAGTTTGACGTAATGAAGTCTTCAGGAGGCTGTTTATACCTCTTTCAATACTAATAGTCTCAGACGAAGATTCACCTTCTAGCTTACGTTTCACGGTTTGATAACGTGCTGAATCTACTAATGTCACGTTTGCCTAAGTCATAGTGGACACTTCGCCGAAGATTTATGTGTTTCAGGGTCCAGGAAGCCGCAACTATGATGTGGGAGGTGGGAAAAAAAAAAGAGTCCCTATTTTTGTTTGTCAGTGGAGAAAAGTGAAATCGGACCCCGGGTCAAGCTAATAGGACAGTGCTGTGCTAAAGCGCTTAAATGGAAACTATTATGTTATGTCTAACAAAGAAAGGGATGAATTTTACGACTATATTCCATCCCATCTTATCACTCTTTCTTTTTTAAAAAAAAGAAAGAACTTCGTGCCTTTTGAGGGTTTCAGTGGCTTTTTTGGAAAAATGAAAGGAAAGCGAAGAGTGTCAACTGATTCTTAAAACCGGTGGATTGATTCTTTAAAGCGAAAATTTTAACATGGAAATAATACATTTGTTTTTGTTTTCGCGATATTGATTCTTATAAACGGTTGAATCTTATAACCACTGATCACTATAAGCGGTGGTTACTGTGCGTTAATACATACACGGATACGTGAATTAGTTCATTGACATGTTTGGACGTTTCCGTTGATTCATGAACCATTTCTATTGCAGGAGACTACCTCGACACATACAGAAACCTAACACACAAAGTCATGCACGGCTTCTCGTGGGCCCTGAACCACTGCAGACCGGTATACCTGCTAAAGACTGACGACGACTGCTTCGTCAACGTACCTTTGCTGCTCCAGTTCCTGCTGACGTTCAACCCGGTGCCGACGAATCTATACGCAGGAAAGGTGCGCTGGTCCGCCCCGGTCGTCAGAGACCCCAACAGTCGCTGGTACGTCTCGAGTTCGGAATTCCCCAAGCCAAGGTATGCACCGTACGCCAACGGTGCAGGATACATCCTCAGCCAAGACGTCCTGAAGAAGTTGGTGGTGTTCTCCGACAAAATCCCGCCCTTTCCCAACGAAGACGCGTACGTCGGGGCCGTACTGAACGCCGCCGGGGTGCGACCGACGTACAGCGCGAGATTCGTGACACACTCGGGACCGTGGCAGACTTGCAATTTCTTGTACTTGTTCGTCGTGCACAGAGTGAAAGCTACGAGGCAGGACGAGTACCAGGAGTTTGCCAACAAGGCAGTTGAACAATGTTCCATGGATCACATAGTTAAAGACTGGGTGTAGCACATTTCTTCTGTTGTTTACACGTCAGAAATAAAAGAATTTGTAAATGTTGTCAGAAACGTTGCTTCTTAAATTATGATTCGGTCCCAGGGGCGTAGCTACCGTGGAGCAGTTGGAGTGAACTGCTCCAGGCGCACGAATCATGAGGGGCGCAAAATTTGAAAGAGTGAAATAAAAATTTGTGAAAACTTTTGTATAAATAATTTCAATTTGTCAGATAATTTTTTTATAAAATATACAAAATATAAATGAAATATATTTAAGTAAATAAAACTAGGCAAGGCCGCGCTTTGAATTTTTGTCCGGTGTTAGACACTAGATATTCTCAAACGTTACCAGTTGAGTGTTCTTATCAGGAAAAGGGAGATGGCTGGAGCAGCTTCACCCCCTATGGCGAGAGTCATTACAATCCTTCAAATGTCATTCTAAACGAGCGGGGGTAGAATTCTCTAGGGTCAACTTACTGACTCCTCCCGCTACAAGAGTCAAAAACATGCAGGGGTCCAAACAAAGATTTTGTTTTACATAACAGCCTTAACATCGGCGCAGAATAGAGGCAAATATTCGGGGATTTTTTTAAAGCAAGCTTAGTATTTAGCGCTTCATATTCCCATTGTTTACTTTGTGCAGTGTAAGAATTTCAAGATGATTCTTGAATGAATGTGTTATACAATTTTTAAAACTTATTGAGACTGTGGATTGTAATTTATTGTTCTGTTTAAGTGACTTCGTACAATTTATGACTATTATTTTACTAAATTACTTATCTACAGCGTGTTGTTGGATTCACCGACGTATAATTTTAAAAGTAAGTGATTTGTTTATGATGAATGTTAATTGATGTTGCAACATAAATAATAATAGGTACTACCTAACAGTTACGAATTATAGCTGAAAGTTGGCGGTAAACATTTTCAGGAGCAGCATGTCATAAAAGTACAAATGTGTATTTTTATAACATGCATGAGGTAATTTTTAAAAAATCGGCAGAGGAAGAACGAAATTTCCATCATAAATAATTTTAGATCTAATTAAAAATTGCGGGCTAGTGACAAAACAGAAATACACAAATAATATTCAAAATGAGTGTTAAAAGTAACTTAAATTATTAGAACCATAAGTCTTAGGATGCTTAAATTTTGCATGGAGGTTGCTATTATGCCCTAAGTGCTCGTTAAGAAATCTTTTTAATAAATTAGAATTTTAAGGGGGCCAAATGGGGCCTAATCCTCCTCCCCAAAACACACGCACACACACTGTATCTCTAGAACCATGAGACCTAGAAAGCTGAATTTTTGTATGGTAGTTTCTCTTAGACCCTAGGTTCGCACAAAGAAATATTTTTTTTAAATACAAAATTTAAGGGGTTAAAAGGAGCTTAATCTCCCCAAAACAACAACAAAAACCTACCTCTGGTACATGTTTTCTGGAAAATTAAAATTTTGTATGGTGTTGCTCTTAGGTCCTAGATGCTCCCTAAGAAATATTAAAAAAATCTTTAAAGGGTGTAGCTTATTTTACCTGTGACTTTAGAGTTGTATTCAATACTCCGGGTAGCGTGTGTCACAGGATACGTGAAATAAAATTAACAGCCAGACTAGCGGTTTATTAAATTAAAATACACTTTTTTTAAGTGCTCTTGGTTAGATACGGGTAATTAAAAGTGAATTGACAGTATCACCAATGTACAGGAAGTCAGACAATTTTATGAACAGCTAGAAAAAATTTACGTTTATTCAGTTCTCTTAGGCGTTGGGAAACGAATCAAACCAACTCAGCAAAAACATTAAAAAGAGTTTGTCCAACACGATTGTCTTCCCGTGTTCAGGCCCTTGATGCCCCACATTCGCGTTATTTTGATTCGAAACACTTAAAGAGGAATTTTCCAAAAGATGCAAAGACTGAAGCTCATATGCCTATTTTTTCCTTCCTCATAAAACCAGATTTAATAGATCCACTAATGATGCCGTTTGATCTTTCAATTTTTGAGTGGATGGAAGTTTATAATTTTGAAATGGAACTTATCGAACTAACATCTTCAGAGTTATGGAAAAGCAAAATTTATGGAATTACGAAAAAATCTGGAAGATGACTCTAAGGAAAAATCGACTCCTATATTAAATTGTTGGATGTCATTGCCGGAAAGATTTAATTGTTTAAAGAAAATTGGAAGTGCTCTGCTTTCCGATTTTGGTTCTACATATCTCTGTGAACAAATTTTTTCTCGCATGAAACCTATTTTGAGTCCACAAAGAAGTTGTTTAACAACTGAACATTCAGAATCTTGTGTGAAATTTAAAGTGACAAATTATACCCCTGATATTGAAATATTAAGTAAAGCGGTGCAGGGACAAGGTTCACATTAAAAAATTTTTTATTTGTGTTGGAATTTTCTGTTGTTTATTCTTTTAATAAATATGTTTAAAAGATAAATTTGTTATCACATTTTTCTCCTCTAGAACTGCATTATATAATTTGATGGACATATATACCTACTATTACTTTCTGGTAATAAGAATAAAGGCAGCACCCTGAATCATATGGTAGAGTGGCTTGGCACACCACAGGTAAAAGGTTGCCGACCCCTGTTCTAACCATTGCCCCAATCACATTTTTCTCGTCGACTGGCACGTCTACACGGCAAGACCTTTAGGGCCTGTTCACGTAGGAGTCCGGTAGCAGAAGCGTTAAAGTATTGAAATATATTTAACCAATAACAAACCTCCAAACGATTAGCAATGAAATTTTTAACGCCTATCACTGGTTTATTTCCAGCGCCATCTTTCCTTTTACGCTTACGCTATCGGACTCCTATGTGAAAAGGGTCTGTTCACATAGCATCCGTCAGCGTCAGCGTTACTCGCATTGACATACTTTAAACCAATCGCAGGTCTTAACAATTTCGTTGCTAATCGTTTTGAGGTTTGTCATTGGTTAAATATATTTCAATACAAGTAATGCTGACGCTGACGGATTCTATGTGAACAGGCCCGTATTCTGATACCCCAATCATATTTTTACGTCAAGCCGTTCTCTCAAAATAGTTCTCCGTATAAAAAAACTTATAGAAATAATATATAGATTCTAAAAATTATTAGAATAATTTAACAAATTAATTTTACCTTAAAGTACCTGTAAAATCACATAAGCGACAAAACTCTTAAAATACCACATAAACAATCAGACAAAATAAAAAATGGTATGAATATTGCCGCTAGAAATACGCATGCTTTCTTTTTGTTCGTTTTGTTTCCACAGAAACTGTTCCTGTACCAACAATGCCTGAATATAAGGACAGTTAGACCGAGGTCCAACTAGCCCACAGTAATAGAAATGAAAACAGGCCTGAGTCTGCCTAGCATCCTTAAACTGAAGCCAAAAGAAAGCTTCTTTTACAAATATCACTGCAAGATTTTTATACTCAATTTTTCATACATTATTATCATTTATTCATTTATTTTAAATCTTCAAGTTTCCACAGAAATTATTTTCTGTGGAAACAAAACAAATCCATGCCATAGTTCAAGACTTCATATCAAGGTAGACTTGTTTAGTTTTCATAATGTTAACAAGGTTAAATAAATAAAAAAATTCCAGGTTTTCAACACATTCAACAAACTCCCCCCCCCCCCCACCTCACCCCACACACACAATTTTATTAAAAGTGAGAGTTTAGTCGAGGAACAAAAACTAGAGTATCAAAAATTTGTGGAAGATGCTAGACAGCTCCAATAAATTATATTAGATTTTATGAAGTAGTTTAATCTTTCAGTGCTACAACACTTGTTGATATAAACTCCATTTTGGCAATTGAAAAGTAGCAACAGAACTCAAAATTTTAGACTGATGTTTGAAAACTTCCTATGCCTACCTAACAAGATGATGTCGTCTGTAAAATTCCACAATATACATTGCAGGAGGAATAAATTCCACCATTTTATGACAAAATATAACTCATTATTTTTAATATATGAATTTGATGAAACCAGGTGCATTACTTGGAGATTTATCTTCAATTCTGAATGTCTTAAAATTTCCCCTCTTACAATGTTTTTAAGTTTCGAGGACTTACTCAAAATTTTGAAGTTCACAGACTCTTCCAGGTTTACCTAAGTTCTCACTAATCTACAACAATCTTACTTAGGAATCATTTAGAAATATGCATTTAAAATAATAATTATTATAATCATTTTACTTTCAATCATAATATAGTGCTTCAAATTCAAAAGAAAGCTTCTTTTACAAATATCACTGCAAGATTTTTATACTTAATTTTTCATACATTATTAGCATTTATTAATTTATTTTGAAGCTTTAAGTTCCTGTTCATACAGTGCCTGAATATAAGGACAGTTAGACCAAGGTCCAACTAGCCCACAGTAATAGAAATGAAAACGGACCTGAGTCTGCCTAGCATCCTTAAACGGAAGGCAATAAATAACTGTCTAATACCAATTTAAATAAAATAATTATTGAAAAATCAAAGACAAAATCCTTTAATAAAGTTGAAAGGAAATAATTTTAATGTCGTATGATATGTCAAAATTAAATCAGATGTTTGGAAGATCTTATTCTCAAAAGAGAATCAACAAGCTTATTCAATGTATTTTTTACAAACAATTTTTTACATTATTTGGAAGAAAGTCTACGTTTCTCATGTTGTTTGGATGCTTTCTTCTTCATTATCTGCAATCGCTTGTCTGCACTCATCAAGGGGCTGCAGCTCGCAACTTTATGCCCGCTGTTCCCATTACCCGAAGGTGCTGTTGCAGCAGCTCGGCTTGATTGCGATGCTACAGCAGCACTTAGCAGTCTTAATCCTTTCGCTGATGAAGTGGTAGTAGTAGGCTTTTGTGGTGATGCAGAAACTATGGCTTGTGAAGTAGTAGTAGTTGATGAAAGAGTTTGGAACACATTGGATGACACTGTCATCTTTGATAACAGTGTACTTGATGAACTAGATAATGGTGCCGGCTTAGCTGTAGTGGTAGTAGAAAATGTAGAATGAGGTTTAGCTCCTAGGGTAGGAGCTGTAGTTTTGGGAACTCGAGATGATGATGAAAGAGATGTGGTAGCTGTCGAGACAGTTGTTCGACTGCCAAAATTTGCAGCTAATCCAGCTAAGCCTATAGGTTTGTTTGCAGTAGCTTGTGTGTTACCCTGTGTTATAGTAGGCTATAATGAAGAAAAGAATACAATTAATTCTCAGCAAAAAAATATTCACTATAAATAACTGTGGATACTTTTATAATATATATTATTGGAATAACTAAGAGCTTGGCAATGTCTTGGCTTTACATCGATAAAACCTCTACATTTGTAGAAATGGAGAAATGAAGCATCAATATATTTAAATTAATTCAGAGATTTATATGATTTACCAATCCTTATCATTTTCCTCCTACTCCTGCTTGCAACAAGGATAACTTATTATTTTAATGCTGTGAAATAAATAGAATTTTCAGTTCTCTTCCACATCCTCACAGCAAAAACATACACGTGTTTATGCAATTAGCTTCTTCTTAGGCAATTTTTTAATTAAATTTCTTTCATAATTAATGACTTCTTCAAAACATACATAAGGCTTCTTTGATACATGGCCCTGCCTTACCTGAATTATGAGAAGGATAGTACTTTAACAGTTGCTTACATTCATTATTATGCAACATTCACTTACTTGATTGGACAGGAGGATTGGCAAATCCATTCATGAATAAATATAAATTACCTGAAAATAATCAAACTTACATAGATAAAATACAGCATCAAGACAACCAAGCTATCTGATGCACAGAAATAAAGTAGAAATAGCATTTTTCTATATTATCTTCAGATCCATGCTACCTTTTGCAAAAAATCTGTTATATTAGATTGCTTACTTTTAGTTAAAAGATCTTTATAAATTTCCTTATATGGTGCTAAGCACTTAGGAAGTTCTCTTTTAAACTTTATGCTCCTTTCATTTGAAGGATCTTGATTTAAGAAATATGACTCTAATTGTTCGGCTAAGCCTTTCTTTATGTTTTGTAGAGTAAACTTTTTAACTTACTACTTACTCGAGTACTACTTACCTGAAAATTTTTAATCTGCATAGCCAAAAAAGAGACAAAATTGAAGTCTTTAAGTGTACTTAAGTATTAATAGCTCACGAAAATTATGCAGGAAGATTTGACAGTATGTACGCTCTCGAATGAAAAATGTCAAATGAGGTATCTTTCGCACTTAAAAGTTCTATCACGTTTATTGAGGTGTTGTATGGAGATTTGCCTAATTTGAAATTCGATAAAGTTTGCTTTCAATGGTTTTTATTACATTTCATGTTGTACAAGGATTTTACCCTATTCTCGAACCGTGTTGAGTAAATCCGTGCTATAAAAGTATCGTGTTATACGGGATGTTCCCAGTTCTCGAACCATGTTAGAGTGAATCCGTGCTATAGAAGTGCCGTGTTATATGGGGGTGTTCCTAATTCTCAAACCGTGTTAGAGTGAATCCATGCTATAGAAGTACCATGTTATGCGGGAGTTACCTGTAGTTTAAAAGCACAGAAAATATTTTTTTAACCTTATGAAAAGTGAGTACTACACAAAAAAGGTAAAATTGAAAGTATTCTGGACATTTGAACGCCTTGTCTAACCACCAGGTGACCATCATTTTACAATACATTACCACATAATTGATAACATTGCTCCTTTTTTTTTAACTTATTTAACCTAAGCAAAAATTGGACAAATTAAAGGCTTCTAATTTTAAAATATTCCTGAGCATTAAAGATTTTTTTCAAAAACAATGTGAGTATCTTTCAAAATAACTTAACTGTAAAAGAACCAAGATAACTAGAAATCTGCCAGTAAAACATTGTAAAAATCAGTCCTATTTTGAAAAACACTTAAAACTCTGGTGATTAAAATTATCAAATAGAAAAAAAATTGGCTGATGCTGAATTCATTTAAAAGTGACCTAAAGTAAGGTGCAAAATTAGCAGAACAACAATAAAAATCTCACCTTTAATTCAGTTCTTTTAAAAGGCAAAATAAGAGCAGGAGGAGATTCACTTTTAGTAACTTTAGTTTGTGTTACAGGCTCTTTAGTTGTAGTAGTAACAACAGTTTTTGCAGTCTTTTGAGTCTTTGTAGCCTAAAAATTATATTCAACATATTACTTAACATATACAAAAAATAAGACATTAATTTTATCTAATTACATAATTATATTCAACATATTGTCACGATGATTTTGTGGAATACAGAAATGATACGAAGCGTAGCTCAGGACAGGTTTTTATTCCCCAGATTGAGGGGAACATTACCTTAAATACACCTCCGGATATTTCCCCACATTCCCACGGGAAGTGTGAGGAATATTCCAGAAACCTCTGGAACCGGAACTGAAATAAATAATAGGTAAATTTGCATACAGCTCGCATGCAGAGCAAATTAAAATAAACGATGTTCTGGCACCCCGACGGCGGCTGCTTCCGAACCCGGGACCTTCAGATTAGACGTCGGGAGCGATACCGCTGAGCCACCGTTGCTTCGGTGAAATGTGGCATTGCTCCCTCCCTGCAAAACAGCGCCTCGCTGTTTGTATTAAAATGATATGTTACGTGATTTTTGCTCTAGACCGCGTAAGGGGACCCGCATAAGATCTGGATGGTACGTCGTGAGACTGTTCTCGTTCAACATTTTCTGCTTCTGGGTTGTTGCTGTCGGTATCGGCATCCAAATAAGCGTCTTGAGTGTCTGGGTTGTAATACGGTTTCATCCGGAGCACATGAACTACTTCTTTCGATTTCCTCCTCCTTGAAGTAGGGTCAAAATCTTCCGCTTCGAAAGTGACGTCAGATAACCGCCGCAAAATCTTATAGAGACCAAAATATCGCTTCAATAGTTTTTCTGATAGTCCAACTTTTCTTATCGGGATGAAAACCCACACTAGGTCATCAGGCTTATAAGTTACCATCCGGTGTCTGGCATCATACCGATGACTATCCTTTGCTTGAGCATTTAATGTTCGGAGTCAGGCCAATTGTCTTGACTCCTCAGCTTTTGTAATTAAGTCGCTTACATAGTCATCTTCCTCCTTACCGTCAACACATGGAAACATGGTGTCAAGTGTAGTCTCAGCTTCTCTTCCATGGCACAGAAAGAATGGGGAAAAGCCAGTCGTGTCCTGTTTAGCAGTGTTGTACGCGAAGGTAACAAACGGCAAAACTACGTCCCAATTCTTCTGTTCTAAGTCGACATAGATGGAGAGCATGTCCGTTAACGTTTTGTTAAAACGTTCAGTCAGCCCGTTCGTCTGTGGATGGTATGCCGTTGTCATTCTATGTGAGAATGATTAGCATTCTATATGATTAGCATTCTATACACAGCCCATTAAGTTCATGAATCATTTTTAACTGAAAGACCTGACCTCGATCACTGATTAATACTCTCGGGGCTCCGTACGTCAAAATAATGTCTTCCAAAAGGAATTTAGCTACTTCCGGCGCACCAGCATTTGGAAGAGCTCTTGTAACAGCGTAGCGAGTTAAATAATCGGTGCAAACGATTATCCATTTATTTCCTCGATTCGTCTTCGGGAATCTTCCCAGCAGATCTATGCCAATCCGTTGAAAGGCTGACTCGGCGGGAGGTATCGGTACTAGACGCCCAGGCGGCTGTTGTGGAACAGATTTCCTTCGTTGGCATTCTCGGCAATGACTCCTATCGCACACTCCTATATAGACCCGGCCAATGAAACTCTTACGGACCCTGTCATAGGTTTTAAGGAATCCCAGGTGTCCAGCCGTCGGTTCGTCATGAAAATGCTTTAGTATGTCAGTTCGATGATCTTTCGGAATTACTGGTAACCCTTTTTTTCCACATGGATCAAAGTTCTTCTTATACAGGATACCATTGATCAGTTGGTAACTCTTGTGTGAGTTATTACCGTCTCTTTTTTTATTTTCTTTCACATTGTATCAGTTGCGCAATTTTAGGGTCCTTCCGTTGTTCTGCAGCAAGATCAAATTGTGTA
Source organism: Dolomedes plantarius (assembly GCA_907164885.2). Classification (NCBI taxonomy): domain Eukaryota; kingdom Metazoa; phylum Arthropoda; class Arachnida; order Araneae; family Dolomedidae; genus Dolomedes; species Dolomedes plantarius. The sequence continues at coordinate 105,383,608 of OU015503.1, forward strand.
ACAACAGAAATGATTCCCGATAGCGAATTGTCGTTTTCCACAGGATTCCTCGAGAGGCTATCTGCGTCTTTGTGTTTCAATCCACTCTTATAAACAATGGAGATGTTGTGTTCTTGAAGGCGCAAAGCCCACCTTGCCAATCTTCCAGAAGGATCCTTCAGACCAGCTAGCCAACACAAGGAATGATGGTCCGTCACAATCGTGAAAGCTTTACCGAAAAGGTAGGGACGGAATTTATTTATAGCCCATACGGCCGCAAGGCATTCTCTCTCTGTCGTAAAGTAATTCTTCTCAGCTTTCGTTAAACTTCTAGAGGCATAAGCTATTACCTTTTCCTCGCCATTCTGTACTTGGGTTAGGACGGCTCCTATGCCATATCCGCTGGCGTCAATGTGGATTTCGGTGGGGGAGTTTTCATCGTAGAGTCCAAGCACAGGATCCGAAATTAGCGCTCCCTTCAAGTCGTCGAAAGCGTCTTCTTGGTCACAGCCCCAGTGGAACTTTGAGTCGCCCTTTAACAATATTTGAAGGGGCCGTGCTCTGTGACAGAAATCTCTAATGAATCGTCGATAGTACGAACAAAAACCCAAAAAACTCTTGACATTCTGCACGTTTCTTGGCGTCGGAAACTCCTTTACGGCCCGTATTTTGTCGACATCGGGTCGAACACCCTTACCAGACACCCGATGTCCGAGGATCTTAATTTCTTAAGCACCGAAAAGACATTTCTTTGGATTAAGGTGAAGGCCTGTATTCTGAATGCACTGCAGCACAGTAGTTAACCGGTTCAGATGTTCATCAAATGTTTCTGAAAAAATTATTATGTCGTCTAAGTAGCACAGACACATTGTCCACTTAAGATGACGCAATAAGTTATCTATCATTCGCTCGAAGGTGGCAGGGGCATTGCACAAGCCGAAAGGCATAACTTTAAATTCGTACAACCCCTCAGGTGTTATGAAAGCTGTCTTCTCACGGTCTTCTTCATCAACTTGAATTTGCCAATATCCTGAGTAAAGGTCAATGGAGGAAAAGTACTTAGCTCCCTTCAAGCAGTCCAATGTATCATCGATACGAGGCAAGGGGTACATGTCCTTTTTAGTAACTTGATTCAGTCGACGGTAGTCAACACAGAACCGCCAGCTTCCGTCTTTTTTTCTTACCAAGATGACTGGGGACGACCACGGGCTCTCCGAGGGTTGGATTATGCCCCTTTTTAGCATTTTATCCACTTCGTTCTGTATAATGCGGCGTTCGGCTGGTGAAACTTGATAGGCTCTTTGTTTTATTGGTGGATGATCGCCTGTGTTTATTCGGTGTCTGACTTTTATGCTGTTGGTCACACTTTTCTTCTCGTTATAAAAAATATTAGAGAACTGTTTCAGGATTTGAACTAGATTTTCTCGTTGCTTAGGAGCAAGACCTGTTGACACCATTGATGCATAATCAACTGAAAGATCGTTATCTCCTGCCTTCCTAGCATCCCCGGAAGACGTATCAGATATTACGGTTAAAATGTCTTCATCGAGTGGTTCAGCGAAACCAACGCACATACCTTGAGGGATGGTTTGGGGCTCAGCTCTTCCATTCGCAATCCATATTTTTCCCGTACTGTCCTGGATGGTGATCACGGTGCAAGGAATAAAGATTTCTTTACTCAGCAGCAAATTTTTATTAGCTACGACGATGGCATTCACAGTTTCCTTCATTTCCGGGACTGAAACTGATATTCGGCACATGGATCTGGCAGGTATTATGTAGTCTTTTATCGATGACAAACGGCAGGAATTCTTTAAATCCTCTGTTATCTTCCAACGACAGTTCCAGCCGGCCACAATCTATAACGGCTTGAGTGGACTGAAGAAAATCCCAGCCGAGGATAACATCGTGGCTGCATTGGCTTAACACTGTAAACTCAAATGGTTATGTTCGCCCGTTCACACCGATTCTAAGTACGCATTTTCCCATAGGCTGGACATGTTTTCCATCGGCTACCTTGAATGTTACGATTTCCGTAGTGGGAAACATTGTTTTTAGTAAGTGGCGTCTATATTCGTCAGAAATAACCGAAAAAGATGCTCCGGAGTCCACGAGGGCACGCACCGGTTGGCCGTCCACAGTCACGTCGAGATGGTTTCCACACATCTTTGCGGTCGTCGGAGGATTTCCAGTGCCAGCGGCCTCACCCCCAGGGAAGCTCGCACCAACTAGTTTTCTTCGTTACGTCGGCCTGGAGACTGGCTAGATCGCCGGTACGGCGAAGGAGCTCTGAAGCGGCGGGACGGTGATCTTCCACGCGTGGGACTGGGAGATGAGCTCCTGGCGTCTGGTCGGGTGAAATCGGCATATGAACTTCTGGCTTCGTTGATACCTCTTCGATCGGCCCAATAGTTGTTGAATACGGCTCTCCTTTCCCGGCAGTACCGGACAACATGGCCTGGCCGTCCGCAGTGGAAGCAGACTGGTCGGTTGTCGGGAGTTCGCCAAACCTCAGTCTTCCTCTGTGGGGTCATAGGAGTCGGTCTGACTTTTCTCGCAACATCAGCGCAGGAAGTTTGACGCCTTGATTTTGCTTCGGTCCAGGGAGATGGTTCATTATTTACAGGTGCTAGGGTCTTGACAACTTCATCACGAACAAGGGACTCAATAGCTGTAATATGTGCTTCGGGTTCAGCAGCCACTGGCGCCAGAACACGTTCAACCTCTTCGCGGACTATTTGTCGAATTAGACTGGCAAGGTCGGATTGTTCCTGGATGGCCGTCATGGGTACGACATTCGGAAGTCGTTCAAACTTATGCGGATTTATGCGCTTTTGCTGCATATTTTCGATATGTTGGCACCATTTTGTAAAGTCTGCAGTCGTGGCGATTTCCTTCGTAACCAAGGCCTGGTATACGTTTTCGGCCACTCCCTTCATTATATGTGAGAGTTTTTCTTCTTCCGTCATATTTGGGTTTGCCTCATGACATAGTCCTAACACACTCTGGATGTATGATTGAGTACCTTCACCAGGTTTCTGGGCACGGATTTTTAGCTGATCTTGTGCTTGCCGGACATAGTAGGTCGTATCACCAAAAACCTTTTTTAGTTCCTCACTGAAAACTTCCCATGACGTTAGTCGGGCTTCGTTATTTTCGTACCATTGTTTTGCGGTACCGTCAAGGAAGAAATAGGTACTTGCTAAACACACCAGGTCACTCCATGCGTTGTATTTTGCTACACGCCCAAATTCCTTCAACCATTTTCCTGGATCTTGACCAGCTTCCCCTCTGAAAATCAAAGGATTGCGTTGTTGCTGAATTAAAGGCATAACAGATACTGCAGGTTTTTCTTCCATCGCTAACTCTCGTCTTTTTCGAGGTTCAGGATTCCACAGTCCAAATTCAGGTGGTACTCCTTGGAGTCTTCGACTTTTTCGGTTTTCTCCTGAATCCAGAATTCAGCTTTACCCAGCGCCTCCACCAAATGTCACGATGATTTTGTGGAATACAGAAATGATACGACGCGTAGCTCAGGACAGGTTTTTATTCCCCATATTGCGGGGAACATTACCTTAAATACACCTCCGGATATTTCCCGACATTCCCACCGGAAGTGTGAGGAATATTCCAGAAACCTCTGGAACTGGAACTGAAATAAATAATAGGTAAATTTGTATACAGCTCGCATGCAGAGCAAATTAAAATAAACGATGTTCTGGCACCTCCGACGGCAGCTGCTTTCGAACCCGGGACCTTCAGATTAGACGTCGGGAGCGATACCGCTGAGCCACCGTTGCTTCGGTGAAATGTGGCAATATTACTTAATACAAACAAAAATTAAGTCGTTAAATTTTCTGATTAATTTTATTGAATTATACAGGGTGTCCAGACTAAGGGCCTGCTTACATAGGAGTCCGTTACGTTGCGTTAAGGGAAAGATGCCGTTGAGACGAAAATTAGCCAATCATAGGCGTTAAAAATTTCATTGCTAATCGTTTGGAGGCCTATGATTGGTTTATTTTCGTCTCAACGTCATCTTTTCCTTAACGCAACGCAACGCAACGGACTCCTATATGAACACGCCCTAAAAGTATCCAAAAGTTCTGACTTATTTTTATGGAACTACCCATTAGAATTTTTTTTAAATTATTTAAATAGAAAGAACATCTCACCAAGTTTTAATATCAATCATAGATTTCTATCATAGTATCATATATTTCGATGTGTACACCTTTCGTAGCACGACTAACGTCTAAATAGTAATCCAGTTCTCTCCAAGTGTTTTTGTAGCATATCAGGCGCTATTAGACTTTTTTGCTTGGGAATTCATTAAATCCGTTGTGTATAAACAAAAAATTGAAACTGTGGATGAGTTGAAGAAACATATCATTCAAGCAATTCGTCTAATAACTCTTGATATGCTAGAAAACACTTGGAGAGAACTGGATTACAATCTACACGTTTGTCATGCTACAAAAGGTGCACACATCGAAATCTATGATTAATATTAAAACGTGGTGAGATGTTCTTTCTATTTAAATAATTTTTTTTAAATTCTAATGGGTAGTTCTGTAAAAATAAGCCATAACTTTCGGATACTTTTAGCCTGGACAAATTATATAATTATATTCAACATATTACTTAATACATACAAAAATTAAGTCATTAAACTTTCTAATTAAATTTATCTAATTCCATAATTCATAAAATTAATCAAACAGCTACTCATCATTCAAGAATAAATTTTAAAAATGCCATACTGACATTCTTTTATATTAAAGAAAATATTATCCAAGTTATACAGCCAAGGAACAAATTTAATGCAAAAGATTCAAAATGTTAAAGCTATAATTTGAGCTACAACTTTAGGTAATTCAGTGTTAAGAGATCTGACATCATTTTGTAATAATGCCATTAAACCAGTGGTTCCCAACCGGTGGTCCGCGAGAGCCTCAGGAGTGGTCCGGCACCACATATAAAAAAGTTGTCAAATAAATGGGGATTTGAAAGCAATGTTCATTGAATTAGATGGGCGGAATATATCTAATGACTATCAGGTGTTGAATTAAATTTTTTTAAAAGTTTAACATAATTATTTTATTATTAGAATATGATACGTTAGAATGTGAGTATGTTAATCCTGTATCCCTTTTGCCTGAGAGATATTTTATACCCCCCATAGCCCAAGGAAGGTCCCTCCCTCAAGTTGGAGAGGGGGGGGGGGATCTGCACATGGTTCAGTTTCTGGCCTAGTGGTCCATAGACTTCTACAGGTTGGGAACCACTGCATTAAACCATTAGGCCGTCTGCACACGGAGCAACTCAAAAGAAACTGATAACTGACTCCAGTCACAAACCAGTCCATGATGAGTCGTAACCTATGTAATTGAATAGAGCCACGCACACGGCGCAACTGGTTACAAACTCGTCCGACGAGTTGCTCCGTGTGCAGACGGCCTTAAACTTTATATCTGTACAGTACATTTTAGGCTTCCCATACATTTTAAACCACACATAACACATAATAATAATAATAATAATAACAACAATAAATAACAATTTTCTCTACGGTTTTACTGTTTTTATAATAAAAATTAAGATTTTGATTAAAATTCCTACACTGATAGCAACATTACAGAAATCTGATATGCTCAATTTATATCTCAGACAGTTTGATAATTTCAATAAAATGAAGTCATTTGGGAGATTTACCAATCCTAAGTAACATATTCTTAACTCTAATTAAAGTTAAAAAGAACTTTCAAATGCCTGAACTTTTAATTCCCATAATTACTATACAGAAGTAAAAGACCTATTAAATTAATTATACCTAATAAGCAGCAAATGAAAATAATTTTAAAATCTTACCATAATGTTAAATGCACTTACCATTTTTTTCATACTTTTTACGCATTTTGCACAATACCATACTCTACGAGGATCATTGACATCATAGTCTGTTGCAGGAGGTCTATGGCACTCCTAGAGTTAAAAATAACATCTATACACCAAGAACAAGAGTAAAGTAAAATAATTTTTTTTTTAAAAGAAAAAATTAGAGGAAGGAAGGTTGGTTTGGTTTGGTTTGGTTGAGAGTGCTATGGTCAACTTTTGCTACATGAGGGCTCATTAAACCAGGACCTACTGCTTAAAGCCGATTCGGAACAGCTACAAACTTCCTACATTCAAATTCATAATTGAACATTGGAAACTAGTGAAGACCAATCTAGAGTTTAACACACACAATCCAGCTTATACTACATGGTCAATTCTTCATTATGTAAACACATCCTTTTATATCTACTGGAGTAACAGCTCCTTAGAATGTGTTTTTGTTGTTATTGTTTCTTATGCCCCCTGGCTGAAGTATTCCAGACCAGGTCCATATAGACTAGCAGGCTAACAGTTATGGCTCCAGTTTATAATGGCACCACAATGATCCGAGTCTGATTTAGCCAGGTTCCACCTCAATTTTGACCGAGCATCCCCAGGAATGACATCTGGGAGGGGGGAATTTACCGTCTACCACCCTCTCTGACCTTGTAGAACAGTGGTTCTTAACTGGGGGTGTGGGCACCCCTGAGGGGGTGAGAGAGCATTTCTAGGGGTGTGAGAGAAGGTTCTAAATTTTTAATGAAATTTTCAAATTGAGTGAACCATTTGATGGATACTTTTCCACAGGAAATGTAAGCAAAATTAATAGATAGATACTCAATCCATTTTTGTTTGACCTAAATTCAATGGATGACAATGTTTTATTGAAAGATGATCTTATCGCAATATGAGCTAATTGTTGGGCAACGGGCAAGTTTGCCGTTTGTTAAAGCCCGGCAATTAAATTAAAAGCAGTATATCCTGTAAAGCATAGGAAGCGTGAAAAAAAAGGTAAATTGAGGTAACTATGTCTCTTTAACTTTACAATAATAAACAATTATACTGAAGCTAGAAATGTATTAAGTTAAAAATATATTGCAACAAAATAAAGATAACTGAAAGGGTTTAAGATTTAACAATAATTACTTTATTTGTAATACACAACGTAAGTAACAAAAAAATATCAAATGCAAGTTATAACACACAAATAATAAATGAAGTACGTTACCAGTACTATTGCTGTCCGTACAGATCTTTATAATTTTTACAGAAGAAATAAACTGGTCGGTCTGAAAACAAGATAGGTGTAGAAAAACAACAAGCGATGATGAATAAGCCGGTAAAAAAAAAATATCCGTTCTTAAAAGCGGAATAGCGAAGATGTCGCTTCAAAAAGGATGCTAAATAATGGCGGCGGCAGGCTCCTGATAATGTATAAAAGAAACTGTTTCTCATGGCAATAAAAGCCAAAATAAAGCACTGGCAGACTAGTAATATGCTCACATCGAGCTACACACCGAGCAACAAGTGTCGAAGAAAACAGCACCAATCTAATACCACGCCGACCACACACGCGACCTATTTATAGCCAGTCGCATACGTCACGACGCTGGCGTTACGTGACGGCAGATAACAGGCTCGCGCTCAACGACACGAGCTTTGAATAATTAAACTGATTACGTAGTATAAATTATCGCAAGTGATGTGATCAAAGAAAGAAAGGGGTAGCAAACACACGTTTTGCTAACACTAATACACATATTGAACTGGAATTTGAAAAACTAGACTTTGAACATTTCTGGTGTATGAAGTTAGAACTTTATCCAGAATTGGCAAAAGCAGCATTAGAGAGCATTAGACAGCCAAGGAACAAATTTAATGCAAAAGATTCAAAATATTACAGCTATAATTTGAGCTACAACTTTAGGTAATTCAGCTACCCTTTCTCCCCACTTACCTTTGTGAAATGAGTTTTTCATCACTTTTGCACATCAAAACAAAAGTCAGAAATCGCTTAAAGGCATCTGATAGCTATGTCCACACTTTTGCACTTTCGAGTTAGATTTCGCTTTTGACTTGCGGTTCGTCTTTCCTTTCAACTTACTTTTAGCCCATGCTTCCCAGCATGCCTCTAGACGCATTCGATTTGTTGTCCACACTTGTTCGACAGTTCATGCCTCACGAGATGGAAGAGTCGGACGGTTACTTCTGTGTTTCTTGTGATTTCGTGGAGTTTATAAGGTGATCACTATTTTTACGTAAAGCAACAAGGAATGTGCAACAAGAATAGACTACAATTTTGTTACGGTGCTCTGTATATAAATATGTATAATCCCTCTACTTGCATATTTATCATTCATATATATATATATATGTGTGTGTGTGTGCGCACGAGCAGGGGAAAATGATCTAAATGAGAAGACTAAAAAATAAATACAAATTTAAACATATTTTTTATATATTACCTCAGTAATCGATTAGAGATGGTTTTTCTTATACTTGTAGGTTCTACATCAATGTAGTTTGATAGAGAAATTAATAACTGGTGATACGGAATGTAGAGAAGACCTCTTTTTTATATGCCAAGTTATTAGAAATAGAACTACAATTTATATCTTTGCTTATGAAGTAATAAAACCAAACAAATACTAACAATAGAAAACGGTAGAATATTGCTTGTTATTAAAATTTTATCTCTTAAATATATAGTGTAAAATTACACTGGTATATTAATTTATTTCTGAATAAAAGGAACATTTATATTACTTTTGAAGTATACAGAATATTCAAGAAAAATCGTTAGCTAATCATACTATATATATATAGATATAGAGAGAGAGAGAGAGTAAGTAAGTAAGTAAGTAATCTCTTTAATATAAAGTAAAGAATTAAACCGAGACATTTACTTCTTTTATGAGCAAAGCAGGCCATGAAGAATTACTTTTGAATTTTCATATATAATTTTAAAAAAAATTTCTACATATGTAAGAAGTTAAGAAGTATATTTTGTTATTAATGAAAATCGCTCATTTTTCTTTAACATGGGGTTAAATGAAGAACACGACGAGAAAACCATGATGGATTAAAAAATGACTACATTTAAAATGTGTCGATGATATTTAGCTTCAAATGAAAATAATACATACAAGATCATACACATTTGGATGCAAGCAATGCATGACATAGGGGAAAAAATTACGTCTCGCAAAACGCGAATTCAGGTTGTAACCAGCTTTTATAATACTAAAACATCTATTTTTTTTTCAAAGTGGGTTTGTAATTCCTATGATAAGCTATGGGGAATTTTTTATTCAGTATTTTCATAATAACAAATTAGCTGATGCATATTTTTGAAATCTTCTCCCTGTATTTCAAAAAGAAAATTTCAATGATATAGTACAAGTTTTCAAAATTTGTTTAAATTTGCTTTGTTTAAAAATACATTTATTTTTTATTTTAAAACAATACACATTAATTATTATTAAATAATTATTTTAAATGTATTAAATGTATTAATCATTTTATTTGTGTATGCAGAGTGGTTGACATCCCCCAATGCCAGTAAATTTCTGTAATCATCAAAAAATTTTAAATTTCCTTCGAAGACTGCGAGATTCTGAACACTGGCTTGAAAACCGCCTTGCAGAATAGAAAAGCGCATGGAATTCCACAAGAAAATCCACTTGGGTTGGATACGCTTGCGATATTGCATGCTCTATCGCGATACATGCACTGTCCTCGAATTTGCAGGTAGTTACGCATCGCTCTGGGCATGCCTCACATTTCTCTCTCTGTGCGACATGTCGAAAGCGAAAGTGAACGCAAAAGTGTGGACATAGCTGATGACATACATGTCGCTCTTACAGAAAAACAGAGCCTTGTTTTAAAAGGATAATTATGAACAAACAACAACAACGTAGCCATTAAAAATGTAGATATTGTTTTATATGTAATATTATAGTATGTATTGTAAATGTATTAATTTTTTATGCAATAAATGTCTTCTCCTAAATAAAAAGTAGAAACATTTTTCAAGGGGGTGTGAGAGCTTATTTTCAGATTCCAGGGGGGGGGGGAGTGTTGACTATTAAAAAGATTAAGAACCACTGTCCAACAGCGTATCAACTCGAAGATCCAGGAGACATCCAATCAGAACTGCCCATTTTCACCATCCTATGTACAGACCAGAAGACTCATTGCTTCACTTTTTGTGTAGCATTTCCTGAACTTTTGACGTCCCACAACAAACTTTTTCTACTTCTGAACATTTCCAGCTCTTCGTTGTTATAATTATGAAATATCTGAGCTTGAAGGCATTGGCCTAGGTAGCTCAGTTAAAACACTTGTCCTATGGTCCTAGAGGGACTTTCCGGTTTATGGATTTAATGGGCCCATATCCTAGACATGGAGGTATGCTTGTCGTGATTCGTACCGAGCATTCTTGGTTCCGAAAGCCAATGTGCTACCACTAGGCTACCTTGAGCCCTTAGGATGTAATCAGTTTGAGTATCACTACGATTAAAAATCACCTCTTGTCCTTCACTAGCATAAAAATGAGGGAGAGAATATGGAAAAGGAAAAAAATAAAATATAAGTTTTAAATCTTCATTATCCAGTTCTAAACTCCTAACAAGAATACACATCCAGTAAAACTAAACAAACACAGGTAGAGATTGACACAATATTAATAAATGCACTAACAATTTGAAACATCACTTTAAAAAAAGTAATTATAATACATTGTCTTACTTGGTGATATAAACTGTGGCATTCTTGACATTCTATCAGCTGATTACCTTGTGTTACTTCAATTTGCCTGAAAAATTTTCAGTCTAAGATTAAGAATTTTATTCTAAAACTACTTCAAATTATTTAAAGAAAATTTTTCAATAGATTCAAAAGATAAAGGGAAAAAATAAAATAGTCAAGGGAGACAAACATTAACTATATTTCTAAGTAATTTTTTTTAATATATATTTATACATAAAGGCTAAAATAAAACATCTTTATTCATATAATCATTTCAGAAATTCTACCTATAGAGTAAACAGTCTAACAGCACAGGAAATGTAATTATAAAGTAAATCAATCTACTATTTGTGTGTCTTTCTTAAGCCATAATACAAGCATATCCCAAAAGATGTCCACCATTATGTATATACTTAGTAATCAAATTATGAGCCCTTTGCCATTTTATCGTAAGTAATCCAGTACATGTGGCTCAGGCAAAATAACAGAAATAATATGCAACTAGCTGCAAACCCAATGGTCATGAACAGCTACTTCATCTGAATGAAGAGTGGTCAGATTAGTACAGTACAACACACAGGCAATAATTTTCACTTAAGAACAATTAATCTGAACAGATTAAATGTGATGGTCTCATTCAGTACAGACTAAATTATACTGTAAATCTGTTGGGCACAAAGTGAAGTATCTCAAGTTTGCTGCAAAAGCAAGAACGACATATTTTCCAGTATCTGTTCCCAATTCCTTGTCTTAAAATTTCAACTTTTTTCAGAAGAAATTGTTCCTTTGTACACAGAAACTGTTCATTTAGCAAGTACTATCTTTTGCTCATACTGGAAAGAGAAGTACCTTCAAGACAAGTCTTATTTCAATATTTAGAGCACAAATAGTAAGTATGTAGCCTGTACTTCTATTAACAGCTAAAAAGAAAAAAATCTGAATTCTTAAAAAATTTCAACACAGATCGCTCGCTATTGAAGCAAAACTTTAATAAACATCTAAACGTTTACAAAATTAAACAAAAGCTTAGCTAACCTAAAAGATAAAGAGCCTTAAGCCATGTAGCACAAGTTTACATTTTAAAATACATGTTTTATAAGTTGACAGTTATTGCTGCAGCACAAAACTCTTTGGTTTTCAGGGCTATTACTATTTGAAAGTGAAAAGTCCTTAAAATACCCATATTAAAATTTTTGTTACAAATTTAAGCTAATGTTTACATAAATACTAGTTATCTTAAAATATCCAGCTAGAGTAGGGGTCTTCAAGCTTTTCATGTTCGTGAGCCACATTAATAAATTTGCAAAGTTCTGCAGGCCACACATCTGAGAAATAAGTAGTTTGGTAGAGGAAAAAATGTATTATTTGCTAACAAGCTTCAGCCTTTGAGATCTTGATTTGCTTTTTATAGCTTGATGATGAAGGATTAATTCCTTCAAAATAAGTCACTGAAGTTTTGAATGTATGGTGTGTTTCAAAAAGTATTTTGTACTTTTATAGCAATTATTAATTTAAAAATGTTTTTATTTATTGATTTCTACAAACAACAAAAATGGGAGTTGAATTAATGTATTTTGTACTTTATATTGCATGAAACAGAATGAATGCAGAAAGACAAGATGCATGTGAGATTCTAGAAAGAAAGAGCCTTGGCATGCTGCTTTTGTGTTTATTTCTTCTTAAGATTCTGAATAAAACTACCAGTTTATTATTTTGATAAGCCTGTGTATCATGAGCTACTTTTCCCCATACATTCTTGATCATTTTTGTGTTAGATAATTTTTTGTTTTAAGGTTGTTTTTTCAAATTTATATCAAACTTTCATTTTGCATGATCAAAATGTTTTGGCAGGCCACTAAAATACCGTCAGTGAGTCACTGGTTGAAGATCCCTAAGCTAAAGTATCAGAACTGTTTGCATTAATCATACATTAATACAAACAGTTCTGATACAGTCCATTTTACAATAAAGAACCTTACATTTTATTTTAAAGATAGTACAAATAGAATATTAAGAAGGCAATGCAAATGCATAAAATGCAAAAACATTCAGATCCACTCTCATAACAGTAAAATACATACAGTGTGATAATTATTGAGCTACATGAAAAAAACTTCATAACTTTTGAACCATTGGCGAGATTCAGTAAAAACTTGGTGGTTGAATGCAGGGCATGTTGGGATTTTTATTTATTTTTTTTTGAGCATGTGCACTCGTATTGTTGTTATTCATTTTTCATTAAAAATATTGAAATACAGCATTTTTGAGAGTATATCCATTGTCAAGGCCTACAATTCGAGCAATAACAGCCCGACTGCAGCTCAAAGGAAATTATCGGTGCAATATTCATTGAAGGCACAGTGACTGCTGAACGATACGTCAATATTTTGGAAAATGATCTCATCTCTATTATCCAAAGTGACCCAGATTTCCAAAAGATGAGGTTCATGCAGGATCGAGCAGACCCCATCGGACAAATAGAGTGTTTGAAGTTCTGGAAAAGCACTTTGAAGAGTGCATTCTGGCTTTGCCGTACTCAGAGGCGACTGGAATGGGAATCGCTTGGCCACCATATTCTCCTGATCTCAACCCTAATGACTCATTTTTGTGTGGCAATATTAAAGACAAAGTTTACGCAAATAACCCCCCGAAACCATCGCTGAGCTCAAAACAGTCATTCAGGAAGTCATCGATAGTATTGATATCTCGACACTTCAGAGAGTTTTGCAGAATTTTGCTCTTCAACTGTGCCACATCATAGCTATTGATGGTAAGCTTATCCAACATGTTATAAACTAAATCCGATTATCCGTAGTTACTTTTCAAATTTGAATAAAATTTTTGAACTCGGTAGTTTTTTAAAATTTGATTTTTTATTTCATATATTGTCCTATGGGGCACTATAGTTTGAGGAGTGGGCCAGCCGTCCAGTCCTATGGTTCCAAATGTCGATAGGTTGTTGTTGCGATGGCTGGTGATCAGTAAAAAAATTGCTGTGTGGACTTTTGAGTCCAGTTCAGCATATTATTATTTATTTTATCTGATAGAATTTGAAAGTATGGATGCTTTAATCAATCTACAATGAGAACTCCAAGAAAAAGCAGTACCTTAACCACCAAGAAATATTTTGGGCAAGATAAACTGTAATACTCACTTGCAGATAACACAGGCCAATCCCATCTCCATTGCAAAATCTCCAGCATCAGCATTTTCATCACTGCTGTCTGTGTCTTCCTCCTTCTTGGATACATACTGTTCTAACTTAGGTATATCAGGACTTCCTAAAGGAGGATAGTAATTATATACCTGAGGAGTTTCTAGTTTGGGAATTTTTGCTTCACAAAGACTTTCAGGGCTATCAGGTTTTGTCTAAAAAAAATTTAAAGATATAATCATCAGAATTTGACAAAAAAAAATTTTAATTATTAAGGAATACTTTCAATCAATCACTTTAAATAAATTTAGAAAATAGTACAATTAAAATGCAGAAAACAAGAATTACTAAAGTTTTTTTTACCTCTGAGAAAAGTTTTTAATCAAATTTTTTAAATAAAAAATTTGATTAAAAACTTTAAATACATTCTTCTCATAATGAGTTTGTTTACATTGTTTTCAATCACATAAGTGAAACATTTAACTAGTAAAAACCACAAAAATACAGCATTTTAAGTACAGACAAAAATTGAATAATAGTTTTTACATTACTTTTCCTCATTTAAATAAATTTAGAAAATAATGTACAATTAAAATGCAGAAAACAAGAATCCTAGAGTTTTTTTTATCTCTGAGAAAAGTTTTTAATCAAATTTTTTAAGGAAAATTACTGAAATTTACTATTTTTCTAAAAGACTGTTTAGTAACCTGTCATCTATATTCTAAATATTATGCTGTTGAATATTTCTTATAGCTTATTGTATGTATGTTGAGAAGTGCAAAGTTGTTAAACTATAATGATACTCAGGTTAAGATTTTACATTCTTCTCATAAAGAGTTTGCTTACATTGTTTTCAATCATATAAGTGAAATATTTAACAAGTAAAAACCACAAAAAACAGCATTTAAGTACAAACAAAAACTGAATAATAGTTTTTACATTACTTTTCCTGGGTTTCACCAGAAATTTTAAATTTAGGAAGAATATTCCAGTTTTTTAAATGCCATCTTATTTCAAATATGATTGCTTATCAGGTGCATTCAAATTTAGAATCGAGAATACCTTTGATGCCAAAAACCACCAATTTGTCCCATGGTTAGCGAGGGTTGTGGAACATCTATTTATCTATATTCAGTACACACAAACTTTTTTTCATGTAGAAAACTTTCAAAAGTATTGCATGCATTAAGCTATGAGTACCAGGTGCATATAAAACATAAGTAGATTTTACAGACCTATTCTCAAGATATCTAATAATATACACATGGAATTATAAAATCCTAAACACTTCTAATCAAAGGCATTTTATAGATAAATCCTACTCAATATGTACTTTGAACCGACTCAGTGATTAAATGGTTCAAAACTGAAACTTTCTTCACATGTTTTAAAAGCATACACAGATATTATTCAAGGATCCTACATATCATTATTTTAAGGTTTGTCTATACAACACGTCACTATTAAATTATTATTCACTAACTATATCAGCTACACATGAAATGTTTCAACAAATAGCATTTTACAGCAACACGGAGCTTTGGTTTTCATAAATTTTTCAAAAATAAAAGTATTTAGAAAATTTATCATAATGGCAAGAAAAAACAAATTCAAAGATAACATGCCATTTGGAAAAAAGAGTATTATATGTTTAGTAACAAATTAGTCCTTAAAAAGCACTTGATAAAGAGCTATTAAAGCACTTGGAGCTTTAATAGCTCTTTAAAACAACATTGAAATTGAAGAACTCTTTAAGTACCGTACTAACCCTGCTTATAATCATTTGTTCTGAAAAATAAACCTAATTTTATCGGTACATTTCCACACTTCACTGACAATGAATGTGATTTAAAAACAACTTTTCATTGTTTCAGTTCATTCTACACTTTCAGAACCTTGTTAATATATATCTTACCCTTTCCATAAATATTATCATTTAATCCCTTCATGAGAAAGAAAATGGTTACAAATAATCAAACATGATTCTTTCATCTTGATTTCACATTCTGTTAAACACTTAACATGTGTAGCAGAACTTCATAAGCACAAAGTAATAACACACTCAAATAATCACACTAGTTAAAACTCTATCAACATCATTCCTCAATGCTGTCCACACTGCTAAGAAGCTAAAAATTACATTTAGCACCTAGATCCTTATTTTTAAATTTAATTTAATTTATAACTCATCTTTTGAGGGAAATCTTTACTTATATAAAAGCCTAGAGTAGAAAAAGTGTTGGTAACCATTCCGGGACGGACCAAGTCGGGAACATCTTAACATTGCGACGCCATTTTCTGAAATTTTTCTTGAAAAATAATGCCACAAAAGTTACATATTTTGAAAGCCCTTTAAAAAATACGAAAATTTCAAGTGAACACCCTAGCTCAAAACCGTTTAGTTTTTTAAATATCTTCAAATTAAAATATCGATTGAAAAGAATCATTTATTCAATTAAGTCATTCACTTGAGAATTTCGAATTCATTCTACTCCATGGTTTTTCATATTCCCTTTAAATAACTACATTTTTAATGTTTAATTTTAATGTTAATTAAATTGTGTTTCACATTTTATTTTTGTTTTATTTTATTGTTGTTTACTGCTGTTTAAGTATTGTTTTCAGCAATGCCTGCTGTGTGGTGAGTCATTCACTTTTGAAACAGTTTTGGTTTAGTTTTAATTTAGTTTAGTTTTGTTTTGTTGTTTACTGCTGTTTGAGTACAGTTTTCAGCAATGCTGATGAAAATTATGAATTACCTCTTGAAACGCTGATCAACATTCCGTCATTTTAGATGGGGGTTATATACTAGTATAACAATAAAGAGCATTCAAGGGGGGGAAAAAGAAAAACATTTCTGCAATGAGGCAGTCAAAAAACGAAGGACAGAACAAAAAGCACTTGCAAATAACAAAAAAAGATTACTTAAGAATTCAGGGCTCTTATGAGATAACTAAAATCAAGAACTTTAAAAAACCCATAGGAACAATTTATGAGTGCTGGTATGCAGCATTCAAAAGTAAGAAACTATCAAAAAACCTTATATCTCGTTGATTAATTTCATAGTTAAAAGTAAATAAAAAATCTTTCCAGCAAGTACATAAAAAACATACCTTTTCATATTGTCTTTTCTCTGTTTTCCGATCTCTACTGACATCAGGAGTAACTTTTGAACTGTATGTAGAAACTTCTGTTGCATCCCTTGATGCTTTCTTTAAATGAAGTTTACTATCACTGTCCTAAAACAAGGTTATTAACATTGACCTTAACACAATTCAATATATATGAATATAAAACACATAATGAATACAGCAAAAATATTTTTATCTTCAAAATCATGAGTTACAAGCAAACTTTTAATATTTAAATAGATTTAACAATGAGAAACATTCAAATTAAAAGTTCTACGAAAAAAAAATTTGATTAAATTTTTAAAAAGAATTTTTAAAAGAACTTAGAGCTAAGATTTTAGAGAGAATAATAATAATTTTTTTAAAAATGCCTTTTATATAAAAGATGTTTACACTGAACTAAGATTTCATGTATAATAATTTTACACGTCTCTCGTTCTGATCAGCTAACTAAAGTATTTAATAAAAATATTTCAAAAGATGTACAAAGTAGTTTAAATTTACTATATTTTAAATCACATACAACTTTTCCAATAAAACAAGATAACTAATCACACTTATTACAGAAATATATATATACCAGCTTGACAGATGTATATACTCGATCTTTTGAATGGGCTGACTGCTTTGATTGAGCAATGGCATCATCTAGCAGTTGTTTTAATTGCTCAGCTGAATCTTTACTCTTGGAATGTAGAAGCCTTAGACCTTTCACAAATAAAGGATCTAACTCTAAAGTACTCATTTCAAAAACCTTCTGAAAACAAAAAGAAGGAAATCTGCAGTTTAGTTATTCATTTCAACTTTAGGTCTACATAAAATCCATTTTCTTTTCTCATTTTTTAGTCAACTATCTTATAATTTTATAAAGATATATCACATCTTGAAATAAGGATTTCCCCTTTCTACTACTGATTCTATATGGATCAGGTTTATTTTTAAATTTGTTTTATGTAAACTGTACAGTAACTGAGAAAAAGAAAAAGCAATTTTTAACATTTTAGTTTTATAATAAAGGAATTACATCCTGGTGTGAAAGTAATACATTCAATTGCTTTCAGTATGCGGACTACTTAAAATTTGCCACAAACTTTTATAAAAATAACTATGGTCTTTTATTTAATTTCAAATCCCTCTAAATCTTTAGACTGATTTTATCAATCTTTCATAATTCTTACTGTTTTGACAATCTAAACAAAATACAGCTCAGAAAAACAATCTATTTATTCTTGGATGTAAAATCCATTTAATAAACTGCCTTTCTATAACCCTTTCTCACCCATTTCTATATGTATATTTTCTTTTCAGCAGTTCAAACCTAATTATTCAGGAACCACAAAAATTATCATAAAAGTACTGTTTTATGAACCTGAGAAACATATTCACAGCTCTAGTAACTGAGCAAAATATCTGAAATAAAAACTGATTTCCTAGGTTAGATAAAATAAAGGTAACAGTTATCTTAAAATGTTAAGAAATGATAAGAAAACAAAAAGTATTAAACTAAGGAAAACAGTTTTAATAAATAAAACTTTTTTTACAAAACAAATAATTTTAAAATATAAAAAGTATCTAATCTATAAAAGTATTTCTCAATTACAAATTGGAAAAAAAAAAATTGAAGGCTAATATTATTACTACAACATGCTGGACTATGCTTCCTTATATGGTCAGTTAATACCATAATGGAGCCACCAACATGCTTCACAGTCGGCAAGAGGCATTCAGGATGAAACTCTTTGGGCGTTCTCCAGACATAAACGCGTTCGGTCATCTGAAATAGGGTGAATGACGATTCATCTGACCATATTACATGTTGCCACTGCTGTGGGGACCAGCCTTTGTGATCTCTGCACCATTGGCGTCTCTTGAAAGCATTAGTTGCTGTCACCAAGGGTTTACGAATTGCCACTCTGCCATAAATGTTCGCAGCATGAAGTTCCCTTTTGACAGTTTTTGTTGAAACGGGGTCCTGGAGATGACTGTTCATTTTGGATGTTATCTCGGATAACGATTGCTTGTGCCTTCGGGCTACTAAGCGTTTCAAGACCCGTCTATCCCTATCAGCAAGATTGGACTTTCGGCCACTGTTGTGCTTTGAAGACGTCATCTTACCCTCTTTCGTGTACGCTGTCATAACAGCTGATACCGTAGTCCTTGCAAACCCCAAAAGGTTTGCTGTTTCCGTAACCGATGCTCCACTTAAACGTGCTCCAACTATCATTCCTCTTTGGAACTCTAACAGGTCTGACATTTCAACTTATCACAGACAGTTCAATAGAAGCATGCAAAGTAGGTGACGGCTGTTAAGAGACTGATACCTTCCTCTTCACGCTCACTAGGTGGCAGACTTCTGTTGCAGGTGGTGCGGCTGTACTGCAAGTGTGAAATACGTCATACTTTTTCACAGGTGTTTGTATTATTGGTACTTATGTATTATAGCTGAAGCTTTGCGGTTTGGAGAAAAAGCTGCAATAAAGCGCCAATTATGCGCCCCATCCTTGTTGATAGTATTGTTTTCGCCATTCATTGCTATTCGCTCCCGTTCTAAGTTTCGTTTTGAAGATTTTCTATATTTTTTTTAGGTTATGAAAGTTATTTGACAAAGATCTTTTATAAAAAAAGTTTGACGAGGAATATGACAGTGTAATACCTCAACTTTGATAAAAGATAACTTTTATAAAAGTTGGGTTCTTCGTCAAAGTTTTATAAAAGATTTCGGTGCCCGAATGTTATAAACAACATTTCGAGCAACAGCATGTTAAAAAAATACAAATGTGTGGAAAACGCGGCAGATAAAGAACAAGATTTCGATTCTAAATAGTTTTAGCTCTAATTAAAAATTGCGCACTAATGACAAAACAGAAATACACGAAAAATATTCAAAATGTTAAAAACGCAAATCTTTCAAAGGAAAAGTCTTAGGATGATGAAATTTTGCATTGTGGTTACTCCTAAGCTCTAGATACCCACTAAGAAATATTTTTAAAATGTACAAATATTAAGGGGTTTAAAAGGGGCTTAACCCCCTCCCCACTGAAAAAAAACCCCATTGTATCTCTGAAACCATAGGACCCAGGAAGTTGAAATTTCGTATGGTGGTTCCCCTTAAGCCCTAGGTGCCCACTAAAAAATCTTTTTGAAAAATACAAATTTTAAGGGGGTTAAAAGTGGCTTAACCCCCCCTCTAAAAACCCCCATAGTATCTCTGGAACCATAAGGCCTAGAAAGCTGAAATTTTGCATGGTGGTTCCCCTTAAGCCCTAGGTACACACCAATAAATATTTTTTACAAGCTAAAATTTTAAGGGGTTTAACCCCCTCCCCCCTAAAAAATCCCACTGTATCTCTGGAACCATAGGGTCTAGGAAGCTGAAATTTTGTATGGTACTTCCCCTTAAGCCCTAGGTACACACCAATAAATCTTTTTTAAGAGCTCGAATTTTAAGGGATTTAGCCCCCTTAGATAGAAATAACTTTTATAAAAGATCTTTGTCAAAGAACTTTGATAGTGTAATAGGGGTATTTTGAGGTTATAGCATTTCTTTTGTGTATAACTGTTATAAAAGATACAAATAACTTTTAAAAAATATCTTTGTTAAAGAACTTTGATAGTGTAATATAGGCCAAAAGGAAGAAGATGCAGTGTCTTTTTTCCAGATCCGTGGAATTTTGCCCAGTCAGCGTGTATGCCCTAACTTTCAAAACATGCATGCCTATTTTAATCAACCAGTAGCTGGAGATGTAATATTAAAGATTGCGGCAAAACAGTCAGAATTCAGAAGGAAAACTGGTTCTACGGTTCCCAATTGCCATTACTTTAAAATCCCGATTGCCAAACTTTAAATATTTACGTTTTCCGTTGAAACCTGTATGCATATCAATTTGTGTCTAATTTGCATTACCCCTTCTTGGCGCGTCGCTTTTGTTTGTCTAAGAGTGTATTCCTATTTTGTCTTTAATATGAAATTTTTAATTTGATCTAAAATCATCTATAGCGAAATCATGTTCTTCAGCTGCTTATTTTTTTTAAACTTTTCCATCTGTTTTCCAAATACTTTTTGAAACATGCTGCTGCTCAAAATGTTGATGCATGTTTAATAACTGCTTTCGTATATTTCATACACGTGCTTCGCCACAGATTACATGAGTGCCATGAATTATGTCATTTGGTTCATTTAATTTCAATTAACTTTAGCAGTAAGGTTAATTGAAAACCCTTACTTTAGCAGTAAGGTTCATTTCTCATAAGGAGTTCATCGCAGAATTTAACGACAATGATCCGAATTTAAATACGAGTTTTGGATATTTCATTTTTATTTTGGGGATTTAAAACCACTTTACAACCTCCTAAAAAGTTGCTTGTTAAACATCTTTCTTGGCCAGCACCTAGAGCCTAAGAGGAAACGCCATGCAAAATTTCAACTTCTTCGGCCTTATTGTTCCAGAGATACAGTGGGATATTTTTTTTTTTGGGGGGGGGGGACTAAGCCCCTTAAAATTTGAATGTAAAAAAAGATTTATTGGTGTGCACCTAGGGCTCAAGGAAAACCAACCAACAAAAATTTCAGCTTCCAGGCCTTATGGTTCCAGAGATACAGTGGGTTTATTTCTTTTTCTTTTGGAGGGGGGGGGGGGGGCTAAACCCCTTAAAATTTGAACTAAAAAAAGGAAAAAATTATTGGTGTGCACCTAGGGCTTAAGGAAAACGAACCAACCAACCAAATTTCAGCATCCCAGGCCTTATGGTTCCAGAGATACCGCGAGTTTCTTTTTTATTTTTTTTTTTTGGGGGGGGGGGGGGGGCTAAACAACTTAAAATTTGAACTTAAAAAAAAAAGATTTATTGGTGTGCACCTAGGGCTTAAGGGAAACCAACCAACCAAATTTCAGATTCCCAGGCTTTATGATTCCATAGATACAGTGGGTTTATATATTATTTTTTTTTTGGGGGGGGGCTAAACCCCTTAAAATTTGAACTTTAAAAAGATATTTATAGGTGTGCCCCTAGGGCTTAAGAGGAACCACCATACAAAATTTCAGCTTCCTAGGCCTTATGGTTCCAGAGATACAGTAGGATTTTATGGGGGGGGAGGGGGCAAAGCCCCTTAAATTTCAAGCGTTCAAAATGATTTATTGGTATGCACCTAGGGCTTAAGAGGAACCACCATAGGAAATTTCAGCTTCCTAGGCCTTGTGGTTCCAGAGATACAGTGGGTGTTTTTAGAGGGGGCAGGGGGTTAAGCTCTTTTTAACCCCCTTAAAATTTACAGTTTCAAAAAAAAATTTCTTAGAAGTCACCTAGGGATTATGGGGAACCACTATACGAAATTTCAACTTCCTAGGCCCTATGGTTCCAAATATACAGTGGGTGTTTTTAGAGGGGGGCAGGGGGTTAAGCTCTTTTTAACCCTCTTAAAATTTACAGTTTCCAAAAAAAAGATTTCTTTGAAGGCACCTAGGGATTATGGGGAACCACCATACGAAATTTCAACTTCCTAGGCCCTAAGGTTCCAAAGATACAATGGGTGTTTTTAGAGGGGGGGCAGGAGGTTAAGCTCTTTTTAACCCCCTTAAAATTTACAGTTTTCAAATAAAAATTTCTTAGAAAGCACCTAGGGATTATGGGGAACCAATATACGAAATTTCAACTTCCTAGGCCCTAAGGTTCCAAAGATACAATGGGTCTTTTTAGAGGGGGGGCAGGGGGCTAAGCTCTTTTTAACCCCCTTAAAATTTACAGTTTTCAAAAAAAGATTTCTTAGAAGGCACCTAGGGATTATGGGGAACCACCGTAAGAAATTTCAACTTCCTAGGCCCTGTGGTTCCAAAGATACAATGGGTGTTTTTAGAGGGGGGCAGCGGGTTATGCCCTTTTTAACCCCCTTAAAATTTGTATTTAATTAAAAAAAATCTTATTGGGCACGTAGAGCTTGGGAGTATCCACGTTTTCCACACATTTGTATTATTTTAACATGCTTCTGCTGGAAATGTTGTTTATAATTTCCGGGCAGGAAATAGGTTGCCACTGTGAAGTTAGGTGTTGGCGAGCAGATATTACGCCAAGGGTTAAAGGCTGCCAAGCTTCAGCTATAATACGTAAGTACCGTATTATTTTGTACTCCATCTGTATAATATATTTATATTAAATTTAAATAGATTGCACAAATTTTTTACATATATTTTTTGTATGTATTGCTAATTATATGATTTTCTAATCTGATTTTCTTTAGTTTATATATTTTATTTTAGTTTAATATATTTTTACATAGCATATTTATACATACATAGAGAATAATATATTAATATATAAAGTCCTGCATGATTAGGGGAGTACATAATTTTAATACATTTTTAGAAATTCTTAGGAAACAAAATTGGGATGAGTGGGGGGGATACGTCCGAATGATTTGGTTTCCTAAAAAATTTTTTAGCATTTTTAGGGGAACTATTGTTCTGTAAATGTAGTTCTTTAGACGTAACTTTAATGCCATAGTTAGTTGCTTTAAATTTTAATTAACAAGGCAACCTGTTTTAAGTGTAGGTAATGGTCAGTCAATGATGGACAAAAATATGGAAACAATGTTTCCGAGACGTATCCAAAAGCAAAACAACAATAAAAAAATATTTTTTCCCAGCTTTTTTTCAAGAGCAATATTTTTTAATAATAAACTTTAATTTTATTTTTAAAAATCATCATTGGATAATTTACAAGTAAACTAACTTCCATCATCAACACTTTTCCTTTAGTCCTGAGAACGGAAATATAGCCACAAAGATTTATTCATACCAAAGATATGGAGCTCTGCTTTCTGGTGCCTAATTAATGTACCATGTCAATGTCAATGTCTTATTTTATTGAAATAGGTAAATAAATAAGTTGTGTTGTATGTTATCGGACAAGCAGCATGAAGGGGCAGGGTTTATGAACCAGTCCTACCCACTTGCTGAGCAGAGATCTGGGATAAACAAAAACAGTACCAAGGTTTGCATGAAAAATTTGGCTTGTTGAGGATCTGCTTGGATAAGGAATCTATTCCCCATGCTGTAAAGGAAATATATTCAGAGATAATAGTGTTTCTACTGGTTGAAGGATACTCTACCTAATCAATCCATTGATAAGACCAGCCCTTTTCGGCTTCCCCTAAACAAAAGAACTGGACAGCCTTTAAAACACTATTATTTTTAAAATAACCCTCCTAAAACAGATGAGTCTCGGAAACATTCTTTCCATATTTTTGTCCATCATCAACTGACTAATAACTACACTTAGAACTAAAAATAGACCTGGCTATAAACTCTAGCACAAGCTAAAGCTTCGAATTCTGCAATTTGTTTACGACCTTCCTCAGTTGACTCTACAGGATTTCATATTTTAGTTTTGCTGGAATAGCAATTCACCCCTTCTTGAATAAAACACTAAATTGAAAAGTGACTGAATTTCTGAGATCGTAATATCTTGGAACAGGAATGGATCATTCCTTTTCTCAGGCCTACCCATCTTTACAGATTCTAATAAATATTTTGCATACAGGCACTTCCTCTTGCTAGTGCATGATTTCAGCTAGTTACTTATCTGATGCTTTAAACATATCTATAATTATTTATTCATTGGCAGAAATTTCTGGTAATAATTCCTCTTTTTTTATCTAATAAACTATAGGGCAAGTAGCAACTCTTTTCTTTGTGCTTGATGGTACATTAATATCGCTCCATCCTTGATTTTATTTGTTCCACCCATGATGTTGAACTATCTTGCAAATTTGACATAAATATTAGTTTAAACAGCTTGTGATTAGTTCAAGATGTCCATTATATAATCATCGAGTCTTTCTCAAGTCAAATATGATCAATATAACCATAGCAATTTGTACAATCTTTGTTGGTATTTGATAAATTTAAAGAGATATCATAACTATCAGAATTAAATGGCATAAAAAAACAAAAGATTAGGTAACAAAAAATTGTAGTAAAGACTATCACAAAAATAGAACCAAATTTTATCTCTTCATTTCACCTAAAATCATGTTTAAAACCCCAGAAATGAAAATCTAAGTTTGTGGGGGGGGGGGGGGATGATACACTAATGCTTTAAAGTTTTTATAGAAATTTTTATGTTTATCTCGTGCAGAACAAATCCGGAAAACTTAAGATAAGTGAATTCTAAGACCTCTGATTTTTAATACAACTTTTACAAAAATCTTGAATTTACAGAAGTTAGTCACAAATGTACATCACACTATATTTCCTTCCTAATAAAATAACAGATAACCATACAAAATAATATAACAAAATACAAAACAAAATATCAACTACCACCGCACAGTTGTATATACTGACATAAATATGAGCTTATAAATATTTTTCACATATACAGACACAAATGTATTTATTTGACTATAAATAATTCTAACATATACTGGAAAAAATGTAATTGTTAACGTTTGTTTTCCGAATGCGACTTTCTAGTGAATTTTTTAAATACTTTAATGATTCTGAGCTGTAAAAATGAAAAAATTTCTTAAGAATGAAAATTGAAAATCAACATACCGGTAAATTTAAGAGTAATTACCAGAATATCAATAACACTTTAATATTTCTGCCACAGGTAAAGATAGTACTATTTTGATTCCTTATATTTAGCTCTCTGGACTGTTTGCGAACGAAGTCAATTGTAGGTTGAAATCGCATGTTTATGCTTGCAGTATATAATAAAAATATTTACTTCTCACACCAGACTAATGGCATTGTGACTCACGAATGAATACGAATCTTTTCGAATCTTCGGTAACAACTCTTTTAAATGACTCTTTCGAAAAAAAATTAGTAACAATGTGCATAGAAAAAAAAAGTACGCAAAGTACGACGCTGTAAGCTTTTAGTTCACAACATAAGTATCATAATTTGGGAATAAAATACTGAAAGCAAATAGCTTAAAAATTAAACTAATTTAAGAAAATATCATAGGTTATGCAATGAAGTGATATCCGTTTTGATCAATCTGGCATCATCTGTGATCAGGCTCATTGATGACAGATTTTGACAGACATTGATTCACATTGAATTCGGGGTGTTGCGTAGCGTCAGAATAAAAAAATGTTAGCCAATTCTTAATACAATGACCATGTGATACATCAATCCTTCACAAGTCATGTCAGCAATCTCGGCATAAACGGAGGAACACAACACTCCGTTTGGAATGCAGTGTGAACAAGGCATATCTGTCACTAGGGTGATCAAATTCTCAAGGCAGTGGACCCATTGTGTAAGGAAGAATTATAGTGTTCTCAGGAGCTCGTGTGAGAAAATTATGATGCAGAATCGATTAAGCTGAATATTTAACCCAACTAGGACCACTAAGGGCCTGTTCACATAGGAGACCGTGATTGCGTTAAAGAAAAGATGACGTTAATAAACCAATTGAGACGAAAATAAACCAATCATATGCCTCCATACGATTAGCAATGAAATTTTTAACGCCTATGATTGGTTTATTTTCGTCTCAACATCATCTTTTCCTTAACGCAACGCAACGGACTCCTGTGTGAACAGGCCCTAAGTGATAAATGACATCATGCCTGGAAATAAACGCAATAAGTCCATTAATGTATAGTATACTTGCGGCCGAATTTACTGTAACGTTTTAGCTGCTTAGCTCGCTTGCTGCTTATCTATCCTCAATTTTGCTAACTCTTAGCTCATCGGCATTCAAGTGGTCCGTTCGCTCTCCGATCCGAGTACCACTCTCCGACTAGGGGATGTTTGGCAAACCTCGGAAGATTTTAAGCGAATGCTCTCAGCAAGCCAATCAGACAGACCAAATAAATTGAACTGAAGCGATGTGTGGCACTGACGTCATGTTATTCTGTACGCTCGCTCGTGTAGAAGTTCTCAAACACGTGCGGGAGATAGTTGCGCTTTATTCTTACTGTGAAGTTGCAATAAAATGTTCTGTTTTTGAAAAAGAGTAACTTTTGGCTACGTGTACATGCGTTATTTCGACAACTGCTAAGCATCTGGTAGATGCTAGAAGAACACCAGGGTTTGTTTCGGTGTGTCCGCGGAGCAGCTGCCGTCTGCGGTCTATACCCACAGGTGGGAAATCAAACCTGGAAGGCCTCTTATGTAACCATGGCGGGTCCCACTTGGTGCCTGGGAAGGATACTGCTTGAAAGTACTTATAGTTTTTACTTTCGCCCCTAGATGTCAGTCAAATGTTATCGTAGTTTTTAATAGTTTTTTATTCATAGATTGGCAACTTCTAGTAATGTTTTTGTCTTTCTGTAGTATTAGTTTTTATTCAAATCAGACGGTTGTGTTCCGTTTAGCTTCGTGCTAAGATCAGCATTGCGATGCTGTTCTGATTCCTGTTTATATGTGTGAATAAATACCTTGTCTTTGTGTCGTCACGCCAGATGATTATTTACAGCCGTTGTTTTTACTTTTCATGAACTTTAATCCGAAGATATGAACACGGGCTCCCGCTATGTCAGATACTATTAATTTTTATTGAGAAGAGAGTGACGCTGAAGGCACTCCCTTGAGGAACCTCTTCTTCTTAAGTAAAAGTGTTGGATAAACTGTGCCAATTCGAACCTTTTAGTGACGGGTTGTTAAAATATTCTGAATAAAATTTGGGAGATTTCCCCGAACGCCCAAGTTAAAGAGATTTCTAAAAATACTGCTTCTGAAACATTTTACGCATTTTCCTGGCATATGCTGTAGCACGTTTAAAACTGAAAAGATTTTTCATGGTTGGGTACCTAAGGAATGTTCCCCAGACTCTCCGTTTATTTTTCCTGACGTTCCGGCCATTGGCGACTCCAAGGGGAGGGGGAACAATAGGGGTGATTCTCCCTCCCCCCCCCCAAAAAAAAAATGCCCGGCGTATTTTTTTTTCATAGCCTGAAATTATATAATCGTAGACCTAATACTAAATGAGTTTAAATTCAAAATGAGACGATGTTTATTTCTTTTATATATATATATATATATATAACCCTAAGAGCTGACGTTGCACATCCCCCCCCCAAAAGAAAACTCTAGAGTGGAGCCGCCCCTGGTTCCGGCATTCATCTGTACATCACGGTTTTCGATTTTTTACGTTTAACAGGGTATATTTTTGGAATGGCGGCATCAGTTGCGTCAATAATCTCACTGGTGATATTTTGTAAGGCATTATTAATTTCGCTCTCCACCATTTGCGTGATAATGATGGTAAGGGATGTAAAGGTCGGCTAATTAACTTGGTCGTGACAATAGCGGGGTTGAGGAGTAATAGAATAAGAGTCAACGGCCAGCAGAGAGAGAAATACAGAAAATGGTCACTACTGTATAAGTTATTGGAAACCCAGGTATTATAAAAAGGCAGAAGTGGAGGGAAGTATATAGCTAAATCTATCGCATGAAAAGTATTTGTTGGTAAATGGAAGTATGTATTATCAGCGTTGTTGAGAAGGTAGACTGAAAAATCGGATAAAAGTGTTTCTATTTGCTGTCCTCTTCAGTTTGAGTTTTCGCTCCCCACCTCAATGGGCTATGGGCGTTATAATCTCCAACTGTTATGAAAGGGGTGGACAGTCGATTTAAAAGATGTGCTAAGGAGTTTTGGTCCATAGTTTCATTTGGTGGCAAATAAATGTTGCAAATGGTAAGGATCTATCGAATGTAGACCCGGACTGCAACGACTTGTAAATTAGTGTCCAATGGAATGACCACATAAGAAGGTCCTGAGATATCAGAAGAGCCACGCCTTCTGATACCCTCCGCTCTATATCATGATCCTTTCAAAAGGTGCAGTCCTTGGGACAGTGGCGCACCCAGGGGGGGGGCAAGGGGCCCTGCCCCCCCCCCCAAAGAAATAGAAATTGCATTATGAATATTGGTTTTGCATTGTAAATACTTTTATCCGTTCATCTCGGCCCCCCCCATGCATTATAAATATTTTTATCCGTTCATCTCGCCCCCCCCCAAGAAAAAATCCTGGGTGCGCCACTGATTTGGTAATATTTACATAATCAGAGTTTTTTTCCTGCAACGCAAAAACGGCCAGCCTGTGAAAAATAAGTTTTTTCAAAATCAGAATTTTTACATCATCGTCTTAATTGTGGAAACCGTGGCAATTCCAGGATATAACAGCTGCCTTTTATTTATTTTTTTGAGGGGGGAGGGTTCAGCCCTTTCTAAATGTTACGTCCTGCGGCACGAGACTTCGGTGGAACACCTATTAACTCTACGTCCTCTTCTGAAAGGTTAGAAGTGTAGAATTCAATATCTATATCTTCGGTAGCACGACCCTGAAGATGTTTTAGGTTTTTCAATAGGTATTTTGAGTCTTCATACTTATTTGAACTTTTTAAGCCCAATTTTAGGGAGTTTAAATTTGCGTTTCGATACTCTTTCATTTCAGTATACTCTTTTCTCCGTAATTAATATTATTTACTATTTTTTGAAGTTGTATGTATCTTTCACTGTATCATTCAAAAGTTTCGTAAGCTAGATCAAAATCTTTCTGTGGACATTTATCATCAGCTGACATTAGGTCGATAATAACTTTTTTCTTTTGGTTCAAGTTCTGACCAATTTTGGTTTAACTGTGCTATTAAAATTTCAATCTCATCAATTTCACGTACTTACTTTTCTAAACATTCATGCAATTTATTAACGATTTTAATGAAACCCCATCTTAAATGAGTACGTATTTTCTTTGTACTCTCCATTATAAAATTAAATTCAAACTCTAATTAAATTCTCATATAACACATATTAACAAATCATAAGGTAGTCCTGTCGCGGACGGCCTTTATTTTAGCAGATCGAACAAGTCTAATAAAGGTAACCTACGATTTGTTTCTGCTTGAGGGTTTTTGACAACCTTGGGGTTAGTTTCGAATGAGGTTTGTAAAGAATACCGTACTAAAAATCATACGGAAAATACTTTAATAGCATTAACTTTATACAAAATTCACAAAACCAGAACAATCCACCGTTTCAATACTTTTTATACATACACTCTATAGCAAAGAAATCGACGCACCAAGGAGTTGTCCGATTGCGACAAAAATTGGTGGATGTGAAGAATAGGTATAGAAAAAAGATTAAATTTTCAGAACAATTGAATGATTTATTCCACAATTTGATCATTACAGAGAGAGGAAGTCAATACGGCGTTGGTCCACCTCTAGACTGGATGCGAGTTGTCACCCGGCGTGGCATAGACCGATAAAGTTCCCGGATGGTGTCCTACGGGATTTCTTGCCAATTTGTCTCCAACTGTCAGGCTAAATCGGCAACATTCCGGGAAAACTGCAATCGCCTTCCCATCACGTTCCAAATCTGCTCTATGGGGGAGAGATCAGGCGACCTAGGTGGCTAATGAAGTGTTCGGCAAGCTTGAAGACAATTCCTAGCAACACGTGCCGTATGCGTCCGGGCATTATCTTGTTCAAAAGTAAGTCCGTGGAGGCGCAAGAGGAATGGCAACAAAACGGGTAGCAGAATTTCGTCTACGTACCGCTGTGCTGTGTGTTACTCACTATGAAAAGGGGTCCGGCTATCAAAGGAAATGGTACCCTAAACAATAACGCCTTGTTATGGGCCTGTGTGGTGTGCTATAGGAACGACAAGATCCCCACGCTGCACTGGACATCTCCAGACACGTCTTCGGTGGTCGTCAGGACACAGTTGGAAATGAGACTCGTGTTAGCGTACATGTAAAACATGCACGTCAACAATTCTTATAATCCTTCTAATATATATCTTTAAATAGCAGAGTAAAAATGTGCAGCAAAAGCCATGTTTGTTAAAATGGGTATACGTTACGTATATATATAGTATACGTTAAAACTATTGAAGATGCTCAAAAATAATGTATAGACGACAAGCCTTTTAACAATAACATAATAAAAGTTTATTCATTTGAAAAACGAGTTGTAATTAGTTAAAACAACAATGTCAATATCTTCCTTCTCACTAATAACAACTGGTAATATAAGCTGGGTTTTTCTATTAAAAAACTTCGTAAACTCAATTTATTTCTATACTGTGATGGACTATCATAGAGCTCTAATACGGAAATAACACAAAAGTTACCTTAAGCTAGGCAGGCTTGATACAACTTCCAGTTATCTCCCCAGCTCAAGCACTTGATGCTTTCCTTGATGCTTTCCTGAATGTGTTCACGGCTTATATACTCATGTCAAAAGCCGATATTCAAATATCGGGTTGAACTACGTAACTTTTCCGAAATACGCAAACTACCGGAAACTGAAGACTTTTATGTTTAATTACATGACGTAGGGCAGTTTGCCAAACATGACGTAATCTAAACGAAACTTGCGCCGGTGATTCGGCTTAATTATAAATTGAATCGCCTTAAAAACGGAAACTCAAAACATGACGTCAAACTTCGGAAAGGCAAGTAATTAACAAACCTTCAAAAGTAATTCTTAGTGCATATCGCTAACAACTCGTCACTAAAGGCCATACGTCCCCAGTCAGCGCAGATCCAAGTTGATCGGGTTAAACCCCACTGTAAGAGGGGAAAGCGGCGTAACGGACAGCGCGAGCGAAGATTCCTCTCTCTCGGTCATCTGTCAATGGTCATGTTGGACACTTGTGTGCGAGTCACACGTCGGATGGTCGATAATGACGAATCCAGTGATGTGACAGCTCATCTGACAATCGCTCTGATCTCCCGTTCTGTTGTGGTCCTAGGTCGACAGCTACTGTCCTGACGCTTAAATCTGCTGTTGTCCCGCTCTTGCCAGCATCATCTAATCACCACATTGCTTCGATCAAGATGTCTAGCGATTCTTCGATTTGCCCAACCAGCTTCTTTCAATCCGATGACACGACTTCTTCATATCAACCTTCAGTAAATTTTTTTTCACTGGTGGATTATTTGAACATGGCGTACAGGTCACATGTTTTCAAAACCACATTAAACACACTGTAGGCAACACATTACGAACAATTTGAAGATCGTGTACCAAGTCGAGTCTCGCTTCTGCCTCGGTAGTGTTGACGTACTTTTTTCTGCTGGTGCTAAGCCTCGCTTGTGACCCACGTGTTTACGCTGATTTTGCTTTTCTCTTCGGTTGCTTTTACTTGTCTGTGGCCTTACGAGGATTAATTAATCCTTCGTATGTGTGACGGGCCTGTTCTAGCGACAGCCTTTCATTACGGTACTAAATTGGATAACAGTAGATTGAATCTTAACGACGAAATGGAAACTTATATGGATACAGAAAATACGGCGATCTCTAGTAGTGATGTGCTTCTAAATGGTGATATAAATGGATTCCGACCGGAACTGATTCCTGAAGTAATAAGACGACTAGAAGAATGTAGTGTGCGCATGGATTATAAAAATTATGCTGACCAGATCCAGATCTCGCGTATTACAGATTTCTTAAAGGACATAAACCAACGACTGACTAGCTCTCGAAACGTCTATTATCGAGCGACGACGATATTGAGAGCTATGTGGCATTTGATTACTGAGTTCTGGTATTCATGTAGTGTTGACAGTATTAATATTATTTATCAGCATATTGATATAAATATATTGTGGCCTATTAAACAGAAAAAATCTAGGAAATTAAGGGCCTGTTCACATAGGAGTCCGTTGCGTTGCGTTAAGGAAAAGATGACTTTGACACGAAAATAAACCAATCATAGGCGTTAAAAATTTCATTGCTAATCGTTTGGAGGCATATGATTGGTTTATTTTCTTCTCAACGTCATCTTTTCCTTAACGCAACGCAACGGACTCCGATGTGAACAGGCCCTAAGTGTTAGTGATAATGATGTTAATGGTACTGAGAATATGAATAATGACAGGAAAATTCCGAAATCCAAAAAGCTTGAGAAGAAATCCATGGTAAAAGAAATAAGGGAAAATATTATCAGTACAAAAAATCGCTATGATATACTGAGCGACGAGAGTGAAGGGATTAATGATGAAACAGAGGTAGATAACAACCCTGAAATTAGTGCGCAAGCACCAAGGGAGAAGAAGCCAGATCCCTTTTGGATCTTGAAAAGTCAGGATAAAGAATGGAAAAATATAACGCAAGAAATCAACACAATTGTGAATGATAAACTTCAACTTCAGGACTCAGGAAAATTCGTTAAAGTTTTTCCTAAAAACATCACTCAGTTTAGAAGTATACAGAATCTTCTAATGTAACGTGAAATCAAATTCTTTGCAATGAATCCAAAGGAAGAACGCCCACTAAAAATTTTAATCAAAGGTATCCCTTCTGATATCCCGATTGAGTAAGTAAGAGAGGAACTGATTGCCCTGGGTTATTCAGTTCAAAGGGTAGCACAACTCAAAAGGTTTAAAGACAAATCAAAATTACCATTTTTTCTCTGTAACTTATTTCCTAATAACAAAACCAAATAAATTTATGAAACTAGGGAATTCCTAGGTTTTATTGTAAGGGTAGATGCATATAAATTTAAAGGGGGAGCGAAACAATGCTATAATTGTTTGAACTTCCACCACAGTAGCGATACTTGCCAAATGGATGCACGATGCTTAAAATGTGGTTAGAGCCACAAGACAAATCAATGCCAAAAGCCACAATCCGAGAAGGCTAAGTGTGCAAACTATGGGGGAGATCATCCTGCCAATTTTAAGGGCTATTTTCGCCACCTAAATTATCTGAAAAATAAAAAACAGCAGATACAATCAATTAGAGATGTAGGAAAGATCAATGATGATAATGGTAGGTTAATCCTACAAATCAATTCTGGAAACTCGTTCCAAAGGGCAGCAGCTGCCCCCGAAAAAGACTACAGTGCACTTTTTAAACCGCAAAAATAGGTTTTGCTACTCCCAACAATAGCAACTGAAACTGGTAATAGTGTAGCGGCCCCCGTTCTCACCCCATGCAATAACACAATAGCCAGCGATATTTCAGTTGAAAGACTTGAAAGGGTCCTTGAGAAACTTCTTGTTATTGAGGCTGCAATCTCAAAAATACGAAACCATGCTAGAGAAACCGGTATAGACTTCATGGCCCTTATGGGATTGAATAGTAAACTCCCAGCTCTAGCGGATGGTTCCCAGGGGGCGCTCTCTTCTCTTTAATCTCTCGTAAGGCAGTTGGGATACTGAGTTGGAACGCTGATGACCTCCAAACTAAGATTGACGAACTTAGGGATTTCCTCATCGATAACCCTGTTGATTTGGTCATGGTACAGGAGGTTAGAAATCGCCATGCGAGGTACCTTAAAATCCAAAATTATAATTTAATACACACGCCACGTGTTGACAGCAGTAATAATAGTACCCTACCTTATGGAGGTACAGCAATCTATATCAAGAGAAACATTAAATTTGATCATATCCCCAGTCTTATCTGAATATTCTTGAAAACACCATAGTCAAAATTTATCCTACCCCCAATAATCCTATCTCCATTGCTAGCATCTATCTCAGGTCAGCTTATAATTTTCGGCCAGTCTTGATATTCAAAATTTATTCTCCCTAGGTGATAAAGTTATTTTGGCTGGGGATTTTAATGCACACCACCCACGCTGGAATTGCGCGTACAATAGAAATTTCATCTGTAGGTATGGAAGGGAAATTAATGAATACTGTAATGATAATACTATAGATATAGCTTTCCCACCCACCCCTACCCGTTTCGGTCACTCTGGTTCTCAGTCAGTCATTGATTTTGCTCTTTTAAATAATATTAATTTTCCTTATGACATTACCACAATGGGCGCTTTTTCCTCTGACCATATTCCAATCATTTTAAATTTACATACTAATACTCCCCTCCCTTCTATACTAACCCTCCACTTCATAAATTGGATTGACTATACTAATAATGTTTTTAACTCACCCCCTCCTTTCAATATTATTAACTGTAAAGAGGATATAGATAAAGCTGTTACCTCCATCACTGACAATATCAATAATGCGCTTAGCTCTGCCAAGACTCGCATTCCCCCAAATAACTATAATAGACCCCCACTGTACATTAAAACGCAAATTAGAAATAGAAATCAAATTAGAAAAATTTGGCAGCGTACGGGCGATCCGTCAGTGCACGGTGATTTTCATAGACTTAATACTAAAATTAAAAATGATATCAAAATTTATAAAAATAAAAAATGGAGTGTTTATTGAGTCACTTGCTCCCTCGGACAATAGCATTTGGAATTACCTAAAACGCATTAATAAACCGGCTACCCCACTCCCCCCTTTTAACTCCCCTTCTGGCATTCTGACGAGTGACTCGGACAAAATTGAGGCCTTGGCAGATAACTACGAAAATCAGTTCTCCCCCCACAATAATGTCTTTTGCCCATACATTATTGATAAAGTTGACGACATTCTCAGACAGTTTTACAACAATAGGCTGTCTTCTATCAATAACGAACCTCTTGAACCCACCACCCTTGCTGAAATTCAAAATGCTGTCATCTCACTTCCTAATAATAAAGCACCTGGAATTGATAACATAACTAATTCTGCTATAAAAAACTTACCTATAAATTACGTTAACATTTTGTGTGAGCTCACCAATAAAATTTTGGAATTTAAGTACTTCCCAATAGCATGGAAAACTGCGATAATTATACCGATTAGGAAACCTAGCGAGGATCCCTCCATTCCAAAAAATTATCGTCCAATTAGTTTACTATCCTCTCTTAGCAAGATGGTTGAACATATACTGTGTAAAAGAATTAACAAGTTCTTGGATGATAACAATGTCATTATTAACGCACAATTTGGCTTTAGAGCCCTACATTCCACTACGCATCAGCTACTCCGAGTAACGGAATACATCCATGATGGATTCCAGAATCGGATGCAGACTGGCGCAATTCTCTTCGACATAGAAAAAGCGTTCGACCGCGTATGGCATAGCGCACTAATTTATAAACTAATTAAACTTAAGATGCCATCTGCTATTATTCACCTAATTCGCTCTTATCTGCTTAACAGAACCTTTAAAGTTCGCCACACACAATCAATTTCCTCACTTCGTAACATTAATGCTGGAGTTCCTCAGGGCTCCAAGTTAGGACCTGTTTTATTTAATATATTTATTAATGATATCCCACATTCTCCACACACTACACTAGTCATGTTTGAGGACGACACGGCAATCTTAGCGAAGCATCGCAATACTAAATATATGCACAAGCAACTCCAAAGGCATGTTGACATTCTTGAACGTTGGTTCGAACGGTGGAGAATTAAACTAAATCCTGCTAAAACGAAAGCCATATTTTTTAGCTATAACAGGATTCTACCTCCGCCTGTCACAGTATGTGGTCATCCGGTACACTTTGAGAGAGAGGGGAAATACCTTTGAGTTTACTTGGACAGCAGGCTAACCTGGAGAAAAATATAGAATACATTATTAGAAAGTTCTTTATGGCACGTAGGGATATCGCACACCTCTTGTATCAGAACCAAATGAGTATTGATAATAAACTTTTATTGTATAAGACCGTGCTTCGCCCAATTCTGATGTATGCTGTTCCGGTTTGGGGCTCAGCAACTGACACTCATATCCAGAGACTGCAAACTATACAAAACAAGACTCTTCGTGGTATCAGGAAGGCGCCATGGTACCTACGTAACGTTCTTATTCATAGGGATCTGGCTATCGAACCAATTCGGCATCATATTAAAGATCTGGCTACGAACTTTTACAATAGGATATACTCAATTAATAACGAAGAACATGCTAACCTGCCTGATTATGATTCTAGGGAGTGCTTTAGGCGCCCAAAGGCTACTTTGGTTATGAACCCCGGCCTTGTTCCTGTTCGGTAATTCCTTTCCTTATAAAAATTCAAAATTACAATAGCCCGGCTACTTCTGGTTTCTGACCTGTCTTTCTTATTCGATCGTTCCTCTTTCTACCAGGCGATTCCCCCTCGGACCAGCTGTTTGCTGGAGAAGGGGATTGATAACCTATTCCCGAAATTCCAATCCTGCTTGCTTTCCTCTTTGATTTCGCTACTCGCACTTTACGGGCTTCGGACCTACCGCCCTTTCGTGTAACTTTCACTAACTTGTTTTTTATCCCAATCATATTCCAAATTTCCCGTCTTCTAGTTTTGAATTGCTTTTAATTTTTTTATTATTATTATTACTATTATTATTTATTTATATAATCTCTTGTTTCCCCCCTTGTTTAATTTCTCCATTATCATTTAAGTTAGCCATGCCACATTGGTTACTCGTACTCGTTCTAGTTAATTATTTGATTATTCAACTAATTAATTTATTCTTTCTCCCTCAATCATTGTCAACACTATTTGTAAACTTGAGAACGGTTAATCTTATTGTGACGTTTAGTTCTTTCGTATTAGAGACTTCAGACGTTGAACAACATAAACATTTATTCAGGATTAGAAAATAAAATATTTATCACAAGAGACTGAGATGCCCTACTCGGCGATCCCAGCGAAGTAAAATTGTACATAACAGGTTCCTTGTCCTAAATACAACCTAAAACCGTATTTCATCTTATAGACTAAAAATATATAGAAGTTGCCATCTTCAGTTATTGTAAAATACTACGAATACAAAATATAATATCACGCGTGCAAATAATCTCAGGTGCAGTAATCTAGCAAATATTATAATACGTCATACTGGTGGGCTGAATTTCAAACATCACACCTCCCCCGCAAGATCTGTGTTAAAAATTTTTTAATGTAACACAGAGCTAAATTTAATTAGTTGGAAATTCAGACCGCATAAAATTTAACATATTTAGTACAAAATACAAAATTAATAGGAATAAACACATAAAAAAGAGACACAAAAATAAATACACAAAAGTAAATAAACACTAAACAAAATACTAAGATAATATCATGAAATTTAAAGTTCTACGTATTTAATGTCCATATAATAGTCTCTACTTATCTTCAAATAGTCTGGATAATGCGTCTGCATGGGGCATTTTAGATCCAGGATAATGTTTTATACTTACATTATATTTTTGGAGCGCAAAAACCCATCGTTGTAATCGTGAAGATTGAGGGGCACATTTTGTTAGGTAAGAAAAAGGGTTGTGGTCTGTATATAGTTCTATTTCAGAACCGAAAACTAGAGTTTCAAACTTTTTCAAACTCCAAACGATAGTATATGCTTCCCTCTCTATCATAGACCAAGCTTGCTGGGTTTTATTCAGTTTTTGACTTGCGTAAGCAATAGGTCGAAGTAACCCATTGTTTCTTTGAGATAAACAAGCAGCAATACCATACTGGGATGCATCCGTATGTATTATAATTGGTTCACTCATCAATGGAGTGTGAAGTGCTGTGGCGTTCATTAAAGCAGCTTTTAGTTTGTTAAAGGCTATGTTGTGTACATCTGACCAGAGGAAATTTTCTGGAACTTTCTTCTTAATGAGTTCCGTGAAAGGTAAGGCGATCTCAGCGTAACAAGGTATGTATTCTCGATAATAGTTGCACAATCCGAGCATGCTCCTCAGTTGTTTCTTGGTTGAGGGTATTGGTAGTTGAGATATTGCCTTGATTTTATCAGGGTCTACTTGATGTTTCCCAGAACCAATGATATGCCCTAGGTATTTAACTTCTGATCTTGCAAACTCTCATTTTTTTTAAATTTACAGTAAACTGCAGTTCTTTTAACTTAGAGAGGATAATATCCAGATGTTTTAGATGGTCCTTTATATTATTGGAAAATATTGCAATGTCGTCTATATAAGCACGACTAAATTCTCTGTATGAGGCTAGAGCTTTGTTCATTACTCGCTGAAATGTAGCCGCTGCATTTCTTAGACCAAAAGGCAACACCTTGAACCTGTATTGAGCTCTGTAGGTCTTGAACGAAGTGAAATCTCGACTTTCTTTTTCCATCGGAATAGCCCAATATCCCTTCAATAAGTCGAGTGTAGTTATAATATTGGCCTTTCATATGTAGTGAAATAGTTGAAGGGCATCTTCCATGGGAAAATCATCAGCTTTGGTAACGGCATTGAGGGATCTGTAATCAATGCACAAACGCAAAGCTCCATCCTTCTTGTTTACACATACAATGGGATGAGGGATCTCTGAACTCTCTTCTATTAAGTCTAATTCGAGTAATTCGTCGATTTAGGCGTCTACTTGAGATTTCAGAGCTTCTGGTGGTATTCTGTAGATGTACGGTTTTGTCCTTTCTTTGCCATTTTCAAGCCTTATCTTATGTTCGCCAATCTTTTCGATCTTCACCTTTCCTTTAAAAAACTCTTGATGGTTCTTCAACAACTCAATCATCTGGGTTCTGTCTTTTTCAGATAAATGCTGTAGATTTAAATCATGGATTTTCTCAGACGAGTTTTGTTGACGCACAGCTCTAGGAGATGCATGAATTTCACCAAATTCTTCATCGTCATCAAAAACGATTCCGACTGCATTAACTCTTGGGTAATATCTTCTGATTTTGTTTACATGACAGTGTTGCACGTTTCCATCAGGAAGTTTTATTTTGTATGAATGCATTGATGGATGGCCAACTATTTCTCCTGGCCCGGTCCATCGCGCTTACAACTTGTTGGAAGAGTCTGGAATCAACAGATAGACTTGTTTTCCTATGTTGAATTCCTTCGATTTTGTGCGACGATTAAAATAGTCATTTTAATCGTCATATAAGCCTTTTGTTTTCCTGCTGCAATAATTGAAGCTTGATCTGCTGCTCTTTCTAGATTTATTTTAAGTTCTTGGAGATAATCAACTACTGACTTATCCATATTTAGTGGTAAAGAAATTTCTCCACAACAACTAGACTTAAGCACACCAAGAGGACCTCTTGCTTCTCGGCCATACATCAACTTGAACGGAGATACTCCGGTAGTACAATTTGGAACTTCTCTATAAGCAAACCACAGGAATGGAATGTACTTATCCCAATTACTAGGGTCAGATCGAATTACATGATGAAGAGCATTCTTAAGAACTTGATTGTATCTTTCCACAAGTCCATTGCTGGCTGCATATCCAGGCACAGAAAATCTAGAAGAACCTAAGCGATTCACAAACTCTTGAGTCAGTTTCGAAACAAAGTTAGTTCCTTGATCTGATGCTATAACTTTGGGAATTCCAGTTCGCATGGAATTTCCAACAGAGCATCACAAGTTGCTTTTGCAATCAGAGAACGCAGAGGAATTGCTTCCGGCCAGCGTGTATGCTGATTAATTAAGCATAACACATATTTACGTCGACGAGCTGATGGAGGTTCAATTGGTCCAATAATATCCACATTAACACATTCAAATGGCAAGTCCGGTCTAAGCACAGGAGTAATAGGGATTTTATCGATCATTTTCTCAGGACTTCGTAGTTGACATTCTTTGCATGATTTACAGTATTCAGTAATTTCACTAGTCATGTTAGGCCAATAAAAAGTATAGCGAATTCTTTCCTTAGTTTTCTTTAAACCCATGTGGCTGCCGAAAACGGATTCATGAGCTAATTTTAAAACTTGAGCTCTCCTTTTTTCTGGCAACACTAGCTGATTCACAGTCCCGCCTAATAGTTTTTCTTTATGGAATATTAATCCATCCATCAAAAAGAAATGCCCTTTTCCAAGCGCTAAATGTTTTCGAACTCCTTCTAATGTTGTGCATTCATTTTGCTCCTCTCGTAGCAGATTGCTTTGACTTTGAGAACAATCTGACTCATCACTTCCTGTTTCAGCAAACAAAATTTCTTCCTGCTCTGCGTTTGGTTCTTTTGTATTAAGAGACTTCAGGCGTTGAACAACATAAACATTTATTCAGGATTAGAAAATAAAATATTTATCACAAGAGACTGAGATGCCCTACTCGTCGATCTCAGGAGATGCCCTACTCGGCGATCCCAGCGAAGTAAAATTGTACATAACAGGTTCCTTGTCCTAAATACAACCTAAAACCGTATTTCATCTTATAGACAAAAAATATATAGAAGTTGCCAACTTCAGTTATTGTAAAATACTACGAATACAAAATATAATATCACGCGTGCAAATAAACTCAGGTGCAGTAATCTAGCAAATATCATAATACGTCATACTGGTGGGCTGAATTTCAAACATCACACTTATGTCACATACTAACCTTGATCCTGAGGATAAGGAGCTCTTGCTCCCTGGTGCCTCTATAGTGTTTTATGTCAATGTCAATGTCAAAACACGATTTCTTTCAAACTTTGAAATATGCTCGCAATGGGCACGAATCCTTCGGCCAGGCACTGTTACAGTCGACGTTAAGATATCCGCAGTCGAAATACAACAGACATTTTAAACATCAGATCGAAAATCGCTCCTTATATAAACCTGCTGGATCCCGCTATTCATTCGTTGGGCACCAAATTTTAATCATTTGCATGTTCGGTCGAAACATCTTTGTATACGAAATTTCATTACAATCAGTGGCGTAGCAAGGGGGGGGGGGGGGGGGGGTGGGAGGGTGCCTATCATGCCCCGGGCGCCAAATAGTCCGTTTAACCAATTCTATATATTATATTACTATATGTTTTTCTGGTGGGGGCGCCAAAAAGGTAGCGTGCCCCGGGAGCCAGTTATGCTCGCTACGTCCCTGATTACAATCGAAAAACTCCTTAGTGCGTCGATTTTTGTTGTTGTTATGGATTGTATACTGAAAACTGGAATACACGCATAATCTTTTTTTAGCATGAGCTTTCTTACGCTTCGTTCTCTGCATTTTCTTTTCTATTTACTAAATTAAGCAGTTTCCTGTATCATCACTGTAGAGCACGATCTAATGTCATGTACTTTACACGAGGAGTTCTGGTATGCGTTCGTCTATGAGCATTAGTAAATTCAACAACAACAACAAACAATTTGCTCCGAGATGTAACATGCTGCGTGCAATTACCGTATTCAGTTTGTCAGTGTTAAAGAAATGAGAGAGGCTAGCTCGGCAGCGACAGCGGGTGCTCGAGTAACCGTTTTTCACGAGTTAATTTTCTCATGCTAAAAGGACATGCAATCACAACATTCCGTTTTACTTTTATTTTGACAGCTAACCTCCATGGTGTTGAGTACAGTATATTTACTACGTGTATGTCACGTACGCGTTTCCATGATTCATTAATAACAAAACAAACCTTAAACGCGTTCTTATCTTTAATAAATACACCAAAAGTTCCTCATTTCATATTCTAATTTTTATGCATGAACTCGTTTTTAAACCATCACCGTTATGTGTGACAGCTTGTTGAATCCTTCAGGATTGAAGTTTTTATGGAAACGAAGAGGAAACAAGGACTATGATTTGAAAAGCTTTATATATAATGGGACGTTCATACAATATATGGTGTTTGAAGACCGACAGAAGAGTCGGAAAGTCTTGGGGAAAATTGTTGCGTCACCTCGGGAAGGAGAAGCTTACCACTGGCCTCGATTACAGCATGAAAACTTGGCCCCACTTCTAGACATAGTATCCATTAACGAAACAAAAAGTATTTACATATTTCCGTGCACTGGGAAAAACATAGGCAATGTCATTCATGACGACAGTTTCTTGAATGATTCTGAATGTTTTAACAAGAAAAAAGCATATGTAGAAGACATCTTGTGGGCTCTTGATTATTTGCACCAAAAATCGCTTTGTTTGATGAACTTAACAGAGCGAATTATTTACATTTGCGATGCTCCTGATAAGGCAGTAATATGCGATTTTAGTTGTGTCTTCTTAATAGAGAGGGCAACAAACGAAAAAATACAACTACCCGCACTTTATCAAGCCCCTGAAATCAATACTGAAGATTTTCAACCTACTGCAGTAGAGACATGGGCATGTGGTGTCATGCTTTTACAGATTTTCACTGGCCATTGTCTACCTTCGGCTTTTGTAGGGAATGAAGTACATCAGGTATTTCAGGCGGTGAGAGAGATAAATTATGACATAATAAAAGAAGCTAATCCAGGATGTCAATTACATTTCTCTGACATTGAAAATTTAAGAAAGTTTTTGGATTTGTTTCTTGTTCAGAATCCAAAGCAAAGGGTAAAAGTGCAACTTGCAGCTGTTTCATCTTTTTTAAGATGTTCAAGACGAAGAACTAAAATAAAAGATGATAATACCAGCGAGCAACTAATAGAATCCGCAGCAAACACAGTCCATCCTTTTCAAGTTTGGGAAAAAAGTAACATTGACATGTCCAAGAACTCAGTAACTTTCAAAGATATTTATTTAAAAGAAGCTGCTAAGTATAGAGATAAACTAAAACACGAACCTTGTACACATACATTTATTAATTTAGATTTTGTTCCAGATGAGGATACTACAAAGGAATCTGATGAAAACCAAAATTGCATACATAGAAAATCGAGTAAAGTAAACAGGATCGCAGAAATGGTTTCATCAGATGTAACACAGTCCTCTGATGCAGATTCAGAAAAATCGGTTATAGGTGATAATGGAGTAATTACTTCCAAACTATCCAAAAATATGATTAATGATTCATTTGTGGAACTTGCCCATGAGACTGATCCTTCAAAGTCAGAAGAAATATTAAATACTTTTGGAGATGTATCTACAAGTACAGTTCAAAGGATAAATAAATACCCACATTTCAGCTATTTGGATGGCCATGAGTTCTCTGATATTTCAATCAGTACTTATGGGAATGAGTCTGTCATAAGAGATATTTTGGTTGACTATGAAAAACATATTTTGGATGAGTATCAAAAAGAATTGTTTGAATCGAAATCAAATTTTTCATCACGATTGAATATTTCTTCAGACTCACTTGAGTCCGAAGAAAATGTTGAACTTAGTCTTTTGAGTACGTTAGATAAATCTAATGAAACAGATTTAAATTTTCAGAACAACAAAACACTTGCTAGAAACAGTTCAGAACAAAAAAACATTGCAAAATTTTTGTCCCCCCAAAGCAGAACACAACACTTTAGGTCCATGATTCATACTAAAGCAGAGATCATAAAAAGTGACTCAAATTTAAGAAATACCAGAGAACACTATAAAATGAATTTAATCCCATCTAGGAGTGATTCATGGATTGTTAATCTACCAGATGCAAAGT
Organism: Dolomedes plantarius; assembly: GCA_907164885.2. NCBI lineage: Eukaryota > Metazoa > Arthropoda > Arachnida > Araneae > Dolomedidae > Dolomedes > Dolomedes plantarius. The sequence continues at coordinate 105,427,545 of OU015503.1, forward strand.
ATAAAAATGTAGATAATGATTTTTCAGATTCAACCTTTTTTTGTGGTCATTCTGATTCAAATAATTCTAAGCAGATTATGTTATTAGATAGCCCAAACTTGAATAAAAAGTCAAACAATGTCATGGGCTACAACTGGCAAAGTCATGGAATCAAAAGTCAACCAAAAGAAAAAACATTGCTGCCATCCCAAACCAAATTCTCAGATCCTTATATTAAAAGCAGAGCATCACATTTGACGCTAAATGATTGTAGCCACACTGTTCATAAAGAGCTTTTAAATCAAAATGGCTGTAATTTGGTAAGACGTACGGATTCACTAAGAAATCTAAAACCAAGCAATGGAAGAGGAAAAAATACTAAAGCGGATGATGTATCCATCATAAAGAATATGAAAGACGGTGAAATTATATTAAAAACTCCTGACTGTAGCCAATGTGTTGCAATATCTGAAACTGACAATCATACAGACAGCCTAGTTTCAAAATTGAAAAAAATGACTGCACCATTTAAAAAATTAAATTTTAACAGTAAATTTAGGTCAAAGAAAAAAACTGACTGTAGTTGTTCATCCAAGAGGAATGAATACGATTATTCATGGGAAGATGAATTAGCAGTTGAACAGAATCCTAGTACAATGACTATTTTTGAACATATTCGTTCAGAGTCCATGGATATTTCTTTGTTGAACAATATACCTAGAGAATTTAAAGAGCAAAGTAAAAATCCTACAAAAAAGAAGAAAAAATGGTTTCAATGTTTATGTCTTGGTAGTAGTACACATTAGATGGAAATTTTCACTATAAGAACCATTACTTGGGCAAAATTGTGTCAGTGCATTATTTTATGTAGTTAACACCAACAGAATACAAATGACAATTAATTAAATACTCTCTACCCTTTTTAATGTCTTGAAGTTTAATGACTGGAATTTATGGTTCATGAAATTTTTAATCTCATTTTCAAATAAAGGAAAGTATAAGAATTTCAGAAATACTTTTGATATTTTCTACCACTTAACCACAATACAATATTCTGAAGACATTAGTTCATATTACAAAAATATTTAAAAACCAATGTCTTTGTGGAAACAGTCAGTCTTTCACTTCTTTCCTTATATTAAATACTAAGAAAATTCATTAGATAGTAAAAAATTATAACAATACATAAAGGATAAAGAAAATTAACTTTAGAGTAAAAATATATACAAAATGGAATATTTATGTTAAATCAAATAAAAGCTAATGAAGTAAGTCATAATTTTTTTTTAATGAAATTGTAAAATTTTTCTATAGTTTGGTTTTTATTCTACTATATTTCAATTTGATGCCCCATGGCATAGTGGTTCACCCTGCGACTGGGCAAGGTCGACTCAGCCTTTCATCCCTTGAGTGGGTCGATAAAATGAGGACCAAGCATGCTTGGGAACTAAACTCTGGGGGTCCCATGTCAGGTTGACTACCTAATTGAGACATATGCTGTATGGCACCCCATGCCCATGGTCAAGAAAGAGGAGATTGGAACTGCTGGCCTTGGTCCACAGCAGACTGTTGCACCATGAGTTTAGTTTAATACTTCAATTCAGAAAACACAGAATACTGAAAGGAATGATTTGATATAAGCCAAACAAATTTCCCTTCATACAATTAATAATATATCTACTGAGATGTACTTAACATTATTAGATAACACAAACAAAATCAGCTGTCCCTTTGTTGCTCCTAATTAGCACCACAAGGCACCACCTAATTAGCAGCTCCAGTTTATAATAGCACCCCAAGGGTCAGAGTCAGACTTGGCTAGGTGACACCACAATTTTGACCGAGCACCACCAGAGGTGACATCTGGGGAGGATTGTACCTTTCCCACCCACTGACTTCATAGAAGGACTTTCCAGTCTATGGATTTGACATGCCCATACCCAGCCTACACACAAAGGTATTTAACGACACTTGTCAGGATTCGATCTGAGCACCCTCAGTATCGAAAGCCGGTGCACAAACAATAGGCTAACTCGGGCCCAGCTGTCTCTTTAATCATAGTTAATGCATTGAGTCTTTTAATGAGTGATTTCTCTCTGCTTTTTAAATTACACTATAAAATATTTTGTTTCTGCTTTATTGACATAAATTTCCCTGTTAAAAATATTGTATGCAGTGTCACTGACATGGATGTTTAGAAAAAGAAAAGTATACAGTTCAACTGATGCATACGTGACATGAATATAGGTAACTGATTGATAGAATATAAAAAGTTTTGGGTTTGAAGTATAGAGGTTCAAAACCTTTATCTGCCCATAATTTATTTATTTTGGAGCTCAACACTTCTAAACTTCCACTGAAAGCACATACATGGCATAGATTTTGAATCGCATTCTACCAAAAATTGGCTTTCCCATATATACTTGGTCATGTATGAATTGACATTGGGGTATTATAAATTATCTCTCAGATGAATATTATTATAAACTATATATATGTATTCTACTAAATTATTCAAGAATATATAATTCCTATATTTTACATGAAATAAAATATAGGAGTTTTACATCCCTAAATCCTATTGGAATTCCTACAGAAACTATCAACTTCTAACACCCCATATTTTACATGAAAATGGAGTTAAAAAGATAATTTATATTTCTTCTCATTATATTATAAGCATTTCTCCACAAATATTATGAAATTGAAAATAATTGATATTTGATAGCATTTTTGTTTATTTTATTAAATGTGGTCTTGAATGTAGTAAACAAAAAAAATTCTTGGACAAGGATTGCAAGTTAAAGAGGAGAATATAAAGTCTACAAATAGGTAAATACTGCTAAATAAATAATCAATGTAATACTTAAACTCTGTGATTGTATTTGAATACAGCAGACCCGTACACAGTGGTCCCATATTTGTAGGAATATAATACTTCCAATATGAACCAAAACAGAATAAAACAAATTGTAAAAATTAAGCCAGATAATACCACATTATTTATATCTTTAATAATATTTCAGAACTAGTGTATGGTAGTACTTACATATCTATCAATACAATACTAAAACACTTAGTTTGCCTGCAATTCAATATGGCATAATCAGGTCACAGTAAAGCAGTATTTGTAGGAATATCTTATCCCTGAAATGAGTAGAACTAGGATAAAAGAAGTTGCATTAAAATAAAAAAAATGCATTACTGAATTTTTGTTATTTTTTAAGGATAAAGCTTGATCAGCAACCATTTGGGATTTTTTTTTTTTAAGGTTTGGGCTAATTTTTAGCATACATCCAATGAAGAAATTCTTCATACTGATCAACTGCAACATAAAAATAAAAACCAGGCTGCAAGATTTGGCAAAAAAATTATCCCCAACAGCAATTAAAAATGATAGATAAGTAACTGGAATCACAGCCATTTGTAAACACATTTCACGGTGCACTCAGCTATAAGCATAAGCAAAAAGTGAATTCATCCCAAATTTCATTGATGGCTTCAGTTGGCTGCGAGGAGGATTTTACTTTTACGTCAAAATTTATTTCTTTCCCAGATAAGAGCATTAGTTTCCCAGTGTGGCTCTAATTTGATGATAAGGATAGGAAAATGTTTGAGTTCTTTTGCAAAGTGGCAAATTAACTAAAAATACCATCAAAAGCCCTTATAGTAGAACTCCAGCAAGTTACTTCTCAAAATAATAAACTGTATTTTATTGATTTATCAAAAAAAAAGGACCCTAATTTCTGTGCAATATTAAAATTTGTCTGAATTCTTCATAACATAAATATAATGAGATCAAACAGATTGCAGGTGGTCTAGTAATAATAAATTGGTTGTGATTTCTACTAAACAATAATATAACAGTAAGTTTGAACCATATATACTGACATCTAACATTTAAAAAAAAATTTTCCAGTAATATTTTTTTAACCCTTCAGTGGGCAAGCCAATTTATTTAACACCAGCAGGTGCACATGGAAAAGTGCCACGTCTCTTTCAACCTTGATTATTCCTTTTGTAATAAACATTTTTTTTTCAAATTGAAAATAATAATTCTGCATTTTATGACAAGATATAAAATGTTGATAATATTGAGATATATTTATAATTAAATGCCAAGGAATGCAGATACAATCGCATTATTTCAAAACTGTCTGGTTTATTGGATCTAAGGACAACTTGTGAGTTGATTCCTATTATGTCCAAAAACAGTAAAAAACAATGAGATTGCCCATCTTCGTGATATGCAGGACACCGCGTAATAGCTGCACATTTGCTAGACTTCATCAACGTCTGCTTTTGCTGTATTGTAATCCAGTATAATTGCTGGTTTAGCACAGTTAAATCGTGACTAACAATGAATGGAAAGCAATACAAGGATCATAAAATCAGACCTGCATTAGAAAGGGTGTAGCTACAAATAGAAACAGCTTAGAACATTCAAATCTTACATGTAAAAACAAACTATTCAAAATTATGAAAATGTTGCACTTTGTACACAGGTGCACTCACTGAAGGGTTATGGAATGATTTATTAAAAATCCTGTTTGCTATTTAAAGGTGCATCACAGATTTGATGGAGCTAGGTCTATAATAATTGTCTGTAGTATTAGAACTATAATAAATGTGTACTATTTATTTTTAGGTTATTTTAGTTCAGGAACATATATTAACAAGTTTCACTGTATTGTAATATAAAACATTAATTTTATGAATAGACTCATACAAAACCAGAAATTAGGTAAAGAAAACACATTTTTTATTACTGCAAGGTAAATTTAATACATTTTTAAAGACCTGATGTTTTAAAATAAATATGCAAGAGGATATTTAAGACAACAATCCATTAGACAGAGTATCTAAATTTAAATAAATGCTGTTAAATACTTTTTTCTTCTCATGACTTCGAGACACAATCAATTGAACAATAATACTGAACAAATTTGACTAAAAAATTGATAAAGCTTCAAACAAAATGTAAGTATTAAATAAACACACACACACACAAAAACACACATTACACCCAAACAAAAATAAAAACTGAAATCTATAATAGTAACTAAAAAAATGTTAAGTTCAAGCCTAAATGCACAAAATATGAATGGGGTAATAATTTAAAGTATTTAACAATTTGTAAAAAAAAAGTATTAGTTAATGATTTTGCTACACTTAATATAATTTTTTAAAAGTGAACTATAAAAATAAAACAAAAGTTTAATGAATAAAGTGTATTCCCAGCTTTAAACAGTCATGAAAAACCAGATCTATAAAATACTATTGTAATGTCAAAATCAATGACTAACTGAGTGTGAAGCATACAGACAATAACATGTTTTAAAAAAAAAAGAATGTGACTGTGGTCTTCGACACCCTTTCTTGTTTATGACAATAAATGCCCTTTCCACTAGTGATGCTGCACTTGACTACATTTATGCGACTGGTGTTTCAGCTGCAGGTGAAGGCACATCCTTTTTTGAAGAATCTGCAGAACCTTAAAAGAATTTATTCTCTTTTAAAATTACACGAACTTTTAACAAGAACAATCAAATGCTACAAAGATGATTTTTAAGACAATAATAAATTAGTTGATACACTATCTGGCCAAAAGTATCTGGACAACCACCTAAAGAAGTGGATCTGGCAGGTGACATAATTTGATGCATAACTGAAAGCTATAAAAGTGTTGGTAGTGGTTTGTCAGGTCATATTTATGCGTTTGTGAGACAATGAGTAAGTCAAAGGAGCTTAGTGACTTTGATCATGGCATTATAGTGAGAAATCAGTTCGTGAAATTTCAGACATTCGACAGAAGCCAAAATCCACTGTGATTGATGTAATTCTGAAGTGGAAACGCCGAGACAGTGTAACTGCAGAAAAACGAAGTGGCAGGCAAAAAAATATTTTAGTGAATGCAGCAGTAGAACTCTGAAAAGGGTAGTGAAACAAAATCACAAGTCCTTTTTGATTGAAATTACTTAGGAGTTCCAAAGTTCATCAGGCGTTAGTGCTAGCAGCAGGACTGTTTGTCGAGAGTTAAAAAATCTGGGATTCCATGGTCGTTCAGCCGCTCACAAGCCAAACATCACTCCCCAGAATGCGAAGCGTCGATTCCAATGGTGCAAAGCTCACTGTCATTGGACTGTAGACATGTGGAAAAATGTTCTTTGGAGGGATGAATCTTGCTTTTCAATCTGGCAGTCCGATGGATGCGTCTGGGTTTGGCAGATGCCCAGCAAGCGCTTCTTACTTGACTGCATTGTGCCGACTGTTAAGTTTGGTGGTGACAGCATCATGGTGTGGGGGTGTTTTTCATGGTTTGGCCTGGGTTCCTTAGTTCCTGTGGTTGGAAACATGAACTCTGAGACGTATGTGGACATTCTTGACAATGCTGCTCTCCCAAATCTACGGCAATATTTCAGTGAAGGCCCATTTCTCTTCCAGCAGAATAACTGCTCCATTCACACATCGAGACTTGCACGGGCATGGTTTGACGAAATGGGTGTTCAAAAACTGAACTAGCCTTCTCAGAGCCCCAATCTAAATCCCATTGAACACCTTTAGGATGAATTAGAATGCAGATTATGTAGCCAGCCAAATCGACCATTCTCACTGCCAGAACTCATTTCAGCTGTGATGGATGCCTGGAAGTCAATTCCTATGGACACCTATTAAAAACTGGTGGAAAGTCTCCCCAGACATGTGCAGGCTGTCATCGATACAAAAGGACGACCAACATCATATTAGTATATGCCTCACGACTCTCTGAGTTCATACCACTGGGCAACCGGATACTTTTGGCCAGATAGTTTATGATATTTCATTTGTTCCCCAGTTTTTTTTTTCCTTTAGGACTACACTGCATAAAATTAACATACAAAAATAAATACTTAGCACAGCCAAAATAGAGAAAGTTACACATACAGTGATCAAAATAATGTTATCAATCTGTAACTTATAATTTTTTTTATCCGCATATAAATATCCACATAAATATATAACTATTTATAAATTTAATTACAGTGTACCAATCATATTCCTGAGAGTTAGGTGGGTAGAAAAGCTAAAAAAACCCTATGATGAAATCACATAGAATCAAGAATGTGAATGAAATAAAGTGAATTGAATGAAAGTACATGTTCAGTTGTATACCTAACATTGCTAATTAGCCTTTTTAGTAGTTTTTCATATTCTGCACTTAACCCATCGTTTTTAAGTTATAAAGTGATAAGCTAAAACAATAATAAGTTTAAAAATAAAAACATACAGAAAACTAGCGTACAGTTTTTATATAACAACTAATAAAAAGAGCACTGTAATAAACAAAATATTAGAAAAAAATTAAACTGACTTACCTGAAACTGTATTCAGTTGGTTTTGTAGTTCATTTCTCTCTGCTTGTAAAGCCCGACACAATTTTTCCAAGGTTAGAACCCTTTGTTGAGCATTGGAAAGTTCTTTATCATGTTTTTGTTTCTAACAAAAGAAAACAAATATAGATTTTAAATTCAATTTTGAATTAACTCTACATAAATAAATAACACATTATCTTATCACTTATTTTCTGCAAAATAAGTTATAATATTACCTGTGCCAATTTTCTTTATTAACATCAATTAACAACCAACAAAATCTCTTACAATCAAAACTTATAGTATTAAGTTTTCTTTTTTCTGTTATAGTCTATATTAGTTGGCACATCAAGATAAATGATTTTTAGTTTTGATGTGCACATAAAAAAGGGTTTGCCACCTCTGACATAATGTCTTGTTTACAGTATGAATGAAACTAGCTGAAAAATTTCTACCAGATATGCACATTCTTTTTGTATTTTATGTAAACTCAAAATGATTTTTAAACTATGACCTCTATAAAGATAGTTTACTCATAGTAAAAATTCTAGCACCAGAAAATGAAGTACAGGGTTATCAGGAAAGAATCATCTGATTACAAAATTTAATATTTTCCATAATTACAAACAGAAAATTATAATTAATATGTCATTGTAAAGAAAAAGTTTAAAATTTTTTTTTCACAGGTGTTTGATATGACTTCCTTTAGTTAGCCATACAATATCATTGTGATATGCCATTTCTTGCCAAACATGTTGTAATGTTTCACTATTAACTGTTTGTAAAGCATGACAAATGCATTGTTTAAGTTCGGGCACACTTTTTGGCAAAGGTGGTATGAACACAAGATCTTTGACATATCCCCACAGGAAGAAGTTGCATGGGGTTAAGTCCGGTGACCTAGGAGGGTAGCTGTGTGCTGATTGGTCGCAGTGCAGCCGATGATTTGGTCCTACACAGCTACCCTCCTAGGTCAATGGACTTAACCCCATGTGACTTCTTCCTTTGGGGATATGTTAAAGATCTTGTGTTCATATCACCTTTGCCTATAAAATTACCTGTGTAACCAACTAGTTTAAACAGGGCATCATGACGCAAAAACTCTGACTCCTTGGACAGAAACAACCACTAGAGTTCGTGGCGATGCCCTTTGAACTCTTTTTTGCTGAGAAGAAGTATTAGCAGTTAATCCAATGTTTCCGTGCTTGTAGCAGCATATTTTCGTGTGTTCCTGTATAATTGTTAAATTTGTGTTAAACTATAATTAATTGTTATGTCTTCATTAAATTAGTAAAATGTCATCTTGGATTTCATTATTTATTGCCGGGATTGAGTTTTTTTTCTCGGGTATTATGTGACTGTTCCGGTGAATGGCCACACCTGAACTTAAACATTGCATTTGTGATGCTTTACAAACAGTTAATAGTGAAACATTACAATGTGTTTGGCAAGAAATGACATATCGCAATCATATTATACGGCTGACTAAACTAAGTCATAGCGAATGCCTGTGAAAAAAAAATTTAACATTTTTCCTTCACAATGACATATTAATTATAATTTTCTGTTTGTAATTATGCAAAATATTAAATTTTGTAATCAGATGATTCTTTCCTGATAACCCTGTATTTTATTGCATTTATCCATATGATACAACACAGTTCATATAATAGATGAAAAATAATGTATAAAACAAACCGTAAAAGAACTTACATCATTAATCATCCCAAGTAGGGCATTGTTACTGCTCTCCCACTTTTGCTTATAAACATTAGTTTCTTTTTCAAGCTTCTTGATTTTCTTTGAAGTCTGAAACAATATTTTTATAAATATATCTTATAAAGAGTCACACAGCCACTGTTAGTTGATGCTTTACAAAACACATAAGTTATGGTACAGGAAAGAGTGATGCAGGAAGCACAACTATAAAGCTAATAACAAGAAAAGCTAGCAATAAAGTTGTTGTCTCATCACAGATGCAGAAAACTGAGAGATCTTTTAATATTCTAGCAAATATAAGCCAAAAGCAGATAGGGAATCAGTATTACGTGGGAAAAATAAATTATATAATCACTGTAAGGTCATTTAAAATGTTATGAAAAGTTTAAAGCAGGGGTTCCCAACCTTTTTTCTACATAGACCCCTTTTAAAAGAATGATTTTCTTCATGGACCCCCTAACATTTTTCTCCATAATATACAGCATACAACATAATTATGATACTAATAATTGCACATAAAACACTTAAAGATAACAATTTGACCAAGAATAGGAACAAAAAATTAGAAAAAGTGGTTCAATAGGTTTATATTTTATTATTTTTGTATTATTTTCATTTTTAATTTCAGAAATATAAACAAGATTTCAGAAACACAGATTGTAACTGCACAAACATCGCCAAGAGAAAAACAAAACCGCTTCTGATTGGTTTATCAGGTGGACCCATGTGCTGTTTAAGGTCCATTGGATTTCCCCTGTTCTGCCTAGTGTTGGTACACCAATAAAAGCGGACAGCGGCATTCGAGGCATATACAAAAGCATCATGACATTCGACTTTAGATGTGTGGATCACTCCGCCCTATGCAAATGTCTATTTATACATATTAAAACAGATATTATTATCTAATAATTACATTCCTAAAAAATTAAATTAAATTTTAAAATAGAAAAATTTATCATAGACCCCCAATAGACCCCTAGAATACTATAGACCCTTTTTAAACTTCCATTGACCCCCAAGGGATCCACCTGGACCCCGTTGGTAATCCCTGGTTTAAAGTATAGTTCACTAAATTTTTTTATGTGATTTTCAATTTTAAACTTACTTAACAATACAGGAGTGAATAAAGATTACACATGTTAATAAAACTGTTTATAAGTAAAACAAAGTAAACAGAATTTAAATTAAAATGAACATAATAAAGAACAAGTATATATTTTTCTTTTTATTTAGAATGGGGAAATGTACAGTAATAAATTTACTGATAATCCATCTATCTACATCACTTTAAAACTCTGAGTTAATCTACCAGATATTCAACACTGCAATAATAGCAAACAATAGTACTATTGGAAGAAAATGGTGCACCTGACATGAATAGAAAACAAAACTTGAAAAAAAAAAAAATCATTAAAATCAAGGAACGTGTTCCTAGATTAAAGGTATTTTTAATTATAATTCTAAGTTTATTCATCATGAAATTAAAATGAAAGATAGCAGATTCATTTCAAATTTCACCATGGAACGTTTGGTTTGGTTTAATATTGAGAAAACCTTGAATTCTTCAAAACCTCAGGGGTGGTGGGTGGCCGGGCAGGTGGTTAGTAAAATTAATCAATAAAATTCACAAAAAATTACATTTTAAAGTACTGTTTTTTTCAAAAGACGACTGCATAAATTACCAATTCTGATAAAACATTGACAACATACATGAAGTTATATGTTTCAACATGGATAATACAAACGAAGTCATGTAAAAAGATTATAATAATGATATAAAATTATGTATATCAGCACAAGGTTGAAAAAGTTGAATTTGGAAACAGGCAAGATGACTTTTATGAATGTAAATTTAGAGACAAGAAAAATTTGAGCACATTTTATTATTCTAGAATAAATATCTGAAAGATTATACATATAGATAAATATTACAAATATTATTAATATAATAAAATCATTCTAATGTGGATCTCTGAAAATAACTTAATCAACTACTTTTACAGAATTATAACAACATAAATTTGGCCGATTTGTAAAAATAATAAATAGCTATGATTTCATTCCTTTAAGGGAATGGTGGACCTTTCAAATTACAAAAATTAGAATTTTTTTTTTCTTTGGGGGGGAGGGGAGTATTAATATTTAAAAAACATGTAAATATTGGAATAAAATGCATTTAAAATATATAATGAAAAGTAAAATGAAATCTTGGTGGCTTTAGGAGAGTAAATATTAATGGTAGATGAAAAAAATATCTTTTAAATGGCTTTTTCTCAAAATGAGTCATTTCCAGATTTGCAAGTCTTTGAAATGTTCCTTGCATCTCTTTGAAGAAATTTTATAGAATTTATAATATAGACTCTTCTAATAGATTAAAATAAAATTATGTATCCATTTCAGGTTTCGACTCCATTACGATTATCAATGTTTAACTTAAGTGTAGAAAAGTACAAAAATTTTACAAAAATTCAGAGTACACAAGCATAAAAATATTTCCTAAAAACTAACTATTCGATGAAAGCACAAAATAATACATAACTCTGTTCAAAATGTATTTATAAGCAATATAAAGGCAAAATTAAGGGGGAAGTTAAAAATTGGTTTGCAAGGAGTATTTTAAAAAACATAATAAAAATTTAAATTAAAAATTTTTTTTTTGAATATTTATAAAATTTTATAAGATGTTTGATATAGTAATAATTTAGTGAATATATATGCAAAATTTCATATCTCTGAGGTAAAAATTTAAAAAATCATATTGTAATGTCCACCATATCTCCTTAACCTTTAGATCGTTGAGTTTTCACCTTCTGGTTCTTCCCCCCAGCGTTGTGTTAATTTTTTTGGAAGCATGTTTCGGAGGATGTGCATATTGAAGGGACGTTCAAAAATGCAAGTTCTATACAGTTAAGTTATTTAAATCAAAATAAATAGTACAAAATAAGTGAAACATAAATTTTTTAAGAATACATTGTATATATTTATATAATGTACAGATTTTTTGGTTCATAAATTTCTAATAGTATGATATATTTTAAAGCAAGGTGATATGCATAAACCCACTTCTCAGTCTTTATACCATATAGTCTATTCATTACTTAGTCCGCTATTGTCATTTCATCGCTTTTGTCATCGAATAGATCTGAATATCTCTCTCGGGATCACTTGAAATGCTAGTTGGAATACCTTTAGCTTTTTAAAACCTAAAACTCCCTCCATTTTATACTGCATGTATTCTAAAAATAATCACCTAAAAATCTACTTCTTATCAGGAGAAATTGTATTCGAATGCCATTAAAGTGCTGTCATCTATTGATGAATGAAAAAATCAATTTAAAATGCGATTGTAACAGGCAAAGCATTGGAAAATCCAGATAGATGCGTCCAGCGCATTCGTAACGCTAGGGGAGAGACTCTGGTGAATGCGCTAAGTGCGTTCGTAACGGTCTAAGGGTTAAACAGCAAATGATAAGTACTTATAAAATCCCATTCAATCACACACCTCATGTAAGTAGTTGTCAGATATATTTTACATATTTCATTAATAATTTTTTCCAGGATTTAATATAATTTTAAATATTGAACAAAAATATTTCAATACTCACTGCTTCCATGTCAGTTTTGAAAGAAGAAAACACCTGACTGCTTTTGTTTAACACTGTCTGAAATTCTTCATATTTTGATGTATAATCACCTAATTCAGTTCTTAGTTTCAGTTCATTAGATGTGAGCAATGTACACTTTTTCTGAAGTTCACTCATATTTTCTAAGAGAGACTGTTTCTCCCTGAGAAATTTTTCAGTCTCTTGTTTAAGAAGAAGATTTATTTTGGCATGTTTTGCTTTGGCTAGCTGGGCTTCTAAATGATTCTGTTGTACAACTTTCTCCATATGCTATAAATAGGATAACAATGAAAATTTCAGTTTAATAAAGTTTTTCACAAAAGATATTTTACTATCAATTATTTTATTTAAATATCTAATAATGTTATGGGTTACATGATGTAATATTTCAATTATATTCTGATATCTTGACTTCTTGTACAAGGATTTATGCACTAACAGATTAAATACTGTTGAGCAAGTCAGGATAAAACCTCATACAAGCACATTATTACTATGTAATAAAAAATCTGAATATAATCTGATGAAAATATATGTATAAGATCTAGTGGTGGCTCCAGTCCAGAGATTGGGGGGGGGGGGGGCAATGTCGACTTTTGAGGTTATATATATATATATATATATATATATATATATATATATATATATATATATATATATATATATATATATATGTAAGAAATAAAAATAGTAAAAGTTTTAAATTTAAACTCATTTAGTATTAGGTCTAGGATTGCAAATTTTAGGCTATATATATATAATTTTTTTTTTTTTTTTTTTTTTTTTTTTGGGGGGGGGGCAATTGCCTCTATTGCCCCCCACCTGGAGCCGCCGTTGTTAAGATCCTTATAAATTTAATGAAGGAAAAATAAGTACACAATCAGTAATTATGAATCCTATTGTATAATGTGATTTTTTAGATTTTATAAACTTATACCTACATACCTTGATTGTTTATTATTTTACTAATATTAAAGATATTTAATGCTGAATTATAAAAATTTAGTAAGTATATACTTTTTCATGGCAGTAAAAATAACAAGGCAGAAATACCCTAACAGAACACAGCTGTACTGCAATAATTTACACACCTCAATATGTATTTTACTTTAGTGAGGTTCAACAAAACTTTACAAAAGAAAACTTTATGCAAATAAATGTTCAAGATTACATTATTAGCTCTAATGCGACTTTCAGGTATCAAATAAAATCAGGGTTATATTTGTCTGAACAAGATTTATCTTCTCAGAAATAATACTTTACTCAATTAATAATAATTTGAAAAAAACAACTAATTATTAATCCAAAAATGCTCATTCACCTTTTCCCACATATCATAGTGATCAACTAAAGCTTTCAGCTTCTTAGCTAATTCACCATTCTCTTCTCTAAGTTGAATATTCTTTTTTGAATGCTCTTGCATCAGAGCACTGATGTCATTCAAAGTAACTTGGAATTTATTGGCAATTTCTTTCCTCCTTTCTTCTTCTTCTTTTATTCGTAATAAACTCTCTTCCTACATTAAGAAAATAAATACTTTCATTTTAGAAATCTTTGATTTTTGAATCATATTATGTTTTCATATACTCAAATGTATAAATGATATAGCTGACAAAGATTAAAATAACATCCTTGCCTACAACAGTTTTCGCGTATATGTGGCTTAAAAAATAATTTTTATTTTTATTTTTGCTTACCATTCCTAATAAAGTCCAATAATGTTAACTGAACAGTTAGAAGAATAAAGAACTAGTCAACATTGAACTGAATGTACTACAAATACCATCATCTTGTATGGTGTACATAAGCATTAAACAAATTCGAAATATTTTCTGACTTTTCCAAGTTTTCATATAACATGAAAAAAAAAATGGCCATTTTGTTTATATGCTAAAATTTTAGTCTTAGATTGTCTTGCATTTTTATGTGTATTTATGTATGTATGCATGTATATATATATATATATATATATATATATATATATATATATATATGTGTGTGTGTGTGTGTGTGTGTGTGATAAACCATCAGGTACTTTCAGACACTGGTTCCTATCCATATAAGAGATAATCAAGAGGCAAAAGACCAATGGTAAATCACACAATATAACACATAATTACTAAGAAAAGAGTAATTATATTAGATAATTAGATTAAAATAATGTCCTTTCCTACAACAGTTTTCAAGTATATGTGGCTTAAAATAAATTATTTTATTTTTGCTTATGATTGCTAATAAAGTCCAATAATGTTAACAGAGCATTTATAAGAATAAGAACTAATCAACATTGAACTGAATGTGCTACAAATACTATCATCTTGTATGGTGTACATAAGCATTAAACAAATTTTAAATAATATTGTTTGAATTTTTCAAGTTTTCATATAACATTAAAAAAAAATTATGGCCATTTTGTTTATAAGCTAAAATTTTAGTCTCAGATAGTTTTGCATTTTTATGTGTGTATTTATTTATGTTTGTATGCATATATATGTGAATGTGTGTGTAATAAACCATCACGTACTTTCAGACATTGGTTCCTTTACATATTAGAGATAATTAAGAGGTAAAAGACCAATAGTAAATCATCATGCAATATAACACATAATTACCAAGAAAAGAGTAATTATATTTAATAGTATTACTTATATGCTATAGTTGCATATAGATTAAGCTTTTCTGACTAATAGCTAAAATACAAACTTGATAATAGATCATGTTAAAACATGGTTAAACCAACTCTCAGGGTCAATTTCGGTTTTAAGTATTTTTAAATTTCTGTAACAAAAGTTTTTAAATCTTATTGACTTTTCAAATAAATTTTGAATATACTAGTTTTTGGTTAATTTTTAACTGTGTTCACATATTGGATCAAGAAACTTATACTAATTCTTATATTGAGACATTGACATCTTTAGAAGTATCACACATGCTCAATGCTCACTAACCACAGGAGTAAGTAAAAAAAGCTATCTACCACATAAATGCCGTTCTTCAGTAAAATTTTTCCTGTTTCATTGTACACTAGCCGGGCTTTGCCCAGCTATGCTCAGGCCATCCGTCTACCAGACAGATGCCATTTAAATTTTTTTTCACTTTTAATTGCCAAAAAATCCCCCCCAAAATCAGTACATCTTCAAATGATCTATTTATGATTAAAAAGTTTGAATTAAAAGTATGAGAAATAGAAAAAGAATTTAGACACACGATGAAACATATCTTTTCAAGGATTAATTTTTTAGTGAGAATCACGCTGTGAATGAATCATGCTTAGTTTGCATTGTCAAAGATGGATGATCTCACAGGAGACGCCTCATTAGAATCCAAATAACTCTAAAACTATTGAAGTAACAAATTAAGTGTATGCAGAAAAAGTTATCAGTTTTTAAAGCTCTTTCCAAATATTTAACATTTATGTACTTTCATGAAAAAAAATACATTGATTTTGACCTTTTCAAACATGGGCGAATTTCATAACGAATGCCATACCGGAAATTATATACCGAAAATGGTCCACCCAGAATTATTCTACCGACCGACAAAGTCTTTCTTTTATTTATATAGATGAGTGAGGTAATGTATAAGTGTAAGATAACGTATTTGCATATAAACTAAATATGGACACCAATTATTTTCCTATGCATAATTTCTATTTAATAAAAAATTCTTTTTTTTCTACAAGATGTGAATAGATTTATTTATAGTAGTAAGAAAAATGTACATTTAAATTTGTACATTAAAATAGGTTATTTGACTAGTTGATACGCTGTATTCTGCCCACACCAATATGGCAAAAGTATACAGACAGTTTTTTAGCTCAATATCACTTGAATATGCTTACCTTCACAGCTTTGTTTTGCCTCTGAAGTTCCCGACATAGGCTCTCTAATCGTGACTTAGCAAGAATCATTCTATTGTGTTCGGCTTGTAATTGCTCTTTCTCTCTTTGCTGAGATAAAACCTGTCTTTCAAGCTGCTTCATGCGAGGTTCAAATAAACGTAGTTCTTCTAGCGCTTCTACATGCTTTTTACAAAGGCTCTGTAACTTTTCTTCTGTTGTCGAACAATTACTCAAAGATTTAAGAACTTGATCTAAAAAAGTATAAATGTATAAACACCCAAGTCCAAATTATATTACATATGACTACTAAGTCATTTTTTTTAATGTACCACACAATACAAAGCCAGCTTCGTAAGAAAAACCTTAAACACTTTAAATCTGTTTAGGGTCATAATTAAACACATTATAAATTATGTTAGAACTAGACTTTTATCCCATGGAGAACTTCTCTTGTTATGAACATTCAAACATGTCAATGTATACTCCAAGTAATAAAATTAAATAAAAAAATATAATAAAAATATTTATTATAAATAAAGAAATATAATAAAAAAATTCATATGTCCCAGATTACAGAAATTCTACCTAAGATATAACATTGATATCAGATTACTAATCACCATGTCATGCTATGCAGCTTCTAATAAAAGCTATATCTAATCTTTAGTAATGCATGCTAAATGTTCATATTTTTTATATTTTGTGACTGCTCTTATGATAATACTAGTTGAACACATGTATTTCACTGCGGAGTACATTCAAATTAAATACGAAGGTCAATGTATGCAATCAAAGAAAAGAAAAAAAAGAAATATATATTTATAATAAATACAATGGTCAATGTTTGCAATTAATGCAATATATATATATATATATATTTATAAAAAAAATCATAACAGATATTTTTATAGACAAAATAATGTAGAAGAAAATATTCAAATTAAATACAATGGTCAATGCATACAATTAATTTATATGTTTAATATTCATAAAACATACTAATTTGAATTAAATTCTTAAAAAACTTCGATCTCAATTAGTCTAGTGGTTAAATTTTATCTTTTACTGTATTTTAATTTTTTTTCCATCAATTTATTTTGGTGTTATGCATGTGACGCAAAATTAATTTAAAGTATCACAAAAAGAAAAGAAACTATGTGATCAGCATTCAATAAATTAAATTCTAAAAATTAATCTTTAAAAATTCACCAAAAATCAGAAAATGGAGGTAAAGATTCGAAAAAGATTTCATTTAAAAGGAATGTTCATGGTCTTTCTTTTTTATGTAAATTTTATAACCTCAGATTATTATTTTAAATGCAAATTTTAAAAAAGTTAAAAAATAACAGATTAAGAATTTAATTTTAAAAAATCTAAGAAGAGTTTTTCAAAAATCTTTCTTAGAGCACCCCTACACTATAACTAGGATCGTCATGTAAAATTTCAGCCCTTTAGGTCCAGCAGTTTGGTCTGTGCGTTATCTGTCAGTCAGTCAGTCAGTCAGTTACGAAACTGTTTTATATATATAGATTAGTTAAATATCAGAGTTATTGAGAGACATTAATTTTAAAGTATACTAATGACAATTTAAAAATTATTTATTTATAAGAATACTTATTTAAAAACTGTATTTATTTAACATATAGACTGTTCGGAGAATATTATACTAGTGTTAGGAGTGCCACTTCTTTGATCTGTCATAATAATCATCTATATTCAACTATAATAAAGAATATATATATAAATAAAATATGTTGACATCATTCATATAAATTTTTCTTGATATTTTATCTGTCATCCCTGCAACATCTCCCTTTTGAAGTCTTGAGTATAGCATTGGGATTAATTCATATGATTTATCTTTTACAGAATAGAAAATATACTCTTTTTTTTTTTTTTTTACTAAGTAGGTTAATTCAGTTTGGTGCCATGATTGGACAAATAATATAAAAAGGGTGTTCTTGTTCTTTACTTTAGTTGGCATGGCTAAACAGCAATTTTTGATTACCTCTCTGATATTAAATTAATATTGAAATTGTGCAATGGAATTTTAAGCAAATTGTTTTAGCCTGGAATGCATAAATAACAAAATATACAAATGCAGTGATAACAAACTAAATGCAAATAAAAATCATCTTATGTGCAGAAGATAATAATACCTTAATATATAATGGATCTAATGCTTTTATTCTCAGTACATTTGAAACAACCATCAAACAAACAAAATTAAGACAATCTGTCTGCATAATAATAAATAATAAATGCGCCTGAATTTTTGTCATAACTTCCTTAAACAAGGTGCGGTCATTAATTTCAAGGACTAATCTAATAACTCAAAAAAATATTACATGAAATACATACCCATTTAATATGTTTCGAAGTAACTCCCAGCTGCCGTAATGCACTTCTTTCAGTTTTGGAAACAAGAAAAAGTCTCCCGGTGCTAAGTTCAGATAGCATGGAGGAGGCTGCATCTCCACGACCTCATGCTGGACCAATTTGCTGAAGGGAACAAGATTTGAGGATGTCGAAGTCATCAAGAAAATGGTGAAGTCCACATTAAAGAGCATTCCGAAAGAGGACTTTAAAAGTTGTTTCTGAAACTTATACAGCCGAGCACAGAAGTGCATCACAGCAGGTGGGAGTTACTTCAAAACATATTAAATGGGTATGTATTTCATGTAATAGTTTCTGGATTATTAGATCAGTCCTGGAAATTAATAGCCGCACCTTATATAATGCTAAATTATTTTCCATGGTATCATATTCTTACATTAAAATAATGCAATGTTTCTGTGCTTTTCGTTTTTATTCCCAAAAACATTAAAACATAAATCTACAGGGCAAACAAAAATGAAATTTTGGATGAATACCAAAGTTTTTCAAAAAAATATTTATGTAATAGAGAATTGTAAACTATTTACTATAGAGCAACCTTAAACAAAACTAAAGGTTAGTTCATGTTGAAAATATGCAAAATAAAGTATAAATGTTTCATTACCAATTGTTTTCTCTCCTTTTTTCTTATTTGAATTGGACTTTTGTTGCTTCTTTGAGCTCTTTTCCTCTTCAATAAGGTTTGGTACTAGTACATTTTCTGGCTGGAAAAAAAAAAAATAATAATACCATTTATTATAATAACAAAATTCATTTGCTATACACTTTCAGTTCTAATTAATCAGATAACTCATTCCCAAAACATATTTTAAGATATTTAGATGTTGTATAACTATTCAAACATAGTCATTTTGAATCAAGTTTACATTTGCACATTTCTATATCAATAAAAAAAACTTTCACATACACTTCAAGGGATTTATTTGAGTGAACCATTTAAAATGATACAACCTCTAATATAAAATATTTCATAATGAAAACATAATTATTCTAATCTCACATGCAAAAAATAGGATTTTTCAATTTCAGCATTTTAACTACAAAAAAATCAAAATTTTGGAACTATTAAAGAAAAACAAAAAAAAAAATGTTAATTAACAGCTATGTCATATTTTTTATCAGAACAAAGGTAATTACCTTGATTTGGGAATAACTAAACATAATATACATAATTCAGTTTCAGCTTAACGTTATTTTATTTTAAGAAAACCGATGATTTCAACAAATAATGCTGAAATTTTTCAGACGTTTTATCAAACAACCAAATATGGGAATGCAATATGAACATTTTAAAAATTAAAACAATCACTCAGTGACTGGAACAAACAAGATATTTAAAAATTACATTGTTAACTTAAAATCTCAAAGGTGGTCAATCGACAATTTTAATATACACGCAAATATATACACACTGCTGCTATACTGAATTAATTCCTTAACATTTAACTTTTAGTCATTATAAAAATTCAACACACCACATTTTACATATCTATTAGTTAAATGCATTATTTACATTTGTATATAAACAGATTTATCTTTTGAGTATGATAGCAGGATCTAAAATGACTTTCGAATATATAAATAAATAAATATATATATATATACACATATATATATATATATATATATATATATATATATATATAAATATATATATATATATATATATATATACACAAGTTAATTTTTTTCCTCTGCATAAATTTTTCTTTTCACTTCTATTAGCTGCTGAATCAGTGCTATAGGTTCTTGTCTCAACTGCTGTTAGCATATTTAGCTCTTGCTTCTTATGTTATCAAATACTCCTTTTTATTCTATTATTTTCTTTTTCCAATTTTGACTTAATGGTCTGGTTTTCAATTGTTATGTGTCAGGAGAAGATTAGATATTCATAAAAAGCTTTTAAATCTGTCCAAATGCAAACTCAGTATTTAAATAACAGCAGTCCATACTGTCTTTGGTCGTAATTATTTCTATATAATATGTTGTTTGCCTTACTGATTTTTAATTTGCTTGTCTTTATTGTGCATCTATATATATATATATATATATATATATATATATATAAACACACACATAAACCTCAATTTCTGCTCACTTACAGGAAACTTGTAGCAAAGTAAACAGGAACATATAACATCTTAATAGTCTCAATGTAAATTTTTTTTTATATTACATTGTGGTTATTAAGAAGTATTTGAAAAATCTGTGTATCTTAGAGTATGTAGAAACAAAAATAGCATATTATACTACACCTTACCAATCCTCTAGACCAGGTGTGTCCAACCTACAGTCCTAGAAAACTAGTAATGCACCTTCACAATATCATAAACTTTATAAGACCTATCTCTGCAAAGAAATGATCACTCTTCCCAATCATCCCTTATTTATAGCAATGCTTTTTGGCACTACCTACATTTGTGAATAATTTATTTCAAAGATGAAGCACTAAGAGTAAAATTAGATCAAAAATTTTTGATGAGAACCTTCAAAACCTACTAAGAACTGTAACCACTTCCATAAAACCAGACATTGATGCTTTAGTTTCACAAAAACTTTGTACCATTCTCTGGAACATGAATGAAACCTACCTCAGAAGCTTCATTGTACTGATGTCCATTGGGGATAGACATTGGGAAGCTAAAGGCCTAATAACTATACTATCATTCTTTCTTGTTTTGTGTTATGTATAGTGTTTTAAATTTTCCTCTGTAAAATTTTGCCCATCATTGGAAATAAAAGAAGTTTTACTAAAACAAGGTTAAATATCCCACTACTTGCCATCATCTTTTATGTTATAAAAAAAATTATGTATATTATCGACATTATATGTTTTAAATGCAGCCATTGCGGCATTTATGGCAATGAGCAAGCTGACTTGTTGGCTATGGAGGCTTCGATGCTACATCCACCATGTCTCACAACTCCTCTTCAAAATGTCAAGCGATTTCTCAGAAGCAATATCTGGCACAAAAGAATTTCCACTCTTAAAGAGTTAGCTGGTGTAAAATCTTGGACTTGTCTACATGATGACCACAGACGTGCTCAACTCCCTCCTCCCCAGATCGAGGGAATGGCGTGTTTTAGAGTCATCACCAGACATGATTACTTGCAGGCCCATCTTTATAGAATTAAACTAGCCGATTCTCCATTCTGCCCACTCTGTAATACTATGTACATGACTGGGGGGCATCTTTTCAGTTGCCCCTCTCTACTTGATGTTCGCTCTTGTGATGACTTTGGGTTTCTCCCCCTTTCTGGAGCCACCTCCCTGTTGTATTAGACTGCAAGATGCCTTATGTCTGAGAAGACAATGGCGGGCGAAGTTAAAAAAAAAAAAGTTTTAAATGCAGCCCAAGAGTATTCCTTTCCACTTAATGTGGCCCAGGCAAGTCAAAAGGTTGAACATCAATGCTCTAGACCAGTGATTCTCAACCTTTTATGTCTATTCCCCCCTTCTTATTCGGGAGACCTTCAGACCCTATGTCCCCCTCCTCCTACCAAGCCTGAAACATATGTACATAAATTTTTAAAGATTAAAACATATAGAAAGATCAAAATGTGAAATTTGAAAGCAGCAAAGGCACATGCACTAGCTACAAGTTTATGAGCAAACTGGAGAAGTGTCCCAGACAACTAAACAAAGATTTCGATTCTAGTAGCACCAACTATAAAAGAATCATACATTAACAGTAAACAACACAACAGCTCTATGCTATTTACATCAGCATCTCATTGTAACCATAAAGTAATAAATAGAAAAGTAACAAACACATGATGACTATCCTATACCTAAGCACTGAATATAATTTTTGTTTACACAAGCCTTATTACAATACATTCTACACATATTTTTTGCTAACCATTCGTATCCTTCCCCCAAGATTATCAGTCATATATATATATATATATATATATATATATATATATATATATATATATATATAACTGTAACAGCATAAAATGTAAATAATTAATTTAAAAGTAACTGACAAATATTTTAATAATTATATATGTTACTTTGCAAATTATTGTTAAAATCATTTTTTGGCAAAAGTTATATATGTACTTTTTTAGAATTCTGGTTTTGTAAGATTTTATGTTAATTAGTGAATAAATGATCTGCTATAGATATTGTAGTATTATTAGTTTTTTTTAGTTAAACACCGTTAAAGTATTAAGTTTTTATCTGGATCTTATTATGTCGTCTCAACTAGGAGATAACATATGTATACACACACACACACACTACCCGGGGGGGGGGGGGGGGGGGGCATGCCTATTAGGCTGAGAATTACTGCTCTGTATAATATATTTCAAAATACAGATTGATTCCAAAATGCTGAGAGTTATTTGAACACTAAGCACTAAATCACTTTTTACTTGAAAAAATGAGATATAATCAAATAGGTTTATTTACAATAAAGATAATGTATTTAAAATGATTGCATTTAAGTATAAAGAGAAAATACAATTCAGATTAAGAGCACTTATACGAGCACTTATATTAAACTTACTGGTACTTTTTAAAAACCACTCATATCTTCTCAAAAACCTTTTCATATCAACTATGGTTAGTTCAGACCCCTATGGTCAACTTTTACTATACAATACAAGTACTTTTACTATACAAGAGTTAATTAGTCCAGAACTTACAGTTATCTTTACATACAAGTTTAAAAAGGCAAAATTCCTTTAAATCACAATACATATATATACCCAATTATCTTTTTACATGGGGGATTTGTTCCAGGGACTACTGTGCTTTTAAAAAAGAAAAAAAAGAAAAAAAGATTCAGTGAACATAAAAAAATTGGAGATAGGTTCCATCCAAATATACTTAATAAATAAATTTTTAAAAGAAGTTAAT
Source organism: Dolomedes plantarius (assembly GCA_907164885.2). NCBI lineage: Eukaryota > Metazoa > Arthropoda > Arachnida > Araneae > Dolomedidae > Dolomedes > Dolomedes plantarius. The sequence continues at coordinate 105,451,326 of OU015503.1, forward strand.
TTTCATATGAAATTTGGATTTGATAGACTGAACTTGACTATATAAGTAAGAGCAAATACACAAATCTTATTTTAATTATGTTTATACAGGATATTTATTAAATTGAAAAAATTGTGGCAGTCAAAAGTGGTTAAAAATAAATTGAATTTATTTTTTATTCATACATAATACATATAACACCCAATCATTCAGTGTCACTACTAGACAATAAATATGCCCATTTACTTTTGTTTTTTAGTGGGGAAAAATCCCTCTCATCTCTGGGAATATTTAATGGCGATTTATCTACAAAAATATCTTGAATAAAATTAATATCTTGTGTTTCTTTTGTTTCACCGGTTTTGAATACAAATCCGGTTATCAGATGCTATGATTTTGTTTTTGTTAGTTTTTTATATGATTCTTCATAACATGCCATAATAATTTTTAAATCACATTGGAATGGCACAGCTCATTCAACATTGACATCATAAGTAAGAAAATGATTTTCAAGTTTATTGGCTTATTGGAGGCCTTCTACAATTGTACTTGCAGCCAGTGGAACCATACCTTCATCATCACCATTATAAACTAACATAGAATCATCTACATTCTCTGAAATACTCTGATAACATTGCACTCAATATTTTTATTCTTTTTAGATTTTTAAACCAAGTTAAAAAAAAAAAGTAAAAATTAATTGGTTCTTGCTCTTAGACATTATTATTTCAAAACCGTGCAAAAAGAGAACTGGGTATATATATATATATATGCATTTATTGACACAGATTTTTATCTGTCAATATTTTTTTTAAACTTTACACTTGATTATCATGATGTAATGAATGTTAAGATCATGTCAGATGGAAAACTGTAGTTGAACTTTTGGTAGCATTCACTTCATTAACAAATATTTAGATTCCTTTTAAACTACACTGAAGTGCCACTGAATTAGGGATACCTACCTAGTAACGAGTTGGGCCTCCTCTGGCCTTGATAACGGCTGCCACACGACGAGGTATAGATTCAACAAGTTTCTGGAAACGTTCCACGGGAATGGCTTGCCAAATATTGGCTAAAGCTGTCCATAATTCAGTAAGGTTCTTTGGTACTGTGTGATGGCCTTTCACGCCTTGTTCCAAAACATCCCAAAGATGCTCAATAGGATTTAAGTCTAGGCTTCTAGGTGGCCAATTCATGACAGAGAAGACAGGGGAATGCTCATCCAACCAGCCAGTAGCCAAACGGGACTTGTGAGAGGTACAGTTGTCTTGCTGGAAAACTCCATTACCGTGCGGATAACAGAACAGCATAAACGGATGGAGGTGATCACCCAGCAAATCTACGTACCGAATTGCATTGAGGGAGGTTGGTACACGCACCAAAGATCCCAAACTGTGCCACGAAAAAACACCCCAGACCACGATTGAGCCACCATGCCCTTGTACAGTTCCAGCCAGGCATGCAGGATGCATGGCTTCATGAGCCTGACTCCATATTCTCAGCCTCCCGTCGGCGTTAAGTAGTCGGAATCGAGACTCATCACTCCATGCTACTCGTTTCCAGTCCTCTACACTCCAGTCTCTGTGCTCTCTTGCCCAGGCAAGACGTGCAGCCCGATGGCGCGTATAGAGCAATGGTACTCTCGTAGGTCGACGGCTCCCTAAACCCATACGATGAAGCGAGCATTGCACAGTCCGTTTACTGACTATACGACTGGCACCGTCATTAAACTGGGTGGTAATTTGAGCTAATGTTTGGCTTCGCTGGCTACGTACAATATGCCTGAGCCGTCTCTCACCACGCAGTGTCACGGCTAATTGTCCTTTGCAGTTTGCCCGATCGCTAGTTTTTTTTCCACCATCCATGTATTCTTGGTATACTCTTGACACTGTCGACCTTGAAAATCCTAGCTGTCTGACGATTTCGGAAATTGAATGGCCCATGTGTCGCGTACCTACGATTTGTCTGCGATTGAAGGCGTCTAAATCAGGCAGTTTACCCATACTGGCAATTCCAACAACTAATTCAGAACCACAGTACGCGCTATATATGCAGTTACCACAGCGCCCTCACTTGCACATACATGATGCGCAGCACTACACAATTTGCATAGGCTTTGCTATCCCTAATTCAGTGTATTTTCAGAAAACATGCTTTACTCTCAAAATGCTAACTTATTTTTGTTTTCTTTTTTAAATACCTAGTAAAACTTCAAATTCATAAATAAAAAAATATCTTTTATCATAGTGCATGGGTGAATGATAATGTATTTATCTAAAATTATACACTACTTCTAGGCTGAGTGTAACCAGTATTAGGTAGGAACCAGTACTAGGTAGGAACTGCAAGAGAATTTTGGTATCCACTTAAAACAATTACCTAACAGCACATAATCCACTGAACTTACAAATATGCTCCAATTTTATGTTTGGTTTACAATGAAAGCATCGAGTAATTTACTACGAAAGAAATATATACAATATTGATAATGATACTACTCACACCAGAATGGGGTACAGCAAAACAAATCTTAACATACACTAAAAAAATAAAATCTGAAAACAATAGGCAAGGCACATCAAACTGAGAAAAAGTCAGTTGCATCTTTACCACTTATGCTACGCTCTGGTTATTTATGCTCAATATATTCTTTCATTTAGAATAATCATATGCATTTATTTCATAATGTCAGGTATAATGGATTTCGGTTTAAAATGTTTATCTCTATTGATCTCATGATTTCACAAATGTATAAAATTTGGGATCCAGAATGGTTGTTAGAAAAAAAAAATACTAATTCCTTTTGTAATTATACTAATTACAAAAGATTTGAAATTTAACATGTTAGTAGAGCTGATTCAAAATATCAATTAAATATGAAGTAATAAGTGCATTCCTTACAACAAGAAAGGGGAAGAGTACCTAGACAAAAAAATGACATTGTAGCTGAACAAAAAGACAATTTTAATAATCAGGCATTGTTTGATTTAATAATTTTATTGCATATATCATTAAATGAAATCATGATGTTGTGTTACAATTATTAAATTTTATTTATTGTATGTGTAATAAGGTTAAGCTAGCTTTATACAATTAAATCTGATTTTTGAAACCCAACTTGAATCTTATCAAAGTAACCTACATAGCTCTAATGGCAAAATTCTCACTTTAAATTAAAATATTGTTCATATAAACTAGGTAACAATTAAAATCAGTGTGAATGTTACTGAAATAGAGTTTTTTTAAAAATAGTACTTGCAATAATATTTTTATCTACAATTCCTCTCATATGACTACTTCCCATTTTTTTTTAGAAAAGAACCCATAGAATTAAAGAAATATTGTCTGAATAAAACGTAAGTATTACTTATAAATAAATTTTAAAAACACCAAGTGCCACTCATTAGAATAAGGAATTTTTATATAAGGAATTTTTATAAGTTCAACCTCTACTGAAGATTCCATATAAAATAATAATATAAGATACTCTATGTAAGTACTTTTCTGTTTAAATTAATATAAAATTTAATAATGAATACATACATACATTCATACACACACACATTACATGAAAATGAAGTGTGTGCAATTAAATTTTTTGATGTCTTTATTCATCCAAAATAAAATAACTATAACAATTTTTTAGCAGAGGCCTTTTAGAATTAGAAAAAGAGTAACAACTTATGCTAATTACTTTTATTGTGATAAAATCAACTTAAAATTCCTGTGCACAAGGAATCTTAATACAATGTAATACTAAAAAGGTTAAAATCAACTTAAAATTCCTATGAACAGGGAATCTTAACACAATGTAATGCTAAAAAGGTACAGAACAAATCCCTAAAAATTCTGCTCCATGAATAAAAAGATCCTATTGATTTGATAATGCTTACCTGAACCACAGGCACCTTAGAACTTTTGGCGTCTTTAGAATTTCCTTTCTTGGTAGAACTTTCAGAAGAATTCTTATCAGCTACATCTGAAATTTTATCAGCTTTGGGTACAGTACTTGTATCAAGATTTGATTCTGAGGTATCATCTGATATTGCATTGGGTGAATTAGATTTCTTTTCTTCTACAATATTCACTGTTGGACTTGTAGGGTCTGAGATCACATCTTCAGCAGAGTCATCCACTTCAGTGATTATCACATTGCTAAAAGCAGGATGTTTAATGTTCATCAGTTCAGTTTTTGCATCATTCACCATGAAACATCCACTAACTACATTTTCAAAGTCAGCAATTTTTTTACTTAAACTTGCTTCAAGTTCATTGGTAGTATCACCAGCTGTTATAACTATTTTTTCTCGTGATTTCAAAACATCAGATATTGTTTGCTTAAGCGCTTGGGCAGTTGAACTGCAAGCACCCATTAGATTATCATACCTCTCAGTATTAGATGGCATTGAATTCTCCATTTCTTCTAGAACATTAGATGCTAATTCAATACCACTTAAATCAATATCTGTTAAGTCATCAATCAAACTGTCAACATCTACAGTATTATTTTCCTTTGATTCTTCTTTCGAGGTCTCAATTTCAATCTCTGTCAGAGTTGCATTCGCAGAAGAAGAATCAGCAACATCTTTTTGAGATGTCAATGCAGGTGCAGAATCTTCAGTGTGAACAGGAGTAGTCTGAAAGAAAATTCTGAAATACTTACATGGCAAAAATTTATTAAAATACAGCTCTTACTCTGTTTTAACATGTTATGTGTGCACTAAGTTACATTAAAGTTTTAATTTTTATTTAACACCAATGATGCATATAGAGAAATACGTAAATAAAAATACACCTAGATATATCTTTAATAAAATCTATCTAGACACACCTTTAATAAAACATGTCTTTTGTTTAAAATTAGAATTTGCTGAAAAGAGAAATAAGTAAAAAAAAAAAATTCACCTAGAAATATACCTTTCATTAAAATGCCATGTATCTTACAGATTTATAAAAATTAAAGAGAAAATATTTTTATAAAATATTTTTATATTAATTAACTACATTACTCCTCTATGTAAATCTCCTTTTTTCTTTTATTTACAGGATATTTTCAAGAAAGATTCCAATACCTTTTAAAGAGTCAATAACAATTTTTTGGTGCTCCAAAACTCAAAAAAGAAGTGTTATTCTTATCAATTTCAAAGATATTTTTCATCAGCTTATCGTACAATTATAAATATCTTTTGCTAAAACAGGATCATTTCACTCTTTTACACTGATGAAACTATAAAAATAGACACTCCATACATTTGTTTGATTTATTTTTAAAAAACATTTTTTATTCTCAAATGAGTTTAAATGGTCTCTTCTATGAAAAATTGCTACATAAAAAAAATTATGGATTTTAGTATAGTAAAATATTCAAAACTAATTCCAATCTACTGTAAGAAAATATGGAGTTAAACAAAAACATTTCTTTTACCTGATCAGATGAGGCATCCATACTGGACCTATAATACAAAGGGAGAGTAAACAAAAACTTAACATACGAAAAGTTTTTTTTAAAATAACTACTCATAGAAATTTTTAATTAATGCACCTCAAGAAAAAATATATTCTTTCATAATAATAAAAATAAATAATTCAGGTGATTTCAAATAGAAGTTCTTGGGATTTAAAGAGTAAAAAGTTCTGGTCACAGTACTACAGAACATAATTCACTCTTCAAAGTGTGACAATAAATACCGTCAAGTAACACACATGTTCAAAAGTATGTCATCTTTATCTGCTAATTGTTTGAACTTAAAAATCTGCCTGGGACTACTAGAATAAAAGATAAACTTTTAGAACTGATAGAGAATTTGATTAGCGGAAAGGAAATTTCAGTATAATTTGGTCTGTTGCTGCATGATTTGATTCGAGTTTGATCTAGAACATTGAGTATTTGATAAGAATATAATTAGTCATTTTATTTAAGTAGGATTAATTATATTAATTAACTACATTAAAGCCAAAATTCTCTCTACTTTCAACTACTGACTGGTATACTAATATATTATAAACAAAATAAAATATGAACAATTTCACGTCTGTAGGTGAATGGGAAAATTTGAAGAAATATTTTTTAATAAAATAATACCTTTCAAATAGGTCTATAAATTTTTTTGAACGATAATTTTTTTATGATTAGTTCTGAACAATATTCTAAATTCAATCAAAAATATTACTAACTAAAATGGTAGGATACAAAATAGTTTAAAAAAAACTTCTATCATAATCACATGTGAAATTTTAAAAAATCATGATGCATTGAAATTGATTGCACTGAGAAACACAAAATTTCTGAAATAAGCAAAAAATTCTTCTAGATTTTTTTCGATAATTTTTAATTTTTTTTAAAGAATATGAACAAATATTAAAAACAATCGAAACTTTTATATAATTTGGACAAAATTGTCAGACTTGAAAAAATTTTGCTGATATGTAAATGCAAAACTATCAACAAGAATATTTCTAGTCCAGCACTTATCAACAATAATATGAAGACATTTTTCAAGAGTGAAAAAATGCACACAACGGAAAATCCAGAACAATTTCAGAAAATCCTTAATAGTGTCATATTTCCTTTTGCAAAAATATTTTAATTTATATATTGTAATTAATTGATTTTAATGTTAAAATATCTTGATAAAAAGACCATATATACGAAACCATGTTTTTGTAAACATGTTTAAAAACCATGTAATTATCATTGTAATTATCCATGTAATTATCGATGCAAAATATTTATCATAAATATCAAATTTATTTTCACCGAGAGTAAACTACTGCTATTAGCAATAATAAAAACATTTTACCAAATATGCAAATACTCATTTAAATTCTTTGGAATTAAAGAAAAAATATATATTCATTTTTAAAATAATGGTAAGAAACATATTTACTATAAATAACTGATGCTTGAGAAAATTATTAAATGAAAGTAAACATGGAAAAATATCATTATAACTTGCAACAAAACTGCCAGAATCGCCCCACACTTTAAGACCTCCAGAGAATTTTAGGCTTATCATCTTTTATTTTTCATTTTTCATTTTCCATGAAAATATGAACCTTTCCTGATGTCTACAAACCATGGATGAGAGAAAATAAAAAAAAATTTAATAAATCCTTTTCGTGTTCGAACGAGTTACTGTAGTTTTCACAAGTGAAAAAAATAAATTAAACACACAAAAAAGCATCAGGATGGGCCCTCAAAGATTGTCAGCAGGGCTGGATCATCACATAGACAAATGACAAGGGCCTGGTCAAACAGTCTACTTTGAAAAGATTTGTAAATAAGATAGTTTACTTTTCTGTTGGACAACAGTATATAATAAACAAATAAACAAATGTATATTGCTTTTTATATGGTTATTGTGAATATCTAAAATCTAAAGGAAATGTGTTATTATGTTTCTTCTTATTGAAAGTAAAACTCCTAATAATTTAGAAATATTTTCAAATTAGAATTTTGAATCACATGAGAAAAGATACGAAGAAATTTTTGTTTTACAATATGTTCAATATAATTTTTAGTATCTTTTTCACATAAAAAAAAGAATTGTTACAATACAATAGGCTCCAAAACCGCATTAAAAGACATAGTAAAAAAGCCCATTACATTCTGTGTGCTTCGCATTCATTAAATCTAGTAATAAATAGTGTTAGTGAATCATGCTTGCAAGTAATAACATATTTTAATTTACTGCAAATTATTTATACCTTTTTTTCTACTTAGAGGTGGATCATTTTAGAAAAAAGTTTTGCAGCAAATAATACGTATTTTACAGTAAAAAAGTTATGTACTGTGAGATGGTCTGGTGAAAGGTCATTCTCAGTATTAAAATGTGTAAAAAATTACTTACAAAACTCACTGAGTCAATCAAAATTAAATTCTTTAGCTGTTTTATACATTCAACAAAATACTTTGGATAACATTAATTAGAATGAAATAAGTGATAATTTTGCTGAATTGAAGACTAGAAAACAGAATTTTTAAATAAAGTTTATTCATATTTATGTTACTTACTTTTGTTAGACATTCAATAAAATAAATTTAAATTTTTTAAAATTTATAAACAAACTGTACCAAATTTTTCTAGAAAAACTAAAATTTATTGTTTTATATGAAATATGTTTACTAATAAAAATTTAAGATTTGTTTTAGTTATATTTTTTGTGTGCTCTATTTCTTGTGGGCCCGGTAAGAAGAAAATATCTAGGGCCCCAAATAAGGGTTAATCCAGCCCTGATTGTCAGAGGTTTGAAAAAGATAAAGTCATTTGTTTTAAAGCTAATTTCTAAGGGCAACGCAAAGCAACCTCCTAAAATTTTGAAGCAGGAGTACTTATCATTTTTACATATGATTGTTCTATTTTCAGATGTTCTGAGATTAAGGATCTTGGTCACGACTAAATCAGTAAGGAGGGGTAATTTATTTAAAATCTGAATGTCAATGACTAATGTGATTCTTTTTTCCTTGTATTTTGAAGTATTTTGTTAAGTAGCATCAAGTGAAACATCATTTACTGTATGAGTAGGTGAGCTTCAATATATTAGTTTAACTATGTTGTTTTCACTTCAGGATCTTTTTTGGCACACAAGACAGGTTTCTATTTTCTTCTACAATAAACGAAGTAATTATCAAATAAGGCTAGTATTATCATATATTTAACACCAATTTCAGAGATGGGAAATGTAGAAAAATTCCATATTTAATTCATCTTTACAGTATATTATACAAATTTATGAAACATTAATTTGTATACAAATTAATGTTTCATAAATTTGTATAAACATATAATTTTAGTTTGAATTTACAGCACAATAAATTGTTCATCCAATGTTCCAAACATCATAACAAATTTCGTCAAATAACTGATGAGTTTTTAAGAGAATGATACAATAGTGCACCCAGGTTTTGGGTATGTCTTCTTGGGAAGGAGGTTAACTTCATGTAAATAACACAGAATTACAACAAGTAATTGAAATATCTTCTATGTATATTTACAAGTAATTAAAAAGATTGGGGAGAACACAGAGATCCTCAATATAATTCCCTACTGCTCCCCCAGAATGATACATTTTTACACAGCTAAACAATGCTATTACAGTCAGTTACTGCTGGTATTGATGTTTTTTCTATATTTCCCGAGTTCAGATATAACTGAATAGTTTTAGAAATTAAGGACTAATCAATAAGTTTAAGTGAGGATTCATGTTTAGTTTAAATAAATATAAAAATTTTCAGAGTAAAATAATATATTACTATAATTACTATATGTTACTATTATATTATTCTGATCAGAGAAATAAGCTTAAAAAATATGTTTCAACAATTAAATTTCTTTGTAAGTAAAAGGTTTAAAATTGTCACATCGTCAAAGGATCTTAATAATATAAAACTCAAGTACAGTTTCATGATTCAAAATATACTATTTTATTTACTTTTAATAGTCCCTAGAGAATGAAGTTTTAACACTCTGATTTATATTGCAAAGCTGCATCTGTGCATATCATACATTAAAAAATATACACATTAAATAAAAAGCACAAATATATACATGCTACATAATTTCTAGAATTGAATTCTAGAGATATCTAGAAAGAATCTTTTCTAAAGAATTCTAGAATTGAAATGTCTGAAATGTTTCAGTTAAATATTTAGAAATATTCATCCAAACATTTAAACATCAGTAAAAATATACTAAATTATGTTTGCAATAGAATAGTAAAAAATGGTGCATGAAATTGTGGACAGCTAGGACCTTATAAAAATCTTCTTTTCAGATCTGATTTTGAATTTAAAAAATCAAAATTTTTTTTAAATCATACTACATTCTAAAGTGCAATATAAACGAACAATGTTAAAATTGAGACATTAGTAGTATCGTAATACGATGAAAGTTTCGGTGGAAAGTACCAAAACAAAACTGAACACTGATAGAAAAAAAAAATCACCTTCAAATGACAAATTAGAAAAAAAAAATTTATGATACCTATGCAGGAAATAAAAAGCAATTAATACAGTTATTCAAGTAAAAACATGCACACCTAGGCATGCACGATTACAAATTTAATAAATTACAAACACTCTCAGCAATTTTTCAGGGGTAAAACTTAATGTGCATGGATAATCAATAATAGTTTTCTTCTAAAAATTTGCAAATTTGTGTCATATTCTCTAATACTGGATGTGATTCAAGATTGAGCACAAAGTACAGGTAAGCATGCAAAATAATGAATGCGTAAAAAGATATGTTTATTTTCATTCGATCGTGTATTACAGTGCATATCTACTGCACGAAGTTGCACATTTATTTTACAGTTCATCAAATTATGCATTCCTCATAAAGAATTTATTTAGAAAATTCTTAACCTGAATTTCAAAGGATCTTCGTGTGTAATTTGAGAGGATTTAAAATGAACAGAAAAAGAAAAGGAGTTACAAGTGCAGTTCACAGTTACAAAGAGTGTCGTCTGCTCATGAAACATTGCGCATGCTCTATTCAAAGTTTCAGACGGGATGATGACACATTTGGCAAAATATTTCATGTTCAGGTGACGTTATATGTGCTCGAAGTGTGACGTCACAGTTGCCATGATGGGCACAACAGCCATGACAGCCCATGGTATTCTCCCAAAGGACGGAAAAACAAATATTAATATCTCTTAAACTAATGACTATTATCTCTCTGCACGTCTTGAAATCGATAAAAGAGTAAATAATACCCTACCATAAAAATTGAGGAATGTGATTTCGTACAGGAATAAGAGCAGATGGTGATTTAAAATTTCATTCCTCTAAGCCTATCACTGTGAAAGATAGGCTTAGAAAAAATGATACTGTTGAAATTTTTAATTTAGTGTATGTGAATAGTTTTTTATATGTTGTTTCTGTCTATGTTAATATCTTAACATAATCAAAAATGAATTGGTAAGTAGATTTTATTCCCAGTACCACTTATTTATCCCTAGTGCCATTGTATTTACAATTTGAATGTGTCGCTGATGGTAACGATATTAAAATGTCATTTTCGATAACAATTATCACTGCAAAATTGCGTATATACCTTATTGGTCATTCTATTTACCTTAAATATTTGTGTGGTAACATACTAAAAGTAATATAATCCACTTTATATAACACTACTTGCCAAATGAAAGGGTTCTTGAAGTTTATATATTGTTCGTATAGGACATTGTATTGTTGCTTTAAATGTATCCTATGACAGGCGTACATTTTTTAAGATTTCTACTGTGTTAGATGTATGCTTATATGTATTTCTTTATCTATGCCCTTGATACACTTCCCTTCTACTGTCTTTTTAAAAGCTCAGTTTTTATTATACCAGATGTTTATTTTGATGTGCTTCTAAATTGGCATTGAATTAATAATCTGTTTTGAGAAAAAACTGAAAGGGCGTCTAAATAGGATAGATTTATATCAATCTATTCTTTCTGGATTCCTTTTCTGTTACAAAAACAAAGTTTACTACAAAGTTCATAAACTGTTTTTATGTTGTTTATGAATGCTTCATGGTAAGATATTTTTTCCTTCAGACTTAATAATTTCCCTAGAATTTGATATAAGTATGATTTACTACTTATGATGATAGCTGTTTAAAGTATAAAACTTTAATATATGCTATTCAAAATTCAACGGTTTTTTACTCATTGGTTTTCTCAGAAGTTTGTTTCTCTAAATATTTAGAAAGGTGTAATCTTGTGTTGTATATAGACCAAAATATTTATACATAAAAGAAAATTTTAAGTAATTTTCTTAGATTATCATATTCTATAATCATTTTATTTGTCTGCAGTTAATTTTCTGTAAATCTTAATCCATTGTATGTCGATTCCTTTTCTATTGAAAGTCATTCAGGAATGAGTTTTGCATACTGCATTTCAAATTAACTCATATAAATTCATATTTTAAACACATGTGCATTTTTGGAAATAAGGCGAAACGTCGCAACGTCACTGGCTACGTCAGTTTTCGTCTGCTATAGATCACGTGATTATCAGGTGGCAGAAAACAGAAGCCCTTCCTATGCGTTTGCATGTGTTTTTGGACGACACCTGCATTTTGAGTTAAATAATCTAAGTTTATTTATAAAATTCCTCATATTAGTTGTATGCAACAGGTATTTTAACACATTTTTTTCAATATTTCGCAAGGTTTAAGAGAATAGAATCCTTCTTCCGTTGATAATGATTATTATTACGTTGAGATATCAGGATAAGTTACTGCAGGCCAGCGTCTCGTATCGTAACTCCAGTCTTCCTCTGTCAATAAATACGGATCACATACCGAATAAACCTTTCCGGGATGTACCTGAATGTTTAATTTAGTGATATACCTTTGTTTAGATACCGTATCTAAAGGCTTTGCGTAATCTGAGAGCATTTAATTCGACAAGCTGTAAGAATGCTCATTGAATGCCATGTTAAATTATGCAATGTTTTGCCACTCCTCGCCAAACAAGAAGTAAAATCTGCAAGAGTTCAGATGTGACATGCTACGAGACACTGCCCTATTGAATGTAACATCAATGTTATGTCAAATATTAAACTTTTTTTTACTTTGGAATTTTCAAGTATTAATTTCTGTATTAATCTTTTTTCTACGGGATGAATAGGGCAATAAAATACACAGCTGCATTGTAATTTAGTATTTTAATTTTCAGAGTGACTTATAAATATCACGAGAGAGAGTATGTATGTTAATAGTTGTATTGTAGCGTAAACAGTGGCTCGCATTACATAATAGGGTGGTTCGAAAAAAACTTTTTTTTATTTCAGATCGCTAGAGTGCAGAAAAGTTGCCATTGGTATAGACGTTAAAAAAGCACTAATTATTATTTTTTTATTAATTTGTCTTCTGGTCGCGCAATGCCATCGAAGTTAGCAAAAAAATTGTGAAAAACCTTAATTTTTCATAATTTTTTTAAGCACGCCAGATGGTTTTAATTGCGTTCCTATACCATGAATTAACTACTAAAAGTATGTAAAATCAATATATTTGCACTTATTATACATTTGCTTCATATCTTCCAGTCGCGCAACATAGTACAAAATGAGTAAAATTAGTAGTTTTTGCAAAATTTCAAAGTTTGACTGTTTAGTACATTTTAATCATACGACTTTTAGAGATGCTATAGTTTAATTCTATTAGAATATTATATTAAAAATCCAAGAATATAAGATAAACTTTGATATTCAAGTGGAATTTTGTTGCGCAGCTTCGTCAAAAACATCAGAGTAGCCTACCTGGACAGAGAGGCGAGGCGTACGTGACGAATGCCAGCGATGTGCTCGCAGCCGGTAGCAGCCATTATCGTTGTCTGACAATTTTGTTGTTTGACAATGTTTCCTTTCAGATAATTTAGAAATTTTTTAATAGTAAATATTTGGTAATTTTTTGTTTCAATATTCAATTGTTGGTGCAGGTCTTCGCTCATTTTGTTTTACAAAACGACCCAGAAGTCACCACAGTGAGGTGGCTGCACTTCGAGTTCCACCCATACCCTATCCAACCAACCATCCAATGTAGGGTGTGTTATTTACAATATGTACAAATTTATTTCGCTTTCTCTCTCTTTATGTTTCCTTTCTAGTCTTTATCTATCGATAAACATCGAAATTCGGATTTGTGTGAAAAAGTTGGCATCACTGAGCGTGACAGTAATGTGGTCCTAATATAGCCGTCCCTGGAACTGTGTCCACACACTTTACTTGAAGCTTCGGTCACTAGCTTAACGTATCTTTCAACTGCCTGTGTATGGCATGGAAAAGCATCTATAATTATAAAAGGCTTGAAGTCATTGCTCACATACTGTTTTATCTCTTCATTAGTCAATGTTCTTAACAGTGGAGGAAGAGTGAGTGTACTGGTGTTCCATTTGATAATTTCGGTATAGTCTTTAGCTTCAAAGTTTAGGTTTGGTGGTTTAAAGATTCTGATAAAGTCACTTTCAGATATTGCTTACTTTGCCTTCATGATACGCCTAAAGCCCAGCTCTCGGATATCGTTTCTTTCATCAGTTACCATAGCCAAAAGTAAATTATCGGGATGGTCAAAGTAAGCATTCCGTTGTAAAACGGGATCAACAACTTGAAGCAGCTCTTCTGGTAAGTACCTTGTAGATTCAATAGTTTTGTAAGCATGTCTAGGCTCATCTGTGAATTTGCGGTTTATTTTTATGGCAAACCACATAGGCATATAACATTTGAGAATGAATGTGACAATTTCTCTCCGATTTTCAGAAGGGATTGACACACTCTTGACACACTGATGCAGAGGCGCAAAACTCGGTTTGCAATAGTAAGCCATCTTGAATGTGACATTGGGCCAGGATCACGTACTACAAAGTCTTCTGAACAATGTCCTGACTTGATGACTTCTGATATCTCAAGTACAATTGGTCCTTGCTAAGAATACGCTTGTCAACTTTGGAATCTCACAATCAATAGGATTAAAATCAACAACTGGTAGACTTTCACAATCAGGTAGGGCCTTTCCAATCGGTCCGGAATATCCTATTGGGCCTGTTGTATTTCCATATAAGTGTTGGAAAAGGTTGCGGAATGGCAGTTCGTTGTAATGGAGAAGACAAATACTCCATTGTAGAGGTCTTCCCACATGTATCTTTTTTTGTCGAATTACACCATTTCTTAAGCCTGTATTAATAACAGTACCGTCACATCCAACAACTTCCAATTTGTCAAGTAAAAAACCATTTACTGATAAATAAGACGTGGTGCTTTTGGCTATATCGGTTGCTGAGCTTGAAGAAGGACAAGTGTGTCCTATGTAAGTGGAGCCTGGATCCTGAATTAAAGAGTAATGCTCCTCCATATAGATTCTGCGAAAGTGTTTTCTGCCAGTTTTTTCAATTGGCAATGTATTGTCTTTTCGTCCATCAAAGTAAAGACCATAAATTTCTAAAATTATATCACTTTGCAAACTAGCTATCACACAAGTTTTTTCTCTTCGGACTTTACTCTTGTCTACAACATAAGAAGTATCTGATTCATTAATCAACCCAACATCTTGCAGTACACTTGAAGCAATAGCAGCCGTAGCGCGATCCGATACGCCATATCGGTCACTCGTCAAGGCACGGCATTCGCCACGTACGTCTCGCCTCTCGGTAGTAGGCTACTCTGCTGTTTTTGACGAAGCTGCGCAACCGAATTCCACTTGAATACCAAAGTTTATCTGGTATGCTTGGATTTTAAATATATTATTGTAATAGAATTAAACTATAGCATCTCTAAAAGTCGTATGATTAAAATGTACTAAACAGTCAAATTTTGAAATTTTGCAAAAACTACTAATTTTACTCATTTTGTACTATGTTGCGCGACCGGAAGATATGAAACAAATGTATAATAAGTGCAAATATATTGATTTTACATACTTTTAGTAGTTAATTAATGGTATAGAAACGCAATTAAAACCATCTGGCGTGCTTAAAAAAATTATGAAAAATTAAGGTTTTTCACAATTTTTTGCTAACTTTGATGGCATTGCGCGACCGGAAGGCAAATTAATAAAAAAATAATAATTAGTGCTTTTTTCACGTCTATACCAATGGCAACTTTGGCGCACACTAGCGATCTGAAATTAAAAAAAAAGTTTTTTTCGAACCACCCTATTACATAAATATGTACAAACAAGAAGAAAAAGTGAAATAATTAAGAAAGTAACCAAATTTCTCAGGTAATGCATAAAATGACTAAGGGCCTGTTCACACAGGAGTCTGGTAGCGGAAGCGTTAAAGTATCGATAAATATTTAACCAATGACAAACCTCCAAACGATTAGTAACGAATTTTTTTATGCCTATGATTGGTTTATTTCCGTCTCAGCGCCATCTTTCCTTTTACGCTTCCGCTACCAGACTCTTAGGGCCTGCTCACATAGGAGTCCGTTGCGTTGCGTTAAGGAAAAGATGACTTTGACACGAAAATAAACCAATCAAAGGCGTTAAAAGTTTCATTGCTAATCGTTTGGAGGCATATGATTGGTTTATTTTCGTCTCAACGTCATCTTTTCCTTAACGCAACGCACGGACTCCTATGTGAACAGGCCCTAATGATGATTAATGTTAATAGTTCACATTTACTAGCAAATTTTTAGGTAAAATATGCTTATAAAGTGCAATATTTATGGAACTATTGTGCCTTTTTTTTCAGGTGTGACGTTATTTATCCCCTACTGATTGTAGCATCACTTGACTTTTCCTCCATGGAAAATGAACTTTTCTGAGTAGCAGTTTAGTTACAATCGTGAATTCACTTGCACGTGAATAAAAAAAAATTGTTTGTTCTTTTTATGTATTTAACGGTTTGAGTTGTTCTCTCATTTTTTAAAATGATCATGTTGTTACATTTATATATAATAAATTAAAGTTTTAACTTCTTGTCACATTCCTCTGTTCTACAGCAATTTTGAGGATAATCGCCGAAGCGACTAAGGGCCTGTTTACATAGGAGTCCGGTAGCGGGGCGTTAAATTATTGAAATATATTTAACCAAAGACAAAGCTCCAAATGATTAGCAACGAAATTTTTAACGCCTATGATTGGTTTATTTCCGTCCCAGAGCAATCTTTCTTTTTACTCTTCCGCTACCGGACTCCTATGTGAACAGACCCTTAGGGCCTGTTCACATAGGAGTCTGGTAGCGAAAGTTGTCATTTGGAGGTTTGTCATTGGTTAAATATATTTCAATACTTTAACGCATCCGCTACTGGACTCCTATGTGAACAGGCCCTTACTGGATTTTCGAATGTTTTGCACATTGCAAACGCGTTTAACACGTTCTAAATTAATTTTTTCATACATCAATAGAGGGTAGAACTTAATGGCATTCGAATACAATCTCTTCTGATAAGAAGTAGATTTTTAGGTGATATTTTGAGAATACATACAGTATGAAATGGCGGGAGTTTTGGGTTTTCGAAAGCTTAAGGCTATTCGAACTGATATTTCAAGTGATTCCAAGAGTGATTTTTCAGATTTATTCGATGACAGAAGTGATGAAAAGACTATGGTGGACTTAGGGCCTGTTCAAATAGGCGTCCGTTGCGTTGCGTTAAGGAAAAGATGACGTTCAGACGAAAATAAACCAATCATAGGCCTCCAAACGATTAGCAATGAAATTTTAACGCCTATGATTGGTTTATTTTCGTCTCAACGTCATCTTTCCCTTAACGCAACGTCACGGACTCCTATGTGAACAGGCCCTAAGTGATGAATAGACTATATGGTGTAAATACTGTGAAGTAGGTTTTGCATATTACCTTGCTTTAAAATATATCATGTTATAAGCAATTTATAAACAAAAAAAATCTGTACATTATATAAATATACATATGTATTCTTAAAAATTTTATCTTTCACTTATTGTGCACTATTTATTTTGATTTAAATCACTTAAATGTATAGAAATCGCATTTTCGAAAGTTCCTTCAATCGCATATCCTTCGAAACGCGTTTCCAAAAAATAACCCAACACTGGGCGAAGAACCCGAAGGCGAAAACTCAACGGTCTAAGGGTTAATTGGTCTTTTTCTTACTAAATTATGGATTATGTTATCTCAACACATCTGGCAAAAACAGCTTCTACGCACTCTTACTAGGAGAGGGGTCACGTGACCTTGTTGTCCAAGAAAACATTTCGGGGAATCTGAGCTCCCTCTGTTGAGGCTTGGATACGTCTACGCTCTGATTTACTCACAGATCCATTCTATGCGCACGAATCACGAATTCGAAACTTTCATTCCGGTTGTCGTCTGCAATCTGCGAGTAAGACAACTGTGCGATCGATCGGTAAGTAAAATTGACATTTGAAATTTTCGCTAAGAATTATCTTATGTATTATGGAAATGTTTTCATAAGTGTTGTATAATTATTATTTTAAGAATGCCCATCCTCAAATTAGTTACATATATTTTTTTAATTTAATGTTAGTTATATTTAACATGTTTTATCTGTGCTGTTGCTATTTATAGATGTAGTGTATTGTTTATCACCACTTTCATAATACCTTATCATTTCACCTTTAACTTTTATTTCTTGCTCGTAAACTTAGGCTATAGAGGCATGTAGTATAAGCTGCCAAATGTAATTATATAATGAATCGAGCTTCATCGCAGACGGCTGTCGCCGTCATTGCATATTTTAGTATACCAAGGTCATAAGTTTGTCTTTACCAGATACTCTTTTATTATGCTGAACTAAATTTTCTGGTTTATATTCATCGTAATTACTGAGACCTCGGATTAACTAACTAGATGAGATTTTGTTTTAATACTTCGAAAGCGCCCACATATCTTTTCTAAGTGCATCTTTCACTTCGTTCAGATTAAGGTAATATGAAAAGCGATTTCATTGTATAATGTGTGTCATTGTATATTTACTTGTTATTATATGAGCATAAATTATAGTTACAATTCATTTTTATCTTTATAGTATATGTTTTATGTTTTGTCATTTAACCTCATTAGTTTGTTTCTAGTTTTAAATTATTGATTCATGTCTAAGCCTGGGATTATGATCCTTTCATGTCGGGCAATGTATATGGCCGTGTGGCTGATGTATTGAAAAGAGCATAGCCATTGATAGCTCACAGATGATGTTATTAATGCATTTATGTATTTTCATCACATCTACCTATGATACATTAGGTTGTCACCATATAAATATTGATAAGAAAATTTTAATGTGTGTCATGAGTTGGTTTGTTATTTTGTAATTTGAAATCTATAATTTTTTTTGTTTTACGATTAGCATATATTAATATCAGTGGTTTTATCGCTTGCTGCTAGTTTGGAGAAAAAAATTTCACCTGTCCAAAGCATTATCTAGCATGAATCTACCCTAACATTATATGAACTTGCAAAAAACATCATGAATCTCAATAGAATCTTTCAAGGTGATATTTTGAAGTTATACATTATGTAGCTTTAAAACCTTATAGAACAGCTTCCCAATTGTCCCGGTTGCTCTCCAAGCCAATTTTTTCATGCCAATGTTTGTGCCATTGTTGTTTACCCCAGCCCTCCGCATGGCAAGTTAGTAGTACTGGTTCTTAAACTTTGCCCCTTCGTGCAACACAGTTTATTTATTAAACTTTTTCAATAAAATAAGAGTGTAAAGAAATTTATTAATTATGAATAAAACTTGTAAATATCCGGTGATGTTTTTAAAAAATAATATTGATGTTTATAATTAAAAATAAACGTTGTTCTTGGGAAAAAAAGCATGCTTACCGCTGATTTTGCAATCAGACTTGCACAGTCTAATGCAGCCAGATATTTAGAAACAATACTGCTAATGGGCAATATAACTATTTAGTTTAATTTAATAAAGTAAAAATAATTTTCTAAAATAATATTCAATTGACAAATTTAATCACCACAATTAAAGTAAAGAAAATTCAAATTTAACAATCTAATTCAATCTTTTTCAATTTAATATAAATACAGTAACCACCGCTTATAGTGATCACTGGTTATAAGAATCAATATCGCGAAAACAAAAACAAATGTATTATTTCCATGTTAAAATTTTCGCTTTAAAGAATCAATCCACCGGTTTTAAGAATCAGTTTACACTCTTCGATTTCCTTTCATTTTTCCAAAAAAGCTACTTAAACCCTCAAAAGGCACGAAGTTCTTTCTTTTTTTTAAGAAAGATTGATAAGATGGGATGGAATATAGTCATAAAATTCACCCCTTTCTTTATTAGACATAACATAATAGTTTCCCCTTAAACGCTTTACCACAACACTGTCCTATTAGCTTGACCCGGGGGCATCTTTACCCGTCCGAGTCCGATTTCACTTTTTTCCACTGACAAACAAAAATAGGGACTCTTTTTTTCCCACCTCCCACATCCTGGTTGCGGCTTCCTGGACCCTGAAATACATAAATCTTCGGTGAAGTGTCCACTATCACTTAGGCAAACGTGACATTAGTAGATTCAGCACGTTATCAAACTGTAAAACATAAGCTAGAAGGTGAATCTTCGTCTGAGACTATTTATATTGAGAGAGGTATATACAGCCTCCTGAAAACTTCATTACGTCAAACTACCACAGAAAACTTTTTCTTGCTCCCTTCCTGTAGTTGAAATGTTAAAAGTGATAAGCAGGTATGTTGTAACAAATATTGGATTTTTTTCTTCTCTCACTATAGTCATGTGTATTTACTTATAGGTCTAGAAATTAAGTTATATTTTAAAAATTATGAAAATAATTTTAATAAAAGATAATTAACATAAATTAAAGAGTGTTTTATGGTAAATTATCTAATATATGTATATATAGGTGTGTGTGCCTGTCCAAAAACCTAAATTTTGGCTATAAGAATCAACCGCTTATAAGAATCAAAAACAGTAATAACAAACGTGATTCTTATAAGTGGAAATCACTGTATATCATATATTCATGTATTATGTTATATATATGTATAACCATGCTATGTATAAATATATTAAGCAAAAATAAAGTATATAAACTAAAGAAAATGAGATTAAAAAATCATACAAATTACTCATGTGCAAAAAATTTTTGCAGTCTATTTCAATTTAATATACATACATTATATTATATTAATGTAGTAAGCTAGTTATATATGTATAAATATGATATGTATAAATATATTTAGCTTAAATAAAATTTATAAACTATAAAAAATGAGATTAGAAAATCATGTAGTTACCAAATACATGTTAGATATGGAATAGATAAAGATAATCCAAGTGTGGTCAAGCGGCAAATACAGCAGGGAAAAAAAAAATCTGTGTATTGACTTTTGACCTTCTGAACCGGCTAGTTTACTATTACAGCAACCCTTGTGACGTAGCTCATCGAGGCAGGTTTTCTGAGCCAGGAGAACGAACCGCGCCACAAGGATTGGTGCGAAATCATCTTGGCAATATAACATTCCATATTTTTAAGATATGTTACAAAAGAAATATTTAATCAATGAATATTAATAATTACTTAATTTAAAAGTAATCAGTAATTTATTTTTGTTAGATAAATATTTTTTGCTTTCCCATCTATCCTATTTTCTTGCAGCCTGCAGCAGCTACTCATAAAGTAATACCTCCCTCATCGCATTTTGAGTTATGCAGGCCTTTAGAGAGTAAGGAATGACCAAAGTACTTATTTGTTGTTGAAGTAAAAAAAATGTTTTTCAAGTCCTTGAATTTCTCTGAAAAGGAGAAAAAAATTTATAACTTTCTGGGTGTTTTCCTATTTGGAGCTGCAGGTATTCAATCAGTTTTAGTTTCTGTAGGTGGTTAGGTGCAGTTTAAAGCCATTTGTAATCTGGATTCCTTAAAAAGAATAGGTATCACCAGAAAAATCATGTTGTCTTAGTACCCTTCCCTGAAGGCTCTCCCTTCAAGTATATTCTTCCAAATTGCACTGTTTTATAAAACATAAATTTCAGACTTGATTGAAAATCTTGGAAATTAAGATTAGAAACTTTTTCGGATTAAAAAACAACAAAAAGAAAATTGGTTGTAAGTTTTAGAATTTATGATTATAAACTTTTTAAAAATTTTAAAAGAAAAAAGGTGGCTTGAATTTTTAAGTTTTCATACTATAACACATTATGACAGTATTTTTAATGATTGTTATGACATCAACAGAATTGTAGTAAAATGTGCCTTTTAAGATTTATGACTAAATTAATGTAATAAACATTTATGATTTTTTCCTCTCCCTAAAAAAAATGTATTCTTTATTTTCTAATTGATTAAATATTGCCTTTTAGTATTCACAATCATCCTCTAACATTGAGCTTGCAAAACTTTCTTATATATATGCATATATACCATATTTGCCAGCATATAGGACACAGTAGCATATGACGCACCCTTTTTTTATATACACATTTGTAAGGGAAAATTTTTCTACTTTTTTTTCATGAATTTCTATAAGGATTTTCTGTACTAATTTTATAGCTATTTATGTCTAGAAAAAATGTAACAAGGGAACATTGTAATCAGGTACCTTTTAACCAGAATTCTTGAAATTGATTTGAACTCTATTTTACTGGAATGATTCCTCTTTCAGTAGTGAACTAAAAAATATATCATGCAACATTTTTTACAGAACAGAGAAAATTTATGGAAACCATTTTTCGTAACCTTTTTTTTTTCTTTTTTTCCAAAAAACTAAATGCAATAGAATACTTATACATGTATATTAATATAAACCAGAAGTTTTAGACCAACTGATGTTCCAACCCATAATTTTGATTACCAGTTCATAAGATTCACCCTATATTTTAACTGTATTTTGATGGAAAAAAAGTGTCCTATACACCAGCAAATATGGTATATATAATTTCTACCATCTCTTTAACCCTCTTGTATAGGATGTTCATATAAGCTTATAAAATAATATTTATTTTTATTATACGATAATCCTGTTTTTAAAATAACTACCACTAGTTGAAGCACGTTTTTATCCTTAACTGAAACTTAAAAATCTTTTGTCTGCTGAGACCTATCACTCTCTTTACTTTCTTTCTTTGGTTATTTTGTATCAAACATGTCCTATTAAGAGCTACAGAGTACCCATTTATAAAATTTCTCTATATTTTTTTTGTTTATAGACAAACACTTATAATTTACAATATGATATAATATTAACTTGTGATATGATCTGGTCTTGTTCAAATATGGCATGCTTACAGGGTACTAAACCACTAATGCCAAGTCTTTTACAAATTTCAAAATACACTGCTGGCTATTAAAATTGTAATACCAGGAAGGAAAGCAAATAACAAAAGTTTACTTATTGTATGTATACAGCATAGTAGGAAGAAAATATGATTAAATTTGTAGGCAATTTGGGGGTATACCAGATCCAAAATTAGTACACATAGCTACCGCCTTTGGCAGCTAAAATGGCTCTAACCTGGTTAGGAATTCAGTCGAATTGAGCTTGAATGACAGATACGGGCAAGTCATTCCATGCTGCTTAAAGTCTATGCCACACTTCATCAATTATAGGGGCTAGGGAGCAGTGGCACCCCAGTCTCTCAGCAACCCATGAACAGATGTTTTCAAGGAGTGATAGATCTAGAGAATGTGCTGGCTAGGACAACAGTCGAACACCCTCTATGTCAAGGTAGATCAGGGTACTACAGGGAACATGCAGTCTTGCATTGTCTTGTTGAAAGATGACGTCGCTGAGGTCTTGAAGATAGGGTACAGCTACCAGCCTTAAGATCTGAGAAATGTAATGCTGGCTGTCAAGATTTCTGATGACACAAACAAGAGGTGTTTGTGTTGTGTACCCAATGGCTGCCCATATCATCATACCAGGTGCAGGTCACGTATGATAATATCGAATGCAAGCAGGGTACGTGTGTTCTTTTAGGTGCCTTCAGACATGTATACGTCCATCATAATGCTGCACACTGAACCGGGACTTGTCTGAAAAGACGATGTGGTGTCACTCCTGTATCTAGTTCTGTCATTGGGCACACCACTGTCGCTGCTTGTCTCTATGCTGTAGTGTCAAGGGAAGCTGCAATAATAGTCACCTTACAAACAATCCGTACTGCTCTAGACATTGTCGCACTGTTCATGTGGATACGTGTCATGCTGCAAACAAGCCCATTTCCTGACTGAAGGTCTGTGATGTAGCTGTATAATCCTGCAAGGCTGGCCTGACAACATGTCTGTCCTCTCAGGCGTTAGTGGCGGGAGGCCATTGAGATCTTGCATGGCATTTAGTATAACCCTCCTGAACCCATCGATTCCATATTCGCATGACACTTGTTGGATTCCAACCAATATGAGTAGCAATATCGCAGAACAATAAACTGCACTCTCGATAGGCCATGATCCTGCCGCTATTGAATTCCAACACATGCTGGTAGCCCTTTCTCTTTATATGAGGCATAACATGATAATTTGATGTTTGTATCATCCCTTCTTCATGGTGTTGCAATTTTAATGGCCAGCAGTGTATTAGAATTTAAATGTATACCTTTAAATAGATTTTTCTTATAGAAAAGACTTTTTTTATACACAGTAATAAAATGAAATGAAAGACATAATTTTTGAGGTAGATTTGTTTATAATTTTTATTTTCGTGCATTGGATTTATTCACACAAAACTTTTGGCAATCCTCACAATATATGTCCTTATAATGTAGACAAAATAAACTTGATAAAGCTACATAATTACTGATGTCTTTGTGAAAATTCAACAAACATTGTGTGAAGCAAAGTACAAATTTATCATAAAACATAGAAAATTAGTTGATTATAAGCTAAGTCCAAATGAACTAAACTCCTCAGATATAGTAAAGTGTTTTCTTGAACAACTAACCCATAAATAACCATAGTCCTGAATTGTTCTATGTCATTTTTAAATATTTGTTCTAGCAGGTAAAAATCACTGAGCCATAATTTTGCTTTAGTACAGTAGGATGTGATGATACTTGTAGTCCTTTTTATATATAATCCTTTTAGTATTTGTTATTTTTAGATTTTTGAACCTATTAAATTGTACATTAAACTATTAATAATTGAATTAAATGATTATAAAGACTTCTATTATCTATTTCTTAAATTTTATACAGCATTAATAGTTAAAAAGGTAAATATAAAAACAAAATTATTTTGCTTTTACAGGCACTAAATGGCAAGTGGACTTTTCAAAATTCAGAATAGCTTATCAGCAAAGGTGATTCCATGTCTCAAACAGACTACACTTTCCACTAGCCATCTAAATTCACGATGTCGGACTGTAATGAGTATTGCTTTCAACACAGGTTATGCTGAAGATACTTTGCCAGTCGATAAACAAAAGTCAAGTATTAAACGCCATGAAGCATTAAGTTTGAAAGAAAAAGAAAAGGGAGACTGGAGGAATTTAAGTGTAGAAGAAAAGCAAGCATGTAATCAAATATAATTGTGATATACTGTCCTTATACTGTGCAAACTGCTTTTACTATTAACGACCATATATCTCATAGTACTATAAAACAGTAATTAATGATATTTCTACCTAGCAGTATCTATTTTATAACTTTATAAGCACATTTTATTTAATATTTGCTATAAATCAATCTTTTGTAATACTTGTTTTATATTGTTTTAAAAGTGTAGTAATTCTATTTTTGAATTTTGTTTGTTATGCTAGATTTTGTCCTTGCCATGAATCAGTTTTTATTTTTTAGTAATTGAACAAAGGCGTATTATTTATTTTCTCTTGAGTATTAATTACTTTTCTTTCATTTATATAGTTTGATGTCTTCACATATAGATTTTAGTTCTTTTTTTATTTGTATATTTTCAGAGATGTGGTGTTTATTATAGGTAATCCAGTTCCTAGTCACTGGATGGCATTCACGGTAGGCTTTTATTTGCCTTCAACAGCTATCCAGTTTGCTGTTTTTAACATTTTATATGCATATATATGTGTGTGTATAATTATGTGTTTGTCTAATACAATTATTATTCTAGTTAATGTGTCCTATGTAAGCTTTAAATCTTGCATGTTCTTCATTACAGTATATCGCATGAGCTTCAGTCAGCCTTTTTCAGAGATTGTTGATCAACCTGCAGATGAGTGGAAGTTAATTTTAGCAAGTACTTTTACAGCTATGGGATTAATGACATTAGGACTGTACTTTTGGATGTCACGGAAAGGTAATTGATATTACAATGTATAAACCTGTGAGGTTTCAAAAGTTATATAGAATTTTTAAAAAGTTTATGTGGGTTGGAATCAGTCTTGTCTGAGATTTTAACTTTTTTCCCCTTTAAGTGCTAACTGTATTATCTAAATTAGCAATATTTTTCTTGCTAAACATGCTTGATTAGTATTTTTAAAAACTGATCAAATTTTAGTAAACTGGCTAAATATATATATTTTTTTAAATTGGGGCTTGAACAAATTCCAGCAATATTGTTATAATTATGCAGATGTTTTTAAACTTTAATACAAAACAAGAAGAATTTGTAAAAATCTTGTGTGGTTATGGTAGAGTTTTAGAGTTATAGCAAAATATAAAATAAGAGCATGATTATTATCTTTAACAATTGTAGTGAGCAGTAATGTTCTCCAAACTAATATATATATAAATGAATTTATTTAAATTTGTTTCTCCGTATAAAAATCACAATCTTTTGCTGTATTATCATAAAGTAAAATGTTCCCTCTAGACCTAATTAAAAGCAAGTTTACCAAAAAGGGCTACTAAATTTCCTCTTTGCCTTGAAAGAAAGCAGTGTTTCTCTGAACACATTTTATCAAAAAATCAAAATGGGCAGTTAGGAGTCGCCAAATGTGGTTCCATTGATAAATTATAATTCATAGCTTCTGTGATTGTAATAAATTCTTTTCAAATTTAATTCTTTTTTCCAGGATTTCATTTTTTAAATCAATATACAAAAATGTTGCATGACATGAAATATTTTCTTTGTTCAAAATTTTATCTTATAAGTCACCAATTTTAAATTATGCTATCATTGCATTGCATTTTGTATGCTTAGCTGATATAAGATGTTTAAGTATTGTGTCTTCATTATAAATTTTTTTTTCTTCTATGAACTATTTTAAGGAACTAGTATAATATACCCCTACAATGGCGATTTTTTTTTTTGTCGCCAAGCAGAATGTGTCTTTGAAATGGGAAATTCCGGAAAGTCCCAAAAATACACATTTTTTTTATACTGTACAACCACAGAAAAGCACAAAAAACACATAAATACAAAAAATAAAAGCTGAAAAATAATAAGAAATTTGTTAAGTGGGGGGGGGGGGGGGGGGGGGGACTGCCGCCCCTCCCAACCCCCCCGCAACAAAAAGTCAGTATAGTGCAACTAATAATAATTCATTTAAATAAACATAAAATACATCTTGGTTAAATATATATTTCTTGATTAAACATAAATTAAAGCACAAATACAAAGAAAAAATACATGTTGGCAATAGAATTTTAAAAAAAAGTATCTATACCGAAATTTTGTACTCCTCCCAGTTAATTTTCGAAACGATTTCAATAAATTTATTAAAACAATCTATATTTGCTGCTAAACATGATTTCCGAAACATGTACATCGCTAGGTAGAATTTAAAATCTGCCTTACGATTGTAACCACGAACCATGCCGAATAGATTTCTCAGTGTTACATTGCTCCCCCCTCCTCTACAATAACTTTCTTACAAACAAATGTAAAACTATCAGAATAAGAACTTTTAACTTTAATCCTCATCTCTGACCCACATTTTTTGCAATTCGTGCTCTTTAACAACCCAACCTCCGGCAAAAAATTAAAAAGCAACTGTTACTTAATATTTTGACGGAGCATTAGACCAAAGTAAAAACCGGCAACACAACAACCAAAACAAAGGGTGCCAGATTTGGCGAGAAATCTCTTGGGGGGAGATATCATACTTGTACCTATTTTAATTACAAAATAAAATTGCTGGGGTTCACAATTGGAGTTTCCTGATTGTAATAGTTATTGTCAGATTAAGTGTGTGTGTATATATATATATATATTAATTATAATCATCATCAAAAATCATCCTCTAAAACTTCTGTACTTATAAAGCAGTAAAATATATTTCAAGTTAGGTATATTTTATATGTTAACATCAATCCTTTGAGTATAAAGAAATTTTTGATCCTGGATTCCATATAGTGAATAAAAAGGTTTAGATGCATTTTTTAGAGCAGCTGTGGTGAGTAATTGAAAATTTTACTGCCATGTTTATTTTGTGTTATTCATGTATTTTATGTTCAAATGGTGACTGATAAAATTAAATTCCCTCTCTGAATTAAGGAGCTGACAGTCTGGATAGTAAAAGTAGAATTAATTCTTTGCATTTAATCTAGCAGTTTTAACCTGTAGCAGATAGTGATATTCATGATAGGTCACACTATTGCTCACTTTTGTTTCACACATATATATATATATATATATAAGCTAATGTATTAATAATGACATAATATAAGTACATTTCTAGAACAAGTATATTGAGGTCTTCAAAAATAATGTAAAGAAAATATAGTTTCCAGAAATTGTGTAGATATTTCTACAGATAATGCTTTAACTGAATATATTAGACATGTGTGAATGCCGTTGCATATTAAGTGATTAAAGCTTATTTCTGATCTCAGTAATGACCAAAAAGATATCTTTATAAACATTTTTAACGTGTGATTATTGCATAGTGTATATTTTTATGGAAGCTACACATTAAAAATGTGCTTTATATTTGTGTGTGCAACCTCTTTGAAACTACTTTTAACTTGCAACTTACAATTTAGCCACAAAAAAATTTATTAAAAGTGTTTCTAGACCTAAGTATTAAAGAAAACTTTGACAAGAATAAAAAATGTATGTCAATTTATTGCATAGCCCTTAGTTTGGAAAACTTATATATTGTCTGCAATATGACAAATTTTTCTCTTTAGTAAAAGATAACTGGAACAAGGCTAGTGATAGCTGTTTATAATAATGCAGTGTAAAAATTCATACCTGAAGAAACTATAGCCTCAGGATGTTTTTGTGATGGTATGTGGCTGCCCCTAATGTTATATATTTTCTATTTAGAGAAGAAATATAAAAGAAAATATAAAACTTTTAAATCACTGGGAAGCATCATATTTTTTTATCCATCAAATCTGATAACAAAGCAACACCTATTTGACACTTATGAAGGGCTCACAAATGAACAAAATTATATTGTTTGTTGTGTATTGCCATCTGTGTTTCCCAGTTTACTTCAGTCAAAACAGATTAGCAGCAAGAAGCCAGACAAATACTTAGCTGAAAGCTCTACAGATTATTAATGGATGTTGTTTCAAGGTTGAAGAAGCCACATCTCTGATATGAAAGACTTGTGGTATTTAAGTACAGATAAAATGAAAAATCTGAAATACGGTTATAATCCATTTATATGATGGTTAATCCAGATTTAAAGACGCATTTGTGACACATCTTTAGATGTGTGTGAGAGCTTTATGATATTAAGTATTCAAGTATAGTAAAATTTTCTCACAGTTATGAGTTTGAAACGATATTAAATCTGCTGATTTGAAATTAAGAAAATATATAATTTAGTTCTGTTTAACAGGTAGTCTCTCTTTAAATCTCTGTGTGGAAGAATTCTCCCTTAGTAAAAATGTATGAAATTTCATAGTTTAAAATGGAGTGTAAAAACCAAAACGTCCAATATTCAGTAGAATTATGGATATTCTTTCTATCTGTCACAGTAATACTGCAACAAGAAAAACCTTCTATAGATAGGAAAATGATTGGATACAGACCATATTTATCTAGAAAATGCTTCAGTTTTTTACTAGTTGTGACAATAAAAAATATTTGTGATATGGAATTTTATCAGATTCTTGAGATTAAAATTTAATGCAGCGAGATAAGTTACAAAACAAGTTGAAATTTAAAATGTCATAAAGTTTCTCTTTTATTTTTTAAAATTCAGCTAGATAAGTTACAAAAAGTCGGAATCTGAAGTGTTGTTGTTTGTTTTTCTATTAAACCTATGTACCTATTTCAATATTACTATCTAATTTAAAATAACTTTTCTTCACAAATACTGAAAATTAGTATTATTTGTATCTATTTTTAGTTGAACCTACAGAGCTCTTCAACGGACCTATATCATTTCAAGCAGAAATGACTGAAGAAGAAAAGATGAATATTCATAAAATGAAGAGAGTGGAGACTGAGAAGTAATTGTACAAAGGCATGTACACTTGTAGTTTTCTCCATCTTGCCAACAGTTTATGTATTTACAAATAAATCATGTTTTAATCATTCTTTTCAATTCAGTGTTTGAAAAAGTTAATTCACAACTTAAAATTTTGTGCAGTCATTGAGACTTGAGTATTTATGGCTAAATGTTCATTTTCAAGCATAATAAAGACTTAGAAACTCAAAATCTTAAAGTTTTTTTGTGATAGTGGACTTTAGAGCGGGTAAAGGTTGCGTATGTCATTTAATTTGTAACTTTTACAGTAAACATTAGAAAGTAAGTTTGACAGAATTTTTTTCTTTCTTCCCATTAACCTTTAATGTCATAGAAATCATTAAATCTTAATGATTTCTATGGAGTATACTGGATATGAATGAGAGTCCTCTATGGAAAAAAGTCTGCAGTTCAGAATGTTTATTACACATATACTTTACCTTATCGTTAGGGGTATGTAAATTTTGCATAAAAAATATTGAAATTTCGCCAAAAAAAGAATTACAATATATAAAATTTCGCATTTACTCGTAAAAAAAAAATATAAATTCAAAAATTTCGCATCTATTAAAAAAATCACTTTTTTTTACTTGGTTAGGTAAGTAAGTATCAAAATTCTTAGTTAAAAACTAACATTGTAATAGTCTCTATATTTTCTTACTTAAGTATTTAGCAATTAGTAATAAGCAAATTTCGAGAGTGAGATCGCTCAGTCAAAGACCGTGGATGGTCATAGATGAGCAATTATGTTAAAAAATTATTACTATTATTATCTAATTCCGCTTAAAAAGCCATTCATCAAAGAGTTTTTGCCGAAAAGTAGTAAAAAAATAATTTTCACATTTATATGCTCATATCAGCAAATTTCGCATTTATTTCGTAAATACGAAAAATATGTATCCCTACTTATCGTGTATATTTAGGTTCATAAATTTTGAAAAATAAAATTTGATAATCTTTAAAATTTATACAGGCTGCATTTTAAAACATGCTCACAATAATTAACATGTTTATTACATATTTAGCCAAATTTTTAATATCCAAAAGATGGACCTGCAAAATCCTCTACGCAATTAAATTAGTTTATGCTTTGAACCATGAAATCTCTTTAAATCTATTTCAGATTAGTTCTCCCCCCTCCAGCTTTTTAATAACCTCCTAAAATATATTATTAAAAAATCAAAAAGTAGCTGAGATCTAAAGGGAGAGGACAGCCTGAAATGTGTTCCAATTCTCAGTTCAATATGCAGTGGAGGATCACTCAATTAAGAGCTTCTATTTTACATAACTCTAAATGGGAGAAAAAATGAAAATTTTCTCTAGCATTTATTGGTTATTAAAACACTCAAATGACTATCAAAGTCTAAATCAGTAAATGACTGTAAAAAATATATATAAGGCG
This sequence comes from Dolomedes plantarius, assembly GCA_907164885.2. Lineage (NCBI taxonomy): Eukaryota > Metazoa > Arthropoda > Arachnida > Araneae > Dolomedidae > Dolomedes > Dolomedes plantarius. The sequence goes on from OU015503.1 coordinate 105,482,466, forward strand.
TATTCAGTAATAACTTCATATTTCACATTTTAATGTTAGACTATCAATATGAGTTAAAAATCTGTGTAGTGAGCTATGTTGAGACAGCAGCTGTAACTTCCAGGTCATCACCTGGCAAATGGAATTTGATCCAGTAACACGGTACTGAATGCAGTAAAAATAGTGGTTAGAAATAGTAAAGGTGCAGCAAATAATTTTTATGATAAAGCCTATTGATTTATATGCAAGATTTATAAAGGTAAAGTGAAGGTTAGGATGGGACTGCATGTTTTAGATCTCGGCTTTTACTGAAGAATTCTATTGGATAATTATTTGCAAAAACAATGACTGGGTAATGTTCATGGCAAGGCCAAGATCCAGCATATTCAAAGCCCAAGTCGCACCTTTTGTATGGAAGAATTAACAGTTCGAATTAGTCTTTCCAAACCTACCATTCAGAGAACCCTAAAGCATTTAAGAATGTGGGTGCTAGCACATATTTCTTACTTATTGCAAAAGTCAGAGGGGTTGAACAACTTTAGTACACTGATTTTCAATGGGTTAGATCTATAAAATGGATTTACAAGCTGATATTTTTTTACTTGCAATGACTTTATCTGAATGTTACCTGTAAAAGTGTTGGTATACAATTGAGGGTGTTTTGTTTTTTTCCATTAGTTCAGTGCTTCAAATCTGAAGCTCATTGAGAGAGTAATTTATAACATCATGGATAATTTAGATTTTACAAAACAGTTCTAAGCAGATACTAAATACAATGGCACCTTGGTACTCACCGTTAATCAATTCCAGACTGCATGAAAAGTCCTGAACAAACTTTTAACATAAGTAGAAATGTAAATTAAATTCATTCCTGAACACCTGAAATTTCACATTTTATTGGGCAATTTATGAATTGATGAGGTTGTTTTTTTTTATATGAAATCTTTAAACTAGACAAACAATTAGATAAAATAAAATTTATCTTCTCTCAACCTGTACTAAAAAGAATTGTTCACTTACTGGGATAGAGGGGGAGGAGAGTGATTAATGCTTAGAAGGGGAGTCTCCTTCCAATAAAACAGGTAAGTGCAGGGATACTTTCTCTTTCTTGTCTCTTGGCACCACTGATCCCTGTAGTAAACTCAGATTTAGGGAGTTTCACTGCAAACCAATCAAGTGGAACTTGTTTCTGCTTATGTCTCTAAAGTGAGACATTTGATCATTAAACAAGTTCTCATTTCAGCTGGCTAGAGCTTTCTCAGGGTGATACCTTTGAACATAATTTTGTAATTCAACCTAATTCAGTCTTTCTTTTCATCTGGAGAGGCAGGATGTGGAGGTGCTGTTTTGTCTTGTATATGTTTTATCATCTGAGATGAGTATGAAGCAAATGTCAAGTACCAAAGCATTTTTTTATGTCAAAATGTGACGAGTGCCAAGTTATGACTGTATTTCTCAAAATGAGAGTAATAGAAAATTATTTAAGCATCTTGGTGGAAGAATTCAAATACAAACTCAATGTTAATTACTTGATTCTGTGTTACATTTTTCAGTAATCACAGACACACTCTATTCAAATTTATAAAATAGTGTTTCTTTTTCCTAAACCAATTACCTAATCTAAGGAAACAAATTTATCACACAAAAGTTGCCAACTCAAATGCTGAAAATTCTTACTTAGAGTACTTGAACCTGAAACATTTCAGTCTAGGATAACTTAAACTGATAATTTATTTTGCATATCTACCTACCATAACAAAAACTGTGTTTTTAGGTTAGGTTACTGAATACATCTACCACAGAAGCTGAGTAGATTCAACAGTAAGTTGTTCATCATTGTTACCAGAAAATAATACATTTTATGAGTATGTGTTTGTTCTCTTGCTAGATGCTACAAGATTCTTTTGAGAAAATGCATAATGTTGACAATCTTCAGACATTTTGCTTAGTTTATGAATAAGCTGAGCATATGAAAAACTATATTTTACCAAAATTATAACTCAACTTTTATTTAAATGTGTCGATAGAGCACCAAACTACCATGCAGTAATAACTGAAATCTGTGAATGAGCACATGTGCATAGATTATTTGTGGAAATTCCCTGAATGTTGACAATCTTCACCAGACATTTTCTTTAATTTGTTAATAGGCTGAGCATATGAAAAATTATATTTTACCAAAATTATAATTCAACTTTTATTCAAGTGGTATTGATAGAGCACCAAAATACCATAGAGTAGTAACTGAAATCTGTGATTGAGCACATGTGCATAGATTATCTGTGGAAATTCCCTGAATGTTTTTGAAGTTTAAAAAATAGATTAAACTTATTTAAAATATTTCATCTGTAATCTTACTAATCTTAATAATACTATATGTGTAACCTATTGAATTACACAATTAGTTCATACATGGGCATATTTAAACAGATAGCAAGGTTCATCATTGAAGGGAAATGAAGAAAAGGGGAAATTATCCTTTTATAATATTTTTTTATGTATAAACTAGCTGAATACTCGTGCTTCACTATGGAGTACATTTAAATTAAATACAATGGTCAATGTATGCAATTAATTTGTATGTTTAATATCCACAAAACATACTAATTTGAATTAAAATTCTTAAAAAACTTCCATCTCAATTAGTCTAGGGGATAAATTTTATCTTTTGCCGAATTTTAATATTTCTTTTGTCAATTTATTTCATTATGCACGTGAAGCAAAATTAAAGTATCACAAAAAGAAGAGGAACCACGTGATCAGCATTGAATAAATTAATTTCTAAAAATTAATGTTTAAAAATTCACCAAAAATCAGAAAAGGGAGGTAAAGATTCGAAAAAGATTGTATTATAAAGGAATTTTTAGGATCTTTCTCGTGATATAAAATTTATAACCCTCAAATTATTATTTTAAATGCAAACTTTAAAAAATATTACAAAAACATTAAAAATTAAATTTTAAAAAATCTAAAAATATTTCAAAACCTTTCTTAGTGCACCCTTACACTATAAGAATCGCCATGCAAAATTTCAGCCCTTTAGGTGCAGCAACTTGGTCTGTGTGTTATCTGTCAGTTAGTTACGGTACTGTTTTATATATATATGTACTGTTTTATATTTATATACTGTTTTATATATTCACAAGTAATCTTAGTTTAATTTTGGATTTTGTGACCATAAAGTCATACAGAAAAAGTTGAAATCTAGAGGTTGAATTTAATTTTTTCGGTTGAATACAAATATAAAAGAAAAACAAATATATACATTCAAAGTCCACGAAACGACTTGACAAAGAGTATTTTGTTAACACAGTCAGGCCGTAATGGTAGTCTTGGACTATTCACTAACCAGTTATTTATCCAAAAGGGGCCATTGTCTTGTATATAACTTGCTGGGCAAGACAAAATCCATAATGCTATTTTACTGAGATAGGGATATGTATCTGCATGTTGTGCCCAATATTTTAACACAGGGAATTTATTCTGCTGTCTTAAATCTGGGCCAACAAGAGTAAATGATTCTGCAGTGTATTTTTCTACTTCTTCTAAAGCAGCCTTTTCACATTTACTAGAGTCAAAAGAATTTGAATAAAGATCCATGAAGCGATCTGACTCATTATTTGCCTTCCTGTTTTCCATAAAGTCTATATCTATGTTAGGAGATTCCATACACTCTTTTACTAAACACTTCAGTTTTACATTAGATTCACGATGCTCTGCTTGAGGTGGAAGCACCATCTTCTTAAATCGTGGATCTAGGAAAGTAGCTATTCTGTGATAAACACTTATGTTTTTTAAAACATGTTCATTAATTTCAATAGAAATGCTAGTCTTTAACTGCTTTAAAACAGCAATTTCATCCCGTTCAACAACACAAAGTTTTTGCAGCTTAACAACCCAAGGAATAACAATATTGAGAGTTGGTTCTGATGCATTAGACAACTGCATTATTGCTTCCTCAAATACTTTTAAAAATTCCACAACACTGCTTATAGTACTTTTTTCAGCTGACAACAAATGTGTTTCCCCGGTTTCATTTAAAATATTCAAGATATTTTCATACTGAAAATCAATAGAACGGAACAAAGAAAGTATAGTTGCCCAGTTATCATCCTGGCATTTGACTAGCTCTTCAGGTAACCTGTATTCTTCAGAAATTTGTTCAAAATGGTTAACAATATCTATACAATTACTCAGTAAATTAGTAAAATCTGGTACATCACTATTTGAAATATTTACAGCTTTAGTACAAAGATTTTGCAGCACTGTATTCAAGTTTTGAACACAGCATTTTACACATTGTTCATCTTTGAATGCAGTCACTAGATTTGAGTTATTGTCAATAATAACCAAGCGCTTAAATGGAACCACTGGTTGATCTGCAATAAATGTGGTAAACCAATCTTGGACATTTTCTGCAGTTTTTACTTCATAATCAAACTCATCAGTATGTATTATAACTGATTTCAAATCCCCATCTTTAGTTGAATAGCTACAAAATGCACTTATGTAAGGTGATTTGATTTGTTCATCAATCCATATATTTAAGCCATAAGTCACACCGTAAGATAACTGGAATTCTGTGTAGAAAGCATTTATTGATGACATATATAAGTCCTTTAGAATAATACTTGTCAGTGTTGGTGTGGCACATAACAAGCTATCTACATTCACATCACCATAGATAGCACCAACTGTGATGCACAACTGTAAAATTTTACGAAATTCAGAATCTTTAATAGCCTCTAAAGAACTTTCAGTGCTGAGAGCAAAGTTTAGTAGCTTTTCATGAGCTAGTATAGCATCACCGTCAGTGAAAGCTCCTGGCTGTTTTGGTATCTTTTTATTTGGAAAAAATATTATGTTTGGAGTGGATCGTTTCTTTCTTTCTTTAGGCCTTGAACAAGTTCTTATATGGTATCGCAGAGTTGATGTAGATTTCTGAGAATCATGAATAAAGAGAGCTAAACATTTGAAACAACCAACAAATATTTTAGACAAAACCATTTGCTCATCACCACACCTTCTAATATAATATGGTATCTTAAGTTTCTTTGCTTCACTTCTACTGATCAATAATCTGATGTCCCCAAACCAGTTCCATACATCACTTTTAAATCGCCTATTACCCTTCATATTCATGAATGACTTTCTTGTTACAACAGCTTTCTGTTTTTGAAAAAGCTGCTCAATAACTTCCTTCTGTTTACGAGGATCAGTTCGGAATCGTTTAACTTTTCCTGTAACTGGATTGGTATTACCTTCAGGAGGTAGCTGAGTCTTAGCATTTTCATTTGTTTCAGAACAATCTTCTTCCATTCTATCATCAGAAACAAAGATGCTGAAAAATTAATAGTACATTTACCATATTTTAAAATATATAATCATATGTTAAGATAATACTGAACCATTAAAATTGCAAGCAACTTGTAAAAAAGTTCCATTAGTTAAAAAAACAGTCAAATGTAAAATAGCGATATACACACAGAAAATAAAAACTTGTTCATGAGAGATATACAGTCAAAAATAATAAAAAAGATTCTTTTAAACAGGTTTTTCATATTAGGGTGTCTATGTTATACTAAATATAATATATATACTACCATCACCCCAAAAATAAAAATAAACACTACATGACCCACAGACCAGAACTTTATAACAGTAATAATAAATAACTGCATGAGCGACTAGTTCAAACTATTAAGCTGCCTTGATAGCAACCTTTCGTGACCTCCCCCCCCCCACCCTGAGGGCCTGTCTCTACTAGGTTGAGAAGGATAATTTTTTTAATATGCACAAGGCCCAGTAAAAAATTTGTAAAAAAACACCATTATTGTGATAAATACTGTAATTTCCAAGGCATTAACAAAGAAAAAATGTTTGTGCAAAGTATATAACAGATTTATATGTAAAATAGTGTTAATCTTATAAGTTGACTAGCTGAATACCTGTGTTTCGCTATGGAGTACATTCAAATTAAATACAACGGTCAATGTATGCAATCAATGGCAAAAAAAACACAAAAAAATATACGGTTAATATGAAGAACATGATACGGTCGCCAACCTGTAGCGATATGGTGCCAATGTGACACTTCAAATCGAAGAACAATTTAATGTAAATTAACACTGCTCTTTCTGGCAAACCCACAAAACAAGCTAAATATTTTGAGCAAAAATCTGCTTGGCGAGAAACCGTATCATGTTCTTCATATTTACCAAATATATTTATAATAAATACAATGGTCAATGTATGCAATTAATTCCCCTCCTCCCCCCAAAAATAAATATATATATATATATATATATATATATATATATATATTTATTAAAAATTGTAACGGATATTTTTATAGACAAAATAATGTAGAAGAAAATATTCAAATTATATCTAATAGAACATTCTGAAGAATATAGTTTGAAGAACATTTCTTTTACTGTATTTTTTTGGACAATGTCCAATTATCTGTAGCATTAGAAAGAAAAAAAAAATTTATTTTGTCAATTTATTTCGCTGTTATGCATGTAACGCAAAATTAATTTAAAGTATCACAAAAAGAAAAGAAACCACGTGATCAGCATTTAATAAATTAAATTCTAAAAATTAATCTTTAAAAATGCACCAAAAATCAGAAAATGGAGGTGAAGAATCAAAAAAGATTTCATTTTGAAGGAATTTTTATGATCTTTCTCGTGATATAAGTTTTATAACCCTCAGATTATTGTTTTAAATGCAAATTTTAAAGAATGTTACAAAAACAGCTTAAAAATTTAATTTAAAAAAATCTAAGAGGAATTTTTCAAAAATCTTTCTTAGTGCACCCCTATACTATAAGAAGAATCGCCATGCAAAATCTCAACCCCTTAAGTCCAGTGGTTTGGTCTGTGCATTATCTGTCAGTCAGTTACGGAACTGTTTTATATATATAAATATTAATAATAACCAGTATTCAGTCTGAATTTTAAATATATCAAATGAAAGTAATCCAAGGCCTATTTCAATAAATGACGGAAGCTATAATGTAACTAAAATACAACATAAAACTATTACATCCTTGCTTTTATCTCTATACACATTGATTTCTGATACCTTTAAAAGTTGAATGAACTGACAAATAACTCAAATTTTAAACTTTAAAGGTCACCTTTATTTAATTTTTTTCATAAGTATTGTCAGATTTGTTTTTCTCTTATGAGACATGTTAGATACTTTATAATAAAGAGTAGAAAATTAATTACTATCCCAACATCCAAAACATACTCCATGGAAAAGGATGACTTGTCAAGATAGATACTGTATAGTTGTAAATATCATTAGGGTTTTCTTGAACCACTAAAATTCATTGAAATGGTCTCAATTTCAGCAAGTAACAAAATCACATTTCTTCATATTAACCACAAAAAACATTCAGTTTAAATTCATAATTATTGTGGCTCATGAGTTAAAAGTAGCTAAGCCTGTTATTTTAATGGCAGAAAAATCTAACTGTTGTCCCCTCCCCTCATATAGTAATAAAATGCTTAACTATTACCCTATAAGAATTAAAATGCTCAACTGTTCTTTATATAATACAGATGCATATCATTCAATCAAAATAAGAAGAACAGAATATTTAAGTATACTTTTTGTATAGACAGCTTGTAAAAGTTACTCACCATTCTTTGGGTCTAGTGCAAGCCCGTACATGATATCGAAGAGTTGATGTGGAATGTCTTTGAGCATCATACATGAATAGTGCTGAACATTTAAAACAACCCACAAAAACTTTACAAATCATCCATACTTCATCTCCATTTTGTCGTGAGTAAAATGGAATTTTCAAACGCTCTGCTTCATTTTCACTAATAAGAAGCCTAACATCTCCAAACCAGTTCCAAACGTCACTTTTAAATTGCTTATTTCCTTTAGTGCTTGTCAGTGACTTTTTAACAATAACAGCTTTTTTCTTAGCAACAAGTTGCTGCATAATTGCTTTCTGTTTTCGAGTATCAGGATTGAAGTATCTCATAGCATCCTCATTACTTGTCTCTTCTATATCAAGAGTTTCATCAGTCTCCTTGGTAGTAGTAGCATTGCTTCCATCAGATATGCAAATAACAACATTTTCACTTGGTTCATAAGTACTAAAAAATAAAAAAAATCAGAACTAGTTACATACAATTTGAACCATAAAATATTTTCATAATATAATATAAAATACATAACACCAGTTTGTTTTTAACAGGTAAAATTCACTATATACCTATGGAGCCTGAAACTAGATAAGAATTCGAAATAAATTGCCCACATTGAAAAATCGGGAAGAGTTCCGTATCCTGTGCCACTTGGCACTATTTGGCGTAGTTTCTGAGTTTTCCGCATTTGATGGAAAACTTGGGATAATACAACCTACCCAAGCAACAAAATTTTTTCATAGTCACTTAGGTTTAAAAAAACAAATAGAATCAAAATAGAATTTTATAACCTACCAGGATGCTACATTTTGGAGAAACAATTATGGAAGGGATTTGGGGTATTCTCAATTGCATCTGCCATTTAAAAGAGAGAAAAAAATATAGATCCCTGAAAAATCCAATACATAAAATTTCTTGTAGTGAAAATATTCACAAAAAGCATTTCCCATTTTTTTAAAAATAATCACATTAGTGTGAAAAAGTAATGGTTTAAAAAGTAGTTAAAGTGCCATATAACTGAAAAAAATGCTGTGAATTAAAATAAAAAAGATTAAAACAACAAAAAGTTCAAATTTTTCATAAAAAAATAGTAAAAATATATTACATGATAAAATTTCATAATTATTTACAATTTTATAAAAGTTAAATCCAGAGTAATATACATAAATTCTTTTAAAAATTACAAATTTTCCCAATCGGAATCATCTAAATCATTTTCTAAAAGAGGTATTTTGTCATCCTTTTTAAAATAGCTACCAGGCATTAAATTTTCAATATCCTTAGTCACGGGTCTGAGACATTCAAATTCAAGCCCCTTTTTGGTCCGGATAAAGTAATTAAATAATTTGTTCAACCCATTCCCCATCCGAATTAAAAAAATTAATTTATGACGATGATATAAATGTAAATCAATATACTGACATAGCATTTTATCAGTTCAACGACACTTTAACAATTTTTTAATTGAATGATTTTCATTTTCCAAATCATTAACTGTGTTCACAGCATTTTCTTTAGAAACAAATTCCCCTTTACTGTGATTAGTTGTAAAATGTTTGGTACTCCCCAAAAACAATTTTTCTACATTATTGTATTGAGGTGCAGAATCTGTATATATCACACTGGTGTCTGGGTGGCAGTACCGTTTAATAAAAGGCCAAATATCCTGTTTCTTTTTGCTACCAACTTTAAAAAATAACCCCTGTTTATACCCTGTATCCACAGGAGTTATGGAGCCACTGCAAGGATGTGGATTAGATTCTGGAAAATGCCATAAACAACGTACCCATCTTCATCCCAATTTAACATTAGCCAAATGATTTTTTTCATATCAAACCCACATTTCAAACAAGAAGGCATGCAAGAGTCATTAGGAAGTAAACCAACATCAATCACAAAAGCAAATGCGGTTTCATCAGAATTTATTATGGTCCTCCATAATGGAAAAATTAAAAAGTAATGCATGCATAGTGAAAAAAAAAAACAGAAATTGGCAGAAGCAAAGAGACTGACCTGCAATCCATCTATTGGCAGTCTAAATATCCATTTAAAAATAAAACTACAGAATTGACAATAGTTGGAATTACCATGTTATTAAAATTAAAACTATAGAATTGATAACAATTGAAATGACCATGTGGTTAAAATTAAATTGATTGGCTTTTAGATAAACCAGTAAATCTCCATGTACCAAACACAGCTAAAAAAAAAAAACTAAACAACATAAATAAGAACCCCCTATCAAAATACAGTTAAAGGCCTCTCAAAAGAAACAAATGAGAATACACCATATTGAAATATTTATTGCCCCCCCAAAAAGTCGCCAAATTTTCAGGCACAGGATATGGTACTTCTCCCGAAAAAAACTGCATGTGTTTTAACTCTACAGGAAAATATTAACTCATTATAAAAGATAAAAACTGTACCATGAAAATATTAATGGTGATTATAGTAATATACATAATTTAGGGCCTTAGTCGACAGACACAGGGAAATTCTTACATACATAATTATAATTATGACATGAATTATTTTTAGCAATATTCATAGAGCTGATATTTGGAACTCAATAACTTGAAAAATGCAAATCGTATCAACTCAGTCCCATATATAACATGAGATACAGAATCCCACGTGTAACATGAAGACTAAATTAAACTTAACTTAGCTTAAGAGTGAACCTAATCACTTTTTGTTTTCCTATGATAGTATAAAACTTAACTTACACTTCAGCTTCGCTACAATTTATAGTTTCTAAAGCATCAACAAAAGCAGCAACATCTGCAGTACAAACGTACGAACTAGTGCCCTCCATCATACAAAACGAAATATTTGATAGCAAATTACTTCAATATAGTCTATCCGACAGCAATTTGTTATTTACTTCATTACAAACATAAACAAGCGCTTTCGGTTAACATTGCAGTTACACACTCGCATATAATTTGTAAGAAATCCGACATTTCTTTTCCACAATCGGCAGAGTGTTGCCAGATTTGAAATAGATATAAGTAGATTGGTAACATTTGATGTTCGCACTTGCTAACGTTCGCATTTGCTAATTGCGCATACGCAATTTGCGAACATCCAATACATAAGATCTATGATGCTGCCATCTATATCCAGAAATTTGAACGATTTGTATAATGTTATATGAATTTTATTTTTTAATAATTCACTACGTTAAAAAATAAAATTAATATTTATTCGGGTTGTGTCGTAACGTTTTGAAACCCTTATTAACTTTTGCTACAATATTAATAGTAAAGCCTGCCTTGCCTTTCAAATACTTAAACGCATTAGGGAGCTGTTCCCTCAATAATTTTACAGGGGTATATAGTCCCCCAGACAATCACTTCTTTCTCAAAAATGTGCACTCTTTTGGTCATGTTTTCTGCTTTCATCGCTTATCAGCGGAAACAGAAAATACCTATGTTAATCCCTTAAAAGGGGTTGCCTAACGATTGGCGATAATATTCTACAAGTATCCCCTTCCCCTCGCAGAACACACAAAATAACCCTTTGTCTGATAGCTTTGGCGGAGCCTGCTGGCTACCGCTGGGTCGCCAAATTCCAGATGTTTTCCTCTTCACGTCACGTGACGGGGCCAGCACAGGAGCGAAGGTTTGAATGACAAAAACAGATCTCGTCTGGCCACCGATTCAAGAAGATGTCTTTTCCCGAACAACTATCTCCGACTTACGGGACCAAAGTTGTCCGGCGAAGATCGGCGTTTCCATCCCGGCCTCCTGACTCTTCATGGCTGATCCTTGCTGACCTGAGACCATGCTCGACCATGTACCATTTTGTAAATGGCAATAAGCCACTGGCCTTAAGCCTCCTATAACTAATTTAATTTAAAATAAACTATGAAGTACTTCTAAATGATTAGACTTGTGTCTGTCACCCTTTTATCTTTTTTTTTCAGAATGACCAGCACTGGCCATGTTCTATAGCCACTAGATATTAAGATATGAAGTCCTTTCTTCCTATGACATTTTAGTACTCCATATGGACAACCAAATTCCTACAACTTTCTACATAACCAATTTCTACATAACAACTGGGCCGTGACCTCCAGTCAACCAAGGTCTGTGTAATCTTTTACTTTTTTATTTGAGTCTGGCAATTTAACGTTAACTCATAAATTTGATAATGCATATCCTATTACTTGTAATTTTTCCAATGGCTCTCATCATTTGACAATTAGGTAGTAATAATTTGATACTATTATTATTTGGAAAAGTATTCATAATTTGTTTTTCATATCAAATGTGCATATATATATATGAATTTTCATAATTTTGCTTTTTTTGCGTATATCTATATTTTTATGATTGCACAATTCTTTTTAATTTTTTCTCTTTGATTTTACTGGATATACATATATTATATATTATATTTCTTTGGAACTCAACTTCTGTACTTAGTTTAATTTTTTAACCATGGCACCTAATCAATCTATGCTATTAAACATCTTGCCTTTTGAAGGAGACCCTAGTTTATTGAACTTTTTCTTTGGCCAAATTGATGAATTGCAATCTATAAACAAGTGGACTAATATACAAACAATCGCCTTTTTGAAAACTAAATTAACCGTCGTTGCCTTAAAATATTTTATAGAATGCTCTACTTTTAAAACCTTAAAAACTATTGACGAAATTAAAAACAAATTTGTGGAATTCTTTAAACCTCAATCAAAGTTAACATCAATTCAAGAACTTAATTCTTTAAAATTATTGCCTTCTGAAACTTATTATACAACCACATGATAACACATATGTAGAGGTCCACACTAATTCTTCTATCCCTGTGTCTGAATTTCTGTTTTCTCCTCGTTTTGCTGCTAATTCTCAAATTATTTGTTACCCTTCAATACATTCAGTCCAAGAGATTGCTATGGAAGGTGAGGATTCTTCCTCGTCAAATACTGTTATGCAATGTCCTACTGTTGTAGCATGCACATCTTCAGAGGTTAAGCAAAATGCTGGAATGAAATTCTTTATTTTTTTACAAAACATGTCAAATCAAACCTTTCATTTGAACAAGTCTGCCATTGTTGGCGACATATCTCCCCTCGACTCTATCCAGAGTATTTCTAAATCTCAGGATTCATCTTCTGCTAGCTCTCAAACTATCAATTTCATTGAAGCTTCAGAGGAAATCTTGAGTCAGCGTAAAGCTGAACTTTTACCTACCGATTTTGACTTTGCACATTTGGTTGAAGAGGAGAGAATTTCTTTGTTGAATCTTTTAATGAATAATTCTGCTGCCTTCTCCAAATCTTTGACTACTTTAGGTCACACTGATAGGGTGAAGCCTCATATTTCACTTTAAATGACTTCCCCATCAAAACTTTGCCTTTTCCAATTCCTCAGGCCTTGCAATCTACTGCAATTCAGCAGTTAGATGAAATGCAATCTGCAGGGATTATAGAGAGAGCGAATACAGAATGGGCTTGCCCCATGCTCCTCGTTAAAAAGAAATCTTTGTCTAACAATCAAACTCCTAATTATCGACTTGCACTTGATCTTCGACTTGTGAATTCTGTCATCAAATCATCATCTTATCCACTTCCTAAAATTAACAATATAATATCTAACCTTTCCAATTTCAAATTTTTCACTGCGTTGGACTTACCTAACGCCTATTGGCAAATTGATTTACCTCAGGATTTACAACATATTGTTGCTTTTACCACTCCTTTTGGCTCTTTCAAAAATAAACGGATGGTTTTTGGTCTCAAGACTGCCTCCAGTGTCTTTCAATCCTTAATTGACTCAGTGCTAGATGAAATTCATCTGCCTGGGATTTTTGCCTATCAAGATGACATTGTCATTGGCTCAAACAGTTTTCAGGAAACTTTGTCCAAATTAACTACTGTTTTGTCTACTTTAATAAAATTTAATATTACTTTGTCTCCTAGTAAGTGTTCTTTCCACACTACTAGTATAAATTTCTTAGGTTTCCATGTCAAGCAAAATTCCATTACTCCCATTGAATCTAATATTGTCAAAATTACCTCTTTTCCTATTCCTACAACTAAACGTCAGCTTAAAAGGTTCATTGGCGTTTGTGGATATTATAGAAATCTAATTCCAAAATATGCTTCATTAATTCAACCATTAATTGACTTAACTACTCCAAAAGCTAAATTTAAGTGGGAAAGTAATCATCAAAATTCATTTACTAAATTACAAAATGTTTTCTTCAATCATCCTTTTGTCACTCTTCCAAATTGGGATCAACCTTTTTACCTTAACACAGATGCTTCACTTAATGGAATATCTGGTATTTTGTTACAAAAATCTAATGATACTTTCACTCCAATATCTTACTTTAGTAAACAATTAAAACCCTCTGAAAAGAGATATCCTGCTCTTAAATTAGAACTTTATGCATTATTCAAAAGTGTCATATCATTTAAACATTACTTATTTAATCGTAACTTTACTGTACTAACTGATAGCAAATCCTTAATTAATTACAAACATACTGCTTCACCAACTGATATAACTACTCGATGGCTCATGGAACTTAGTGAATATTCATTTAATTTTGTCCATGTTCCTGGTAAACATAATGTACTTGCTGATTTCTTTTCTCGTTTTGATGAAAATCCACCTTGTGAAACTGTGTCTACTAATCCTTCGTTACTTCAATCTGAAGAAGTACTCCCTATTGTTTCCTATGTTGATTCTAATATTCCTCATGTTGATAATAATACTTGTAATGATGTTCTTGATACTTCTCTAATTTCCACTTCTAATTGTAATGCTGTGTCTCAATCAAATAATTCTAATAATCAAGTTAATAATATCTGTACTTCTCATAATATTAATGCCAATCAAGCTGATGATAATAATAATGATCCATGTTTGGAAATTTCAACTCAAACTTTTCTAAATGAACAAATTAATGATGTTAAATTAAATATTGTTCGAAATTCCTTAAATTCTAAACGAAAACATATTCCTAAAAAGTTGCAATTTTTCTATATTCATCCTGAAACTAAGTTACTTTGCTGGGACAACAAATTTTCTAATAATTCCTCTCCCGACAATATCATTGTTGTTCCTGATTCACTAAAAGCAAAAATTTTAAATATAATGCACTTACCTCATTTTGGCATAGACAAAACTTATTCCCTACTTAAATTACGTTACCATTGGAAAGGTATGTATGCTGATACTGTAAATTTCATTAATTCTTGTCATACTTGCATTAAACAAAAACAACATAATATTCCAAAAGCTCCTTTTCAATCTATTCCTATTCCAAATTCTCCGAATCAAATTATTGCTATGGATATTTTAGGTCCCTTACAAAATTCTCAGTATATCCTAACTATAATTGATCATTTTTCCAGACACATGCAATTATATCCACTTTCAAAAATTACTTCTGAGGCTGTTACTGACTCTCTTTTCAATTACATTTCAACTTTTGGTCGTCCATCTACTATTTTAACTGATTTAGGAACTCAGTTCACTTCTGAGGTTTTCAATAAATTTTCTTCTTCATTGGGTATAAATTTGTCTCATGCGTCTTCTGGACATCCACAGGCGAATGGCATCTGTGAACGTATAAATACTTCTATCAAATCTACTATCAACTCATTACTCGAATCTAAGGTCAATTTCAAACATGCTGTACTCATTCATCAAAATTTGTACAATGGTTCTGTTCATTCTTCCACTAACTTTGCTCCTAACATGTTACATTTTGCCAGGGAACTTTCCCTCCTTTTTGATACCTTTAATAACTGTGTTAATATTGAACAATTAGATAAGTCTGTTTACTTACATAACATTTTGTCATCATTAAAACACATCTATCAGTCAGTAATTGAAAATCTTAAAGTTAAACAAATTAATCAAGCTGATAAGCAACTTCCTCATGCTAAACTACGTCAATTTCATATTGGTGATGTTGTTTATTTAAAATCTAAACACTTGTTCCATAAAAAGTTTACTGGACCATATGAAATAGTCACTCGGCACTCATTGGTCACTTATTCTATAAGGATACTTAATAATCCTTCTGCTCATATATTTAAAATACATACTGATAGACTTTTATTAGCTCCTCCACGTAAAGCTTACTTAAAACAAACAGGTAACAATACCTCTCTAAATGAACAACCTACTAATCGCCAACACAGGACGAGATACTATTTGAGAACGAGAATTTAAATTTTTGTATACATAATTGTTTAGTTGAGTCGCGACACTAGACAGTTATAATGTATGTGTTGTTGTGTCCTAGCCTTTCTTTACGCTGGCGTAGATTGGCCTTTTGTATGTTATGTTTGTGTATATGTAAACAAATTCTCAAATCTTTTGTTTTCTTTTGCTCTGTCAAGGCATATCTTCTGTACAACTAATAAGTATAATCTTAACAACTACACATATAATGCTAGTGATGCTGATTGCAATTTATTATGTAAACAACTACACCACTGGTCATGTACATCTTTTCTTTTTGTTAATACACCATTCATATCACAGTAATTCTGATGTCAAATGATGAGCAGATGTTTAAAAGGTATGTTTAGA
The DNA here is from genome assembly GCA_907164885.2 of Dolomedes plantarius. Taxonomy (NCBI): domain Eukaryota; kingdom Metazoa; phylum Arthropoda; class Arachnida; order Araneae; family Dolomedidae; genus Dolomedes; species Dolomedes plantarius. Next base: position 105,498,676 of record OU015503.1, read on the forward strand.
ATTTAACTAATTTTTTTGTGCCAGAACTCATAATGTTAATTTTAAATTAGTCCATACATTGATTTGACTATACACGGTACCTTGTTGACTGGTCAGGAACCCCACTTACGATCATGTAAAATTTTTTTGGTGAACATTTCACCTCTCCTTGGCAACATTTTCCCATCTCATATTATATACATATATTATTTTGTTTACTTTTTTATTTTTATTTCTCATGATTTCTGTAACATATGCATATATATATCAATTACTTCAAATTTTGTAACAATTGAGGGATGTGTTCTTTTTGCACACAATGTGAGGTGATTTTGTTTGCATCCTGTACAATGGGACTGTTTCGAGGTGAATTGTATACACTAGTGTAAATCATTTTTGTGACACCAAGCATGTGTTCACTCTGAGGACTGCAGCCTCTTTTGTCTTTGTTTTCGTCTGTGATGATACCAGAGCGTACTCACAATTCGATATATCTTTTGTGCATGTTGTCATCCCAGGAGCAACTGCACTGTTACGATGTAAGTCCACTTAAAGTAGTGGCATTTAAAAACTTACGTAAGGTAGTCATCCTAGCGAGCTACTCTTCTTTTTTTCTTTTGTAGTTATCCTCACATAGGAGCTACTCACCACTCAAAGCAGTGGTGTTTGTCAAGTCCCTCAACATCATAAAATCCTCATCCTCATTCACCCTCATTCAAGTGTTATTCAAATGTATTTCACTGCTATAATATGATAGATATCAGTGTATTTATTTTTATGTTATTTTATTACTTGCTTATCATATGCTATATATATATAGATACATTTAACCACTGCATTAAATATTTTTTAGGGGAAATGTTGTCCAGTTTGTTGTCCAGTATGTTGGCCACTTTTGCTCCACTTAGGTGGTAATTTTTTTGTTTTGATTATGCATCAGTACATAGATATAACTTTTTGGCGTTACGCCATTTTTTTTTGGTTGGTAATCATGTTTCCATACTATTTTTTTGTGTGTCTGCGGGGGTGAATGTCGTAACGTTTTGAAACCCTTATTAACTTTTGCTACAATATTAATAGTAAAGCCTGCCTTGCCTTTCAAATACTTAAACGCATTAGGGAGCTGTTCCCTCAATAATTTTACAGGGGTATATAGTCCCCCAGACAATCACTTCTTTCTCAAAAATGTGCACTCTTTTGGTCATGTTTTCTGCTTTCATCGCTTATCAGCGGAAACAGAAAATACCTATGTTAATCCCTTAAAAGGGGTTGCCTAACGATTGGCGATAATATTCTACAAGTATCCCCTTCCCCTCGCAGAACACACAAAATAACCCTTTGTCTGATAGCTTTGGCGGAGCCTGCTGGCTACCGCTGGGTCGCCAAATTCCAGATGTTTTCCTCTTCACGTCACGTGACGGGGCCAGCACAGGAGCGAAGGTTTGAATGACAAAAACAGATCTCGTCTGGCCACCGATTCAAGAAGATGTCTTTTCCCGAACAACTATCTCCGACTTACGGGACCAAAGTTGTCCGGCGAAGATCGGCGTTTCCATCCCGGCCTCCTGACTCTTCATGGCTGATCCTTGCTGACCTGAGACCATGCTCGACCATGTACCATTTTGTAAATGGCAATAAGCCACTGGCCTTAAGCCTCCTATAACTAATTTAATTTAAAATAAACTATGAAGTACTTCTAAATGATTAGACTTGTGTCTGTCACCCTTTTATCTTTTTTTTTCAGAATGACCAGCACTGGCCATGTTCTATAGCCACTAGATATTAAGATATGAAGTCCTTTCTTCCTATGACATTTTAGTACTCCATATGGACAACCAAATTCCTACAATGTTCTACATAAACAACTTTCTACATAACAGGTTGCATTTATAAAGAAATTTTATTATACTTTCATTATTCTAATTCCCTCTCTATCATTCTCATTATTATTATTTAACTACGATAAAACAATCATTGAATAAATTAAATTCAAATTATTTTGTTAAAAAAAGAAAATATCTTGTCCAATACACTACAAGGTCCATAGTGTATCTTGTCCATACACTACCCTTTCATTTTCCCAAATAAATAAATAAATAAATAAATAAATAAATAAATATATATATATATATATATATATATATATATATATATATATATATATATATATATATATACATACACATATATATGCATATATACATATATATATACACATATATATGCATATATACATATATATATACACATATATATGCATATATACATATACGGGGGCTGTCCGTAAAGTATCCGAATTTAATTTATAACTAAAAAAATATAATGGATATACATACTTCAGTTTAATCCCCTTCAAAGTATTGTCCTTGAGAAGCAACACACTTAGCCCAACGTTGTTGCCACTCTTAGAAGCAGGATTGGAAGTCGTTCTTTAGAATGGTCAACAGCTGTTCGATCGCTTTTTGTTTGATGGTCGTCACATCCTCAAACCGTCGTCCTTTAAGCGTTTTCTTTAGCTTTGGAAATGCGAAAAAGTCACACGGAGCGAGGTCTGGTGAGTAGGGAGGTTGCGGGACTTGAACGGTGCCATGTTTGGTTAAAAAATTTTGAACCACATGTGAAGAGTGAGCAGGGGCATTATCATGGTGAAGCATCCATTTCCCAGATTTCCACTTTGCTGGTCGTTTCCTCCTCACGGAATCACGAAGTCGCCTGAGCACATCACGGTAGAACTCTTTATTAATGGTTTGTCCATCTCTCGATGGTCTGTCCACCTCCCGCAATCTCTCGAACTGTCATTCGTCGATCTGATCGCAGCACAGTACGAACCTGTTCGACTTTGACATCATTTCTCGATGTTGATGGACGCCCTGATCGTGCATCACTTTCCACAGATTCCCTTCCATCTTTAAAACGTCTAAACCATTGAAACACTTGAGTTCGGCCCATAACATCATCACCGTATGCTTTCTTAAGCAAATCGAACGTTTCGGTTGCAGTTTTTCCAATTTTACTACAGAATTTGATGCAAACACGTTGCTCAGTAGATTCCGTCATGATTCAACCCGACACGAGACTTCCACTGCGTTCACTTTTCGTTATTACTACCAGATAACCGCGCTTCGCAGTGCTTGGAAAATTACCAACATAACAAGTTTACATATGTTAAAACATGCTAATTAGCGTGCGTACGCGGAGCGGTGTCTGTATTATGTTTTATACATTCAGTTCGGATACTTTACGGACAGCCCTCGTATATACACTGGTGTGCAAAACTTAAGCAACAGGTGGGTTTTTTGCCATAACTCCACGAGAAATCATCTGAGAGACATGAAATTCAGAAATGAGGAAGAGTATTAAGTACGTAAAGGATGACGAAAGCATCGGCGCTGAAAAAGGAATACAATGCATACGGTATGGAATCAAACAAAAACAAGCTTTATTGAACGCATAGTATCGTGACTCATGATTGTCTATCCAAGATGAAGAACAACAAGCAGATGTTCCTTAATATGGGATATGCCCTCTCCTCACTGCAATGGTTGCTGCGCACCGTCTCCGCATACTCAGAACCAACTGGTGCAACATTTCTTGAGGAAGGAGTGCCCATTCCTCAATCATCATCTGTTTGAGTTGTTGGGTGTTCTCCGGAGGATGTAAGCGTGCTTCAATACGTCTCCCCAAAGCATCCCACACATGTTCGATGGGATTTAAATCTGGGGAGTACGCTGGCCAATCCATTCGAGTGATATCTTCACTTTCCTCAACAGCAAGAGTCCGATGTGGCCGTGCATTGTCATCCATAAAAATGAAGTCTGCGCCAATGGCACCTCTGAACAGACGCACATGGGGAAGGAGTACTTCCTCACAATAGCGATCCCCGGTTACAGACTCTCTGTCGAAAACGTGGAGCTCAGTTCGCCCGTTCAGCATAATACCTCCCCAGACAAGAACACCAGGACCACCGTTACGGTGTCTTTCCTTGATGTTAATGGGATAAAACCGGGTCCCGACCTCTCTCCAAATGAAAACGCGTTGAGAATCGCTTCTGGTACTGAACCGACTCTCATCCGTAAAGAGGACACGACTCTATTGATCAGTTGTCCAGTTTTTGTGTTCTCTGCACCACTGTAAACGGTGGCGTCGGTGGCCAACTTTCAACGGGAGGCAGCGTTCAGGACGGTGGGCGAATAGGCCCCCTTTGTGAAGGCGTCTGGCTACAGTAAACCGCGACACTTGTCACCCCGTTGCTATACAGAGTTGCTGAGCAATGGCGCTTGCTGACTGCTGTCGGTCTCTTTTCGCCTTCAGGACGATATATCGGTCATCCCCTGCAGTTGTCGTCCTCGGGCGGCCACCACCAACCTTTCTAACAGCTGTATCTGTGGTTTGGAACGCTTTCCAAGCGCGCGAAACGACGCTTTTGTTGATTCCGAACTCTGCAGCTACACTGGTGACAGTACGCCCCTCCTCCAGCTTTCCGATCATTCTTCCACGTGTGAAGTCGTCCAGGTGATTTTTTCTAGCCATATTTCACGAACTGACTCACTGGCTCTTGCAGCGAATATGTTGAATTGCGTCTCCGTCCTTCCTTTTATTCTACTGTTGAGCTGCGCGCGCCGACATCACGCGTTTTGCGTACGCTCACGTCGCTTCTGACGTTTCGTTCCTGATATTTGCATACGCATGACGTTTCTACTAACTTACATGTTCATTGTACTGATCTCCAGACCTCCTTTTCTGCAATTTCATGGCTATCTGCTAAATTTTTACATTGTTGCTTAAGTTTTGCACACCAGTGTATACACACACACACACACACACATATATATATAGATATATACACTGCTGGCCACCCAAATTGCACCAAGAAACACAAGAAACACCAAGAAACAAGAGATATCACAACAAAATTTATTTTGTAGATAACATGTTGACCAAGTATCAAATCATTAAATTTATAGACTTCTGTGAAGTGTGGTTCCTGCCAAAATCAGTAGCCAGAGTAGCCACCATTGTTGGAGGTCACCGCTGCCACACGCCTCGGCATTGATTCAAAGAGACTTTGGATGAGTTCTTGGGGTACAGCAGACCAAGCAGCTTCCACACGTTGCCAAAGTTGATCTGCTGTGGCAGCTGGGGATGGAATCTGGGTCAATCGTAGAGCAACCATGGACCACATGTTTTCTATCGGCGAAAGATCCGGATAGCGAGGCGGTCAGGGAAGCAATTCAATCTGGCGATTGACGAAGAACCGTTGGACAATGCGTGCCACGTGTGGTCGCGCATTATCCTGTTGAAATATGGCTGTGGGCAAGCCCTGAAGGTAAGGAAGGACAACTGGCTCCAACACCTCGGAGATGTAGCGCTGGCTGTTTAAAGTACCGGCAATGCGTACTAGAGGTGTGCGAGAATGATATCCAATACCGCCCCATACCATAATACCCGGTGCAGGACCAGTGTGGCGGTGCATAACGCAGCTGTTCAGCATCCTCTCTTCACGGTGTCTCCAAGACTCGAATGCGACCATCGTGGTGTTGCAGACAGAAGCGTGACTCGTCAGTAAAGACAATTTCATTCCATTCTGCCGTCCACATCCTTCTGTCATCGCACCATTGGCGGCGGAGATGTCTGTGGTTCTGCGTCAAGGGTATACAAAGCAATGGACGTCTTGCGGACATACCACTCTGCTGTAAACGACGTCGAATGGTACGCGCAGACACTGGATGATGCGTTACAGACTGCATGTGCTGTGCTATGGTTCGTGATGTGACTGAGCGATCCGTCACTGCCATGCGCACAAGTTGCCTGTCATCACGTGAAGTGGTGCGCTGAGGTGGATGCGATCGAACACGCCGGTCCGTCGTACTCTCCTGCATCCAACGATCACATATCCGCATTACAGTTGTTTGGTTTCGTCCAACACGACTACCGATTTCCCTGAAAGATAATCCACAATCTCGGCCACTATCCTTCCTCTGTCGAACTCGGATACTTGATCAAAAGATGATCGCTGTTTTCGACGAGGCATAATTGATCGGTTTTTTTGAAAAACCACAAGAAAAACACAATTGCCGAACTTGAAATCGTTGAAATCTCCAAGCCTTAAATAGCGCTTTCAATTGGCGCCACAGGCGCAATCTAAATTCTTTTACCCTTTGGCAATAAAGCATTACCCCTGAAATCCAACCCAAATAGTCTATTAGTTTTTCCCCTAAGGCCACGCGCGGAAAGAGTTATATAACCGTTATATAAGGTTGGAAAACTTTCCACTGATCCCACCATATGACGCGCTAGGGTCATGTGTTCGCTTTAGACCAATCCGAAAAGTTCAGTACGCTGACTCGAGGACGTAGCACTAGGATTTTGGAGGACTTGTGTGTTTTGCTCTGGCCTAGCAAGATGTAGCGTTTTGAATGTCCGAATTGCCACAGCGCCCTGCGCTGTCGGCGTGATCGGGCCTTTTTCCTCGGTATCTGTGGAGTTAAGATCTCTGTAATCCCGTCCAAATAATGTCCAGCCACGACACTGCTTCGGAAATAAAGACTATGTTATCAACCAGCTGCCTCTTCTTTCTGGTATGGATTCAAATTAGTTCTTCATCCCTGCCACTCCAAGCCACTTCGACTACACCCCGGATCCGACAGGCTAAGATTTTCAGGCCTGTTGAGCTTCGCCCCAGCCTTAGTGCTTATATTACAAGGAGTCGGCAGGATTCGAACCTACGCGGGAAGATCGCAATGGATTTCCAGCGACGGATCCCCACCCCATAGTCAGAAGCAGCGAAATTTTGTGTCACCCTTGACGCATCCTCGATGCGGTGAAAACAAGCCCGTTTCTCCTGTGCGAATCTTCGACACCAACAAAAGTTTTTGCATCCCTGACCAGCGTTTGCAATCAAGACCTCGCGTGTATGCTGCCGTGTTTTTCGCCAATGGTGAAAGAAGATTCTCATGTGTGAGCGCGATTGAGTTCAGTTTAATCGTCGGTGCGTGTGTATACGAGTCACCATGGGGGGGGGGATTTTAGTAGTGCTTTCGTAATCTTTGAAGTGTTAAACCCCGACTGCGTGTAAACGTGTGTGAACTAGAAAAAGAAGAAAAAATATTGTGACTTTCACATTATAACCAGAACAGACGAGGGACTCTTGAACATCCTGGAAAGTTAGAGGAATTGCGCCAAGTACGATTCCACATATAAATAATTGCATACATGAACATTTTGAAGGAAAAAAAATAACAAGGTTCGTTTTCTACACTTGATTTATAAATAATATTGGTAACATACAGGTAAGCAATAATTATGGAAAATTTTTTGAAGGTGAACTGTTTAAATTGAGTTATAATGGTATGTTAGTGCAGTGAATAAAATCTTATTGATATTGTATGAGGTATGACAAATATAATATTTTTCCATTGATATGAATATTTCTATATAATATAATTTCTTTATGAGTTATGAAATATATGTTTGATTTAGAATTTAAGTTTTTAAAAGATTTTTGAAATTTATATATTGATAAGTCTTATGAGTGTTTTTAGTGTAATTATTAAAAATTTGATAATATAGTCGTAAATTCATGAAGGGTATAAATTCTTTAAGTATTTGTATACCGCAACCAAATTTAAATCGTCGCGGAGAAGAAAAAAATAAAAGAAAGTAAATTGAATCCTCTCCGCTGATGAGAGCTCGCTTTTGTAAACAAATCGGCGCAAACTGCGCATTAGTATAAACATGACTGGAGCTGTACATTACTTGGTCATCATTATTTTCGGGAAAGACTGAAATTGTTATAATTTTTTTTTTAACATCATGATATATTTTTGTTTTCGTTTTCTCTGCTGTGTTAAAGATTGCGTACTCTGGATTTTTATGTGGATTTTGAGTGTGACATATAATTTGAGTTTCGCATTTTTCCATTGAGTGATTTTAATATTTCCAGTTTATTGGTGATTTTTGAGTGAATTTAATAATTGATGAAGATAGTAAAATATATTTTTTAGTGATTAACATGCTTTTGATTTTCATATTGTATTTTTGTGGTACATTTTTTTGCAAAGCCTGGGACTTTGTTTAGCAACGAGTTTGAAGTTTTTGTTAAACCAGAACTGAGAGTTATTTTTTTATTCAATAAAGACTGAGATATATTAACCTCAGATAAAAATTTCAGGGCCAAACTCTCTCCAGTACCACAAATCATTTAGTGTCTATTTAAGTACCTATTTAAGTGTTTTTGATATTCTTTAGTTTATAATGAATATTTGGTATTTTTGTTTCATAACAGTAATTTTGATAATTTTGAATTTTGACGAATCTTGAATTTTTAAATATTGATAATTTTGTATCCGGATACTACAAAGTCAAAGACGTGAAAGTAATTGTGAATTCCTGATATTTGTTAAAGTGATCCGGTAATTCCCTATTATGACCTTTGATATATTTTTTCCCTAATCTACCCTATTATCCCATACACGTGCACGCTTCTAACTTGATTTGAATATTGAAGAAAATTAATGATTTAAAACAATTTGCACCGAATTAAGTCAAACAATTTTTTTCTTCCGGTAACCTAACCTCAACATAATTGAAATTTAATTTAATATAAATCCCAATTGAGTCGGTTAGACCCCGACGATAATTTAATTTAATAATAATAAATCTTTGTGATTCGGTTCGACCCCGAACGCAAAATAATCCTCGAACAACCCACCCAATGGTAGCTCAGTGGGCCTGAATTTAGTGCGTTTTCGCCGGGCCTTTGCGGAGTATCACACCGCAGATTGTCACATTTGGAGACCTAGGCTAAGTTCATTGCTCCAGTAGTGTAAATCCATTTCTCCCTAACTTAATAAAATTAATGTTGAGTGTTATTGGTTGAAATCAAATTAAGACAATTTTTGAAAGTATTATATAAAGCCTGTTTATCCTAATTGAACTGTATTTTTTTAAAAAAAGGATTATCTTATTAATTTGTTTCCATGGTGCATTTGAAAAAAATTATAGTAGAAAACCTTTGAAGATATGTACAAAGAATTTTAAGTAATTGAATTTAATAACCACAATGAAGCCTAAACCTGAATAACGACATACCTAATGGATGCGACCCGATATTGACAGTTTTGATTTATTTTTATATTTTTAAAGTTTTGTGATTTATTGTGTTTTAATGAGTATATTTTTATAATTCCATTTTAAGTGTATATTAGAGTTTTATGAGTAGTTAAAACTTCCCATACTCATTCCAAGCTGTAATTTAAGTGTATTAATATTTTTTTGTGATATTTTATGCTATTTTGTGTAAGTCATGACCTGAGCTGACAGACAAGGATGTTAGTACCACTAAATTTAAATTTGTCAACCCCTGAGTCAAAATTTTATTAAAAATTATTCCTCAAAATAATTATTCCAAATTACTCCTCAAATTTTTAGTCCCCATTACGCTTTTGTTACGCGGGTCTCGCCTGATGGAGAGCCTTGCTGAGGGAGTTGGCCCCCTCACGAAAGTCTTTTCCGGAGGGGGGGGGGAAATTGAAATAAATTTGAAACCTTTTTTTATTAGTAAAACGCCGATCTAAATTCTTTTACCCTTTGGCAATAAAGCATTACCCCTCAAATCCAACCCAAATAGTCTATTAGTTTTTCCCCTAAGGCCACGCGCGGAAAGAGTTATATAACCGTTATATAAGGTTGGAGAACTTTCCACTGATCACACCATATGACGCGCTAGGGTTATGTGTTCGCTTTAGACCAATCCGAAAAGTTCAGTACGCTGACTCGAGGACGTAGCACTAGGATTTTGGCGGACTTGTGTGTTTTGCTCTGGCCTAGCAAGATGTAGCGTTTTGAATGTCCGTATTGCCACAGCGCCCTGCGCTGTCGGCATGATCGGGCCTTTTTCCTAGGTATCTGTGGAGTTAAGATGTCTGTAATCCCGTCCAAATAATGTCCAGCCACGAAACTGCTTCGGAAATAAAGACTATGTTATCAACCAGCTGCCTCTTCCTTCTGGCATGGATTCAAATTAGTTCTTCTTTAACCCAGCCACTCCAAGCCACTTCGACTACACCCCGGATCCGACAGGCTAAGATTTTGAGGCCTGTTGAGCCTGTCTTATATATATATTTCTTCTGTCCGTGTGTATGTAACTGAACTCCTCCTAAACGACTGGACTGATTTTTATGAAATTTTGTGTGTGCGATTAAGTTGATTCGAGAATGGTTTAGATTCACAATTTGATCCGATAGAAAATGTTTTTATATTTTTAATTAATTAATAAAAATCCAACAATTTATGAGGGGGTGTGTCCGGTAAATGGAAACTGTTACAGTTTTTGGAATCACCCCTCTGGATAATGGCGTCCACGTTAGGTTTAGTTAGTAAACAGCGAGCGAAAAGATAAAAATAAAGAAAATCAAAAAGTTTCAAGTCATATATTAAACCAGAATAATAAATGAAAATAATAATCTTTGAAGTCAGATTTTATACTCTAAAATAGATCAGATCCAACGGCATATTGATATTCTCGACACGCGATGGAAAATTCGAATCAACCACGCTAAGTGACACGAGATCTTTTTTAATCGCAACTGCAGTCCCCCTCGCCTATATCTTTGTGCCTATTGAAGAGCTAAAGAATAAGATTCTATCTTGCTAACTTATTTCTGAGTAAAAACTCCTCTGACATTTATAATCACCAGCCCACAACAACTTTCCAATAGCGAATATGTTTCACTTTACTCAGTAAAACGCCGTGTAATCGTGGCGCATTCGGAAGGTCGCCCATTCGGAAAGTACCGTGCTTTCGACCCGTGTTCGAATCCAGAGTTGTGTACCTTTTGCTAGACCTGTTATTTTAGCTTTTTTTTAAGGCTTTTTTATTTCAGCTTTTATTTTATTATTTTTTTAATTATTATTTTATTTTATTTTATTATTTTTTAATTTTAATTTTAATTTTATTTTATGATTTTTTAAAATTATTATTTTTATTTATTTATATTTTTTTCAGCTTTTTTATGATGAAATACCGAATATAGCTGAAATCTGAGGAGTTTATTATGCATTTATACACTTTAATTGGGTTTTCATATTATTAATATGTATAATATTTCGTATGCTTTTTTTCTATGTTATTTATACTGCGTTTAGTTTTTTAATGGATTTTTATAGGTTTATTATACATCTATATATTTTATGTTTTACTTTTCAGAATTTTTTGCTCCAATGATAAAGGGTAAATCTTTTCTATGTGACTTATACTGTGTTTAGTTTTAAATTGATTTTGGTTGACAAATATTCTTAAAATTCCGGGCATCACCGGGTACTTCAGCTAGAATTACAACGTTTGAACAGGACAACGTCTGTCGGGTCCGCTAGTATATATATATATATATATATATATATATATATATATATATATATATATATATATATATATATATATACATATATATATATACACATATATATGCATATATACATATATATATACACATATATATGCATATATACATATACGGGGGCTGTCCGTAAAGTATCCGAATTTAATTTATAAATAAAAATATAATGGATATACATACTTCAGTTTAATCCCCTTCAAAGTATTGTCCTTGAGAAGCAACACACTTGGCCCAACGTTGTTGCCACTCTTAGAAGCAGGATTGGAAGTCGTTCTTTAGAATGGTCAACAGCTGTTCGATCGCTTTTTGTTTGATGGTCGTCACATCCTCAAACCGTCGTCCTTTAAGCGTTTTCTTTAGCTTTGGAAATGCGAAAAAGTCGCACGGAGCGAGGTCTGGTGAGTAGGGAGGTTGCGGGACTTGGACGGTGCCATGTTTGGTTAAAAAATTTTGAACCACATGTGAAGAGTGAGCAGGGGCATTATCATGGTGAAGCATCCATTTCCCAGATTTCCACTTTGCTGGTCGTTTCCTCCTCACGGAATCATGAAGTCGCCTGAGCACATCACGGTAGAACTCTTTATTAATGGTTTGTCCATCTCTCGATGGTCTGTCCACCTCCCGCAATCTCTCGAACTGTCATTCGTCGATCTGATCGCAGCACAGTACGAACCTGTTCCACTTTGACATCATTTCTCGATGTTGATGGACGCCCTGATCGTGCATCACTTTCCACAGATTCCCTTCCATCTTTAAAACGTCTAAACCATTGAAACACTTGAGTTCGGCCCATAACATCATCACCGTATGCTTTCTTAAGCAAATCGAACGTTTCGGTTGCAGTTTTTCCAATTTTACTACAAAATTTGATGCAAACACGTTGCTCAGTAGATTCCGTCATGATTCAACCCGACACGAGACCTCCACTGCGTTCACTTTTCGTTATTACTACCAGATAACCGCGCTTCGCAGTGCTTGGAAAATTACCAACATAACAAGTTTACATATGTTAAAACATGCTAATTAGCGTGCGTACGCGGAGCGGTGTCTGTATTATGTTTTATACATTCAGTTCGGATACTTTACGGACAGCCCTCGTATATACACTGGTGTGCAAAACTTAAGCAACAGGTGGGTTTTTTGCCATAACTCCACGAGAAATCATCTGAGAGACATGAAATTCAGAAATGAGGGAGAGTATGAAGTACGTAAAGGATGACGAAAGCATCGGCGCTGAAAAAGGAATACAATGCATACGGTATGGAATCAAACAAAAACAAGCTTTATTGAACGCATAGTATCGTGACTCATGATTGTCTATCCAAGATGAAGAACAACAAGCAGATGTTCCTTAATATGGGATATGCCCTCTCCTCACTGCAATGGTTGCTTCGCACCGTCTCCGCATACTCAGAACCAACTGGTGCAACATTTCTTGCGGTAGGAGTGCCCATTCCTCAATCAGCATCTGTTTGAGTTGTTGGGTGTTCTCCGGAGGATGTAAGCGTGCTTCAATGCGTCTCCCCAAAGCATCCCACACATGTTCGATGGGATTTAAATCTGGGGAGTACGCTGGCCAATCCATTCGAGTGATATCTTCACTTTCCTCAACAGCAAGAGTCCGATGTGGCCGTGCATTGTCATCCATAAAAATGAAGTCTGCGCCAATGGCACCTCGGAACAGACGCACATGGGGAAGGAGTACTTCCTCACAATAGCGATCCCCGGTTACAGACTCTCTGTCGAAAACGTGGAGCTCAGTTCGCCCGTTCAGCATAATACCTCCCCAGACAAGAACTGCAGGACCACCGTTACGGTGTCTTTCCTTGATGTTAATGGGATAAAACCGGGTCCCGACCTCTCTCCAAATGAAAACGCGTTGAGAATCGCTTCTGGTACTGAACCGACTCTCATCCTTAAAGAGGACACGACTCTATTGATCAGTTGTCCAGTTTTTGTGTTCTCTGCACCACTGTAAACGGTAGCGTCGGTGGCCAACTTTCAACGGAAGGCAGCGTTCAGGACGGCGGGCGAATAGGCCCCCTTTGTGAAGGCGTCTGGCTACAGTAAACCGCGACACTTGTCGCCCCGTTGCTATACACAGTTGCTGAGCAATGGCGCTTGCTGACTGCTGTCGGCCTCTTTTCGCCTTCAGGACGATATATCGGTCATCCCCTGCAGTTGTCGTCCTCGGGCGGCCACCACCAACCTTTCTAACAGCTGTATCTGTGGTTTGGAACGCTTTCCAAGCGCGCGAAACGACGCTTTTGTTGATTCCGAACTCTGCAGCTACACTGGTAACAGTACGCCCCTCCTCCAGCTTTCCGATCATTCTTCCACGTGTGAAGTTGTCCAGGTGATTTTTTCTAGCCATATTTCACGAACTGACTCACTGGCTCTTGCAGCGAATATGTTGAATTGCGTCTCCGTCCTTCCTTTTATTCTACTGTTGAGCTGCGCGCGCCGACATCACGCGTTTTGCGTACGCTCACGTCGCTTCTGACGTTTCGTTCCTGATATTTGCATACGCATGACGTTTCTACTAACTTACATGTTCATTGTACTGATCTCCAGACCTCCTTTTCTGCAATTTCATGGCTATCTGCTAAATTTTTACATTGTTGCTTAAGTTTTGCACACCAGTGTATACACACACACACACACACACACACATATATATATATATATATATATATATATATATATATATATATATATACACTGCTGGCCACCCAAATTGCAACACCAAGAAACACAAGAGATATCACAACAAAATTTATTTTGTAGATAACATGTTGACCAAGTATCAAATGATTAAATTTATAGACTTCTGTGAAGTGTGGTTCCTGCCAAAATCAGTAGCCAGAGTAGCCGCCATTGTTGGAGGTCACCGCTGCCACACGCCTCGGCATTGATTCAAAGAGACTTTGGATGAGTTCTTGGGGTACAGCAGACCAAGCAGCTTCCACACGTTGCCAAAGTTGATCTGCTGTGGCAGCTGGGGATGGAATCTGGGTCAATCGTAGAGCAACCATGGACCACATGTTTCCACATGCGAAAGATCCCGAGAGCGAGGCGGCCAGGGAAGCAATTCAATCTGGCGATTGACGAAGAACCGTTGGACAATGCGTGCCACGTGTGGTCGCGCATTATCCTGTTGAAATATGGCTGTGGGCAAGCCCTGAAGGTAAGGAAGGACAACTGGCTCCAACACCTCGGAGATGTAGCGCTGGCTGTTTAAAGTACCGGCAATGCGTACTAGAGGTGTGCGAGAGTGATATCCAATACCGCCCCATACCATAATACCCGGTGCAGGACCAGTGTGGCGGTGCATAACGCAGCTGTTCAGCAACCTCTCTTCACGGTGTCTCCAAGACTCGAATGCGACCACCGTGGTGTTGCAGACAGAAGCGTGACTCGTCAGTAAAGACAATTTCATTCCATTCTGCCGTCCACATCCTTCTGTCATCGCACCATTGGCGGCGGAGACGTCTGTGGTTCTGCGTCAAGGGTATACAAAGCAATGGACGTCTTGCGGACAGACCACTCTGCTGTAAACGACGTCGAATGGTACGCGCAGACACTGGATGATGCGTTACAGACTGCATGTGCTGTGCTATGGTTCGTGATGTGACTGAGCGATCCGTCACTGCCATGCGCACAAGTTGCCTGTCATCACGTGAAGTGGTGCGCTGAGGTGGATGCGATCGAACACGCCGGTCCGTCGTACTCTCCTGCATCCAACGATCACATATCCGCATTACAGTTGTTTGGTTTCGTCCAACACGACTACCGATTTCCCTGAAAGATAATCCACAATCTCGGCCACTATCCTTCCTCTGTCGAACTCGGATACTTGATCAAAAGATGATCGCTGTTTTCGACGAGGCATAATTGATCGGTTTTTTTTGAAAAACCACAAGAAAAACACAATTACCGAACTTGAAATCGTTGAAATCTCCAAGCCTTAAATAGCGCTTTCAATTGGCGCCACAGGCGCAATCTAAATTCTTTTACCCTTTGGCAATAAAGCATTACCCCTCAAATCCAACCCAAATAGTCTATTAGTTTTTCCCCTAAGGCCACGCGCGGAAAGAGTTATATAACCGTTATATAAGGTTGGAAAACTTTCCACTGATCCCACCATATGACGCGCTAGGGTCATGTGTTCGCTTTAGACCAATCCGAAAAGTTCAGTACGCTGACTCGAGGACGTAGCACTAGGATTTTGGCGGACTTGTGTGTTTTGCTCTGGCCTAGTAAGATGTAGCGTTTTGAATGTCCGTATTGCCACAGCGCCCTGCGCTGTCGGCGTGATCGGGCCTTTTTCCTCGGTATCTGTGGAGTTAAGATGTCTGTAATCCCGTCCAAATAATGTCCAGCCACGAAACTGCTTCGGAAATAAAGACTATGTTATCAACCAGCTGCCTCTTCCTTCTGGTATGGATTCAAATTAGTTCTTCATCCCAGCCACTCCAAGCCATTTCGACTACACCCCGGATCCGACAGGCTAAGATTTTCAGGCCTGTTGAGTTTCGCCCCAGCCTTAGTGCTTATATTACAAGGAGTCGGCAGGATTCGAACCTACGCGGGAAGATCGCAATGGATTTCCAGCGACGGATCCCCACCCCATAGTCAGAAGCAGCGAAATTTTGTGTCACCCTTGACGCATCCTCGATGCGGTGAAAACAAGCCCGTTTCTCCTGTGCGAATCTTCGACACCAACAAAAGTTTTTGCATCCCTGACCAGCGTTTGCAATCAAGACCTCGCGTGTATGCTGCCGTGTTTTTCGCCAATGGTGAAAGAAGATTATCATCTGTGTGAGCGATTGTGTTCAGTTTAATCGTCGGTGCGTGTGTATACGAGTCACCATGGGGGGGGGGATTTTAGTAGTGCTTTCGTAATCTGTGAAGTGTTAAACCCCGACTGCGTGTAAACGTGTGTGAACTAGAAAAAGAAGAAAAAATATTGTGACTTTCACATTATAACCAGAACAGACGAGGGACTCTTGAACATCCTGGAAAGTTAGAGGAATTGCGCCAAGTACGATTCCACATATAAATAATTGCATACATGAACATTTTGAAGGGAAAAAAATAACAAGGTTCGTTTTCTACACTTGATTTATAAATAATATTGGTAACATACAGGTAAGCAATAATTATGGAAATTTTTTTAAAGGTGAACTGTTTAAATTGAGTTATAATGGTATGTTAGTGCAGTGAATAAAATCTTATTGATATTGTATGAGGTATGACAAATATGATATTTTTCCATTGATATGAATATTTCTATATAATATAATTTCTTTATGAGTTATGAAATATATGTTTGATTTAGAATTTAAGTTTTTAAAAGATTTTTGAAATTTATATATTGATAAGTCTTATGAGTGTTTTTAGTGTAATTATTAAAAATTTGATAATATAGTCGTAAATTCATGAAGGGTATAAATTCTTTAAGTATTTGTATACCGCAACCAAATTTAAATCGTCGCGGAGAAGAAAAAAATAAAAGAAAGTAAATTGAATCCGCTCTGCTGATGAGAGCTCGTTTTTGTAAACGAATCGGCGCAAACTGCGCATTAGTATAAACATGACTGGAGCTGTACATTACTTGGTCATCATTATTTTCGGGAAAGACTGAAATTGTTATAATTTTTTTTTTACATCATGATATATTTTTGTTTTCGTTTTCTCTGCTGTGTTAAAGATTGCGTACTCTGGATTTTTATGTGGATTTTGAGTGTGACATATAATTTGAGTTTCACATTTTTCCATTGAGTGATTTTAATATTTCCAGTTTATTGGTGATTTTTGAGTGAATTTAATAATTGATGAAGATAGTAAAATATATTTTTTAGTGATTAACATGCTTTTGATTTTCATATTGTATTTTTGTGGTACATTTTTTTGCAAAGCCTGGGACTTTGTTTAGCAACGAGTTTGAAGTTTTTGTTAAACCAGAACTGAGAGTTATTTTTTTATTCAATAAAGACTGAGATATATTAACGTCAGATAAAAATTTCAGGGGCCAAACTCTCCCCAGTACCACAAATCATTTAGTGTCTATTTAAGTACCTATTTAAGTGTTTTTGATATTCTTTAGTTTATAATGAATATTTGGTATTTTTGTTTCATAACAGTAATTTTGATAATTTTGAATTTTGACGAATCTTGAATTTTTAAATATTGATAATTTTGTATCCGGATACTACAAAGTCAAAGACGTGAAAGTAATTGTGAATTCCTGATTTTTGTTAAAGTGATCCGGTAATTCCCTATTATGACCTTTGATATATTTTTTCCCTAATCTACCCTATTATCCCATAAACGTGCACGCTTCTAACTTGATTTGAATATTGAAGAAAATTAATGATTTAAAACAATTTGCACCGAATTAAGTCAAACAAATTTTTTCTTCCGGTAACCTAACCTCAACATAATTGAAATTTAATTTAATATAAATCCCAATTGAGTCGGTTAGACCCCGACGATAATTTAATTTAATAATAATAAATCTTTGTGATTCGGTTCGACCCCGAACGCAAAATAATCCTCGAACAACCCACCCAATGGTAGCTCAGTGGGCCTGAATTTAGTGCGTTTTCGCCGGGCCTCTGCGGAGTATCACACCGCAGATTGTCACATTTGGAGACCTAGGCTAAGTTCATTGCTCCAGTAGTGTAAATCCATTTCTCCCTAACTTAATAAAATTAATGTTGAGTGTTATTGGTTGAAATCAAATTAAGACAATTTTTGAAAGTATTATATAAAGCCTGTTTATCCTAATTGAACTGTATTTTTTTAAAAAAAGGATTATCTTATTAATTTGTTTCCATGGTGCATTTGAAAAAGATTATAGTAGAAAACCTTTGAAGATATGTACAAAGAATTTTAAGTAATTGAATTTAA
Organism: Dolomedes plantarius; assembly: GCA_907164885.2. Taxonomy (NCBI): domain Eukaryota; kingdom Metazoa; phylum Arthropoda; class Arachnida; order Araneae; family Dolomedidae; genus Dolomedes; species Dolomedes plantarius. Next base: position 105,516,966 of record OU015503.1, read on the forward strand.
TAACCACAATGAAGCCTAAACCTGAATAACGACAAACCTAATGGATGCGACCCGATATTGACAGTTTTGATTTATTTTTATATTTTTAAAGTTTTGTGATTTATTGTGTTTTAATGAGTATATTTTTATAATTCCATTTTAAGTGTATATTAGAGTTTTATGAGTAGTTAAAACTTCCCATACTCATTCCAAGCTGTAATTTAAGTGTATTAATATTTTTTTGTGATATTTTATGCTATTTTGTGTAAGTCATGACCTGAGCTGACAGACAAGGATGTTAGTACCACTAAATTTAAATTTGTCAACCCCTGAGTCAAAATTTTATTAAAAAATATTCCTCAAAATAATTATTCCAAATTACTCCTCAAATTTTTAGTCCCCATTACGCTTTTGTTACGCGGGTCTCGCCTGATGGAGAGCCTTGCTGAGGGAGTTGGCCCCTCACGAAAGTCTTTTCCGGAGGGGGGGGGGAAATTGAAATAAATTTGAAACCTTTTTTTATTAGTAAAACGCCAATCTAAATTCTTTTACCTTTTGGCAATAAAGCATTACCCCTCAAATCCAACCCAAATAGTCTATTAGTTTTTCCCCTAAGGCCACGCGCGGAAAGAGTTATATAACCGTTATATAAGGTTGGAGAACTTTCCACTGATCACACCATATGACGCGCTAGGGTTATGTGTTCGCTTTAGACCAATCCGAAAAGTTCAGTACGCTGACTCGAGGACGTAGCACTAGGATTTTGGCGGACTTGTGTGTTTTGCTCTGGCCTAGCAAGATGTAGCGTTTTGAATGTCCGTATTGCCACAGCGCCCTGCGCTGTCGGCATGATCGGGCCTTTTTCCTAGGTATCTGTGGAATTAAGATGTCTGTAATCCCGTCCAAATAATGTCCAGCCACGAAACTGCTTCGGAAATAAAGACTATGTTATCAACCAGCTGCCTCTTCCTTCTGGTATGGATTCAAATTAGTTCTTCTTTATCCCAGCCACTCCAAGCCACTTCGACTACACCCCGGATCCGACAGGCTAAGATTTTCAGGCCTGTTGAGCTTCGCCCCAGCCTTAGTGCTTATATTACACACTTACACACACACACACACATGCACGCACGCACGCACGCACGCACGCACGCACACACATATATATATAAGCAAGTGTAATACTATTAAATTACCTAAAATTAATATGTGTATAAAGTAATAACTTCTGGTGTTTGTGGAATAATTGATAATAGCTTAAGTCTGGTAAGAAAACTACAAACATTAAATAATTGTAAATCTCTAGTCACATTTGATTTCAAAGATTTACTCAACAATATCAATATAATTGATTTAAATAGGGTAATTATAACTTTAGTAAAAAATCATATCAATACTTAAACAAAGAATTTAAACTAAATCATTTCAATAGGCTATTAGATTTAGTAACTAAACATAATTATATAGTACACAATAATAGTATATACTTACAGGTTAAAGGTGTACCACAAGGTGGAAATGCTTCCAGTATGCTAGCCAATTTATATTTACATTTTTATGAAGTTGATAATATTAATAATATTGTTCATGGCAATTACCAAATATTTATATATATTGATGACATAATTGTTATTAATAATAGTAATAATAATATAGCTCTAAATTTTTACCCTTCTAATCTAGAACTTGTACAAAGTAGCCAAGAAAATCTTAATGTAAACTTCTTAGATATAAACATAAAAATAAATTCTCATAGTAATTTTACTTTTGATCTTTATGATAAAAGATCAGAATATGACTTTATATAGTAAAATATCAAAGTTGCTTAACTTGCTTACATAAATCTGTATTTAATAATATTATTGTTAATCAACTAGTAAGAATAAATCGGTTATGTTCTAAGGGCAATAGGCATAAGCATATAAAAGATTTGTTAGAGGTGCTAAAACGTAATTATTACCCTGATAGTCTTTCCAAGCACATAATTGGTTGTTTTAGATTTAATGAATAGCATGCTCTGTTGCTAATAATTAGTAATACAAAACTAAATGATTAAAGTTAGTAAATAACTACTAAAAAGTAAATAAAAACTAGTGTAATTAAAATAATAAATAACTCTTAGTCATAATAAATGTCTAAGTTAACTTAGGTTATTATGTCCTATAAAACAGTATCCTAAGTAAGTCTTCTAAAGTGATTCCATTGGCTCCATGGTTGCAATGTTTGTAACGTCAGTCTTCTTGCGGTCTCCCAAACTTAACTTTCACTTTGTCTGGCGCCGAGTTTGGTGATTTATGATAAAGCCACTGATTATTCCTTCTTCTGTTTCATATGGATTGTACGGTGTCTAAGTATGTTTATTGCTCAGATCATACTTATTAGAAACAATCCATTGATTTTTAGACAATATCGGCACCGCTGACTAAAAGATACTGTCTAAAACCTATTATTCACTTATCTATTCATATTTTTCACTTATCTTTTTATGTTTTTGGTTCCTGGCTGTAGTGGTTTATGGCTTATACTGGTTTTTCACTTACAACTTTGTCTAATATATATATATATATATATATATATATATATATATATATATATATATATATGGGTGGCCTGAATAAAAATAATTTTAATTTAATGTATTTAATGATTGTTTTATCATAATTAAATAATAATGAGAATGATAGTTAGGAATGGAATTAGAATAATGAAATTAGAATAAAATTTCTTAATAAAGGCAACGAGAATAAATATTAATTTTATTTTTTAATGTAGTAAATTATTAAAAAATAAAATTTATATTATCTATTTTTAATTTTAAATGCAAATACGTGTAAATGAAAAGATTGACAAAAAAAATATCAAAACTTAGCACAAATAGTTCAAATATCAACGTATAGATGGCAGAAGCAGCTACAAGCAATTTTGATTTTTCACCCCGATGTGATATCAGTTTGCACCCATTGCGCATGCGCTGGTGCCATTAGCTCCAAGGCTAACGCCACCAACGGTGTGAATAGTCTCGACCTTTGAAGTTTAACAAAAGTTTTTGCAAAATCCTCAGAGCAGAACATACGTAGACTTGTGTGTAGATCCCTTGTATTATAGTGGTCTCATTGAAAAGGAAATTCTTAAAACCTTCAGAGATGTGAGCGACGTATTATTTAATCTGACAATTTTTTAACAATAAGGAAACACTATGAGATAAATGACGTCATATAAGGAATTTTGTGATTGGATATTGTGAAGTACCGTGTTTTCCCGAAAGTAACAGCTAATCGGAAAATAAATCCTAGCATGATTTTTCAGGATACTCGTAATATAAGCCCTACCCCAAAAATAAATCCCAGTTAAGATCGTCAGCCAGACGGACGCCAGACTTATTACCGAATGACCAATCGGAGTACAGTCGCAACACACGTTCTAAGGCCACCTTGGTTATAAACCCTGACCTTATTCCTTTACGCAAGAGTTAAATTTTCTCCTCTCATTCTAAATTTCAAATTTCAATAGCCCAACTACTTCTGGTTTCTGACCTGTCACTCCTGATTAATCGACCACGGATTCACCTCGCGGTTCCCTCTCGTGCCAAAGTGACGAAAGGGGGGGGGGGGATAACCCTTCCAATTGGTAAACCTTCCAATCTGGTAAACCTGGTAAGCTTCGCTACTCCTAGGAAAAATCCCTACTCGCTTTTGTTGGATTTCTGTCTCACCGCCATTCTCAGTACTTAGAAACTTTCCTTGACCGTCCTGATCTGCATTTATTTTTCAACAATAGTCTTCCCAAACCCCTCTAACTATTTTAATATTTTCCCTATATCCCCAGATTTTCCGTCATTACCAATTAAATTATAATTTGAAACTACTCTTACCAGCTCTTAAACTCTAATTATAATTTAATTCAATCTAACTTAAACTCTCTTTTTTCCCCCCGATTATCAAATCTGCTATAAATTTGCGAACGGTAACTATTAGAGTAGAAAGCAAATATAGTTAAGGTGATTGTCACTCACCTTCCTTCTCATCGATTTTCTGCTACTCTGTCTATCTAAATGATCAGGGGCCCACCCCACGCTAATGATAATTACTTGAGCTTTTGTGCGAATTATAGGCTAAGTCTAACGTGTGCTAGAGAGTTGAAGTAGACTAGCTTTGCTGTTATATATATATATATATATATATATATATATATATATATATATGAAATGTCCGGACGGACATCTCATGAAATTGTATCTTGCATCGTGGCCGGAAAATAATATAGTCGGCTTCAGGAACAAACTAATTTATTAAACAGTAAACAGTAAAGCAACACCTCTTACTCGCTTCGAGTCAGTCCAGCGTCTCCCGCAAAAAAGCGCCAAAATAGAATTAGGTCAGAGAGGTTGCCAGAATTGGTGGAGGAAGTTAGTATGTGGGAAGGGGAAGCGTTTACGTCAAGACAAGAAGGACGGGTTATCATGGCAGAGATGAAGTACAGAATGGGCGATTATAGGTAGTTAGTAATATTATCACATACACACACACACACACACACACATATATATATTATATCGCCTATCTGACTCTAAATTACACCTCCGGCACCTCCACGTGGTGGGTCCTGGGGGTCAACCGTATGGTTGATTGCTAACGCCGGAGGAGCGTGGGTTGATTAGTTGGAGTTATGCAGTCAAAGAGAGACTGAGGACATGAGGATGGAGGAGCTTAGGGTCTTAACGGACGACCTAGTTAAGTTGAAACATTTACGACTTACTAATGTTATAGGGGCTTCGAAGCTGCCGGTTGAGACTAAGAGACAAGCAAACGAGGACATTAGCGAGCTTGTCAACTCAATAAATGACCAACAAAAGATAATACAATATTTAAAAGGACAAATAAGTATCCTTGGAAAAAAGGAAATTAAGACTTATGCTGAGGAAGCAGGGAAGAAGCCAGTTGAGAAGAAAGGGCTGGTAAATAAGATACAGAAGGAGGCTAGAAATATTGTTGAAATTACGCCTATAAGCAAGCAAGATTCTTAAGTGACCAAGAAGGTCGTTAAAGAAAATATCAAACCAGAAAAGCTGGGAATTGGAATTAAATAGTGCAAAATGATTGGCAGAGGAGATATAGTGATTGAAACTTCGTATTACCTTATGCAAACGCCAAAAAAGAAAGACTCTTGTATCATTATATATGATGTAGAAGACGACTACGAAAAAGGAGACATGCAATAGTTGCTGAAAAAACAAAACTCCGAATTGGAGGATGAAAAGTTTGAAGTATTGACCAAATTCAAAACCAAAAAGGGTTCATATAATTGGATAATTAGAATAAAGGGAGAGATTTATAATAAGATGGACACCAAGAGGAGAATCAAAGTTGGGTGGAAGTAATGTCCTTGTAAAGACTATATAAAACCAACTATTTGCTATAAATGCTGGGGGCTGGGCCATGTGGCCAAGCATTGTAAGAATGATAAGCTTTGCAGAAAGTGCGCTGAGAAGAGACACGATCAACCCTGTAAAGGGGGGCAAGCTTGTGTCAATTGTTTGAAGTTCCAGAAGCGGACTGGGAAAGTTATAGATGTCAAGCACGTACCAACGGACCATTCATGCAGTAGATATAGAGCGGAAACGGAAAGGATTTTCAGGACAACGGATTACGGTTAGAAGGAGACCGGGGCTGCTGCGTCACTCATCGATGAAGTCGAAGATTGAGTGCTATTTTTAAGTGAACTATTTTTGGTTCCTGTTCAGGTTTAAGCAGTTTGTATGAGCAATTTGTTATGTAGTTTTGAGTTGGGGTCCCTGCACAGTTGGTACAGGTCTTATGCTCAACCCATGTAGTTTTGTAATAGCTTTTGTTTTTGTACTGGTTGCCTGCACGAGTAGTGCAGGATTTCTGTATAAGTTATACATATTAATAAAGTGGGATAAGCGATGTAGATCGCAGCTTGGTGGCTGCGGACTAAAGAGGGGAAATTCGAAATTTGTTCCAATTTGAATTAATCGTATACCGACACAGACGATTAAACTTAGGATTGGCTCTGTTGATGCTCTGGCTCGTGGAGGCCGTGAGCTGAATTTGGACTCGAATGGATTTGCTTCACTAGTGCCTGTCCTGCGGGACTGCTGTGGCGAGACCGATCATCAGGTTTAACTTGGCTGATACTCCGTATTGGAGGTGGGGGCCGGAGGTGTTTAGATAGTACCCTATCTAAATGATCACCTAGCAGGACCGCCGTCAGCCAAGTCAGGGCCCGGGGCAAAGTAATACAGCGGACCCCCTCTCCACTCAATATTTGAACATTGTATACTTCCGGGGCACGTAAAATAGGGCGTGGCTACAATGTCCTCCAAGTTCTCAAATTTACCTCTGGAGGCGCGGGGTCAAGTGTTCCGGTCTCGTCACTTGACTCGGTTCAAAATTACGGGACCGGTAATTTAGCCAAGTCGGACTCCGACCCTTGCGGTGCTATTAAAAACCGGAGCCGCACCTTCATCGCCCATAGCCTTCGGGACTTGACCTGATGTTACATGTCGGTGAAGGAGGCATAAGCAACAACAACATTGTATACTTTTTTTAGTCAACTCTTATTTTAACCGGGCCCCAGGGATTTTGTCCCCCCTGCCCCACTCTGACGGCGTTCCTGTCACCTAGTCCTGTAGGGTTCAAATCATTCACACAAGAAACAATCAACGAATATTCTACTCTACAGAAAACACACACGTCCTTTATTGACGAACACACAGGCCGCACTGCTTACATAAAACAAAAATAAAAAAACTCCTTGCGGGAGCCAATCTAAGTACAGCTGTAACGCAACATCTCCCTCCCCCTTTTTTGGGTCGTATTAAGACTCAAAAATGTAGTTTGGTTCATTCAAGAGTCCAGGCGTTTAGGTACTCGTATTTTCCTACCATACCTGGTCACATGTTCTCTCAGCTCACCATCAGGCGTGATACGTCTTCCTTCAGGCGGAATTTTTGGGGACTGTGCATCCGACATTCCTTGACAACTGGTGATAGCAACCACTATAAGAGATGAGTCAGTAACCACCGAAAAGGAGTCGGGAACCACAGGAGGAGAGGGATCAAAAGTAGTCACAATTGATTGAAGACGCTCCAAGCACACATCAGATGGATTAGACTGTATTTCTAAAGGGAAGACTCTGCACAGATCTGATTAAAATAGAGTTGTGAGACTTCAACTTAAGAGTAAGAATTTTTTCGTCTTTGCCCGGAATTACCTCTATCACCTTTCCCAAGATCAATAGACCCTCCTTTTATTCGGATCCTCAATGAGAACAACTTCTCCTATGACGAATTCTCTAGCCTTTGCTTTTGGTCGGCTTTGAACTGACTTAAATATTCTTTTCGAAAGCGCGATTTTAAGTCCTGAAGAAGTTTCTGGCGATATTTCACACTTCTCTGAAATTTTGAAAATTCACTCATAGCTATATCTGCCACATCAAAAACTGGATTTTGTGTCAAGAGCATTGCTGGTGTTAACGGCATCAAATCAAGAGAATCTTCTGATACGAAAGTCAGAGGTCAGCAATTAATTATTACTTCAATCTATACTTATATATAAAGAGAGAGCGATTTTGTATGTGGAGGGTAATCTCCTAAACCACTGTACCTATTTGAAAAATTCCTTCACTGTTTGAAAGGTACATTATTCCAGATGGACATAGGCTATATATTATGTATATCTCATGAGTAGAAATAAAGTTAGGGGCTTAATCCTAACAATCTCCATTGTTACCGCTACTATCTTCTACCGCTTTTTGTGCCGAAGATTTCAACGATCCTTAGCGTGGTGCTATCGCGGTGAGCTTCTGTTCTGACGGCAGCGGTTCGAACCTAGCCGTTCTCCGGCACACCATTTTCTTTTAAAAAATTAATTTTAATTATTAACTAACGTAACATTAATTTAAGGTATTATTTATGTTATTATTAAGGTAAAAAAAGATTTCCAATTTATTGGCTATCAACTGGAAATTTATTGGTATAATATTTTGTTCAACCCGGACAAAGTCGGGACGGGCCGCTAGTATCACATAAAATCGTAGAGTTCATCGTAAGTCAAAATAGTTGTGCCCAAAGATCGCCGCAGTAGCTCTTTTATCAACCTCCCCACCAGGCTGCTGTAGGAGGATTGAATTTCCACTTAATTTTGTCTATTTCTGTCTCACGCTTAATTTTGTTCAAATTTAAATTTTGGAGTTCCCGAAAAGCTCCCCTGAAATTCGTTCCGTTATCACTATAGATGGCATCAGGTCTACCTCGGCGTGTGATAAATCGACGAAGGGATAGCAAAAAGTTCTCAGTTGACAGAGATGTAACAATGCCAAAGTGTATTGCGCGAAATATCGCACAAGTAAAAATAACTGTCCATACCTTTTCACCTTTTTGAAGATAAAGAGGTCCAGCCAGATCAATTCCCACCACTTGAAATATATTTGCATCTTTGATCGGCAGGAACAGTCACCGGTTCACTCTCAGTTGGTTAAGCATTGTACCTTTGACATCGAACACAGTTTTTGACAACGTTTCTTATGGATTTTCGAGTCGTTAAAATCCAAAAATTTTCGCTTATAATTGATTGAAGAATCTGAACACCTGCAAGGCGATTCATTTTGTGAAAGTATTCAATGAGTCTTTTTGTTAGCGTACATTAACTGGGTAATAATATAGGCGCTACAAAGTCTGGATCATCGTTTCGCTCAGTGATTCTAGTTTTCACGCGAATTATATCTTCATTGTGTTGAAACGCATTTACAATGGGAACAGCATTGAGATCTGGAAAGTGAATATGTCGAACTGAGCGTATAAGACCTTTTCCTGCAGCCTCAATTTCCAAGACTGAAAAGTTCGTGAAATTTTCCATTTTCAGCCATTATGCGAGAATTATTAATGAAACTTAATATCCATGCAATCAGACGAATTACTGAATGATAATCAGAGAATTTAGTAAAATACCAAGGAATAAATACCTCTGTCACATTCACACAGTTCAATTTTACTTTCCTGTGTTCAGAATCAAGATCTTTTATGCAAACTATTTCCGTAACCATGGGCGTAGCGTCGGGGGGTGGGGGGTGGAGGAACGTGCCTACAACTTAACTTGAAATAAATTTAAACGCTAATAGAAGTTCAGTTAAAAATAGGTGAATTGTAGAAAACTTTTATGAAAGTTGATTTTTCCCTCTTTTCCAAACTGTGAAACTGAAGATCCCGATTATGTCTTTAGCCTTAACATAGTTTTTAACAATGACATGATTCGTAACAAAATTTCAAGGCTATATTTTTTTCTCATTTAATTTATATATTTATTTTTCTTATTGTATAACTTTTGAATACTACTCAAACATCAATTATATTGTTATTCAATTTAAAAAAATCCTATTTCATATTTTAAGGACCGCCCGGCAGTCAATGTGCGGAGGAGGGCCCTAACTGAATTCAATTCGTGCCACCCAAAAAAGTTAGAAGCACGCTACGCCTATGTCCGCAACCGGACACGTTTCACATGAACTAAGTAACCATGGAGGACCCTCAACCCAATAAGGCGAAACGTCGCAACGTCACTGGCTACGTCAGTTTTCGTCTGCTATAGATGACGTCATTATCGGGTGACAGAAAACAGAAGCCGTTCCTATGCATTTGCATGTGTTTTTGGACGATACCTTCAGTTTGAGTTAAATAATTTGTTTATTTATAAAATTCCTCATATTAGTTGTATGTAACAGGTATTTTAACACTTTTTTAATATTTCGCAAGGTTTAAGAGAATATAATCATTCTTTCGTTGAGAATGATTATTATTATGTTGAGATATGTATAGATATCAGGATAAGTTACTTCAGGCCAGCATCTTGTATCGTAACTCCAATCTTCCCCTGTCAATAAATACGGGCCACATACTGAATAAACCTTTCCGGGCTGTACCTGAATGTTTAATTTAGCGATATATCTTTGTTTAGATACCGTATCTAAAGACTTTGCATAATCTGAGAGCATTTTATTGAACAAGCTGTAAGAATGCTCATTGAGTGCCATGTTAAATTATGCAATGATTTGCCACTCCTCGCCAAACAAGAAGTAAAATCTGCAAGAGTTGAGATGTGACATGCTGCAAGACATCGCCCTATTAGCGTCTAACAATTGTTTTGGTAAACAACCATGTGAAATCAAATCAGCGGGGTTTCAAGTCCCTGTCACATGTCTCCAATTTTCATTGGTGTAATTTTATTAATTTCCTTTGCCCGTTTGGATACACATATCGACCATTTCCCATATTTCTTTATCCACCAAAGTGCAACCACTGAATCAGTCCAATAAATAGTTTCAATGTCAGACAAATCTAATGCGGTTCTGATCAAATTAGCAAGTCTTGTTCCTATACTACATGCCAGTAACTCCAAGCGGGGCATTGTTATATTTTTAACTCATGCTCTTGCTCGCAACAGGGAACCTCATCAGCAGCTTATTTAGTAACTGATATTCTGAAACAGCTAACTCTTGACGAAGGTTCAAAATTTCCTAAAGCCTCAAAGTTACAGAACTTTTACATTGATGATGCTTTGTTTCAAGCTGAGACAACTGATGAAGTGGTAGAGATAATTTTACTGTTGTGTGCATTGTTAGATAAGGGTGGGTTTCAGCTACTTAAATTGTGTTCAAATGATCAGTCAGTGTTAGAACGCGCGCTCAAATTACAGAACACTTGAAATTCTGCATGCCAAATGGTAGCTAATAAATCAATCAAGGTACTAGGTTTGACATGACAACCTACGCAAGATGAATTCACTTGGTAGTTCAGAATGCATCACGAAAAGAACTAACTATATTGTCTTCAGTTTTGATCCTCTTGATAAAGTGTTTTCTGTCTAAAAAATTAAACTTCCAGACTAATAGGAAACATATATTTGGAATTTTAGTTTAAACTCCAGAACTTTTCAGGGCCCAGGAAAATGAAAATTAAATACCTAATATTTTCTAACATTCCCAAAATCTAAGAGAGCTTTGTCGCCCCCCCCCCCCCCCCAAAAAAAAAAAAAAAAACCATCTCCATGAGCAGAGAAAAGCTATGATTTAGCTAAAAGCAATAACTGAAAGATGCCTTAAGAATTATATGAAAGTTAGGGTGTTTCAAATGTGATTTCATAGAGAAGAAAAAGCCCATTTGAAAATTAATTATAAAATAGAGATTAAACTAGATTTTAATTTAAATTAAAAAAAAAAACCTTTTTCTTTGAGCGCCAAGGAACAAATGCATGGGCCTCTCTCACTTTTATTTGCATTCACTAGTTTTCAAACTTTTATTTTCTTTATAAATTCATAATGCTTAAACCCATTTAACTCTTCAAAACATGAAGCAAGTATGATCTACTGCTATGCATTAATTACTGATAAATAACAATAATTTTTGAAGCTTCATAAAAGACATAACAATGAGAAAAGCTTTTCAAAGAACTGAAATGATTGTTTTAATTTATCAAGATATGTACAATATATACAACAAATTTGTAAAAATAAGTACAAAACTCTTATATAAAAGTATACATCTAAATCTTTTTAAAAGATATACTTCTGCCCATATTACAAATGTTAAAAATATACATAGTTGATGATAAATTGTTCATACAAATTCTTGAATTTTTCATTCAAAGCTGTCATATTCCAAGATTCTATAAAAAGATGTGCAAGAATTAAAAGGACAAAAAAAGACTTACAAAAGACATTTATAATTTTTTTTATAAATAAAAGCACAATCTATAAGCTTCACAGATAATAAATAAATAATAAAAAAAGTTTCCTCTTGATCCAAAACTTTTTTCTAAATGCACAGGCACTTGTCGTCAGACATTCGCCTATACTACACCGCAGTTTACTATCCATTTGATTATGGGGGCACCATATAGGCGGACAGCATTATCCCCTATGAAGGGATGACACAAACGGAGGTATTTTTCGTGGTGCAACACTGGGATGTTTGTTTGCCAAAATCAATTTAAAAATTAAACACAGCATAAATAATAGTATAAAAAAAGCATGCAAAATGATATACACATCATTAAAATGAAAACCCAACATAAATGTATACAAATTTATAATAAACTCCTCAGAATCAGCTAGTTTCAGCCTTTTATCATTGTAACACTAAAAGCTGAAAAGGAAAAATGTCAGTGTCTTTTGGCCTTGTGAACTCTGTATGAAAAATTAAACAGAGTATAAATGAAAGTCTTTTATTAAAAAAAAAAATGTTATACACATCAATAATATGAAAACCCAATATAAAAATATATAAATTTATAATAAACTCCTCAGATTTTAGGTAGATTCAGCCTATCATCATTGCAATAAAAAAAAGCTGAGTTTACAGGTTTAGCAGAATTTTCGAATAGAACCATGAAATGACTCCAGCACTTACGTCGGCTAACGTCGTTTGTAACGTTGGCTAACGTCGTACCATGGCTAACGTCGTTTGTAAACAACCCACCTGTGTTGCCACTCTTTGCTACTCTATAAAGCTCAAAAGAATGCAAGAATAAAACGATTTTAAAAATATAAATCTATTAATTAAAATAATTAAACATGCCCAAATGTATAAATCACACAAAAGTTTATTTAAATTTTTTAATCTGTCTAAATCTCCAGTACGGAAATATTTTCGGGACATTTACAGAACATCGTATAATTCCCTTTCGAAAACACGCATTTACTGAACATTGTCTCAATAAGAAATTTATTTAATTTTAATTTCTGTGAGATTTTTCAAACCTATTTCTTCTGTTAGGGTTAACTCACCCTCCCAAGTTCTGACCATGAGTGATGCTGCTGCACTATTTGTAAGCAGACAGTATTACTGGCCAAATTCGATTTTGATTTGTTTTATAACTTACCTAACTGTCGACCAATTTTCATAAAGGTAGTCTTTTTGTGATCATCTAGGGTAATTAAGGAGAAATTTGAATTTGATTTTAGTTCCTTTAAGGTTTGCCACTTTTCCCCTGTTAACCATTTAGATGCCAACATCAATTTAAAAAAATCACCAAAAATTTAATTTTAAAGATATCTCTATGCAATTTTTATTTCATAAACTTAAAAGTATGATTGATTTTTTGAAATGTTTGAAAATGGTATTGTTTAGTTTTTTTATATATCGAAAAAAAATTTTCAAATATGCAAATTTTGACTTATTTCATGTTGAGAAAGTGTGAATTTTATAAAGGGTAAGGAAAATATAAATTAATTTTAAATTCGGATGAGTTATGAAATAGTAAGCTTTTTGCATTTTTTATTATTTTAGCATTTTTAAAAATTTTTGCACCTCTTTTCTCTGTTAGGCTAATTTTTGTGAGCAAATCACAAAACTTTGCTTAAAATTTAGACTGATTCTTTTTAGTTAAGATATACTAATTTGTATGCTATTTTAAAGTACATCATGAATTATAACATTAAGAACAATATAAATTACAATATAATAAGCATTATGAAGTACAAACACAATATGTAATATCCCAAATTTCAGAAAGTAAACAACCGCAATTTAGTGAGATACATTAACCCCAATAGCATTGATTACCTAGCTTGTTTTTGACCATTTTTAATTAAGATATACTTTTTGTTAATTATTATCTATCTTCCATATTTTAACAACCTTCTCTTCTAATAATATTGCATAACTTCCCTGTTCTGTGAATCCAGAAAATGTAAGAGCATGAGGCTTAAAAAATTGTTGGTTTTTTTATTAATTAAAAATTAACGGTAATTAATTTCGATTCCAGAAGTTGTTAGATACCTTGGCTATTTTTAACGACGCCTGTATGTAAAATTTCCCAATCGTTGCTTCTAAACTGTAGATTTCTATACAATTACAGTCAAACATTCATTTTTATATATTAGATATAGTACATAAAAATTAAGAAATAAATGACCAAACAGACTTTTTCAACATACTTATTTTAACCTGATGGCAGCGGATTCAAACTTTTCTGAGCACATCTACCATAGTTAATACTTTAAAAATGCTTTGTTTGTCTTACATTAATACAATCCTTTTTTTCCCCCTTCTTCTTCTTCTTTGAGGACTGTAAATCTCCCCTACCACCCCTACAGTGTTGCTAAGATGATTTACACGATATTAGTTTAAAACCGTAATGAAAATCAAAAATTTTTTGGTTCATATAATATTCAAGCAGCTTGCTTATTTATTATAGATGATAAAATAACAGATGCTTAAATTATAGATGAAACAAAATATAAATAGCACCTTGGCGCAATTTCAAAGCAAAGTATGATGCTAGGTAATGTTCCACAGGAATACTTTTTGTCTACCTGAAGAAAAATACAAATAGTCCAAAAATTTCCAAAATATGCATGCAGAATTAACACAACGACTGCAGCAAAAAATAATTTTACAATTAAAATTCCACCAAAAAAAGATTACAACAAACTGTACACCACTAGACTTTGTCCAGAGAGATAATGAAAATGAGAAATGCATCTTGCTTTACTTGTCTTTTTTGATAACAATTAATATTAATATCAGCTTCATATATGTTTAAAAGCAATTACTGATTCCGAAATGAAGGTACAGCAATAATTAAATTTACTTGCTGGTGAAAAACTTCAAATTACCTTTTTCTATTTACTAAAAAATACTGTAAAATCAAAATTGCATAATAATAATAATAATACCACCAAAGATTTTTGGAGTTTCTTTTTAAATTGTAACGTGCAATTAAATTTGAATCAGTTCAAAATGTAAAGATTGAGGCGAATTAAGAGAATACTCGCTGATCGTATCATTACTGGTCTTTGAAATTCTTGCCCCAATGACATTGTGCTTTACGAGGCAGATCTGCAACCTCCGAGTCTTAGAAGAGGTGCATGCCTGGTTAAATACTACTACAAACTCTGTAGTCTTGGATCTCAGAATTGAACTTCAGCCTTTCTTGGGGATTGGTGTAGTAGTCAAAGGCTTAGGAGAAACTGTCCTTTTAGTCAAGTAACCCCTTGCAGTCTAATTGCTAATAATGTGAAACAGCATCACTTGATATCGGTGTATTGATTCTTCGAAAAGACTTTTTGGTGTCTTTTTCCATACTGACCTTCCTGTTCATGTGAACAAGCAAAGAGATCTTCCTATATATATGAGGCAACTGGCTCTCGAAAGAATTAATAGTATTCCAGAGGACGCTGTTTGGGTGTATACGGACAGCATCCGTATACACCCGATTGCACTGGCAGTGGAATTTACATCAATCACAAAATCAGGAGGTAAAGATTCAGAAGAGGAATCCTGAATTTTGCTGTTTTTCGTAGTGAACTAACAGCAGTAAATGAAGGCCTTGATTTGATTATGTCACTCACTCAAAGAAATGATATCTGGATCCTGTCGGACAGCAAAGTTCTATCCGACACTTGGCCAGTTGGCATAGAGTAAGGGAAAATATAGGAGTGACTTTTATTGAAAGCTGAAACATCTATCCTTGTCTCATCGGATCCACCTTCAGTGGATTCCTTCTCATATTGACATCGAGGGCAATGATGTCAACATGAGAAGGAATCCTCTGAAGGTGGATATCCACTTTCACAGATTCCCTGGCGAAAGCGGGTGCTCGTGAAGCTTCGGTGCCTTCTGCAAATCTCACCTATATGGAGCTTTTTTCAGAACTAAACGCAAAAATAAAACCACTTGGCTCGTTCCGCCGGCACATCACTGGTATCAGAGTAATCAACAGGGTGGCTCTCTGGCACTTAGTTGTAACAAGTAAGTTCAAACCACTCTTACTCGCTTTTTCAGGGGGTATCTTAGATCTTTGACATATTCCAAGGGTTTTAAGTGTTTTGAAGTTAGTTCCAAGTGTTCTACTGCGTGGGCTTCCCCTGAACATATTCTTGCTTGCCTGGGGCTCTCCATGCAGGATCTAGCTGCCAATTCATTGATGGTTTTGTTTTTCCTGAGGGTGTACAATGTTATGGACACAATATAGCCCTGCTGGTCTTACTCTAACTTTGGGGGTGTGCGACAACAACAAGAGAATACCCAACCCCCGGCTCATATATATATATATGAAACATAAATCTATAGAATAACCTTACTTTAATAGTAATCATGGGGAAAAAATCTTACTTTCTAAGCTGAGTAACAAGTTCCATTTTCTTTTCTTGAAGGGAGAGAAGACTTTCCTCATCCAAATTGTCAAATACTTCAGGATGCTTTGACTAGGAATAAGAGCATGATAAAATAATTGCTTTTCTTTATACAGTAACCACCGCTTATAGTGATCAGTGGTTATAAGAATAAACCGTTTATAAGAATCAATATCGCGAAAACAAAAACAAATGTATTATTTCCATGTTAAAATTTTCGCTTTAAAGAATCAATCCACCGGTTTTAAGAATCAGTTTACACTCTTCGCTTTCCTTTCATTTTCCAAAAAAAGCCACTTAAACCCTCAGAAGACACGAAGTTCTTTCTTTATTCTTTTTAAAAGAAAGAGTGATAAGATGGGATGGAGTACAGTCGTAAAATGCACCCCTTTTTTAGACATAGCATAATAGTTTCCCCTTAAACGCTTTAGCTAAACACTGTCCTATTAGCTTGACTAAGGGGCATCCTACCCTTGCGGATTCGATTTCACTTTTCTCCACTGACAAACAAAGACAGGGACTCTTTTTTTTCCCCCCCACCTCTCATATCCTGGTTGCGGCTTCCTGGACCCTGAAACACACAAATCTTCGGCGAAGTGTCCCCTATCACTTAGGCAAACGTGACATTAGTAGATTCAGCACGTTATCAAACCGTGAAATGTAAACTAGAAGGTGAATCTTGATCTGAGACTATTGGTATTGAAAGAGGTATAAACAGCCTCCTGAAAACTTCATTACGTCAAACTTTTTAGAAAACTTTTTCTTGCACTCTTCCTGTAGTTGAAATGTTAAACTGTTAAGCAGGTATGTTGTAACAAATATTGGATTTTTTTCTTCTCTTACTATAATCTACTTATAGGTCTAGAAATTAATTAATTTTTAAATTATAAAAATAATTTTAATAAAAGATAATTAACACACATTAAAGAGTATTTTATGGTAAATTATCTAATATATGTATATATAGGTGTGTGTGTTCCTGTCCTAAAGCCTAAATTTTGGTTATAAGAATCAACCATTTATAAGAATCAAAAACAGTAATAACAAACGTGATTCTTATAAGCGGAAATCACTGTACATATTTTGTCAGCGAAATGAAACCTTTAAATGAAAATCCTTATATTTTCAATTTTTTTTATGAGTAGCAGTGAAGTTTGTGTAACAAAAATACAGCTATGAAATATAATACAGTTGCTAATTTTCATAAAACTGCCATTGCTATACCATATTTAGGTTTATATGAAAAACTGTAACTAGAACATATTCAACTGGCTTCAGATCTACTGGCAAAAACTATAATTTCAGAACAAAAAGTTGTTTTTTCAAATGGCAACCAATAAACAAAAGTAAAAATTACAACAAGATAAGTTTTAAATGAAGAAGGAAACAGGACGTATTAATTGCTCAATGGTGCTAATCAGTTTTCTAAAAAGTCAGTCATGGTACACATAATAACTACGCCTTCTTAGATGGACAATTTATTCCTATTAAGAAAAATACAAAGGTGAAGAACAGTATTCCTGAACCACACAAAAAGCGCAAACAACAAAGATTTCTCCATACCTTCCTTAACCCTTTTGCGACGAACATCCAGTATATGTGACAGCTGCTATCTGTGTTTTCTCCCGGCTGTCACACCTGCATGACAGAGAGAAAACACTTCAGCTACCGACTGTCACATATATGTGACAGTAGATCAGAACGTTTTATTAGTTAATTTTTGGAGCACTAGCTGGCATCATATGTCCATGAAATTTGGAATACACATAGTTCTGACCTTGCTTTTGAAATAAAGAGGGATATGACTCAAATGCTGGTGTAGTATTTTGTAAACAAATGGAGAGAGCCATTTATTGCGGCTGGGTGTCAGCAGTTTGGGCATTTATACTTTGCATCTGTTCTTTATTTTCAAGTAATTTTGTTTTTCATTTGGTGTGGGATTATAGCGTTGGACATTTGGACATATTTAGTTTTGAGGCGCAATCATATCCTGATGCTGCGAGATTTCTGATTTACACTGATAGTTAAGTAAATGATGTAAAAAATACATCAATCTGTAAAACAAAAATTTGCTAATAGAGAAATTATAAACGAATGTGTATGAAACCCATATATAGCTTAAATATATAGATTTGTTCGAAAATGTTACTATTTTTGTAATTTCCATAAAATTAGGCTTAGCACTTAAAAGACAGCCAGCTTGGGAGCACTCACGGGAAACACCTTCTGCCCCAGCAGAATGCACATGATCTCAATAGCCATCGCAAAAGGGTTAATAAAAAGAAAATGAAAGGTCAACAATTAGAAAGCTAACTGGATATTTAACTATTGGACTTAACAGGAGCTACCTATGTAATTGACATAATGAGATGATTCATTGTAGAAGAATAAAGAGCACAGATCCTATTAAAATAAATTTAGGCCTACTGCTTTGAAGGAACTGAAGATATTTTGAGAATATTACTTAGATCAAACATGTCCAACCCGTGGCCTTCATGCAACCCTTGACAGCTATTAATGTGGCTCCACAATATCCCAAACTTTATAAGACCTATTAATGTGGCTCCACAATATCCCAAACTTTATAAGACCTATCTTCCCAGAGGAAAATATCCTGCATTGTACAGTCATGCTTTATTCATATTATTGCTGTTGTACCTTAAAGACATTAACAAACAATTATTTTGAAAGAAGAAGGTGAATGCTTTATGATGAGCACTTTTAAAGCTTACTAAGAATTGCAGCAACTTCCATCAAACCAGACACTGATGCCTTATTTTCACAAAAACAAGGTAAAAAAATCTCACTAATTTTAATGTAGCATTACGTTCCACCATAATGGTCCACGGTAAGAAAATTTTCAGATTCCATCGTTGCAAGTTATAATTTTGGCAGTGTGCCTAACCCAGTCGCCAAATTTGGAGACCAAAATAAGTCGCCAAATCCATCGCCAATTTGGCTATAACTGTCATATTTGGCAAGATTACCATAGACTTGTAAAATTCGTAACAATATATATATATCGATTCATTTTTAGTTCCTGACACTCAAGGACCTTAAGTGCGAATGACAAAAAGAAATTGCTATATGTACAATTTCAACCCCCGAGCTAGAGTGATTTATGTAACAGTTAGCAAAAATTTTGACCCTTGAAATTTTTTTAAAATCTTTGATATGTCTTCAATTTTGTAAAACGTTGCATGGCTATGGACTATTTTTTCATCATTTTCCTATTTAGGTGCTATACTCCTTTGAAAAATAGGACAAAAATTTTCGAAAGTAAAGTTTTTGAAAAAAAGAGCTCCAAACATAGTCAGACACCTTAACATTTTGAGATATTGTTTGCTCAATCACAGGCTTTTCAAAACATATACAAATAATTATGAAGAAATTTCAAACCTTTCTTTTTGCTAACAGTTTGTGAAGAATTTTTTTTTTCTAAATAAGAATGAGCATCTTACATATGAGAATCATAAATAAGCAACTCATGTTACATTAATTATAATTAACTTCATGTTACATTTCTAGCACTTTTGTGTAGAACTCCTTAATACAAAAAATATAGATAAATGTGAACTGTTTAGTAATTGCAAGTAATAAATTTGAATTTTTGAACTAAACAGAAATAACAAATAAAATTATATTACCTTTAAATGCTCAAATAATGCCAAGGCTTCTGCATTGTTTTTATTCAGTTTATACGATGCTTCAGCCCATTCAGCTGCTTTACTGTAATCTGCCATTTTATAATGCCTAAAGATGAAATATGTGGCATAAGTAAAGGGGGAAAAAATTTATTTGTTATCAATTTACAGATGTTTAAAATAACAATTGAAATATATGCTCTTAATCCAAAATGGGTTTCCAACAAACATTGAACAGCAGACTTGGACTTAGAATTTTCAATCTTCTACTTCTCATCAGTCTTGATAGAAGAAGCATAGTCAAATGTTTCTTTAAAATTTAAATTTTCTTAATTCAAGATGTAAACTATACTGGAATGTAAATTTTCTATCATCTATGTATATAAAACAGTTACATGACTGACTGATTGACAGATAATGCGCAGACCAACCGCTGGACCTAAAGGGCTGAAATTTTGAATGGCAATTCTTCTTACAGTGTAGGGGTGCACTAAGAAATTTTTTTTGAAAATTCTTAGATTTTTTAAATTAAGTTTTTAAGCTGTTTTTGTAACACTTTTTAAGTTTGCATTTAAAATAATAATCTGAGGGTTATAAAATTTATATCACGAGAAAGATCATAAAAATTTCTTTAGAATGAAATCTTTTTCGAATCTTTACCTCCATTTTCTGATTTTTGATGAATTTTTAAAAATTAATTTTTAGAATTTAATTTATTAAATGCTGATCACTAGATTTCTTTTCTTTTTGTGACACTTTAAATTAATTTTGAGTCACATGCATAACAATGAAATAAATTGACCAAAAAAAAAAAAAATAAATAAATAAAATAAAAATATTGAAATACGGTAAAAGATAAAATTTAACCACTAGACTAATTGAGATTGAAGTTTTTTAAGGATTTAATTCAAAATAGTATGTTTTATGGATGTTAAACATATAAATTAATTACATACATTGACCGTTGTATTTAATTTGAATATTTTCTTCTACATTATTTTTTGTCTATAAAAATATCCATTACGATTTCTTTATATATATATATATATGTATATATATATATATATATATGTATATATATATATATATATATATATATATATATATATATATATATATATATATATATATATATGTATATATATTTTAAGCATTAATTGCATACATTGACTGTTGTATTTAATTTGATGTCCTCCATAGCGAAGCACGGGTATTCACCTAGTCTTCATATAAAAAAGCAATATGAGTCAAAATAACATTAAAGACAATTTAAAAATTCATTGAGAGATAAAAAGTTAAATAAGTAACTAATTCAAGAGATAATAATTTAACTTTACTTGTTAGCTGCTAGAAAAAAAACTTTGGAGAGGTGTTTGTTCACAGATTCATTGGTTGGATCAGCGATGCAGGCAAGTTCCCAATCTGTTAAAGCAAGTTTGCTTATCTTTGATTTTTGTTCCATTTCTTTGTAACTGAAAAATAAACAAATAAATAAAAATTTAGCTTCTAAAAGTTTTAACCATACAAATTCATAATTTAATTCATTAAGACAATATAGAGGTTTTAGTAAGATTTATGAAACATAAATATTGTTTTAAAAACTTTTTTTCAAATATGCAATTCTATACATAACAACCTTAAAGGAGAAGAAAGGAATTATAAATAAAAGCTCCCCAAAATCCAACATGATTCTTGCAAATTTGACAATTAATTTTGAACAAATAGGTAGTTCAATGCCAACTCAAGAAAAAAAAGAAATAACACTTGAAAAAGCAAATAACTTTAATTGGTTTGGTGTGAGCCCTACGATCATTTTTTACTACATGAGGGCTAATTAGACCGGGACTTACTGCTTGAAGCCAAATCCAAATGGCTACAAACTTCCGTGCCAAAAATGGGACTTGAACCCACAGACTTGCCAGAGGTACCATATGCCAGCACACTAGCCATTTGGCCATCGTGCGGCAGTAACTGTAATTAAATAAACACTCAGAACAAAATAAATTACAAAGTTGAATAATAAATATAACTTCATCATAAGGCAAAATCTAGCTGGGGTCTGCAGGCTATCTTGGGCCTGCAGTACCCAGCATCATCAGCAACTGAGCTACCATGTGACAGCTACAGCTGATATACCCACAGGAAAAAACCTTTAGGAATATCCTGTGACGTTGTCTCCATTTCTACACGAAAATTGTAATTATATAAGTATGTGATGCCCGTTCCTACCCCTCAACATGAACATGTAATCTATCGGCGAAATGTTAAACTGAGCGGTCTCATAAACTCTCGGATAAGAGGCCATAAAGTTCGTGTAATAGCCGGTTCTGACGTTATAGAAAACATAAATCCCAGAGTGGTTCGAGGGCTCTCCAGAATTTTGACACTATAGCGACATGTGGAATCCCATAAACTTTGGACACTTACGAGCACTTAAAATGCCGGAGAAAGCTTTTGAATTCGCCGACCGTATAAAAGAAGACCCCCCAATACTCTACGGAAGAGATCTGTTTTTGTGTGTGAGAGAGACGGAGCTCTCTGGTCCGAGAGGCCTTCTGTAGGCCGCGTTGTCGGTGAACCTGAAGCCATCCTGACATATCTAACTGTAAATTCTAACTCGCTGTACATACTTACTTTTTGTAGTTGTAGTGTTTAAGGTAGCGTAGTAAAGTAATTGAAGCGAAACGCTTGTCGTATTTTTGACTACGTTACAATCCCTAACATAGAAAAGAAATAGGGAATAATAAGGAAATCTCTAGTTGGGAAAAAAAGGAGCGAAAGTTTTAAAATAGGAAAAACATTCCAACAAGGTATAACTAAGGATACGTAATTTTCATGTTTACAAAATAGATGCGAATAAATGTGAAATTTACCGGTATGAGCGAATAAATGCAAATAAAAGAGACTGGATTTGGGGGAGCCGTCTTGTCCCAGACATGTTTTAGAATGCATGTCGAGTATGGAAGCTTTTTTTTTCTTGAACAAAATGCAACATGAACCGAGCAAACACCAAGTACCAAAGCCATTTTTTCATACTAAAATGTTACGAGTACCAAGGTATGACTGTACTAAGTTTTTTCATAGAACCAGGAGTAATATTTAATCTAAGACTATGGCAAAAAAATTAAATGATACTATGGATACTGCTTGGGAAAAAACTTTAGTCAGTTCTGATTAATTGGACCAGCCGGTTATTAGGCCAAAATGATTGTATCCCAATGTACGGGTAGCCCTCCTACAGCACAGCATTTTATAACACGGTTTCGCTCTAACACGATAAATAAATTTGGAAAACCTTTGTACAAACACTGTACTTCTATAGCACTAGATAACATAATTTTTGTTTAACACATTTAAAAATTAAATTACCTAAAAATAATGATTGGGAGGATTAATGATCTATAGTGGCTTTACATGAAAATATATAAACAAATTATAATTTATTCAAACTCTATAAAATTACAAGAAGGCCTAAGCTTAGTTGAAAATCTTGAATGCAAATCCGTTCGCTGAAAAAAGCCAAAAATTCAAAAGGGAGCTGCAAAATTGTCTATCTCCATACCGTGAATCTACAATGACCTTGTAAGAACCAGCAAATAAACCAAAATTACAGATTTTGTAAAGAGGATAGAAGTTGCAAGAAATCTAAATGAAGAAAAAGGTTCTGAAAGTAAAAGTGATATTGTTCAATCGAAAAAAACGCTCTCATTTGATTGTACTGAGCAGTGATGAGGAAAAAAATTTATTAAATTAAGGTCGCATTAAATGAAAATTATATTTTTTGTTTCTTTTCGTTTTGTGTTATAAATACATTTATATTTTTAATAAAAATTAAGTTGTTTACATGGAATTTTTAAAAAAATGTTTGTTTTTAATAAGTTTTCAGAACGTAACCCCCTGTTTTGAACTGTCTATGGGTCTTATATAACACGATTTCACACAACACAGCATTTTCTAGGAACCTATCTACCGTGTTATAGGAGGGTTATCTGTAGTCCGATTAACCGGAAATGACTGTACTCACAACAGATAGCTCAAATTCAATTTGCAATATCAAAAGCTTTCCTCCTCAGGAGCAGTGCAGGAGAATACCCTAATGGTAAGCCACGACAGGCAAAATGACACTATGGGCACCGAGTCAAAATGCAATGAATTACTTCATTTTCCTCAAAAGTATAGCATACAAAAAAAAATGATAAGAACTGTAGCCTTTCCAAAAGGAAGTTAACGCTTAATTGTATAATAAAACATAAAAAATTTTAAAAAACTCAAATTTAAAACTAATATTAAAACATATTAAAAAAAAATTATTCTACTGAATTTTTTTTAAAATTTTCCGAAGCTCAATAACATTCTGACAATAAATATATCTATTATAATTGAAATCAAGACACTATAAATAAGATTGAAAGAATTTTTTAAAATTTCAATTGGAAAGTGTTATGAAACGAAGACCCAACACACTAAAGTTTAAAAGACTGGATTAGAGAGATTTTCATATTAACAAATCATGCATGTTTTATGGCGACTCACAATTGAAAAGTTTTATGCTACAAGGAATTAACCCATAGAAGTTAAAAATTGAATTAAATGATTGGTGGGGTGTGGCACATATTTAACTATCTGAGTAAAAATTATTTATTCTGGGCCAAACAATATTCTTCTTATTAACTCGAGAACCAACCATAAACAACTGGAATTCTTAATGTGATGCTTTATTCAAACTCAATTTTCTCAGTTTCAGCATCATTTGGGTTGGTTTCTTGTTGCATAACATTGTCCAATTATTCCACATATACCCTTCTGTTAGGCAAATGAACCCTAAAAGGGCTATCTAAACTTCAGTTTATAAGATTTAGTTTACTTGTATTACTTTCCGACATTCATGCTATCGTTTTAGACTGACGTAGCACTTGTTATCTAACAGCTCATGGCGTTATGGCAACTTTGACGTCATACATCTGAGAAATGGGGTTTTTCATTTATTCTCCCCATGGTTTATTATTTTTCCTTTCCAGTGTATTTTATGCAAATATATGTTAATATTATCTTGCTTGCTTGTATAAATAGGGGGCGTCCATTAATTACGTGAGGCTTTTAGGGGGGGGGGGGGGGGGAGGGAGAGAGAGAGAGTCGAGCCGAATTTTACCCAGTCTCAAGTGGGGGAGAGGAGGGGTCTCGGCAAATATCACGTAATTTTTTTTTCTGCAAGAAACAATGTAAAATTGCGAGAAAACTGGGTTATATTAAGTAAAACATGTTTCTACACTAAAATATGGCTAAATCCTCCACAATAGTTCCAGTAGTCACTTTTGAGACCACACATCAGTCAATTTTCCACACATTCAGTCCCCGTGGACTGAATTAGAATGAATTTTCTTTTACGAACTTTAGTAGTTCTTATTTAAGTATTTTATTGTTCAATTTTCTCACTGTGATTCTAGACTATGTTCTTAATAGTCTTAAATACTAGTCTTAACTAGTCTTAAATAAAAATAATTGAGCAAATTATTTTTTTAAAAATAAATCCAACGCAATCAAGCACAAATTAACGTATTTACACTAAAAATACGCTTTTTGAAAAATCTCACGTGAGATTAGGGAGGGGGGGGGGGGAGGAGGTCGTGCCAAATCTCACGACATCTCCCCAGGGGGGAGGTCGAAAAATCGCCTCACGACATCTCCCCAGGGGGGAGGTCGAAAAATCGCCTCACGTAATTGATGGACGCCCCCATACTGCCCGAGTTAGAGCAAAGGTGTCCCTGGCAGCACACACAATCGGACTCATGAGCTAGTGAAATTCGTGTATTAGAAGTCTCTGCGTGAGATTATTTTGGTTATTCAAATGTTCTAAGTCTATTGCTTTTAATATTTTTAACGTTTATTGAGGTTCTGAATAAACTTTATATTTTTAACTTAAATCTTGCTTATTTCTGGACACACCCAATGCCAGACAACTGCAGACTCTGTCATATTGCTACTCTCCTTGATACCTTCTTTAAAAAGTTTTGCAACAAAATTTAATAAAACTGATAGTTTTATAATTCCCAATTTCTATAAAGGAAATTACTAGTTAACTTTTATAAGAAACAATAGACATATTAATCAAATTTTTGCGATGCCAGAGTTTAAGAATTTTAATACATATATTGCAAACAGATGATGAAACCGAATGTCTATCAAAAGATGGAAGAAAAAAATGTATGTCTCTTAGCGTATATTTTTTACTTTTAATGCAGCACTAAAGCGCAATATATACAGATACACACTATTAACGAATAAATACTGTACTTACATCCTTTCTTTAATTTCATGCAATTTGCCTAATTCTACTTTATCATTGCTATTTTGGTTCTTCACAGGGTATATCTTTATTGCCATCTGTGCAGAACTGAGGGCATTTTCGAGATTCCCATTTTCAAGCTCCTGTAGAGCTAAATCAGCACTACAAAAAATATAAATAACAGTAAAATATATTTACTTAAAAGAAAGAATTCTTCAGAGCTGATATAAGTATTTTTGCACGTTTGCTTCATTTGTACAATTTAAACACTGAATTAAAAAATATATACAGTACAACATCCGAAATCTGGAACGTTTAAATAAATAGCCAATTTTACTTTTCCATTTTACCAATAGATGTCGCTACCAAAATGATTGGTCAAAAAACCCCTTTTTTTTTAAGGCAGCAGCGATTTTGAAGGCTTTCAAGTGTCTGGGAAAGAAGCTGAAATAGCAGATTTAGTAGAATGTGCACATAACATACGTGCCAAGTGTTCCGTAAAAAATGTATTCGTTCCGTTTTTTATGCTTTGTTATGAAAATACGTTTTCAAGCAAAAATGTCCCGTATTTTTACTTCCGCAGCACCATCGCCCCCATATCGCATTTTCGAGATTACCCTCCTAGCAGCTTACACTGGACAGCAAGCAGCTTCTACAGCATTAGAAAGAAAGAGAAAGTCAACATCATGTGCTTTTCACCTAAACTAATAAAAAAAGTAAAATCAACCTCATGTGCTTCTCAAAAATCAGCAAAAAAAGTAAAATCACTTGCAGGCATCATTTACCAATAATAAACGCATATTGCAGCGGGAAGAAAGAATTTTTCTTACATTAAGCTTGATCATGCTTTAGCATTTTTTGTGAAAAATGTGATTGTCATTTATGAAACATATAATGTGATATTTCAAAGTGATGAGCTGAAAATTCACAAGATGAGAAGAGAGTTATCGAATTTTTTTAAATTGTTGGTGAGATCTGGGAAAATATCCGTCATAACTAGCTCTAAATGTGTATTTAATGTGAAATTTGATGTATTTAAATATCCAAAGAATGATAAAGATTTAGTTATAGGATCCGAAACATCAGAATTTGTCAAAGAATTGTCTGAAAGCGAACTTTTACAGTTCTATTCCTGTGTTAGAAAATATTATACATCTTGTTCTTTTTTTTCGATTCCGTCGGGTGCCGTGTTCCTTATTTTTTTCGTAGGAGGTTGGCAGCTATGACATAAAGACAACATTAACTTAGATAAATTGGACATAAGGAAGTTTTGGACATTGACGAAAATGTGCCGATTGTCGGTTCTCTGAGCGATTCTATAATTATTGGTAGCTTGGTAAATAACAAAGGTTATGATGACAGCGATCGTGAAAGTGATTCAGAATGCCCCAAAAATGAAAGAATGTCAATGGAAGACTTGATAAAATCATTAGATAAAACATCATTAGGCTTAGAACGGCGGAATCTTATCTCAGAACATGAGATTATGGCAGTATATAGGATTTGAGGAAAAATAATTTCTAATAAGCCAAAACTAAAGCAACAGACATTATTGTCTGAAATGTTTAAATTATAATGTAATTATATGTTCTGCATTCAAGTTTATTTAATACTAGCATTATTGCCCAGGTAGATATATAGATATAAAATTTTTCATGCATTCCATCAAAAAAATACTGGGCTGCCCCCCCCCCCCCCCTCATGTTCATATGGCTAGATAGAATGTGCTTAGTGCATTTCTACTGAAATGATATACCCAGTATTTTTTTGATGGAAAGCATGAAATTTTTTTTATCTATATATCTACCCAGGCAATCATTCTTTAAAAATAATTTCATTAATTTTCTTATGCCTTAATATAACTAATGGACTAATAGTTTGGTATGAAAGTTATGTGTCGTTATGTTTCTCTGTTTAAAGAGCTTTTCCCCCCACTGCTTAAAAAACCCCAAAACTCTAAAAGATTTATCTTTTATGATTTCACGAAATAAGTAATTCAATACGGAATAAGTATTTCACGGAATAAGTAATTCCCTTTTTCCCAAATTTTATTAAGTTCTATTAGTTTGAACACCATTGTCTAAATTTGTCTAAAGCAGCAGTTCTCAACCTTTTTAGACTCACGACTCAACTAAACGTATGAAAAATAAAATAAACACTTCGCCCTTCCCCCCCCCCTCCCCATCACCCCCAGACCAACTCTCAAACCACCTCAGATCACCCCTCAGAACAAACCTCTTTTTCCCTGCGTATCGAATTTGACTGGTTGTGGTGAAGGGGCTGTATCCACATTTAAGAGGTGCGCTTAGGGGCACAAAAATCATTAAAAAATTAATTTAAAAAACTAATTCAGCCACAAATTTCCTTTTTCCTGATTTAAGTTTCTCGGGTCCTAAACATTAACTGTGCCGAATTTGGTCCCGGTGGGTGAAACAGTCTATGATTCTAGAGCGGACAAACAAACAGACAAGCTCTTTTACATATATATATATATACACTGCTCAAAACAATTAGGGGAGCACATGGTTTTAACGAAATTACACAAATACTTACTCCGATAAGTAACATAAAATAAATCATCCATAGTTTAAACAAACAGACAAGCTCTTTTATATATATAATAGATTTAAACTAATTTACATGTTTTTTTTAAGTGTGTGTATTTTTTTCCTAAAATTTTGCAGTGTTATTTAAAAACTTCTCAAATCCAGAATTGCCGTGTCCTAAGCGATTCCCGATTTGGGAGGTTGTACTGTATATATATTTTTAACCTTGCTTTAAACCTACAGATGACAGATTGCTATTTTAACCCTTTTGCAAAGGCTGTTGCGATTACTCGCATTCTGCTGAGGCCGGAGGTGTTTGCCATGAGTGCTCATTCTAGGCCAGTTGTCTTTTAAACGCTAAGCCTAATTTTACGGAAAAAAAAGGAATTTTTGAACAAATCTATATATTTAAGCTATATATGGGTTACATACACATTCATTTATAATTACTCTTAACAAATTTTTGTTTTACAGATTAAAATATTTTTTACAGTATTTACTTAACTATCAGTGTAAATCAGAAATCTCACAGCATCAGGGTCTGATTAGCCTCAAACTAAACGACAAACCCATATGTCCAATGCTATAATCCCACACCAAATGAAAAACAAAATTACTCATAAATAAAGAACAAGTGCAAAGTTTAAATGCCCTAACTGCTGACAGCCAGCTGCAATAAATAGCTCTCTCCATTTGTTTATAAAAAGCTACTGGCAGCATTTGAGTCATATTCCTCTTTATTTCAAAAACAAAGTCATAACTATGTGTATTCCAAATTTCATGGGCATAGGATGCCATCTAGTGCCCCAAAAATTAACTGATAAAACGTTCTAATCTACTGTCACATATACGTGACAGTTGGTAGCAGAAGTCTTTTCTCTCGGTCAAGCGGGCGTAACAACCGGGAGAAAATGTGGATAGCAGCTGTTACATATACATGACGTTTGCTGCGAAAGGATTAATCTGATTAGTTAAGAAAATTATGGCTTTTTGTTTTAGTATTGCCAACCACAACCATATATTATGGTCATGTGAAAACCCTCTGTTGTAAAATTATAGGGTAGTTTTAAATGCTAAAGTAAAAAGAATGGAACTTTTACCAACCTCATCTGAGGTAAGATTTATTTCTGTTAAGTGAGTGCAGTTAATGATTTTCCAAGTGATACTATACATAATGTTGAAATAATTTTCACTGTGCTTATCATTTTCATCCATGTTTCCTGTTTAGTACATGCTGTTGGTGTCTGTCACATGCAAATTTTTGTCACATTACTTCAGAATAGCCAATGAAATATATTTCATAAATCAATTTCCATGTTTGGATGTTACGAAAATCTAATTTTTGACCTTATGTTTTTGTTTATTATTATGTATGAAATTTTATATTTGTAAATCATTTTTTATACATAGCATGTATAATGTATGAAATTTCATTCATTTTTAATGAATATTAAAGAATTTTTTGTTAAAATATTGTGTTTTCATAAATCAATTTCCACCACTGTATATATATATATATATATATATATATATATATATATATATATATATATATATATATATATATATATATATATATATATATATACAGTTGGCTCTGTTTAACGACGCTCTCTATTTAAAGACGAAATTTCCCAGTCCCAGCCCCTCCAACTTTATGGGAAATGTTATTTTTTCACAAATTCTGTTTAAGGACGATCTCTACTTAAGGACGATTTTTCACGGTCCCTTGAAAGTCGTTAAACAGAGAGCCAACTGTATATATATATATATATATATATATATATATATATATATATATATATATAAGAATATAGTAAAAATATGTATGATAAAAAGAATATAGTAACATACAATTTGATAGAATGGTAACAAGGGTTTAATTTAAATGTAGCTATATTTATAAAATGTAAATGAGACAAAAATTTCATAATTCATAAATAAAAAGTTAATAAATACTCACTGATATTTAACATCATACAAATTTGACTCTTTCAGCACTGCATTTGCATCAACAGGTTTTAAGCTGAAATATTAAAAGGTGTCAATGATAAGTCATAAAGTCTATCAAATTAAAAAATTTCCAAGAATAAGGGCCTATTCACATACAAGTCTGTTGCATTGCGTTAAGGAAAAAATGTTCGTGTTTTCTAAATTTTTCCAATGCTTTTTTCCAGTTTGTCACCCCAATTTTAACAAATGACTACTCTCCACGCCCTGTTTTATGTTTGCAAAAAATACGACAAGAGAAACAAAATGCAGCATCCAAAATGGGGCTGTATTCACCCCAACCAAATTCCGAATACCACGTGTTTCTAAACTGTCTAGATTTTAACTATATTTTGCTTACCTTGAAACAATCAACAGGCTGGAATGGACCCCTGAAAATATCCGCCGATTGTAGACCCAGAGCAGGATCTCTACCACTACTTTCCACCACGTCCATAGGCCTAGGCCATTTCTCATCCACATCGAGATTTGTTGAACAGGATGGTATCGGCATCAGCTGATTATCACCATAGTTGGACTTGGCACATTTATTAAAGCTACTGTCACTACTTGCTTCTAGATTTTTTTCTTGGTTTAACAAATCAACTTTTTTATTCGAGCTACCGACTTTTTTGAAAAAAAAAAAAAAAAAAAAAAGACCAAACCGCTGGACCTAGAGGGCAGAAATTTTGCATGGCGATTCTTCTTACAGTGTAGGGGGTGCACTAAGAAAATTTTTTTAAAATTAAAGCTATTTTTGTAACTTTTTTTAAGTTTGCATTTAAAATAATAATCTGAGGGTTATAAGATTTATATCACAAGAAAGATCATAAAATTTCCTTTAAAATGAAATCTTTTTCAAATCTTTACCTCAATTTTCTGATTTTTGGTGAATTTTTAAAGATTAATTTTTAGAATTTAATTTATTAAATGCTGATCACGCGGTTTCTTTTCTTTTTGTGATACTTTAAATTAATTTTGCTTCATGTGCATAACAACGAAATAAATTGACAAAAAAAATTTTGACATAAGATAAAAGATAAAATTCAACCACTAGACTAATCGAGATGTAATTTTTTTTAGAATTTAATTCAAATTAGTATATTTTATGGATATTAAAAACATACAAATTAATTAGACACATTGACCGTTGTATTTAATCTGAATATTTTCTTCTACAGTATTTTGTCTATAAAAATATTCGTTACGAATTTTTTTGCATTAATTGCATACGTTGACCGTTGTATTTATTATATATTTTTGGCATTAATTGCATACATTGCCGGTTGTATTTAATTTGAATGTACTCCGTAGCGAAGCACGGATATTCAGCTAGTCTTAGCATAAGGGCCTGTTCACATAGGAGTCCGTTGCGGTGCGTTAAGGAAAAGATGACGTTGAGACGAAAATAAACCAATCATAGGCGTTAAAAATTTCATTGCTAATCGTTTGGAGGCATGTGATTGGTTTATTTTCGTCTCAACGTCATCTTTTCCTTAACGCAACGCAACGGACTCCTATGTGAACAGGTCCTAAGTACAATTTAACACAGTATATAAGAGTTATCTTTTTCTTTTTGGATAGATAAGAAAAATTCCTTGAAATTTTTACTATGACGTTGTCATCAAACAGTTAAGTATAAAATTTTCACTGAATTTGAGAGACAACTGCCACAATATCTTACAACTAATATGCACTCATATGTAATTTGTGATTATGAATTTTTAAAATTAATATATGTATACATAACTAAATTTCTCCAATGTAGGCCATATAATAAGCTCCTGTATGCCTGCACCCAAATCAATATTCCTATTACCATGAAGCTTAGAAGCAAAAAGTGCCTTTTAGCAGGAGTTCATTTCATAACTTTAACTAATAAAATCATAACTAGATGCTAAATAAATCTCTGCTACTTTAATTTTTGCCAAAAGCATCAGCAGTATCTATTCTCCCCAATAATAGAAAATTATTGAATTCAGAAATGATTTTCTTAAAACTACTATATGCATCAGTGTTTTCTTTTCTTTACACCAGTGGTTTCCAACCTGTAGAAGTCTGCGGACCACTAAGCCAGAAATTGAAGCATGTGCAGACCACCACCACCTCCCACCGACTTGAGGAGGGGGGGGGGACTTTCCAGGGGGAATGGGGGTACAGAATATCCCTCAGGCAAAAGGGATACAGGATTAATATACTCACATCCTAAAAAATCATATTCTAATCATAAAATAATTAAGTTAAGCTTTTAAGAAATTTTAACTCAACACCTGATAGTCATCGGATATATTCCACCCATCTAGTTCAATGAACATTGCTTTCAAAATCCCCAGCTTAAAAATTTAATTTTTTAAAATTAAATTTTTAAGCTGTCTTTGTAACATTCTTTTAAGTTTGCATTTAAAATAATAATTTGAGGGTTATAAAATTTATATCACGAGAAAGATCATAAAAATTCCTATAAAATGAAATCGTTTTTGAATCTTTACCTCCATTTTCTGATTTTTGGTGAATTTTTAAAGATTAATTTATTAAATGCTGATCACGTGGTTTCTTTTCTTTTGTGATACTTAAAACTAATTTTGCATCACGTGCATAACTACAAAATAAATTGACAAATTTTTTTCTTCTTTCTAATGTGGCAGGCGATTGGTCATTATCGAAAAAAATATTAAAATACAGTACAAGAAATGCTCCTCAAACTGTACTATATTCTTTAGTATATTCTATTAGATTTAATTTGAATATTTTCTTCTACATTATTTTATCTATAAAAATATCTTATGATTTTTTAATAAATATATTTTTCCGTTTTTTTTTTGCCATTAATCCCTTGACTACCAGGCTTAATTTTGCCGGTGAAGGGCTATGCGGTGTAAAATGTTCGTGTCATAAATCATTTAAAAACTTCCGTGATGTAATAGTGAAGAGTTTAAGGTTCTTTAAATAATACGAGCAAATATAAAACACGTGAATACAGACAACATTCAAATCGCAACTGATGTTTTGATTTTTGAAGCGGTTATGCGAATTCATACCCCACTGCTCCTTTCGCAATCTAGCGGCGTCCTTGTAGTAGAATCAAGGTCATTACTATTCACCTCCGACCAGTACCATGCTATATCAGTTGCATATCACTGACCAATCCAGTTCAAATATGCACTCATTACTGTGTAGTGAACGACGTACGGGGTGTACGTCCTGGTTGCTGATTATTGAAATGATTGGACGTACGCTGTGTACGTCCTGGTAGTCAAGGGGTTAATTGCATACATTGACTATTGTATTTAATTTGAATGTACTCCGAAGCGAAGTACGGGTATTCAGCTAGTATGTAATATTTATGTAATCACATGTTATTATGTAAATTAAGTTTATTTTAAGAATAATTTTGCTTAATCCAAAAAATTTGTTAATCCAAAAAGGGTCTGGTCCCAATCATTTCGGATTATTGGGACTCCACTGTAGTAGTAATAATTCTGTTTTAGTTATATCAGATATCTTGTAGTATAAAAAAAAAAATAAATAAATAAATAAATAAATAATAATAATAATAAAAATAAAAAAAATTAAAAAAAATTAAAAAAATAATAATAACTTGGTAAGTAATTTTTAAGTAATTTTTAGAGAAAAAAAAAGTAATTTTCAAGTAATTTTTAGAGGAAAAAAATATGAAATTTACCTCTCACAAACAGGATAAAAGGTATAGACTCCTCTTGGATCAATACCAAAACCTTCTAGGATACCATTCAACAAAATGGGATTCCGAAAAGCAGACAAACTCTTCAAGTAATCTGAACAAGTTTGAAACAATTCGGGGTCAGGGGGATCCCTAGTCAAAGCAACAGACAGAAATTAAAATACATATCCTTTACGTTAACATGAAGTCATCTGAAATGTAATCATAGTATATGGTTTCACTGCTGATCCAAACTTCCCAAGTAATTAGGTTAAACCTGTTTTGCTCTGTGCAATACCCAATGCAAGCATATCCACAAAAAAAAAACATGTCAATAACAGAGAATGAGAATTATGAACATAAATTCACACTAATTGGTACCTGTCAAAACATGACGGCTAGATAGGAAATAAATGTACTACTACACAAATTATACTCAACACAACATTGCCAAATGTTGAAAATCATAATAATGTGCAGAATCCAATTAATGTGTTTAAGCGGCCTTGTGATTAGTCAGCATCTAAAGCGAGATTTAAAAATGTCACTCAGCATGTGCAGAAAACAATTTTTTTAATTGCAAATTATTGCTAATCAAACACTACGAAATAAACAATTTCCATCAGGTTTAATCTTATATTTCACAAACATAATTATCATAAAAATAAAAATGGCAGAGAGAGATCTAGAGAGACTCTTCGGAATAAATGTGTTTATCATCAAAACATGTCACAGCATGTGAAGAAATCAATTTTTAATTGTAAATTGTCGCTATTTAATAGAAATTGCAGTTACAAAAACCAAATTTGACAAATCTGCACATTACAATCTTTCATTTAAGACCAAAATTAAGTAAATTGATGCAGTAGTTTTCTCTCACGGACTGCCCAAAAAGTCAGCTTAGCAATTTAAATATATAGACAGTATCAGAAATCAAAACATTTATTTAGGAAAAATAAAAGATTATGCAACATAAAATATAATGACGTTTAAACTTAAGGAAATGCTTCAACTGAATACTAACTTCTTTTTAATTCTTAATAATGTAACTTTTACATGTTTCATTAATCTTTTTAGAAAATAAAACAAGGTAAAGTAGTAAAGTGATGTGGTTAACTCAAGATGGCATTAGGAAACATATTTCAAACAATAGCGTGGAAGGGGGAAAAAATTGAAACATAACATTTAATTTGTGGCACAAATTTAAAACTAAAAGCTTAAGTTTAACCATCAGATTCCCTTACTTCTAAAATACAAGGTGCACCCATAAAGTAACCGGACTTTTTTTATAAATAAGAAAAATATTACTCACCTTCAAATAAATTTATCTCCTTCAAAATAATCACTAAAGGAGTCTATACAATTTTTCCAACGTTTCTTCAAGTCATTGAAACACTGTTTATAGGCATCGGAAGTAACCGTTCGCAAAATACACGTAATATTTGATTTAATATTCGAGACTTTTCAAATCTCTGTCCTATCATAGCCATCTTAAGCTTCGGAAAAAGGGAAAAAATCAGCTGGCTTTAAGTCGGGAGAATGTGGTGGGTGATTCATCACTGTAATTGAATGCTTATCAAGGTATTGTTGTACAGAAATTGCTGTATGGGGCCAAGCATTATCGTGTAAAACAAACCATTGCCCAGAATCAAACAGTTCCTAACTCGCCTTATCCTGTTTCTTAATCGAAAAAGCATCTCCTTGTAAAAGTACTGATTAATTATTTGATTTTCAGGAAAAAATTCGTTGTCAATAAGTCCTTTGTAATAAAAAAAATGCAAAATCCATGAAAGGACAGAGATTTGAAAACGTCTCGGATATTAAATCAAATGTTACGCGTATTTTGTGAACGTTTACTTCTGACACCTATAAACAGTGTTTCGATGACTTGAAGAAACATTGGGAAAATTGTATAGACTTCTTTGGCGATTATTTTGAAGGAGATAAATTTATTTGAAGGTGAGTAATATTTTTCTTATTTATAAAAAATTGTCTGGTTACTTTATGGGCGCACCTTGTATTTACTAATATAAGTTCATTGTAAATTCTTTTTAAAAACCACTCACAAGTTTTAAAGTTGAAAGAAAAATATATGAAGTTTTAGAATTCTAAACTACACATACTAAAATTTTAAAAAACTAGAGAGCGATAAAAAATATTTTTTTGCAATTCTTAAATGAAGTAGTTAAGTAATAAAACATATTTTTAGCTCTTACATCTGCAAACATTTTTCAGGTTTTCTGAATAACAACATTAAAATTTAGAAAACTTCATTTTTTTTATTGAAATAAATCTTTGGACAGAATTTGTGTGTTGTGCATGAAGTAAAATCAGAATTTAAAAGTATTGTATACCTTATAGCTATAATCAGTTGCAATACATTTCTTCTAATGAGTAAAAGATAATTAAATGTCACTGGAGTGAAATTAGTTAACACTGCACCTAATGTTTCATATTAATATTGTATATAATGCTTCACATACATACTATATCTACTGTTGTTAGCTAAGGTTGCTTAGGATATGGCTTTAGTTGATCTAAATTTTAAGCTCAAATTTAAGCTATTCTGTTGTCTCTGGAACTCTGATATTTTTCTTTGAGAGTTAAACAAAAGACCCAAGGTTTATTAAAGTGAATTTTTTTTTTTTAAAAAAAAAAAGGAAAACACAAACATTAGGATTGAGGAAATATTAACACATTCTAAAATAAAGACATATTTTACAGGAGTGAAAAAGAATTACACAACATCTCACTGACAGTTCATGAATGCTTTTACAACTGTAAATTAAGGCAAAAATAAAGCAACTAAAAGTAATACACAGCAGTCATGTAACACTAGAGAAGTACAAACACTGTATTGTGTAAAGCAACATAGTGACATTACATAGGCTGTATCCTGGAAATTTACATTATTAATAAAACACAAGTTTCTAGGGAAATTTCTTATTAAAGTGGCCACCTTTACCATGAGAGGTTGCAAAACGATCGTCAAATGGCTTGCAGTCCTAACTAATCCTACTTCATTTGAATCGTCATGTTGATTACCGCTATATTTCTTTCTGCAAAATGTTAACAATCTTCAATTTACTGTGAAGTGAGGAAGATGCCATATCGTTTTTTCAGGAAAAAGGTAATTTACCTCGGAATCGAATAAGTGAAAACAGCCTCAAAATGAAGTTTTATGTTACAGATGAAAGTATATGACGATGCAACGTAAAAAGTTCTAAACAAAAGAAAGTCATCCATGTTGGGAATTGGTCTAGTAGTTCAACAATACCATTCCTAAGAGCACAGAGATTTATTTACTGTTGGGCAGATTTACCTTGCAATCGAATATGCGAAAACAGCCTCAAAAATGAAGCTTTACGTTACCGATGAAAGTATATGACAATGCAACGTAAAAAGTTGTAAACAAAAGAAAGGCATCCATGTTGGGAACTGGTTTAGTGGTTCAACAATACGATTCATAAGAGCGCTGATATTTATTTACTGTTGGGCAGAGGAACTGACATCCATTAAATGGTACGACAGGCAACTCAACATCTGGGGAAATACAGTCACTGATTGTGATGGGAAACTATACTTTTAATTTCTTAAAACATCCTTATTTTTCTTCCGTACAACATCTTTGTATATCATTTTCTTTTAGCAATGATGTGTAAGCTTGTAATTCAATTCATCCGATGTGTTAATTCCTATCACTGTCAATGTATCGCAACTGCAACGGTTGGTGGTATGACTGCTAACCGACAGGTGTAAGTAAATTTATCTATCAGAAATGAGTATTTAAGCTGCTGTTTTTTTTATTATTATTGGGGCACTCTCAAGATCGATGACAGTCGATCTGATGGAATGTAAACGCTTTTGTTTTTACTGTCGACTGTTGCAGTGTATGTCTCTTTTACACATACTTTTATGATTATATAATAAACTTTAATTTTACTGTTAGACTCGAAGAAGTTTTTTTTTCACAGAAGACAGTTCATCAACCACCGTTGAAGTCAGCTATTATTTTTTTTAAGACTTTGTTTTAAATGTCGGCAAATTGGCTATATACAAACAAATTTCTCAAGAGATTGAAATAGTTATATGATAAAGGTGTGTTTGCTGCATCTAATCCAACAACCAGAGGATGAATAGGTGGCAAAGATAAAATCATGGAAATAGATGAAACCCTGTTCGTCCAGAGAAAATATAATACTCACCGGGTACTTCCACAACAGTGGATTTTTAGTGGTAAATACCGAGAAACTGGCAAATGCTTCCTAGTTTAAGTGCTGAATAGAGAGTCAAACACACTCATGGCAAAGATTGTGGACCACATAAATGAGGAATTGGCGATTTATTCAGACTTTTGGCAGGCATACACAAAATAGAGGGACTAGAAAATAAAAGTTACTGTCATTTCACTGTAAAACATAAATACTGTTTTGTATGTACAGAAATGGATGCTCACGCAAAAAATATTGGAAGAATGTAGGGCTCTGCTAAGTGGAGAAACAAAAAGCAACGAGGTACAACTTGCCAAGCCGCTCGAGTCATACCTTACAGAATTCATGTGGCGGAAGTACATAGAACAAGAAATGCTTTTGATACCATATTAAAAGAAATTGCAGAAATACGACGGCCAGAAACTATATCAAGAAGTAATGCAATGCAACTAGCGAAGGCTTGCAACCTCTCTTGGTTGACCCCTGAATGCTGTATCTATAAAATACAGTACTTAAAAGTGCTAAACAACAGAGAAAAACAAATATAAAGCTTACAAAACATAAGTTGGTAGATGTTCTTCAGGTAATCTACCCTGAAAAAAAAATGAGAAAACTGCCTTTAATATCATCAATAATATTACTACATGGTCCTGTTTCTCAGGTATCCATGATTCAATCTAAGAACATACATAATACAGATTATCAACATTTTAACAGAAAAGTTAATTTCTTTAATAAACATATACAGTACAACCCCCCAAATCTGGAACATTTTAATAAATGGCCAATTTTACTTTTCCATTTTACCGATAGATGTCGCTACCAAAATGATTGGTTCAAAAACCCTTTTCTTTCAAAGAAGTGATAGCAACAATTTTGAAAGCTTTCAAGTGTCTGGGAAAGAAGCTGAAATAGCAGAATTCGTAGATTTGCAAATAAAGGCAACATTAACTTGGATAAATCAGACATACAGGAAGTTTTAGACATCGACAAAAATGTGCCGATCGTCGGTTCTCTGAGTGATTCTGAAATTATTGATAGTGTGGTAAATAACAAAGGTTATGATGAAAGCAATCGTGAAAGTGATTCAGAATGCCCCAAAAATAAAAGAATGTCAACAGAAGACCTGATAAAATCATTAGATAACACATTATTCGGCTTACAACAGCAGAATTTTATCTTGGAACATAAAATTATGACAGTATATAGGATTCGAAAATTTTTTTTTTCTATTAAGCTGAAACTAAAGCAATAGACATTATTTATTGTCTGAAATGTTTAAATTATAATGTACTTCTGCTCTGTATTCAGGTTTATTTAATAATTAAAACAATTTACATGTTTTTTTAAGTATGTTTATTTTTCCCCCTAACATTTTGTAGTGTTATAAAAAAACCTCTCAAATCCGGAAAATTCCCAAATCCAGAATTGCCTTGTCCTAAACGATTCCGGATTTGGGAGGTTGTACTGTATTATTATCTTTAAATAATAATAGAAATTTAATTTTATCACATCTGTCCAATATGATTAAAATGTATCTACCACCTACTGAAGTACATAAATAAATAAATAAAAACTATTAAGAGATGATGATATATACATGTCACACCTTTTACATACTTTTCATCACCAAAGAAGCATTTATTAATAAACTAAAAAAAATTAAGGACGTTATTTATATAATGTCAATATAACCTGATATGTTAGGTCTCTATAGGAAAACAGCCCATTTGAAATATACTAAAATGAGATTATTTCCTATTCATGTCAATATCATACTCAAGTTCTATTCCTTTTTCTAGCAGATGATGAAGTGTAACTTGACTGCATATTTCAAGTTTTCCATAGAGTTCATATATGAACTGTGACTTTTCTAGCTGGTCCAGTATATTTCATACTAGCCGGGCAAAACCCGGCTATGCTTCGGCTTCGCCCAGCTATCAAATCACACTTCACTTGAATTTAATTTTTTTTAACTTTTAACTGCCGAAAAATCAAAAAAAAAACCAGTACATCTTCAAATAGATTTATGATTAAAAAGTTTAAATTAAAAGTATGAAAAATAGAAAAATAATTAAAAATTAGACACACGATGAAGCATTTCTTTTCAGTGATTCATTCTTTAGTGAGAATCATGCTGTGTTTACATCGTAAAACATGGCGGTTACGTTTTATTCGATGGAGTATGTATTTAGAATTAAAATATCTCTAAAACTATTAAAGCAACAGAATAAGTGTACGCAGCAAAAATTATCAGCTTTTAAAGCTCTTTCTAAATATGTAAAAGTTATGTACTTCATTAAAAAAAATACATAGATTTTAACTTTTAAAACATGGCAGTTACATTTTGTACTGAGTATGCATTTAGAATTGAAATACCTCAAAAACTATTAAAGTAACAGAATAAGTGTACACAGAAAAAATTATCAGCTCCTAAAGCTCTTTCCAAATATGTAAGATTTATGTACTTTCCTGAGAAATAAATAAATAAATAAATAATAATAATAATAATAAATTTTAAAAAATAATAATAAATTTTAAAAAATTGATTTCGACATTTTCAAACATGGCGGAATTTCATAACAGATGCCATACCAGAAATGGTCTACCCAGAATTGTTCCCCCAATCGACAAAGTTTTTTTTAAAATTTATATAGATAAAATACCAGATTAACAGCATAAAAGGTCAAACTTATAAAAGTGAAATTGATTGCTTTTGATTTAACTATATATTCTTATCCTGATTTCACTGGGTGTTAGTTTGCTTTTTCTGTTTATCTCTCTATTCTAAAAAAAAGTAACTCCCGCTGC
This sequence comes from Dolomedes plantarius, assembly GCA_907164885.2. Taxonomy (NCBI): domain Eukaryota; kingdom Metazoa; phylum Arthropoda; class Arachnida; order Araneae; family Dolomedidae; genus Dolomedes; species Dolomedes plantarius. Next base: position 105,558,257 of record OU015503.1, read on the forward strand.
CGCCACTGTCAAAAGCTTGTCACGCTATCTCCTCCGAAACCGCTGGGGGTATGGGGTCAAGACCAATACCAATAGATGCAGAAAAATGTGGGGAACAAAGTAAGACATGTCTCATCTTCATCGGTCTTTTAAGTTTTTTTAAAATTTTATGTTTTGTGGGAAAATATTGACCTTTTCATCTTCAGATTACGATAACTCGCCAAAAAATGATCGTAGAATTTTGATCTTTTTACAGTCTAAGACTACAGGCATTACTCTTTCAAACTAGACCTCATTTGTTTAAAAATATTTTAAAACAAGATTATTATTTTCATCAAAAAATGAAACAGTTTTTCAAGAAATATCGACTTTTTCATCTTCAGATTATGATAACTCGCCAAAAACTGATCGTAGAATTTTGATCTTTTTACAATCTAAGACTACAGACATTTCTCTTTCAAACTCATTTGTTTAAAAATATTTTAAAACAGACTAATATTTTCATCCAAAAATGAAACACAGTTTTTCAAGAAATATCGTCCCCTATGTGGATGTAATATCGATGCTCCTTGAGTTTTTATCTTACAAAGAAAATATTTACATCATCTGGAAGCTGAAAGCTTTCTTATTCATATAAACCTTATTTCAAGTCTATATCTTAAATTTTCGATTTTTTTAATTGAATTTTAAAGCTGATAATTCAACAGTGTTGAAACGCCCTTCACATTAAGGGTGACAACAGTAAATGGATGGAAGCTGTTACAATGCCTGAGAATCACCCCTATGTATCTTGCTATTAGCCATAACAGAGGAGCGAGCCTAGGGGCGAAGCCCCTAGTAAATATAAAAAAAATTTTAAATGACATGCAAAAAATTAATGTAACTTAAATAAATAACTAAAGTAAACCTCCCTTCCCACAATAAATCATGGTTCTTTATATATTTACAGACACACAAAAAAAGTTTTCACATATGTTCTATTTAATAAACAGCATATTTTAAAATAAGAGGATTAAATTTTTTTACTAAAAAATTCGGTATATGAAATGCATGTCATTTTAAAAATATTAGACTCCTTTATCCACAGCTTTAACCACTATGCGGGGAAAATGTTAATTAGCAAAGTTAAATACACAGTTAATAGCTTTTGTCTTAAAAATCCTTGATTTAAATTAGCAATTTTATTAAAGTAATAAAACAAAAACTTACAGGTTGTGGCCTGTTTTGTTTCAATTCCTCAATGTTATCTCTGACAGTAACATAAATTTTCCTTTCATTCTTATCTTTATTGATTTCAGACACTATAACTAAAGAAAATATATTTAAAATTATTGATGAATATTATTTTCAAAAGTATATTATAGTATCACAAATCATCCATACTTATTCTGAATAATTAATTTAAAATGTATATACGAACAATATTTTTCAGAAGTTAAAACAAATATCTCATCAATTAATGAAAAATGGTTTTTTAAATATTATTTGCATATGAATTAAATTAGTAAAGGCTTATACTTAATATTTTTTTTTATCTTTGGACAGTTTTTTACTTCTAAAATACCAGTACAAATGTAAATACATTTACAAAATTTAACCAATAAAATTGATTAGTTTGTAATAAGCTTTTATTAGCAAATTAGGAATATCACAATTTCTCCAGCAACACTTAAGCTCTTTTTCTCTAAATACTGTTCAAAGTAATTTTGATCAAAAGAACATTTTGTACAATTTTATACTTCCAGAACTTAAATACAGAAAAATCATTAATTTAGCCATTTTTAATTTAGTTAATCTACTAAGATAGCATTTAGGAACAATATTTAACAAGAATCACAAGAAAATATCAATATTTCCTGAAATGCCTTTTTCGAAATACTGAACAAACATACATTATATCCGGAAGCTTTTAGTGCATCACAATGAGGAATTTGCATATGTGGGGAAAATGCTCATTTCTATTTTTTATTAACAGATTGGTTATCAAATTCTTCGAAAACATCAATTAAAACGTATATATAGATCTAAATAATAAAAATTTTAAATTTAAAACAAGCGAAAAGTGTTGAAAAATCATGTGACCTCAAAACGCTACGTGATTGGTTCTGACGTCACTATGTACCATGCTTCAATGTTTACATTTTTCTAGCGCGAGATTCTACGTTTCCTCCTCTTAAACTAACATTTTACAATCATATTTTTTTCTAATTTCGTATAATTTTTCTAATTTTAGTTTGTGGCTATTGTTTATTCCCTTTTTTTAAAAAAAATTATATTCTATCGTCATCTTTATTATTGGTTTTATTTCTGTTATTTCTGTTTTGTTTACCATGGCGTTATTACCCGGTTTTGCAAAAGGACAACCTCCCTAAAATGGATTCATTTGCTGTGTTTTCCTTTTTGGGAAATAATCCAAGTTTTATGAGAGTGGAAATACGAGGATTTAAAGGTCAGAGTTATGTATACATTTGTTTGCATTTATTATTCTAGTTATGTAATGTAAATTGTAGAACGCTGACGTGCGTTTTTCTTTACACAAACTTTAAAGTTAGACATTGTTTATGCATATTATTAAATTAATCGCATAATCTAAAAGTTTAATAAACAGCTTCTATTATTAATTATTCATAGTACATGTTTAATTTTGTAGAATTAATTAGCACTGCAACATTACAAGTAGTGTTTGTTATAGGATATTTAGTATTTTTAATTGTGTATTAAAAAGATGACAAAAATTAAAAACACTACCAAATTTACGAATGTGTTCAGTGTTCTGCATTCATATCATAGAAATATGTGTATTTTAAATGGTAAAGGAATTATAATAAATCTGAACTCATAACATAATAACTCATAACAAAACTCGTTGTTTTTACAAATATATTTGAATATTTAAGAGGAAAATGTCAAAACTGGTATTTTAAATTCTTATTTGCTGCAACAATTTGGCAAATCATCTGTATCACATTAAAACCCACAATTATAGCTAAATTAAAAAATTATTGAATGTGGATCCACTTACTGAGCATTTACAACTGTTTCAGCATCAAAGCTATTATCAAGTAACTGTAAGTAACATACTTAGAGTTGTATATTGCATATCTCTGCTGTGAACAAACATTTTATAGACCGCTATCCAGAATGCTAGTTTTTCTGAAGTTATTCGATGTATCAGGTATATTCAAAATAATTTAATCTGATAGAGATAATATGGTAGTTTAACAATTTTCAATTATGGATGAAAGTTTATTCATTTAATGAACACAGAAGAAAATTAAAGTCAGAAATAACAGCATTTCATTTGAAATTTTTTTCATAAAATCAAAATTTTAATGAAAATAAACATTTTACAATGATTATTCAAGTGAATAAAATATGATATTCTCAGAATATAGTTTTCATTTTTGCATTAAATGCTAGTTTAAATTTAACCGATAATATTTTGATTTTTGTTAACTAAATTGTATATTAATATTTCTGAGGGTTTCTATAATTATATTTCTTACAAGTGGATGTAAACATACTGTAGCTTTTCTTATGTGGCTTCATAGATGGAGTGAAGAACCAGCAGTGACGTCAGTTTCGAGTTACTGGAAGAAAGCAAAACTTTCGTGTGTAGGCAATTCTATAAAATTCATTAAAGGGAAAGATTTAGTAAAAAATAATTTGGAGCCTTTAATACCACAAGATGGCTCATTTCGAACCAAAGTTGTTGAGAAAATTAGACTTTTAGAGAGACAGGACACTGTTCTCACTAAATATTATAAAATGGAAGACGGGTTCATTACCTTATCTTTTGGAACACTAAAAAAAAGCTTTCCAGGTGTATTTACAGTCGTGCTTGTGCAGCAATGTACTAAACAATATTTAAAATTTGCTTTAATACACTTTGACATCTTAAAAATAAAGAAAAAAACGCTAGATATCAAACTTAAACTACGCAACACAATCCAAACACCGGAGTAAACAAATTCGCTATGGTAAACTGTGACATCACATGTATCCGCATAGGAAAAGTAGCATTTTTGAGACGAAGTAAATAGTGCGTGTTTAAAAACAAATTATGTTAACTTTTAGAGTTCTAAAACTAAAATAAAAAAGATGCTTTCGATCATATTTTTCTATTTTCTATATCATAAATGTAAAATAAAAAAGCGTGCAAATTCCTCATTGATATAGACTTTTACATGTAGTGAAAAAATATTTTCAGCATGCAAAAGCTCGCAACTGAAGGTCAAAATTAAATATTAAAATTTTAGACAACTTGAATATTTATTATTCATAAAAATTCCATTGAAAAGGGAAAAAAAAAATCAAATTCAAGACTCCAAATATTTATAAACTTTGTTTTTAAAATTCTTTAGTGCCTTAAATGTCTAAATGTTCTCCCAAAATGGGCAACACAATAAATTATGACATTAATAAACACAATAACATGTTAGAGAAAATGTATGATAAGATACCTCTAACAAGTTCGCATGTAAGTAACTCCTTTTGCAATACAAACAATTCAGATTGACTTCGAAGCATCACTACCTATTTGAGAACACAAACAATCAAACATACAAAAAGAGAAAAATACTAATTATTTGTGTATAGCTATTAATAATAATATATACAATTCAAGGAAATACAATATTTTCTGTTGCAACTCTTTTACTTAAGACAGTAGTTCACAACCTATAGAAGTCTGTGGATCACTAAGACAGAATTTCGACCATGTGTGGACTACCCCCCTCCCCCACTGACTTGAGGGGGGAACCTTCCGGGGGGGGGGGGGGGGGGGTATAGAATATCTCTCAGGCAAAAGGGATACAGGATTAATGTACTCACATTCTGACATATCATATTCTAATAATAAAGTAATTATATTAAACTTTTAAGAAATTTTAATTCAACACCTGATAGTCATCGGATATATTCAGCCCATCTAGTTCAATGAACATTGCTTTCAAAATCCACATTTATTTGGCAACTTTTTTATATGTGGTGCCGGACCACTCCTGTGGCTCTCACGGACCACCTGAGGTCCACAGACCACCAGTTGGGAACCACTGATTTAAGACTTTCCTTTAATTAAAAACTAAAAATCACTCAAACTCAGACCTGCCAACCTCAGCAAGAACAAAATCCTGCAATATTCTACCGTGCATAAAATAATCGACATAACACAAAACAGTACAGTAAAAAAATCATAAAAGAATTATAACTTATACTTACTTATAGTTTATAGGATCTCTTTAATAATATTATATAGTTCAAAATATTTCCTTACTGTTCAGCACATCTTGAAATTATAATATTAAACAAAAGTTATATATTTGAAATTTGTAATCTTACATTTTAATGTATATCATATTTACCCTAGCAGGGACCCCAGCAGTCTATATTTTGAGTACTTCTATTTCTTTATAATGTTTGTTTTAATTAATTGTAGAAAATCTTGGAATTTTTGTAGCATTTACTGTAGCTGGTTTTGCTCTTTTTAAAAATTCATTGTCAAATTGTTCTTAATTACAGTGTCCTTGTGGGTTCAATTTGCATATTAGCAAATTTTCTAAGGTTTCCCTTGACATAGATGACCTGAACTGAGTAGATATTTTTGCTATGTAACTAAAAATCCGGTAATAATAGTGTCCATTCCGGAAACCTCGAAGATGGATTAAAAATCTGGCATTGCCAGGGTAAATCCGAAAAGTTGGCAGGTCTGCAAACTCAAGGAAAATATTACTAAAATAACAGTGAAAAGGGACAATGTAAGGATGAAGGTTGACTAAATCAATTATAACTAAAATAATGAATTTTTATTTAATTCCAAAATTCCAAAGTCATTTATTGATTGAATCCTATGAATTATTATTGCCAAAATAGTATAAACTTGCATAAATTAATAAATGGTAATTTTACATACGATAATATTTAAATCATCCAGAATTCGAGTTGTGCCATATTTATGAATGACTCTGAGCTGATATTCATTTGGTAGAACTGATGCCACTCTACAATCTAAGACATGACCAACTTGTAAACACTGGAATTTTAAACAAATTAAACATTACAGATATAATGCAGATAACATGCCATGCATTTAAAAAGCAAAATTTCAAAATATTTAATACAAAAAAAGGTTATAAAATATATACAAAAAATATAATTTAATCTTATAAAAATGGATGTTCTTATTCCCCCCCCCCCCCCCCGTTTCTGGGTTGAATAAACATTACAATTAAATAAAAAGAAATTTATGTTTATTACATTTTACAGCTATTATACACCACAATATCTATATTATAAACCAACTTTTGAAAATATTTTTACTCTTCATAATGTGTAATTATTTGGTCTCCACTTTACCACCATATTTTAAACACAATCTATATATATAAAACAGTTCCGTAACTGACTGACTGACAGATAATGCACAGACCAAACTGCTGGACCTAAATGGTTGAAATTTTGCATGGTGATTCTTCTTATAGTATAGTAAGAAAGATTTTTGAAAAATTCTTAGATTTTTTTAAATTAAATTTTTAAGCTGTTTTTGTAACTTTTTTTAAGTTTGCACTTAAAATAATAATCTGAGGGTTATCAAATTTATATCACGAGAAAGATCATAAAAATTCCTTTAAAATGAAATCTTTTTCGAATCTTTACCTCTATTTTCTGATTTTTGGTGAATTTTTAAAGATTAATTTTTAGAATTTAATTTATTAAATGCTGATCATGTGGTTTCTTTTTTTTTTTGTGATACTTTAAACCAATTTTGTGTCACATGCATAACAATGAAATAAATTCACAAAAAAAATTTTTTTTTTCTCTTTCTGACGCGGTAGACGATTAGACATTATCCAAAAAATATTAAAATACAGTAAAAGAAATTTTTCTCAAACTCCACTATATTAACTGTACTATATTCTTTAGTATGTTCTATTAGATTTAATTTGAATATTTTCTTCTACATTATTTTGTCTATAAAAATATCCATTATGATTTTTTTATAAATAAATATATATATATATATATATATATATATATATATATATATATATACTTTTTTTTTGCATTAATTGCATACATTAACAGTTGTATTTAATTTTAATGTACTCCGCAGCGAAGCATGGTTATTCAGCTAGTTTAAACATAAATAATCACTGAATGCTTTATTTTTTCCCTTTTCTTTTGTATCAAACTTAAAAAATATATTTTAAAAGCTATTAAAAATGTGTAGCTTCACTGCCATTCAGTAACATCTGTTTTCATAAAAGTTGTTATCGATTTATAATGCATACAATATCTTGTAAATAGTTTTAGAGTGTTTTTTTTAATCTTTCAGTTAATTTTGCCTTGGTGATAAATGAATCCAGAACAATAGGTCAATTTTCATTATTTTGAGACATTTTAATCCAATAAATAATCCATATGCTTGATTTAAATTACAATATATAAAACAGATCAAAATAGATCAATTATAGTAGTTAGTTTGGAATCAACTTGTGTTTGGATCAACATTATTTAGAAATTAAGGACTCGGAGTATTTTATAAGTATTTTTGAAATTCACAGGCACATCTACAACTTTTCTATCTAACTGAAACATTGCATGAGAAAAAGACTCATCTTAAACTAGTTAAGTTCAATTTTGAAAAAAGTCCCATGCAATGAAAGATGACTTCACATTCTACCTTTTATGGGGCTGTTGTTTCTGCTAGTGCTTATTTCAATAACACTATATAAAAAGTTAATTTTTTTCCCCAAAGAACTAGGAAATTTTCATCTTGTGGATATATAATCTAGATTAGCAATGGCAAATTTAAAGATCTCAAGTCCACCATGTAATTAAAGGTTGATATCAGAGGAATTTAGTATTAAAAAGTATTGGTGTCTTTGACTATAACCTTAATCAGATAAGACTTAGAACATATATCCATAACTAAGACTATTTTATAAAAATGATTTATGGAACAAATTTAATGCTTTGTTCTGCAAAACAACAACAAAAACCCACATAAAAAGGCAACTATATATTGTTTATTTACACATACAAATTTTATAGTTTCTTTTCTAATGAACAATAAGTAAATTTATAGCATCAGCAAAGACAAGTTATTTTATTTTAGAAAACGTATAATAAAGTCCAAAGGTTTTCTAAGAAATCTTTATTTTGGATAAATATCAGGCTAAGTTTCAAAAATAAAGTCAAAATGGAAAATTTATAGACTTCTTTTGGTTTTGCACAAATTTTTGAACAATTAATATCAACATTGAATGCAATAAAAAGACATAAGAGTTTTGCATACTTCATAAAATGAACTTATTCTGTATTCATCAGAAAGTTTAGTTTCGCCGAAAACCTCAGAAGGCAGTAAAGGAATAGGCCAAGCTAAAAGATACAAAGAGATTCTTAAAATTCGTTAAACACAAAATCACTTAACAAATAACTGAGAAACATTTTTATTTCAAAGCATTTACTATAACCATATCACCTTTTATACATGATGAACTACAATTTCAAGATTTAATCGACTATTTAAACATCTTAAAATATACAAATTATTAAACAGATTTAAAGAAATACAAATTACCTGAACATTCATTAACTTGGCATTTAAACCTTTTTGTAGGATACATGTCCATCTTGTCAATAAACAGTTTTGACATAAGTAGATTGCAATAATCATATTCAGATCTGTATAAAAATCAATCATATAAAACTATTTTTTTAAATATAAAAATAAAATTCAATAATTCAATATAAAATTACAATGACATAACAGGACAAATTTGTCTTACATTTGGAAAAAAAAAAATCAGGTAAAGTTAACATATCATGTTTTGTCCTTTTTACTTCCTTTAAATCAGTGGTTTCCAATCCGTATAAGTTGCGGACCACTAAGCCAGAAGTTGAACCATGTGCGTACCACCACCACCCATCACAGACTTCAGGGGGAAAACTTCCGGGGGTTGGGGGTATAGAATATCCCTCAGGCAAAAAGGATATAGGATAAACGTACTCATATTCTAATAATAAAATAATTATCTTAAACTTTTAAGAAATTTTAATTCAACACTTGATAGTCATCAGATATATTCTGCCCATCTAGTTCAATATTGCTCTCAAAATCCCCATTTATTTGTTAACTTTTTTAATGTGACGGACCATTCCCGAGGCTCTTGCAGACCACCAGTTTGGAACCACTGTTTTAAACAGTGTATTTATCAATTTTAAAAAGTTGGCTTTACAAGAGTCATAACAAGTATTAATTTTCATGGTTTAACCTTCTGAGGGCTGAACCGGCCTTGCCAGTCGAATAATCAGAAGTCCAGACAGCTGGCCGAAATCCTCCCCCTCTATTGCCTGATAGGTGGTCATTCTACCAACAGTTCGACGTCACCACAGAGTCATTCTTTTATTGTCTAGAATCAATCCCGGCATGCTTTATGACCTGATGCTGATAGTGGGATCGCACTCCACTGTGACAAATTTCAGTACAATTGTCAGGATGTTCTGTAGGAGAACGGAAAGACGCTTTTTGTTCTTGGCCGGACCAGTCTTTTGGGGAAGCTGCAATATGGGACTTCGGTCTTCAGAGGGTTAAAAATTTGGACAGTGAATGCATTAAAATTAAACTTTTATAAACAGAATTAGTGTTAAAGAAAGGTCTTGATAGTAAAGAAAAACACAGTAGCATTTAGAAATAGGTTTCACTATCCCAGGAATCAAGGAATTTATTATATTGTAGCAACTAGCATGGTGTGCATCATGTTAACTAACATATGATAACCTTACCATTGTCATATTAAAGGTTATTGATTTAGGGCCTGTTCACATAGGAGTCCAGTAGCAGAAGCGTTAAAGTATTGAAATTATTTAACCAATGACAAACCTCCAAACGATTAGCAACAAAATTTCTAACGCCTATGATTGGTTTAGTTCCGTCTCAGCGTCATCTTTCCTTTTACGCTTCCGCTACTGGACTCCTATGTGAACAGGCCCTTTTAAAAGTCTTTCAAGCAAACAAAAAGACAACACTTCTTATAAACTAAAAGATTTATTTTTCCTTTTTAAATATGTCATTCAAAATAGACATGAAATGTGTTTTTAAATAGCAACTAGAAGCTTTTAAAAATTTTCTACAGATTGAGTGACTCTAATCCAACACATTTTAGAACAAGATTATTTTGTAAAAAATATTCATATTTTGCAAATTTCCTTTTAAATTCACACACATACAAAAGAAAATTAAGAAAAAAAGTTTTGTTTTTCATAGCATGAGGAAGAAACACAGAATAAGTTTGTTAAACTAAGAAGTATTCCTAAAGAACCAAGAAAGTATATGAGTTAGATGACCCTTCTTAATAATCCACAGTTTCATTAATTATAACACAAATTTACTCTCCTACAAATAAACTGGCATAGATTTAATTTCACTTCATTCAGTAATGTTAAATACCACCTTTCCTTTCTATCATTGTTATAACCTGGTATTTCACTATCATGCAAAACTGAACAGTATTTATTACATGCAATACAGTTTAAACAGTGAAACAGAAACAAAATACATGGCCAGCCTTTAATGATATACTGATTGATGATTCATTTCATTATAGTTTGTCAATACTGTATGTGCACAAATGCCCTTTTCATGAGATGTGAATTCAATGTAAGCTACAAATCTCAGAATTTTAGATTCTGGATGTCAAAAAAGTTATAATTATTATAAAAACAGGAACTGCATATTTTTTATAATAAAATTAGAAAATATTAATATTGCCTGTTTAAAATTTTATATCATTTAGCTGCTTTGACAAATAGTTTTACACAAAAGTAATTATATATTTTTCAAGAAAAGACAGCTTTAGTTTAGTTCAGAAATCTAAAATTTTACATCAAGAGTTTCATTCTCTTCTTAAAATTAAAATTTTAAGATATTAGATTACCAATAACAAAATTTCTCTCATTTTTGTTAACACTACTAATTTAAAAAAAAAAAAAAAAAAGAAAGAAAAAGCCATGATGCTAATTTCTTTATGCTAAAAATAATCCATACATAAATGCGAAAAATATTAGCTTAAACAGCCCAAAAGTTTTTGCTGAAATAGCTGTGAAATTTTATTTTGTATGTTTTTATTTCCTTAAATAATACATACAACAAAAAAGAACCAAAAAGAGAAAACTGCTTTTACTTACGTAATATTTGATTCATCTATTTTTGAATAGATTACTTCTAAATGAAATTTAGCAGCACTTATGAAATTTTCATCAAACCCAGTTCTTCTTATCGCCTGCTCTATATATAATACAATAAAAAAAAAAATTTCCCACAATATATATAACAGATAAAAAGAATATGGTACAGATGTGTTATATGCACCTCCCTGACAAACAAAATGACTGTTTATAACATTGTAGGAATATGTATAACTTAAATGTTCTTATGAGAAATAAGATTAATTAGATATTTAATTAAAAAATTAGAAAGTAAACATAATAAGACATACAGCAAATATGTGTTATTAAAAAAATTATAGATTAAATATAATTCCAGAGAGGTAATTGAAAAAAATAACAAAATTACCACTTTATCAATATTTAATAAAATCCTAAAAGAGCTTAATTTGTCATAAATGTGAGAAATATTAAGAGACAGAATTTTTTTTTCTAGCAGATTATTATATTTCAATTTAAAACCCTATTCTTTTGATACAGTGTCATACACTAGCAGCATTCCTTAATAATTAAAAAGTAGTGCATAACAGTATATCTGAGTTTGAGATCTTACACTAAGAGTAACATGATTAAGGTAAGAATGAAATAAAAGATAAGAATTTGGCTTTGATGAAAATCAAAAAAAATATTTAGAGGGAATTAATAAGCACTTTCCCTGTGACTTATGATTTATAGGAAACTTTCATTGTGAATGACATTAAGGTACATGGTCCTACTAAATAAAGAGATTAAGCAGTTCCAATTCTTAATAACAGTTCAAATCCAGAATACAGATTGCTGGATTTTGACCAGTTATAGTAATTTGGCCCAATAAGCAACATTGCCACCAAGGGTGATCATTTATTATCTTTTATTGTAAATTTCCACCTCTTCCACTGTTATTTATAAATTCACATATTCTGAGAGAAAAACTTTATAGTGTTTTCATTTTGGAGTTTCTTAAGTATCTTAACAATTTTTTGGGTATATTATTAAGTAGTTTTAGGAATTAATTTGATTTATATAGGTTTTTATTGTAACTCCTAAGTTTTTTCTAGCATTTCTGTTTTCACTCATATTGAGTTTTGGTTTTCAGGTGGATTTTACTATGGTTAACAGGTTATTACAAATCAATTTACAATAATAAATATAGTCAATTTCAGGTAGTTATGTGTTGTGATAAACCATTACATTAAGGCTAATGCTGAAACACATTCACTTAATCCTCAAATGGTACGGTAGGGGTCGGATCCGACTGAAAGATGTGTTCCCCCCCCTCCCATTGCAAGAGATGGAGTTGACAAGGTACCCTACAAGCCAGTCTTGCAACAGGTGTTGGAGTGTCTGCAGTAAATACGAACTGTCTTTGATGAAAAATGTTATTCACGATCACCAGTCCTTTTTCTTTTTAAAGATTTTAAAATTTTTTATTTCGATTTTGAAGGCAAAAAAAAACAGTATTAAGAACAGCTTCCATATATGTGTTCCAAGCTCGCCAAGCCAATTTTCACACCAACACTGGCGCCATTTATATCTGGTGATGACTTTTAAATATAAAATCGACGTTTATTATTGAAAAACATCGTTCTTAAAGTTATGCGAACAGCTTCCGTATATGTTTTCCAAACTCGCAGTAAAAAAATACTTTTTGTTATATATTATTAGTTAAAAAATACTTTTTGTTATACATTAACAACTGATTCATAAGTTTCTTTAAATTTTGGAAAAAAAGCCCTGACTAAGCCTAATAATTTTTGTACAAAGTGGTGTTCATAAGTATTAATAATTAAGTCATCATTCCTTTGTAATTTTAACATGTTAAAGAATGATTTAAATTGTGAGGGAATGATCTGATTCCATTTATATATGTACTAAACAATAATTAAGAATAATCTAATGCAATAAAGTACATATTAAAAACTCATGATTTTTAATTTGAGTAAGTAAGGTTAATCCATTTAAATTTTTATTATTTTACTGGGAGAAGTTAAAAATAAACTTGAAAAAGTTATTGTACTAATTTAAATAAACATCAAATCTTCTAAATTTTAATGCTTCATCTTTATTTTTTCAATTAAATAATGTAAAAAGGTCAATTATTTATTAAAAGTATGACAGTGATAATTGTTTTTTCTTGGTATTTTAAGAATAATAAAACTACTATGGGGAAACTATATAAGAAATAATTAAGTCTGAAAAAAAAAGAGTAAGATAGAATAAGGTGAGAGAAAAATAAATCAGATCCAGTGTTGCTTTTGAAATTTAAAGAAAAGAAGAGACTAAAATATTTAAAAAATACTGAGAGACAGCAAGCCAAACCAGTAAATAATATGACGCCATGTGAATTATATCAAAAAAGAAAACTGGGGAAAAAAAGTTCCAAAAATTATTGACAGAAGAAAAGCGCAGTGAAAAGGAAATATCAGATACAGAAGATGTGCAACAGAAACATGTAGCAAGAATTCAAATAGTATTCCTATGTTTATTAAGAAAATACGTCATTTGTAAAGATAATATAGTAACATTTAACAGTTTTGAAATAGAAAAAGACGTGAAATACAAAAAGTGGATCTTGGAGAAAACTAATCCTTCTTGCAAGGGTGTTAAAAAAGTAGCGACAAAATCTGTAAATAAGGAGGTACAAACAGCATTAAATTTAGTTAAGAACAGCATTAAATTTTGCCAGGGAGATTTTCTTTGTTCAGCAAAATCTGAATTCGTTGGTCATTTTTTCTTCAAAAAGGTTTTTATTTCATGTAAAATTTATCAATAAATGTTATTATACAACAAAAATGCTTATTGTGTACTTGTTATCAAAAACCTCATAAAAAAAAAAAAATCGGGTCGGAACCCACTCGACCGAAACATTAAACCACTGTACCGTTTGAGGGTTAATAAGGTAAAATTGAAAAACAAGAGAACAAGATTTCTTTTGGCACACTTTCGGGATAATTTGTCAGTTCTATAACGCACAAAATATCTTTTGAATAAAACATTACACAACAAATTCATGTAAAATATTAGATCAAAACTCATGGTAAACTTTCATGTAAGTACCAAATGAGAAAAATCAAACATAATACGCATTTAAATGTTCAGATTCGAAATTAAATTTCATTATCTGATTTTCACAAACACAAATAAATGTATGACACACTAACCAATCTTTTTTTTCAAGGGGTTCGATTTCGCGCGCCTGCTTTCATCCATTTTTCTTCACTGAATCACATATCAAAACAGAATCAAGGAGTTACAATATTTCGATTTAGATGAAAGGTGAGGCTGTGGCTAGGCAACCGGCCAGTATCCTGACTAAAGGACCGACCGACGCAGAACGTCACTGTGCATCATGTTTGGAAATTCGACCAGCCGATAACTTCGGATTCGCAATTAAATGTCCAGCTGGTTTGGCCGGTTGCGTACATTTGGAGACTACAGGTCCGGCTGGTTTTGCCGGCTGCTTAGCATTGTGGACAAAATGTCCGGCCTATTTTACCGGTAGCTTAGAGAGGTGGATTTATATATATATATATATATATATATATATATATATACACTCATGGACAAAAAAATTAGCGCACCAAGAAGGAGTCCTCAAAATGAAACGAAATTTTACATACGTAATGACTACTTTGATATAAGTAAATGAAAAGAAAATCAAAGAAAAAGGATAATTTATTTCAGAGAAAAAGGCAAAAGAACGGAGGAGTTAATACTCCGTTGGACCCCCCCTCTAGCGCGAATGCACGATGCGATACGATCGGGCATTGAGTCATACAAGTTCTGTATGATGTCTTGAGACATTTCGTTCCATATTTGCTGTAACCTTGCCTCTAGTTCGTTCAAACTCGTGGGATGCCCAACTCGTCGTCCCAAATGATCCCAGATATGCTCGATTGGAGACAAATCTGGGGATCGGGCAGGCCAAGGAAGGGTAGTAACAGTGCGGAGACAGTCTTGTGACACCCTTGCCGTATGAGGCCGAGCATTGTCTTGTTGAAAAATGGCTCCTGGGAGCCGGTGCTTGAGTGGCAACACATGTGGTTGCAGGATTTCATGAACATACCGCTGGGCTGTCATGGTGCCACGAACAATACTAGGGGTGACCGTGTATTGTAGGCAATGGCACTCCATACCATCACGCCAGCTGTGGGAGCGATGTGTCGCTGTACAGCAAAGGCAGGATTGAAGCGTTCACCACGGGCTCTCCACACACGAACACGATTGTCATCACTGCCGAGATTGAATCTGGATTCGTCACTAAAGACGACCTGGCTCCATTCCGCTGCACTCCAGTTTCCTTGTGCGCGGCAAAACTCCAAACGGAGGCATCGATGGGTGGGCGTCAAGGGCAGCACACGTAATGAGCGCCGCGATACCAACTCTCCTTCAGCCAGGCGCCTTCGTACGGTTCGAGAAGACACAGTGGCCCCTAGTGAAGGTGCTACCTGTGCCTGGATGGCGGCCGAGGAAGCAGTTGGCTGTACGCGTGCATTTCTTACGATGTGGCGGTCTTCTCGACGACTGGTCTGTCGAGGGCGTCCTGAGCCTGGTCTTCATGTACATGACATCTCTCGGGTCCACTGGTCCCAACACCTCCTCACAACACAATCAGAGCGGCCTAATTGACGAGCTACTCGCCTAGCTGACCACCCAGCTTCCATCATCCCGACGATTCTCCCCCTCTCAAACTGCGACAACTGCTTATATTGTCTTCGAACACGGCGTAATGGCATGTCTATCTCAGCTCTTCCTTTGTAAATGATTCAGCACACTCAAACAAGCATTGGTTACCCGTTTTATACTCCACAGAGTACGATTTTCAACGCCCTCTACCGGCTATACGTAATGCGCAATCACGCTGCATTTCTAATCATTTGCATATCTCCCCGACATGTACCTTCATTGCAAGTTTCGTTACGATCCCGCAATTATTTCTTGGTGCGCTAATTTTTTTGTCCATGAGTGTATATATATATATATACACACTTTTCAATATACAGTGCTGCCACAGCAGATCAACTTTGGCAACGTGTGGAAGCTGCTTGGTCTGCTGTACCCCAAGAACTCATCCAAAGTCTCTTTGAATCAATGCCGAGGCGTGTGGCAGCGGTGATCTCCAACAATGGCGGCTACTCTGGCTACTGATTTTGGCAGGAACCACACTTCACAGAAGTCTATAAATTTAATCATTTGATACTTGGTCAACATGTTATCTACAAAATAAATTTTGTTGTGATATCTCTTGTCTTTCTTGGTGTTGCAATTTGGGTGGCCAACAGTGTATATGTATCTATATATGTATCTATATATGTATATATATATATATATATATATATATATATATATACGTATATATATATATATATATATATATATATATATACGTATATATATATATATATATATATATATATATATATATATATATATATATATATATATATATATATACATATATAGATACATATATAGATACATATACACTGTTGGCCACCCAAATTGCAACACCAAGAAAGACAAGAGATATCACAACAAAATTTATTTTGTAGATAACATGTTGACCAAGTATCAAATGATTAAATTTATAGACTTCTGTGAAGTGTGGTTCCTGCCAAAATCAGTAGCCAGAGTAGCCGCCATTGTTGGAGATCACCGCTGCCACACGCCTCGGCATTGATTCAAAGAGACTTTGGATGAGTTCTTGGGGTACAGCAGACCAAGCAGCTTCCACACGTTGCCAAAGTTGATCTGCTGTGGCAGCTGGGGATGGAATCTGGGTCAATCGTAGAGCAACCATGGACCACATGTTTTCTATCGGCGAAAGATCCGGAGAGCGAGGCGGCCAGGGAAGCAATTCAATCTGGCGATTGACGAAGAACCGTTGGACAATGCGTGCCACGTGTGGTCGCGCATTATCCTGTTGAAATATGGCTGTGGGCAAGCCCTGAAGGTAAGGAAGGACAACTGGCTCCAACACCTCGGAGATGTAGCGCTGGCTGTTTAAAGTACCGGCAATGCGTACTAGAGGTGTGCGAGAGTGATATGCAATACCGCCCCATACCATAATACCCGGTGCAGGACCAGTGTGGCGGTGCATAACGCAGCTGTTCAGCATCCTCTCTTCACCGTGTCTCCAGACTCGAATGCGACCATCGTGGTGTTGCAGACAGAAGCGTGACTCGTCAGTAAAGACAATTTCATTCCATTCTGCCGTCCACATCCTTCTGTCATCGCACCATTGGCGGTGGAGACGTCTGTGGTTCTGCGTCAAGGGTAGACAAAGCAATGGACGTCTTGCGGACAGACCACTCTGCTGTAAACGGCGTCGAATGGTACGCGCAGACACTGGATGATGCGTTACAGACTGCATGTGCTGTGCTATGGTTCCTGATGTGACTGAGCGATCCGTCACTGCCATGCGCACAATTTGCCTGTCATCCCGTGAAGTGGTGCGCTGAGGTGGATGCTGTCGAACACGCCGGTTCGTCGTACCCTCCTGCATCCAACGATCACATATCCGCATTACTGTTGTTTGGTTTCGTCCAACAGGACTACCGATTTCCCTGAAAGATAATCCACAATCTCGGTAGGCCACTATCCTTCCTCTGTCGAACTCGGATACTTGATCAAAAGATGATCGCTGTTTTCGACGAGGCATAGTTGATCGTTTTTTTGAAAAAACCACAAGAAAAACACAATTGCCGAACTTGAAATCGTCGAAATCTCCAAGCCTTAAATAGCGCTTTGAAGTGGCGCCACAGGCGCACGTGATGTGCGTCTGCGCTGAAATTCTAATCATTTGCATATCTCACCTCCGCTAATGCATGTTGTAAATTTCATGTTATTTGCATGTTTCCTTCAGGGTGTTGCATTTACAGTGGCCAGCAGTGTATATATATATATATATATATATATATATATATATATATATATATATATATATATATATATATATATATTTATAAGAAAATCGTAAAGGATAATTTTATAGACAAAATAATGTAGAAGAAAATATTCAAATTAAATCTAATATAAAGAATACTAAAGAATATTTTACAGTTAATATATATATCTATATAAATAAAGCAGAGTGTCTCTATGTATGTATGTATGTATGTATGTAACGTATACAAATCTACATTTCTTGACGAATCTGGTTGAAACTTCTTAACTTATGTTTTGAAGCCTGGAGATAATTCTAAGATTAGTTTGGAAGCTTTAAAATAGTTTTAAAGGTATTTTAATTCTAAAAGTACTTCACCGCTTCACTCATCCTGAGAAAATATGGCCGACATATCCCCCGTATGGTGCAGCCATCTGTCGGCAGCGACGGGAATGAAAATTGACGGGAATTTAACGGGAACATTTGTATGGCCCTGAAAAAGGCCTTTATTTTCTTTTGTGGGACCCGAGCATAGCCGGGCTTATCCCGGCTAGTATATATATATATATATATATATATATATATATATATATATATACAGTGGAATCTCGATCGATCGTTTTCGGATCCATCGTTTTTCCGTATGTGTCGTTCATTTTATCCAGTCCCAAAGATCATATTGCTTTGTTATGTTTCCGCATCTATCGTTTTCCCGCATTTATCGTTCATCTCAATCGGTCCCTTGAAAAACGATAGATTGAGATTCCACTGTATATATATTATATATATATATAAATATATTATATAGAATATATAACAATATACATATATAGAATATATATACTGCGCTATTCCAAGAATTTGTGGGAATCGAAATGGACAGCGCTCGTGCGGGGATTTGAACCAGGTACCTCTCGTTCCGAAGTGCGATAGTCCGATGTCAGATGCTTTAACCATTCAGCCACAGATTTCTTGAAATAAAAAGCTCTTATTAAGGGAGCATAACGTTTTTTCGTTACATGTCGATTCCTGCGAGTTTACTGTAAGCCGCGTAAAAGAACTTCGTTCCAAAAACCTGTGCTCCTCTACGTGACAAAGAGAAAAAAGCTGTATCAAGCCGCAGTAAAACAATAGCTGAAGAGTTATAAAAATTTTTGCGTGTTTTAATTTCGAACATCTGTTTTGACGCACTCATGGGCGGATCCAGCCGATTTTCAAGGGGGGGGGGCTGTCTTCCACCCGGGGGGGAGGGGAGGTTATGGAATATTCCCTGCTCAGCGGAGGGACCGCAATACACGAATTGATGTCTCCCCCAGAAATTTTTTTAAATATACAGTGCTTGAAAACTTCTTAGGCTATTTTAATTGCCTCAAAAGCACCTTAAAATATTATTTTAATCCAATAAATTTACATTCTCTCCCAATGTAACATGAAAACTATGGCATTTTATTCAAATACGATACATTTGGATTTTTATTTTAATTAATAAACATCTTGGTACAGTTTTATAACATATTGGTACATTTTTCATAATGTTATTGTTATGTAAATAATTTCAGACCTAATTAACTTAGTTACAAAATTGTCTCAAATCATAAACTGTTGAGGACAAATGATCATATCAGGCTATATTACGTAAAGACAGTATTTATAGTATAGACAGTTATTTGTTTTGACCTAAACAACAAAGTCCAACTTCCTTTTCTTCATTTTAGCAAACCTATCAACGACTTTTTTGAATCAACTTTGTCCGCAATTCCTCTGTGAATGTTTAGCAGTGCTAATGCTACAAGTCTATCCTCTCTCATGGTTGTTCTCATCCAGTCCAACCTTCGAAGGGTTGAAAATGACCTCTCGGCAGTATCTGTGCTAACCGGCAGAGTTGCAAAAATCTTCATCAATTCGTGTATTGCAGGATAAACCTCTTTGTCACACTTGATGAGAGTTTCAATGCCTGTTTCTGGAATTTCTT
Organism: Dolomedes plantarius; assembly: GCA_907164885.2. NCBI lineage: Eukaryota > Metazoa > Arthropoda > Arachnida > Araneae > Dolomedidae > Dolomedes > Dolomedes plantarius. The sequence continues at coordinate 105,578,299 of OU015503.1, forward strand.
CATTTTTTGCCTTTGGTTGCTGATTTAACCATTTGTTTTGCCAGAGGGCAACTTTATTGATAAAAACAGCTCCACTATGACTAGAAATGTTCTCCACAGCAAACTGAAATCTAGAAAACAAGACCTTAGCTGATTCTTTTAGGTTTGTTGGGGACATTTTAACAACCAAAGTGGTTATCAGGATTGATAGTTCAAGGAGTTTCATAATGTCATCGGGGAATTTGTCTTTGATATCTTGAAGTATCCTGTCTAATATAGGAATGTAAATTGTTACTCTGTAGAATTTCTCAAGCTCGACAATGTTGGGGTTGGTTTGGTTTTTTTGCCTTTGAGCAATATGAGGCAAAGACACCTCCGTAACCACATCTTCAGCTAAACCTGTTGCTGCAAGATATACGTACATCATGGAAAAACTCTTCTTACTCTGATCTTCTCTGTTCCAATGTGGAAAAAGTAGATTGAAGAGCTTCACTGACTTCTTTTTGGTCAATGCTCTTTTTTTGGAATAGCCGGCTAAGAGGAAGAGTGATATCTAATATGTCTGCTACAGACACTATGGAAACTATGAAAGAACTAGTGACAATATTATTTAAAAGAGGCAGTGCTTCGGTTTCTTTCCAAGTACTTACAACTTCAAGCACTTCATGAATTTTTGGAAGGCTTGAACAAAACAAATGAATATTATCGTGGCGTTCCACCCATCTTGTTTGGCAGAGCCCTATAAGCTGTCTGCCTAATTTTTGTTTTAAGACAGAGTTTCTCTTTGGGCTTGCTGTAAAAAAAGAAATAACTGTTTTTATGGTGTCGACTGCACTTCTGACCTCTTGAATCTTAGAGGCCTTTGAAAGTGTCAAATTCAAAGCATTGTTTAAGCACGGGCAATGCCTGGCGTTGACAGCACAACGTTTCACAGCATTTACTGCTCTTTTTACCTCAGACACCATACTACTACATCTATCAGTGGCTATTCCTACACAGTTTTCTAGGTCCAAATTATTTTTTTAATTAATCCAAGCACAGTACTTCCTATCACTTCACCAGTCAAGGTGGGTTCACTTAAATCAGTTAAGTCTTCTTCTTGTGCAAAAGCTTCAACGGATTTCTGGAATCCACAAAGTCCAGGAAATCTTCATAAACATTTCCTTCGTAGCAGTAGCGTGTGGAAAATGTCAGTTGTGAATCATGAGCAGCATCTGTTTCATCAAATAATATGCTATAGTATTTTGCAGCTTTGATCCGTTCCAGTATGACATTTCGGACTTCAGTTCAGCAACAGTTGATTAATTCATTTTGAATCGTTTTACTAGAGTACACTGCATTAGCGCATGCTGACTGGAGGTGTTTGCTGAGATTCTCATCTCCTGATTCGATACGAAAACGCACCAGTTCTCTGAAATTTCCTTCGTTTTGGGTTTGAATTTCCTTTATTACGCGACCCGTTATTCAATAACCACAAGTCAACACACACTGAACCTGCCTTTGTGTCAGTCACGCTGTGCGACGTCAGGGAAAGGGATCTTGGCGCGACTGGTGATGGGGCGCGGCGATCGCGTATCTATTTTTGTACACTAGACTTGACCTGCAAGCGAAATGCACTGTACTGGCGCATTTCTAATCGACAAGCACGTGTAAACTTAACGTTTCTTTCCCCACTAGAGCTACATATTATTTGTTACTTTATTTTCTTTGCTTCTTGTAATCTTGAGTTCTTTCTCTAAATTAAAAAAAGATGACCTAAAGGGGGGGGGGGGGCTGCAGCCCCCTCAGCCCCCCCCTGGACGCACTTCATATCAATACACATTATAAAGTTTCCCTCATTCTCTTACCTAGATTAAATACAGTACACTTCGCTGCAATTGATTGTAAATTCGCCCTAACCGTAACAGACTCTATGAACCAGGTTATGATTATGCATGAAGCTACACACACACACACACACACACACACACATATATATATATATATATATACACTCATGGATAAAAAAATTAGCGCACCAAGAAGGAGTCGTCAAAATGAAACGAAATTTAACATACGTAATGACTACTTTGATATGAGTAAATGATAAGAAAATCAAAGAAAAAGGATAATTTATTTCAGAGAAAAAGGCAAAAGAAAGGAGGAGTTAATACTCCGTTGGACACCCTCTAGCGCGAATGCACGATGCGATACGATCGGGCATTGAGTCATACAAGTTCTATATGATGTCTTGAGACATTTCGTTCCATATTTGCTGTAACCTTGCTTCTAGTTCGTTCAAAATCGTGGGATGCCCAACTCGTCGTCCCAAATGATCCCAGATATGCTCGATTGGAGACAAATCTGGGGATCGGGCAGGCCAAGGAAGGGTAGTAACAGTGCGGAGACAGTCTTGTGACACCCTTGCAGTATGAGGCCGAGCATTGTCTTGTTGAAAAATGGCTCCTGGGAGCCGTTGCATGAGTGGCAACATATGTGGTTGCAGGATTTCATGAACATACCGCTGGGCTGTCATGGTGCCACGGAACAATACTAGGGGTGACCGTGTATTGTAGGCAATGGCATCCCATACCATCACACCAGCTGTAGGAGCGATGTGTCGCTGTACAGCAAAGGCAGGATTGAAGCAGTCACCACGGCCTCACCACACACGAACGCGATTGTCATCACTGCCGAGATTGAATCTGTATTCGTCGCTAAAGACGACCTGGTTCCATTCCGCTGCAGTCCAGTTTCCTCGTGCGCGGCAAAACTCCAAACGGAGGCGTCGATGGGTGGGCGTCAAGGGCAGCACACGTAATGGGCGCCGCGATACCAACTGTCCTTCAGCCAGGTGCCTTCGTATGGTTCGAGAAGACACAAAGGCCCCTAGTGAAGGTGCTACCTGTGCCTGGATGGCGGCCGATGAAGCAGTTGGCTGTACGCGTGCATTTCTTACGATGTGGCGGTCTTCTCGACGACTGGTCTGTCGAGGGCGTCCTGAGCCTGGTCTTCGTGTACATGACATCTCTCGGGTCCACTGGTCCCAACACCTCCTCACAACACAATCAGAGCGGCCTAATTGACGAGCTACTCGCCTAGCTGACCACCCAGCTTCCATCATCCCGGCGATTCTCCCCCTCTCAAACTGCGACAACTGCTTATATTGTCTTCGAACACGGCGTAATGGCATGTCTATCTCAGCTCTTCCTTTGTAAATGATTCAGCACAATCAAACAAGCTTTGGTTACCTGTTTTATACTCCACAGAGTACGATGTTCAACGCCCTCTACCGGCTATACGTAATGCGCAATCTCGCTGCATTTCGAATCATTTGCATATCTCCCCGACATGTACCTTCATGGCAAGTTTCGTTACGATCCCGCAATTATTTCTTGGTGTGCTAATTTTTATGTCCATGAGTCTATATCATGAAGCTACAGAAGGAGCGTAAGCTTCAATGGGGAATTTTTCGAAAAATGGACCGATTATTGTCTCTCACCGGTAGATGGCGCGACATGTAAGTGAAGTGACGAGTTTTCATTGAGTTATACGGCGTGGTGGTGAGAGCTGTTTTACAAATTTTAAAATTTATTCTGTGAACAAATATGCCAAACACGTGTTTTGCTCCGGGTTGTTCTACTGGCTATCGATCAGCCTTAAAAAGAAATAAAGAAAGTGGACAGAGAAATCCTAGTATATTTGCTGCTCCTAAGGTAAGAACATTATTATTGTTTGTGTTAATATAAGATGTATAATAATGAGAGAAAAGTACAGCTGCTGTGGTTTAAGCGAACGCAAAGTTAAGACATCTTAAGTTCTGCTGAAAATAAGCGTGTTTTATTTTTCAATCATCCCTATATCCAATCAGAAAAAAATCATCAGGTGTTCACAAAGCTGTATTGTATGTAAACAGATGTAAATAATTACTGATACTATTGCTCTAAAGGAAATCGCTCAATCAATAATAGATGTAGGATATTTACGTATATAATGGAGCATTAGTTTTTGATGGTTTTAAAATTTTTAATTACAAATTTAACTTTATTAGCGATTGTAATTCATTTGATATGTTTGTGGAATGTAACAAGTTATCAGAGAGTGAATTTTATACCTAGCATACAATTTTCATTTTATAAATATATATTGATTTTGTTTGTTGTTCATTTCAATTCTACTCATTCCAGGATAGTGAACTTTTGGAGAAATGGCAAAAAGCCATCCCCAGAAAAGACAAAGTTTTCAGTATTCATGACAGGCTCTGTGAGTTGCATTTTGAAAAAGAGTGTATAGAAAGGTCATATGCGACTACACTCACTGATGGAACAATATTTACTCTTGAGAGTGGGTTATCACTTTTAAAAGCAGGTTCTATACCAACATTATTCACAAATTTACCAAAATATCTGTCTGTTAGAACATGCAAGAGAAAAGCTCCAGCTCCTCGTCATTCTTCATGTGTAAAAAACAAAAGACCCAATATAAGTAAAGATGTTGAATCTCATACAGAAGCTGAACAACAGCAAAATTATTATTCTACATGTTTGGTTAATTTAGAAAATACACAAAAACCAGATTCATGGTGGACAGTAGCATCTACTCAAGAGTACCTGATATGTTCAAAATGGAATTCTAAATATTCTTGTGAGCGACGAGTCATTATTTGTCAGGATTCATCTATAAAAGTATGTACAGAATATTATTGTTTAAAAAAGTTGAAATTGCAAAATGGTTAATGGTTAATTTTAAAATGTTAAATGGTGTAAAATAATGTTCTAAGTATATTACTTCCACCTTAACTATTAGATATAAAAGTAATGAACAGTTGTTTCCAGTTGTTGTGTTGATTAATGTAATCATAAGTACTTTTTAAACAGATTTCTTTACTTTAAGAATACATGACATAATGAATTAATGCATATTGATTTTAATCATTAAATATTACTAATAATAGAAATTGAAGTACACTGCTTTTCAAATTTCAGATTATTTTGGGAAATATAGAAATCTCACTGGATGTTGATGTGGGTGATATTGAAAACCTGTCATTTTTACTACAGCTTGTTAATGATTTAGTAATTTTCAAAAATGCTGAATCAGGGTAAGACTAATTTTAATCTGTTTCATTGGGTGGTATCATTTGTTCTTGAACTTTACTTATTGTTTCATTTTATTTTAGGATGTCTATTAGTTGTCTTGGGTATCTCTCTAAGAAAAATAAGCAAACACTGTGTAGTGTGTGCTGTCTATCTATGAAGAGAAAAAATGACTTGAAAAGAATTGCGGCTTGCAGCAAAGAAAAAATTTAAAATTGCGTTACGGATGAAAAATATTACAAAAATGAATTCTCGTTTGAAGAAGAAGGGGTAAATCGGAAGAAGCTGGGGCGGTTGGCGACTTTTTGGCGATTTTTTTGAAAAGTCGCCAAATTTGCGTTTCTGAGTCCGCCATTTTTTTCCCCGCTCATATTTTGATGTTTTGCTGTTTTTAAAAGTTTAAAACACCAAAACAACGAAATATGAAGGGGGGAAAAAAAGAGAACTCAGAAATTCTGGCGACCTTTCAAAAAAATCGCAACATGAAAAGTTTAAGGTATCCGACTACGTTCGGTGCCATTTTTTACAAAAACTTGTGCTATTTTTCGCCGGAATATAGCACCAAAGTAGGAAAATGATGAAAAAAATAGTCCCCTAACTAGACAATAGCAATTTTAAATGTAAAATACATTTGAATAATTACATTTTTAATGAAATAAAGTTCTTCAGAAAACGAAATTAAAATATTTAATTGCACTGAAATCGCTCCGATTTAATTTCTTATCATCGTATGGAAAAAAATAAAAGATTTAGAAACAGAAATTTACATTTTTTTTAAAGAATATAAGAAATTTCGTAATTTTCATCTAAATCGACGTTTTAAACGTAGTCAGATACCTTAAATAACAAACATAAAAATTGACTTACCTTGATCTAGATTCGCACGTCCTAGGATTGTTTTTTGACGATGCCTTCATAATCGCCGTAATTTTTAGTAGACGTTGACTAAACGTTAAACATATGTTTTCATCACCCGTAACGTTGTGAAAACTATCAAAGTTTTCAGATTCAGTAAATTTGCTTTTTTTATTACTTAGGGGGAAGTGAGATGCTTTCACAATCGGCGTAGTTTTCGCTAGACTTTCACTAATCGTTTTACATATCTTTTCATCAACCGTAGGGTTGTAATTACTATCAAAGTTCAGTAAATTTTCCCTTAAATTTATCCAAAATTCTTTGAGTTCTCATTGAAACTCTAAGGGACTTTACTTTGAATTCTTAAATTGATTCTTATTCAGTTTCGAATTCCTCTTCATCAGTAATATTATCTTAATAATCCTGCTGCACTTTTGCCCCTTTCACTCAAGATCATAAAGGAAAAACAACGAAAATTTACCGGTATTCGTTGGCGATTATGAAAGGCGTCGCATGAGCATAAAAGTCAGTGTTAATCCAAGGAAGAGCGGGAACCGAAAGAATAAAATAATTTTAATTGCGCGCGGAAATCAAATTTAGAGCAACGGCAACCAATCAGGAATCAATCTCAACCCTTTGGAACAGTTTATTGCAAAAAACAGGTGTACTAGGTTTTAAGGTGGCGCCATCTATTCTATATTAATAGAGTACATAATGTGGTACTGTACAATATCCAATTCAACCAGACATTTAGTGTTTAATTTTGCATTTTAACAATAAATGAATCTATTTCATTGAATTCAATTGTGTAATATAAAACTCTTCACATTGAAGTGCAACATTATATTAAGTTGATTGTAGCTTTACAGGTTATCATTGCAAAGTATGATTTACATATTCATTATTACCACTTACTCTTTTGACCATATATTTTAAGCTGTGAAGATTATAGTTTCAGCTTTATCAGTAAATTTATACATCCAAGATAAACTTGGCCAAAGTGAGAATATTTTAGATCATCTGTGGATAAGATAACTCACACTCTTGGAACTCGAACAGCCCAAGAAAAACAAAATCTTTGATCACTGAATATGTAATATATGATTGTGACCTCTTTACCTATCTCCTCATTAAATTTTAAGTTATATAATGATTACAGTTCTGGCTTAATGTATGAAAAGTGACAGGCTTGAATCTTAGGTTGGCACGGATGTTGTAATGGTTCGGAATCCACTTTAAACCATACGGCCCAGTCTAATTAGCTCTTATGAGCATAATTGACCATAAAGTTACAAATCAACCAACCGACCCAACAGTTCAAATTTAATATTGTCTTTGTTATTTTTGTCAATTTCTAATAAAACATTCTTCTAAATAAAGGTTAGTAGAATTAGAGATAAAAAATATCTTGCTCTTTAATATGGCTTTCTGCTTGTTGGGTTATCTAGTATAACCATAAATTTTCTTACAATTAGGTCTCATGGAATCCCAAGGAACATAAAATTTGTATCTCTATTACCGAAAAGTGTTACAGAATTACAGTATTTCATTTTGCTCCCTTTGGTTATCACAAAAATGGACTTAGCATCCTTCAATTTATACCCAAGAAAAATATTTTTATTCTGGCTTCTGGTATTGTTATATATAAAATACAAATGAAAAATGCAATCTTTTCAGGTCTTGATAATAACATTTCTTCTGTTAATCTTTTTATTATGTAAATACACAAATGTAACCACATTAAAATAATTTTTTTTAAAATCAAATAAAAAAAAAATTATCTTTTAAAATAAATTTAATTATTACAATTTAAAACTTTAAATAGTTTAAAATTTGATTTTTAAAACTTATATATTCAAATAAATTTAAATTATTACAATTTAAACTTTAAATATTTTAAATTTAAGCTTATTATTCAATGCATTTATTTTTGACTTTAAATAGTTTAAAATTTGATTTTTTAAAAATTATATATTCAAATAAATTTAAATTATTACAATTTAAACTTTAAATATTTTAAATTTAAGCTTTTATTACAATTCAAACTTTAAATATTTTAAATTTAAGCTTTTATTACAATTTAAACTTTAAATATTTTAAATTTAAGCTTTTATTACAATTTAAACTTTAAATATTTTAAATTTAAGCTTATTATTCAATACATTTATTTTCTAATTAACAAACTCAAATTTATCAAATTTAAATGATTGTGGAAATTTGAAGAAAGAAAATTTAAATTTCAACAATTTATTTTGTTAAAATCTCTATAAATTCTGATTTTAATACATACTAAATTAAATAGATTCCTTTATAAGTCAACAGATGGCAGCAGGAGCAAAACTGATGCTGGGATTAGATCATGAAGCTACAGAAGGAGCGGAAGCTTCAATGGGGAATTTTTCGAAAAATGAACCGATTGTTGTCGCTCACCGGTAGAGGGCGCGACATGCAAGCGTAGTGACTATTTTACATTGAGTTATACGGCGTGGTGGTGAAAGTTGTTTTATAAATTTTAAAATTTATTCTGTGTGCAGAAATATGCCAAACACGTGTTTTGCTCCGGGTTGTTCTACTGGCTATAGATCAGCCTTAAAAAGAAATAAAGAAACTGGACAGAGAAATCCTAGTATATTTGCTGCTCCTAAGGTAAGAACATTATTATTGTTTTGTGTTAATATAAGATGTATAATAATGAGAGAAAAGTACAGCTGCTGTGTTTTAAGTGAACGCAAAGTTAAGACATCTTAAGTTCTGCTGGAAATAACCATAATATTGAATTTAATCACTATTAAGTTTAGTTAAATTACGTAAGTTAGTTAAAGTACTTAAAAGTATCATTTTTGGACCTATGCTGGATTGTATGTACTACTCACTTTAGACCACTTTAGACAACAAAATCTACCAAAATTTTTGAACCTTAATATATTTTAATTTTTAAAGAATTTTTTATAAGCTTTTACTCAGTCATTTTTGAAATTTCTAATTAAAAATAGCACGCACTAAAAGGTTTTAATATATTTTAGAATAATGTTGCTGGATATTGTTGCCTGAAGTATTGTAATCACATATAGTAAAAAATTATTAATGTACCTTAATAATTTATTTTGACAGAATGCGCACAGTAGTTAACTGCAAAATGCTCGATTTAAAAAAAAAATTCACTTTTTATGCATAAAAAGTCATTTTTATTAATTACCTTGAAAATTGCATCTATAATAAACAATATTATAGGCAGTTACTCAAAAAATTTCATATAAATCAAGATTAAATCATGAGTAGTACATACAATCGAACATTGGTCTAAAAATGATACTTTTAAAGGTACGTAAAAGTGACCACACCCCTTAGTAAATAAGTTTTCATTGTATGATAAGCGATGTTGTTACTATACATGCTTATGCAAAATCTCCGTACAAAATCTGCTTATGCAATAAAATGCGTACTTTGTGAAAATTCAAACATATAGCTGATTTGTCCTTGTCAAAGTTATTTGTTTTTTTCTTTTTAATTCGCTGAAAAAATTTGTATTCAGTAATTTACCAACTTGACGATTATACCTCCGGTTTTATAAAGTGTAATCTGAGATGCTTTGACTGATTTTTTTTCCAAAGGAAGATATTTTAAAGTATTGTCTGATTAAATACTGCATTGACTTCCTATTTTATTAGTCCTGATAAGAATTTATTTGTGATTGATAGAAAATGTTGCTTTTCTACTATGTGTGTGTGTGTGTTTTGGTTAATCAGTATTATTTCTCACATTTTTTTTCCATAAGAGATTATGAACAATGATAAAAAACTTTCTTCACAATTCTTTTCTGTAATTTCATTTCCTTAATTATTAAATTATTACAAAATTCTGAACTAATTTATTCTGAAACCTATACACAATTATTCTGAAAAAGTTTATTTACTCATTTCCTTTAAGAATTTTATTGAATTGTAGAAAAAAAAAACACTTGAAATAAAGATTTTGAATGAAAATAAAAAATTGTTAAATTGAATAAATAAATTCATATTAAATACGCACTAAAATAAAACAGCTTGTTTTCGCTAGGAAAAATACGAAAAATCCATATTAAAGCATATGGTTGTCCGTGTCTAAGCCGCCCTACAGAGCACGCGAGCGCCCTCTAGTGGCGGCGACAAAAAGGGAGACACATTTTTAACACTGAGCTGCGCCTCCTTCTGTAGCTTCATGAATTTAATCTACACCTGAAAGAGTTACCATATTTCACATAAAAATATTTTTTTCTGGCAAATGTATTGTAATGTACAAAAACATATAAATTTTTTTAAAAAAATTCTGCGAAAAAATACCTAAATTTAGGTAGAAATTGTAGAAACATGCAAGATATACATGTATACAAAAATTTTTAGCAATTTGTGATGATTAGTTTTGAAGAAATAGTGCGCACAACTTTCAAAATAACAGTTTTTAGAGAAAGTAATTTAAAGTTTAAATTTTCTATAAATTACTTTACTATTAGCCTTAAACATTTGGCTATAAAATCGGTTCTAATTGTCGTATCGTCTTAAATTTTTTTCATAAGATTCCTTATATTCCATTCTTCAAAATTAAATCATAATAAAGAATTGAGTTTTTTGAAGGGTTTAAGGGGATCTCCCTCCTTAAAAGGGGAGTGGTCACTTTTACATACCTTTAAAAGTATCATTTTTAGACCTATGCTGGATTGTATGTGCTACTCATGATTTTTGCTTGATTTACATGACATTTTTTGAGTAACTGCCTATAATACTGTTTATTATATATGCAATATTTCAAGGTAATTAATCAAAAAAAATAAAATGATTTTTTATGCATAAAAAGTGAATATTTTTTTAAAATCGAGCATTTTGCAGTCAACTACTGTGCGTATTCTATCAAAATAAATTATTAAGGTACATTAATAATTGCTTACAATATGTGATTACAACACTTTAGACAACAAAATCCACCAAAATTTTTGAACCTTAATACATTTAATTTTTTAAAGAATTTTTTTATAAGCTTTTACTCAGTCATTTTTGAAATTTCTAATTAAAAATAGTACGTACTAAAATGTTTTAATAGATTTTAGAATAATGTTGCTGGATATTGTTGCCTGAAGTATTGTAATCACATATAGTAAAAAATTATTAATGTACCTTAATAATTTATTTTGACAGAATGCGCACAGTAGTTGACTGCAAAATGCTTGATTTAAAAAAAAATTATTCACTTTTTATGCATAAAAAGTCATTTTTATTAATTACCTTGAAAAGTTGCATCTATAATAAACAGTATTATAGGCAGTTACTCAAAAAATTTCATGTAAATCAAGCAAAAATCATGAGTAGTACATACAATCGAACATAGGTCTCAAAGTGATACTTTTAAAGGTACGTAAAAGTGACCACTCCCCTTAAGGGAAATGAGTAAATAATGATCCATTATTTTCTAGAGCGAACTAGTTACACAAAGTATGGGTTTTATTGTACTCACAGTAAAAAGATCGGAAAATATTAATTTTTTTTTAAAATTATACACAACAGATTTTGCATAAGCATTTATAGTGACAACATTTTTTATCATACAATGAAAACTTATTTACTTATCAAAACTAACTTAACAGTAATTAAATTCTATAGTAAGGTTTCAGCATATGCACCAGTTTCATAGTGGAAATATTTTATTTCTGCGAACAATTTAAAAAATAATGATGGCTTTAGCTCAGACGTGATCTTAATTTGCCAAAACCACAAAATATGTTGAATATAAGAAAAGTATTTCATAATTATAAAGAATTGAAACTAACAACATACACTATTAATACATTATTATAAAATAAAAAATTAATGCTTGATATACAATTTACTATAGATAAATTTGAACAAAAAATTATACATGACAGGTTTTACAGATATTTATAACATTATTTATTGATATTCAATTCAAAAGTAATATAAAATAAAAGCTTAAATTTAATAATACATGCGATTTATAATTTTGACTGTTTTCTTAATTTTTTAACTTTAGCACAGAGTTAAAAATTTTTATTTTCTTGTTTGCATATAAAATGCATGCGTGGAATTAGAAAAAAGTTGACAACATTTTGAATTAAATTAATGTTATGTTGCTCATTGCAACCTATTTCTGGCATAAGAGGACCAGTATAAATTTATTTCATCACTTAAAAAATTAATTTATTATTTAGTTTATTTAAATTTAGAGTTTTGATTATTGCAATTTTTAGAATATTAATTACTTATAAAAACAATTCTGAAGGGTATAATAAAGAACCTTTACTTTAAAAATAAATTTATTTATTTTGATCAGTATTGCTGTTTATAATGGTAAGTTTTGAATGCATTGGTCACATTTAGAAAATCTACTGATCCTCCTAACAACATAACCAGCAACATAATTTATAGTGACATCTGGCCACTGGAACAACCAGGTGAAAAACATGTTGGAATATCTGTGCACAGAATAAATTTTAAAATTTGTAAAACAATTTTCTAAAACACGTGTCCATATAACTCTATGAAAAATGCGAACCAGTAGAACATGTCGCGTCATCTGCCGGTGAGCGACCATAATCGGTCCATTTTTCGAGGAATTCCCCATTGAAGCTTACGCTCCTTTTGTAGCTTCATGATATATATATATATATATATATATATGTAATAATAACGCCCCATCCTTATAAACTGTTCCGCCCCACCTTTTTTACTTAACGCGTATTCTAAATTATCCTTGTTTCTTCTCAATAAAGTACAGTCTCTTTCTTCAAATTGCGACCTAGGAATTAAGGAACTAACCATCCATATTACCCCTTAGTACACGCGCGTTAAAGATATGTGTAAACATGATTCAGCACCACGTGATGTTTTCGCCTCGGAGCGTTTTTCGGAACATCATGCGGTCCTTATGTAATCAAGTCACATGCTCAATTCTAGCCAATAAAATTATTTCCCCGCTTTCAGTACCCCTACACTTTATAACCTTCTGTAAAAGTTTAAGGCGTGCTTTTTACTGTCTGTCGATGTCTTGTCCTGTTTACGCGCTGCTCCGCTGCTGTCCAATATGATTTAAAATCTGCATTTTGAATGCGCCCGGCAGGGACCGGGGCGTTGCTATTGTGTGTGTCAAGTTGTCAAGATACCTGTGTTTTTCTGAATAATATTTGTCTACATTAGAATCCGGAATAAATTAATATGCGTCGCATATCTGTTGTGGGCATCCTCCCAATGCCTCTCCAGTGTGTAGTTTTCCTCCCCGATGTGTCAACGGCTCTCGTGAAATGGTCTTCATCTCCTGACCCTCTGGCTACGTCTACAACATGTTTGTGTTTAATCTCCTCTACATAGTTTAAGTTAAAGTTTACTGTGCGCGTTAGCCGATATCATTATACAGTTGGTTCTCTGTTTAACGACGCTCTACTTAACGACGATCTCTATTTAAAGACGATATTTCCCGGTCCCGGTCCCTCCGACGTAAAAAAATTCTATTTTAAGACGATTTTGTTTCTATTTAACGACGATTTCTTCTTACATGATAAACTTTTTCTTCAACATTTTATCTACTGGAGGGTTACTTTCTGTGGGGGAGTTTGGTTTCAAAAACAGACCCGGAATTTCCTTTATGTTTGTTGCAATCATAGACTTGTTGCAGTGGAAAAAACCGGGGGAAGGGGGGGGGGATTACTGTTTCTCGGAAGATCGAACATTCTTCCCTGGTGGATCGAATTTCTTAGTGCGGGTGTGGAATCACTCTATTGTACCTACCATGTTGTCATGTGATTTACGAACTGTCCAAAAGCACCCCTCTCTCACTCCTTCTGGGAAGCACGTGTTCATGTTTAGAGAATTCATGGTTGGGTGTAGGAACTCATTCCAGTACGAATACGAGGTGAGCAGAGCAAAATGGCATCAAAGCGAAAGCATCTTACGCTACACGAAAAATGGAAAATTATTGAAAACTGGGAAAAAAGTGTTGGAATAACAAAAGTCCAATTCGCAAGACAATTTCAGCTACCCGAGTCTACTCTCAAAGGCATTTTAGCAAGCAAAGAGAAAATTCTTGAAGTAGCACAAAAATTTGGTTTGAGATCAAAATCCAAACGGCAGAAAATTCAATGTGGCCGATCAGAAGAGTTTGAGAAGGCAGTCCTGCAATGGCTTCATCAAGCAAGAGCATCTAACATTCCAATTTCCGGAGTGATATTTAAAGAAAATGCTATTATTCTGGCAGAAAAGTTTGGAATGCAAAATATTCAGGCTTCGGCTGGTTGGCTAACAAAGTTCAAAGAAAGATACGGGCTTGTATTTAAAAGCATATCTGGCGAAAGTGGCTCCGTAGATGAAAAAATAGTGGATGAATGGAAAATAGTGCTGAAGGGGAAATTAGATGGATATGATGAGAAGAACATATTCAATGCAGATGAGACGGGCCTATTCTACAATATGGTGCCTAATAAAACCTTAACGTATATGAGCGAAAAGTGTTTTGGTAGAAAACACAGTAAGAAACGATTGACTGTTTTACTGTGCACTAATTCGGATGGATCTGAGAAATTTCCACCACTAGTTTAGGCAAATCAAAGCAACCAAGGTGTTTTAAGAATATCACCAGGAAACCTTGTGAGTACCGCAATAACAATAAAGCGTGGATGACATCACAAATTTTTATTGACTGGATTAGAAAATTGATGCAAAAATGCATCGAGAAAAGTGCAAAGTTTTACTTTTAATCGACCGATGCACTGCACATACTCCAAATATCCCTGGACTTACAAATTTGACTATCCATTTCTTACCAGCTAATTGCAATAGCAAGTTGTAGCCATTAGACCTGGGTATCATTCGCAGTGTGAAAGCATACTACAGAAAGTCTTTAATTAGGAAATTAATAAACAATTCGGCTGACAGTATAAAACTTAGAAAATTTACAATCTTGGAAGCAATGCACATGATAACATCAGCATGGAAAGAAGTTTCTTCATCCACAATAAAAAACTGCTTTAGCGTTGCTGGAATTCACAAAGAACTTGTAGTGGAACTGCAAAGTATGGATGTAGAAATCAACGAAGATGACATTACCCCTGAAGAATGGAGAAGTCTTGTTGAAGATGAGGATGTTTCAATTCAAGATTTCTACAATTGTAATAAATATGTTTTAACAACAGATTTCAGAAATGTAGAACAAATTTATTAAGATATTGTAAACGAAAACACAGTGTCAGACGAAGAAGGTGAAGTTGAAGACACGGAAAACGAGACACTGCCACCGTCTTACACAGATGCAATTTCTGCTCTAGATGTTCTCCGACGCTATATTACATCGTAAATGGAAGGTGACTCATTTAACATTTTAGGAAATCTGGAAAAGAGAATAACGAAAACAAGGCGAATGAAGAAATCAACACTTTTTGAATTTTTTAAAACGTAATTTATTGTATTGTTTGTACTCTTTTTTTTTCAATGTAATTTAAAATAACTTTTTGTGAATAAAATAATGATGATAATAAAAATAACATTTTTAAACACACCAATATATTAAGAAATACATTGACAGTCCTAAGCCTGTAAAGTGTGAAGAGAAATGTTATTTTTTCACAAATTCTGTTTAAGGATGATCTCTACTTAAGGACGATTTTCCACGGTCCCTTGAAAGTCGTTAAACAGAGAACCAACTGTATATATATGTGTGTATATATGTTTAGAGTTGAAAAAATAACGTGAGGAACTTCGTTCCTGACGGGGGTCCCCCGACTGCACAATTTAAAAAAAAAAATTATTTGCACGTGTTTTACATCTATTCATCTTTAAGGATATACACATTTTTACAAGGTTAAAAAAGTGTCTCATTGCAAACGAAGCTTTTTCCCCAAAGGAGTTTTCCGAATTTCACGAAATCGACAATTTTGATTGACAAATATGTCGGTTTTCTGCACCTATTAATGTCAGTTTTACGATTTATCGGCATTTGATAGATGTTCAGCTTCCAAAATATACCAGATACATTTAATAAAAAAAAATGTTTTCATTCTAAAAAAGCGTACTTGCAAAACTCACTTCTGAAATTTCCCTTAACAGTAACTGAATGCCGAGTTCGTAATTGTTCGACTTGTTATTTTACTCACTAATAATTCGGCGCAAGTTCGTGAAATTTCTTTCTAATTTCTGAGCAACCGATGAGGATTCTTATGCCACCAATTTTGAATTCATCAAAACTATCTTTCTATTTTTTTAAGCACTTTTCCCCCTATGAGATTTAATATTGCCACATGCAGTGGCGTAGCAAAGGGGGGGGGGGGGCAAGGGGGTCTATCATGCCCCGGGCGCCACTCGCAGAGGGGCGCCAATCTAAGATCTATATATTATATTACTATATGTTTTCGAGGTGGATTCCAATATAAGGTCTATATATTATATTACTATATGATTTTCAGGGGAGGGCGCCAATATAAGGTATATATATTATATTACTATACTATTTTGTGGGGGGCGCCAATATAAGGTCTATATATTATATTACTATATGTTTTTAGGGGAGGGCACCAACATAAGGTCTATATATTATGTTACTATATACTTTTTTGGGGGGAGTGCCAATATAAGGTCTATATATTATGTTATTATATGTTTATCGGGGGGCGCCAATATAGAGTCTATATATTATATTACTATATGTTTTTTCAGGGGGGGGGAGCCACAAAGGTATCGTGCCCCGGGCGCCAGTTATGCTCGCTACGCCACTGGCCACATGTCACCGAAATAACGGAGGCTCAGCGGTATCGCTCCCGACGTCTAATCCTAAGATCACCGGGTTCGAAACCAGCCGCCGTCGGGTGCAAAAATATCTCTTACTTTAATTTGCTCTGCATGCGAGCTGTATGCAAATTTATCTGTTATTTATTTCAGTTCCGGTTCCTAGGTTTCTGGAATAATCCTCACACTTCCGGTGGGTATGTCGGGAATGTTCCGGAGGTGTATTTTAGGTGATGTTCCCCGCAATCTGGTCAATAAAATCTGTTCTGATCTACGCTTCGTGTCATTTTCGTATTTCCCGAAATAATCTTGACAATATTTTCATTCGGCCATGTTGCCAAAAGGAAAAATTATTAGTTGAGAACGAGTCATTTAATAATTGAAATCAAGAAATAATTTTAAAGTACGAGAAATAATTTTAGTTTTAGGAAATGAGAAGTTAAAACCTTTAGAATTTTTTCTATCTGAATGAATTTTTTTTTGTCTAAGAAGCTAAATTTGAAAGAATTATTTTAAAAGCCAAAAACCGAGTACTATATACCTTTAAAAAAACAATAATCCAGACAGTGGGTACAGTGATCACAGTTACATTCTTTAAAAAAAAACTACGAATATCTTGCTGAACAGCCAGTTTTGCGGAAAGTTCATCAAAGAAATGCTCGCATTTATTCAGTCCATTTAAAACTTCATCAGGGATATTTTCCACGAGTTGAAGTCCACGAAGTATTGTTTCAAACGCCAAAAATTGGGAGATTTTATTCTAAAGTGGAATAAAATCTCCCAATATGACATGGAAAAAAAAATTTGATATATAGAGATTTTTTCGATATATAGAAACAGTTTTTCTATGTAATGAACATGGAGATTTGCTAAGAGTTCGATATATAGAAAATTTCGATATAGGGAAGTTCGATATATGGAGGTTCGACTGTATATATATATATATATATATATATATATATATATATATATATATATATATATATATATATATATATATATATATATATATATATATATATATATATATATATATATACATATATATATTGCTTCCAAAACTTCTGGGAGCTGCTCTAAGATAATCCTTATAGCACGGTGACGAACAGTCCATCTTGTTTGTGACAAACTAATCAGCCTTTTACTTTTAGCCTCTTCATTTTGTTTACATATACATTCAAAAATAGAAAACCTCTTGGCAGAAGCATTGATAATATTATACAGAGAATTTATTATGGACAAACAATTTCGCAACTGTCTTACTTCTTCACAAAACCGCATAACAGCAAGATCCAACAAATGGGCATGATAATGAGTGTATAATGCCCTAGGCTCTTCTTCCTGAAACCTTGCATCTACGCCATTGAACTTTCCACTCATTTGACTAGCACCGTCATACGCCTGACCATGCATTTTATTAAGATTTATCCCAATTTGATGTATATACCCTTTAATAACCGAATGTAAGTTTTGACCTGTTGTTTCTGCAACATCAACAAAGCCCAGAAATCGCTCTTTAATTCGGACATTTTCGTCATTCTCATGAGAATGACGATGTAGCGATTCATATGCTCACGAGTGGAAACATCTGTTGTTTCGTCACAAATTATAGAATATAGGCCGTAACCTCTTCTAACTCTTTCACGATATATTGTATCATTTCACTTTTTATACAATCTATAATTTCATTCTCTATTTGGGGACTCCTGTATGAATGAACTGATGAATTCCTCAGTGCTATTATATCTTCTCTTTTATCTTTTGACCTAAGGTCAAGTAGCTCCTGAAAATTACCTCTATTTAAAGACACCGAACCCTCAAAATGTCCTCTTATGGCAAGACCTTGTTTTCCAAGGAACAAAATAGTTTCAATAATTAATTTTACATATTTTCGATTTTCTTTAACTTTCTTAGTGTGTGCTGAAAACAAAAAGTCTGCAACTGTTTCACCAGATTTTCGGTATTCTGTAAGAAATTGGGTAGATTTTAGATGCATATCACTTTTTTTCGTGTTTTCTAAATTTTTCCAATGCTTTTTTCCAGTTTGTCACCCCAATTTTAACAAATGACTACTCTCCACGCCCTGTTTTATGTTTGCAAAAAATACGACAAGAGAAACAAAATGCAGCATCCAAAATGGGGCTGTGTTCACCCCAACCAAATTCCGAATACCACGTGTTTCTAAACTGTCTAGATTTTAACTATATTTTGCTTACCTTGAAACAATCAACAGGCTGGAATGGACCCCTGAAAATATCCGCCGATTGTAGACCCAGAGCAGGATCTCTACCACTACTTTCCACCACGTCCATAGGCCTAGGCCATTTCTCATCCACATCGAGATTTGTTATCAACCCCTCCAAGTGCCACGCGATCTTCTTCTCTAATAGCTTTCAAAATCCTCCTCGTCTCTATCTCTACGGCTCCCCACTTGCCTGGGAAACCACAGCAAAATACCTCGGTGTGACTCTTGACCGTAGGCTCACCTGGAACACCCACGTAATGGAAACCATAAGAAAATGCAATGCCGCCACAGAGCAACTCCGCACCCTGCTAACCAGCTCCCATCTCTCAATGAACAATAAAGTTCTATTATACAAACAAGTTATTAGACCTATTGCCCTTTATGCAATTCCAGTTTGGTTTTCTGCAGCCAAAACCCATATTGACAAACTCGAGCGCTTACAGAGCAGAACTCTCAGGCGGATCCGCCGAGCTTTCCAGTATCTATCTAATAAAACCATCCGGAGAGACTTCGGCATTTTGTCTTACTACCAGCAGGCACATAAGATCTCCAAGAGATTCTTCGACAATCTCCCAAATCTACATAACGAGACGATTACTGAGATTCCAACCTATGACCACACCCTTCCCGCTAATCGTAAACGCCCACGGGCGTGTCTTCTCAGGAGCTAACGATAGTACTCCTCCCGCGATACACTTTCTACCTTGCTAACCGCCTTACGTGCTCTCGTAGCACACTGCTATCGCACGCGTCTCGGGACGCGCAGGTCGAGGGTTCGACCCTCGTCCGCGCTCCCCGTCATTTTGAAAATTTTTCCTCCTGCCACCTTGGCCTCATTTTCGAAGCTTCGCAATCCTCTCGTTATGTAGTTGTACGACCCTGAAGAGGGCCTTTTATTTTCGTTTCCCAGGCATTCTACTTAATTAATTAATTAATTAATTACTTTTCTTTTTATTTAACTTTTTTCAATTAATTTAACTTTTCCGAGCCATTACTCAATTTTAATTTAAATCTTTAATTTTTCCTCCCTCCTTAAGATTTTTTCTCCTTACCTGTTCTGATTCTTAACTTAATACTTATTTAACTTTAAATTAATTTACTGAGCACACATACCTTGATGATAATTAACTTGATTACTGAAGATAAAGTCCAAGTGGACCAAGGTACTTCCATTCATACCCCCCAACCAGCTGTCGAGATTTGTTGAACAGGATGGTATCGGCATCAGCTGATTATCACCATAGTTGGACTTAAAGCTACTGTCACTACTTGCTTCTAGATTTTTTTCTTGGTTTAACAAATCAACTTTTTTATTCGAGCTACCGACTTTTTTGAAAAAAAAAAAAAAGACCAAACCGCTGGACCTAGAGGGCAGAAATTTTGCATGGCGATTCTTCTTACAGTGTAGGGGGTGCACTAGGAAAATTTTTTTAAAATTAAAGCTATTTTTGTAACTTTTTTTAAGTTTGCATTTAAAATAATAATCTGAGGGTTATAAGATTTATATCACAAGAAAGATCATAAAATTTCCTTTAAAATGAAATCTTTTTCGAATCTTTACCTCAATTTTCTGATTTTTGGTGAATTTTTAGAATTTAATTTATTAAATGCTGATCACGCGGTTTCTTTTCTTTTTGTGATACTTTAAATTAATTTTGCTTCATGTGCATAACAACGAAATAAATTGACAAAAAAAATTTTGACATAAGCTAAAAGATAAAATTCAACCACTAGACTAATCGAGATGCAATTTTTTTTTAGAATTTAATTCAAATTAGTATATTTTATGGATATTAAAAACATACAAATTAATTAGACACATTGACCGTTGTATTTAATCTGAATATTTTCTTCTACAGTATTTTGTCTATAAAAATATTCGTTACGAATTTTTTTATATATTTTTTGGCATTAATTGCATACGTTGACCGTTGTATTTATTATATATTTTTGGCATTAATTGCATACATTGCCGGTTGTATTTAATTTGAATGTACTCCGTAGCGAAGCACGGATATTCAGCTAGTCTTAGCATAAGGGCCTGTTCACATAGGAGTCCGTTACGGTGCGTTAAGGAAAAGATGACGTCGAGACGAAAATAAACCAATCATAGGCGTTAAAAATTTCATTGCTAATCGTTTGGAGGCCTATCATTGGTTTATTTTCGTCTCAACGTCATCTTTTCCTTAACGCACCGCAACGGACTCTATGTGAACATGCCCTAAGTGACTTGCAATTAATGCGTGTTCCGTGCACTCCTGTCACTTATTTTAGGTGTGTTGTCGTTGTATGCTAATGCGGGACAGTTGTTAATGAATACATTCGCCCTTTAACCGCGAACATTGTTGGTTGCTTTAAATGGGGGCACGGTATACGTGAGCCAGTATCACCTGAATTTTGACAGTATCCCCAAGGACGACATCTGGGGGGGGGGGGGAGGGGGGCTTTTACCTTCTCCCACCCTCTCTTACCTCAAGGGACTTTATGTGTCCATAACCGGCCTGACACGACGGTTTTTGTCGGGATTCATACTAAGCACCCCCAGTAGCAAGCCTAATGCGCTACCTCTAGGCAACTTCAGGCAGGGCCCGATTAGGAACGCTGGGGGCCCTGGGCAGATGCTATTTGGGGGCCCCCCCCTTACGAACATTTATAAAAATACATACTATTAGAAGTACTTGGTGCATACACCAAGGGGGTTTTGGGGGCCCCTAGCATCAGTTGGCCCATGGCAAAGTCCCGATTTGCCCATGCGATAAAAAGGCCCTGACTTCAGGCCTTTATTTTAGGTGTTGAAAAGAGAATTTCAGATAAACATCAAATACAAAATGGCTTTATTATATTTATTAAAACACAATGAAACAAATATATTATCATGCAAAGGATAAGTTGGCTTCAAGGACGACAGTACCCTTTTTTAACGTAATGTATAATCTTATGTCTTTTCAAATTAAATACTTTTGGAGTTGTGTAAGGACATTCGTCACAGCAAAAATAGCGAACCTTATTATGCTTTCTTTTGTGCTCTTCAAGAACTTCCAATGACACAAAGATTCTAGAACATATACGACACTGAAAGCCAGGAAATTGATTTCTTGCATCTATCAAGGAAAACAAAAAGACATCATATTCTGTACATTAGCCTTAAATTTTTATAACACATGATAAAAACAATTAGAACATCATCAGACATAATAAGAGTATTTATGATAGTTTTCAATAAGCAAGTAAAAATAAATCACTTTATTAAAAACATTTATATTCATATGGAAGAAGAGTTGTTTGAGTTACTCTACTTTTGTTATTCACTGTGCTTAAATTTTATTACAGAATATTATTTTATTAAATTATAATATGATTTTCCAGTCATGCTCAAGTACATATATATATACAGGTGGTTATCAAAATAATGGAAACACCTATAAATATTAGTGGTGTTCAGGAAAGTGCTTTCGTATTCCTTAAAATACAAGTATGGCCCCCGGTATTTTCTATAGGATGTAGTTTATATAGATTATTCTACCATCAAGTAGCAGTAATGAAGCTATGGGCATTGTGGTTTTGGGAGATAACGTAAGTTGTTAAACGTTGCAAAGAGGGCAAATTGTTGAAGCGTGTCAAATGAGAATATCTCTTGTGGCAACCACCTGGGTTTTGGGTGCTTCTAAAGCTATGGCATCGAATGTCATGACAGCATACAGAATGCACAGATAAACATGATCTGCAAAACAGTATAGTGGAAGAAATGGCGAGCTGAGTGAAAGAAACGGAAGAGAATTGAAGCGGATTGTGACTTGTAAAAATAAAACAACAGTAACCAAATTGACCATAGACCTTGATCTGCATCTACAGGTTCCTGTATCAACCATTATAGGTAGGTGGGAACTTCACAAACAAAACATTTATGGATGGGTAACAATTCCCAAGCCACTTTATCAGATGTGGATGCAAAACGTTGTCCACGATGGTGCTACAAGCACAAAACCTGGTAAACTGATATGTGAAAGAATGTCATGTGGTCAGAATAATCATCGGTCCCATTGTTCCCCACAAAAGGACGTGCGTAGTACTGAAAAACAACCAAACAAATATATGATCCTGACTGTCTCATACAAACTATCAATCATGGAGATGCATCTGACATGGTTTGGGCTGCTATCTCATGGTTTTCAACAAATTGCATTATAATCCTAAAAGGGAGATACACTGGGAAGGACTAAGTCGAACTTTTTGCCAACCAGGTTCATCCTATGGTGCAAACATTGTTTCCTGTTTGAGAGGGTGTTTCCCAGGATGACAAAGCTCCTGTCCATACAGCGAGTCCTGTCGGAGGTAAACATGTTACCTAAACCCCCGAGACCCCCAACTTCAAGATCAACGAAACACTCTGATTTGTTTTAGAGAATAGATCCAAGTATCGATATCCACCAGCATCATCTCTATATTAATTTTCACGATTTCTCCACAACGAGTGGTATAATACTCCCTTAACTACTATTCATGTCTTGAACAAATCTGTTCCTAGTCGAATTCAGGCTGTATTACATGCCAAAAACGTTCCTACTCCATACAAATAAACTATTTCATGTTATTCCTTGGTGTTTCCATTATTTTAATAACCACCCGTGTGTGTATGTATATATATATATATATATATATGGGGTATAATATATACAATTTAGATCTACATCATTTAGAAATTTTACTATAGAATAACTAAAAGGTTTGACTTTTATTTATTTATTTATTGTGAAGGGCTATCAAGTGACAACAAATATTCAAGCACAAATAATTGAACCTTCAATACTGAAATAAAGCATAAAATCTATACATTAATTTTGCAAAGGATATAATTTTCCTGACTTGGATGGATAAAAGAATTGTTTGGCACCAAAATACACGATAAAGTAAATTAAAAAAATAAATATAAAAAAAGATTCATTCATCATACTCAATTTTACTTACCTCCTTACATAATGCTACATAAAGTTATTTCAGCAAGAATAACTTTCTTGCAGTTTAAAAAAAAAAAAAACATAAATAATATTTGTATTCATGCTGAAATATATAATTAAAACCAAACTACAGACCATTAAACTAGCACAGTGAAATGGATCATTAAAATATTCATCCATGTACTAACATCAGTGGTCACTTGAGAAGCAAATTAAATGATACTACATATCTGAAGAAACAGCCCTGACAATATACACTGAATATATAGCTAGACAGAGAAAAACATGGAGATATTGATCATTGACGTATTGTAATTCAGTATTAATATAATGGCTTTGCAGAGGCTATTGCTTCCAGAATGTAGTTTCATAATGTTTAATTGATATTCTACAGAAAGATTTTAGATTTCTGTTCTTATTCAACACCCGATTTCACGTTTATCTATATATATAAAAGAGCTTGTCTGTTTGTTTGTCCGCTATAGAATCATAGACTGTTTCACCCACCGGGACCAAATTCGGCACAGTTAATGTTTTGGACCCGAGAAACTTAAATCAGGAAAAACGAAATTTGGGGCTCAATTATTTTTTTTAAAATTAATTTTTTAATGTTTTTTGTGCCCGATAAAGGTGCGTCTACCCCCTGTGGATTAGCCCTCGACCAGCTGCGTTAAGAGGGGTGGTTTGAGGATGACGGAGGGGGGAGGGTCAAATTTCAATGCACGGGAGAAAGAGGGTTGGGAATGACCTTAAAATCAGACGAAGGTCCGCAGGCTCAAAGTTTCTTTCTTTCTTATTGTTTGTATATCATTTCAGTCGAAACGTGCTAAGCACATTCTGTCTGGCCAGATGAACAGGAAGAGCGGGAGTGCAGCCCAGTATTTTTTTGATGGAATGCATGAAATATTTTATATCTATATATCTACCTGGGCAATAATGCTAGTGATATATATATATATATATATATATATACACACACACACTACCCTACAATAATGAACTGGAGGATCTGACAGCAAGATGTGATGGTATAAGGGAAAGAGTACATGCTTTAATAGGGGGATGGTCCCCCATGTCCTGCAATTACTCTACCAACCCTTTTGGACATACTTTCAACAAGGTTTTGATACACAGATATCGGTATTTGTGTCCATTCCTGCTGCAAGAATGTTGCCAGCTCAGCTATAGATTTCGGACATGGCTCACTAGTCTGTAAGCGTCGCTCTAACTTGTCTGACAAATGTTCTATAGGGTTTAGGTCGGGATACTGAGCAGGCCAGGGAAGACGTTTTACATCCATACCTTGATACCATCACTTGACAGAGGCTGTAATATGACATGGAGCATTGTCGTACTGGAAGTAACATTCGTCCATTCCATAAAACTGCCAGAGCATAGGAAGAACCTGATTGTCCAAAATGTTCATGTAGACGACAGCATTCAATTTACCAGGAACAATATGCAAAGGTCCCAGGCCATATCATGAAAAATATCCCTAAACAAGTACACCACCACCACCAAACTTGAGAGTTGAAACGATGACCTTGAGTAACTGATGTTTGCCTGGCATTCGCCAAACCGAAGCATGCCCATCCGACTGGAAGAGTGTGTAGCTTGACTTGTTGCTTCATAAAAGTTTTCCAATGGTCCAAAGTCCAGTTGCGATGTTGGTTTCTTGCGATTCTTACGAACCTCATGCTTCAGGACACGCCGATCCAGATCGGTCAGTTTACAGGAACGACCGTGTGCAGTTTGTGTCCATACTCCTGCTTCCCAACATCATCAACAGTTGACCGTGGCTGTGATAATTATACTGCAATAGCAAGAATAGACTTGCCACTAATGTGACAACCAACTATAGCACCTCTTTCAAAGTAACTAAGTTCCTTTCATCTCAACATATTGTCACAATTTCACACAGAACAAACAACGTTACCACTTCGCATATCGTATTTAACCGTAACAGGTTAGGTGCGAGCACTGGATTTGTTTAAAATCTGACATGCAGTCAGATTTTATGCAAATCTGCTGGCATCCAGTCCATTATTGCAGGATAGTGTGTGTATATATATATATATACACACACACAAATATACCAGTACATTTATCAACCATTGGCTACAAATATATTTTTAAATGCTTTTTTTTTTTTGAAATCTTTCATAATATATGAAATATAACTGCATGCAATCAGAAAACAATTAACAGATATAAAACCAATAAAGTACCTACTGAATTCTTACTTTTAACAAACTTATGACATCACAACTCTTGCGATTATGTGAGAAATTTCCTACAAGAGTGATGATTTCTTAAAAATAGTTTTTAACTTATAGAAGCAAAAGAAAAATTGAATTTAGCAAGGTTTTATAGTTATTTCCCATAAAATGAACACAACTCGAGTCATAGTGTAATTTTGAGTCATCACGAAATTACACTAGCTGAAAATTTCATATTTTGGAGGATAATTTAAATTCAATAATTTCGCAAAAATCAAAACATAAAGGTTGCTTCTGTCAAGCTTTCATTCACTAATAGGTACAGTTACTAAATTGTCAGAGCAAATAAATGAAAAAGTTTAAGGATTTATAAATAGATAAGATTTCTTTTACTACTTAAAATTTAAAAAGCAGGAAAAACAGATCACCTTTCTTTAAGTTGTTTTACTTACCGTATTTTTCGGACCATAAGACACACCTCAAATTTATAGGAGTTTTGTTAGGTATATAAAGATATTTTCAATTTCTTACTTAACCCTTCAGCGGGTGCACCAGTTTTTGGAACACCAGCAGGCGCGCGTGGCACAAAGTGCAACGTCTCTTTCAACCTTGATTATTCCTTTTGTAATAAACTTTTTTTTCTTTCAAATTGAAAATGGTAATTCAGCATTTTATGACAAGATATAAAATGTTTATACTATTGAGATATATTTATAATTAAAGGCCAAAGAATGCAGATACAATCGCCTTATTTCAAAATGTCCGGTTTATTGGATCTAAGGACAACTTGCGAATGGATTCCTATTATGTCCAAAAACCTAAAAAATAATGAGATTGTCCATCTTCATGGTATGCGGGATACCATGTAATAGCTGCATTTGATCGAGTACATCAACTCCTGCTTTTGTCGTATTTTAATACAGTATAATCGTTGGTTTACCACGGTTAAATCACGACTACCAATGAATGGAAAGGAATACATGGGTCAGAAAATCAGATCTGCATTAGAAAAAGCGTAGCTATAAATAGAAACTGCTTAGAAAATTCAAACCTTACATGTAAAAACAAACCAGTCAAAATTACGAAAATGTTGTACTCTGTACACAGGCGTGCCCACTGAAGGGTTAATAAAGATAAAAAATATATATAATAAATAATATATATAAAATATTCATTTCATTTTAAAGTTACCTTTAGACCATAAGATGCACTCCAATTTTAAGTTGATTTTTTAAAGTAAAAGGTGCTTCTTATGGTCCAAAAAATACGGTATACTTATTAAACTTAATATAACAATATATATGAATGGTTATGAACAAAGCCAAGGAGCCTCAAGAAGAAAACAAAAATTTGGTCATCTTTATTATTTGAATTATTATCAATAAAAAACACACAATCAGAAAAATAAAATAAAATAGCCGCAATAGTTGGTCATAAGGAAAATAAATTTGATAGTATCATTTTTTATGAATACGTAAGTGCACTAATAAAGTTGACCTCTGCCTGAAGGACTTCTGGCACACTTCACACTGGTGAGGTTTCTCGCCAGTATGTATCAGTTTATGTTGCTTCAAATTAAATATTCTTGGTGTTGAATAGGAACATTCATCGCAAAAGAAATAACGATTATGCTTTGTTCTTCTATGTTCGTCGAGAATTTCAGGCGATATAAAAATCTTGGGACATTCATCACATTTAAAAGCAAGAGGAAGAGCACCTACACTACCTAGTAAAGAAAATAAAATTATACAAATGAATAATAATGTATCAACATTAAAGAATAAAATTACATAATTTCTGAGGAATATTTTGAAGCAATTTTTCTACAAATGTTTTATAAAGCATTGCAGACCATCAATAAATTATAAGCATCAACTAATATTTATATATATTTATTGCAATTATCTTTAAAAGGCATATCATTCATTCATTTTTCCCCCTGCAAAACAAAAGGCAGTATACACAGTACAGAATAAAAAAATTGTTGTTGTTGCTAATGCCCCCTAATTGGAGTGTTCCATTCACCAGGTCCTAATAGGCTATTGGGCTGAAAGGGGTGGCTCCTGTTTTGAATTAGCACCACAAGGGTCGGAGTCCAACTTGACTAATGACTGGTCCCATAATTTTGAACCAAGTCAAGTGACAAGATCGAAACACTTGATCCTGCACCTCCAGAGGTAAATTTGAGAACTTGGAGGACATTGCAGCCACGACCTATTTTACATGCCCCGACCACCATTAGTGAACACCGTGGTGGATTTGCAGTGACAAGTATCGAACCAGGGACATTCAGATCACTGGACCACTGCTCTTGCCAACTGGACAACCGCACTTCATAAAAAAAGTTATAAAGAAAATTGTTATAAAGATGGCTTCAAGATATTAATGCACTTTAAAATTTAGTTTCTATAATTCAATTGAGCAAAATAAATCAAAAATGAAACACACACTGAAAAATTTTGTATATTTATCAAGTTATCAGAAACAATTTGGGAAAACTTTCAAAATTTACATAATTCAGTTTGAAATACAGAACTGTACTTTAGTTTGCAACCTTATGTGGCCAAGGCATAACTGATCAGGGAAATGAGAGCATATATGATATAGAAAGATTAAGTGTAAGTGAGTATGTACATATGTAGGGAAGAGGTGGAGGGGGATATTCACATTAGAAAAAAATAAAAATAAATAAATAAAAATTCTTATCATTTCCAAAATGTGAAAACTTAAAACTGAAGTTGTACTAATATAGATAAAAATTTGTCAATTAATTCAGTAAAACTGATCTCTTTTGAAACCAGCAATTGAATAGAAACTTTCCCATAGGAATAAAATATGCAATAAATAATAATAAAAATTTTTTAACTTTTTCTTTTTTTATGTGGAGGTGCTTGTTGCGAGACATTTACACAATATACCGCAAAAATAGTTGATTACTCCTTATTTGGGAGCACCAGACAGGTGAATCACTATTACCTCCTTGGTGCCACCACAATATTGACGAAGCACCAACAGGTGACGTCTGGAGGGCTTGCACTTTCCCCCACCCACTGACCTCATGGAAGGATTTTCCAGTTTATGTATTTAACATACTCATATTCAGCCTGCACACAACAGTATTTAATGGCATTTGTCGGGACTCGAATTGAGCTCCCCCAGTCTGATGGTTAAATATAAAAACCATTTCTCTGTCTTGATCATACCAATGTCAGTACTACTCCATCTAAAAGCAGTTTGACAATTTTTGATTCTCCATTAAAAAATATAATTCAAAATGACATTTCAATAAATTTGTTACATCCGTCAGAAAATCTCTCTTAATTTTTCAAACATTGTACTAATTTATCAAGTATTTATTAATCCATAGTATGAAAGGCAGTATTAAAATTTTTATTCCTTTCTCTAAGGTCCAGAAGAGTGTTCCTCAGCTGTTACACTTTTAAAATAAAACAATTTATAAATGAAAAATTATTTTTAATTTTTCAAATTTAAAATAATAAGCAGCATAAACTTCCCCAATTAACTATCTAACTAATGTGAAAAATCAAATTATCAAAAATTCGATCAATATTAGAAATGCTAATTTTTGATATTTTGATGAGTAATAGGATAATTTGACCGGGAAAGCCTCGTCACTTTGTTGAACCCCATTTGGTGCATTTGAGTAATATTATAAAAACTAAATAATTCTTGTAATAATTTTATTTAACAAAGCGAAAAAATATAAATGTAATGTTGTTGAAACATTTATAAGATTTCATTTCAGTTTATGTTCAAGGCATATGAAGACAAAATTATGAATACATAGTGCATATACATTGGGTAATAAACAATATCCATATCTCTTGCCACCCAAAAATCTGTTAATATAGGTTCACCATTGCTGCAATAGATTTAGATGAATTTTATATGGCATTAAATAAATATATTTATTGTACACAAATTTTGCTTCTTGCTATGTCTCACTATTTTAATGTACATCAAGAAATTCCAATGATACATAGATCTTTGAATACTCATCACATTTAAAAGTTGAAGATGTCTTAGACCTAATAAGTAGAAAAGAAAATTGAAGTTAAATAAATATAAAATCTGACACTAATTGCAAAACAAAATGTTGAACTATTTGAATTTAAAATAATATATAAATCACCTTTCATATATCCAGCTACTAGAGGCATAAAAAGGCATAATAATAGAAAGGAAAAATGTAGTTAAATAAATATAAGATCTGAAACTAATTACAAAACAAAATGTTGAACTATATAAATTTAAAATAGATAAATCGTCTTTTATATACCCAGTACACTAATGGCATAAAAAAATTAATGCAAATCTAGCATCTTGATCAGTAGATGAGGACCCAAAAATTTCACTTTTGATATGGACTCTTGTATAACACACTCTCTTAAATATAGCCTTGCTTTGATTAGAACCAATCACTAGACTCTTAAGGCTATATTGAATTTGCTCGATGTTAACATATGAAGAAAATGCTTCCAATGACTTAGATGATTCTATTCCACAATAGAGAAAGAAATTATTAATTTTAGAAATTTTGTCCTACAAAGAAAATAATTTGTATTTAAAATACAGCATACCTCATTTTTTCCCCTTGAATAATTAAATTTTAAAATATTACATTCTTTAAAAGAAATGGAAATAAAAAATAACCAAACAAAAAATTTCTTTCTCTAGTATGGAGTCCAATTTGATAAAAAATATATCTTTAAATCAAAGTCAACAATCAATGGAAAATTTTTTTCATAGGTTATCATTGAGAAGAGCAAATCCAATTATGAACAAAACCAAAAGGTTTTTGATGATAGAATTCATGTCATATGACTTATATCATGCACAAGAGGAAAAATTAAATAGATATTAATCTTTAACAAAATGTAATTTAATTTTAATTAGAGTCCTAGTCAATGCTATTTGAGTGTGAAGTGATATATATATATATATATATATATATATATATGCATGCTTTATATATATATATATATATATATATATATATATATACACACATAACAACTTAAATAATTCCGGAATTGTTCAGGAGATGGCAATTCCGGATTTGGGAATTTTCTAGATTTGAGAGGTTTTAAAATAACACTACAAAATTTTAGGAGAAAAAATAAACACACTTAAAAAAACATGTAAAATCATTTAATTATGAAATAAACCTAAATACAGAACATATAATTACATTATAATTTAAACATTTCAGTCAATAATGTCTGTTGCTTTAGTTTCAGCTTATTAGAAATTATTTTTCTCGAATCCTATATACTGCCATATTTTCATGTTCCGAGATAAAATTTCGGTGTTCTAAGCCTAATATTATGTCTAATGATTTTATCAGGTCTTCTATCAACATTCTTTCCTTTTCAGGGCATTCTGAATCACTTTCACAATCCCTGTCATCATAACCTTTGTTATTTACCACACTATCAATAATTTCAGAATCGCTCGGAGAACCAACGATTGACAGATTTTTGTCGATGTCTAAAACTTCCTGTATGTCTGATTTATGCAAGTTAATGTTGCCTTTATCTGCCCATTCTACTAATTCTGCTATTTCAGCCTCTTTACCAGACACTTGAAAGCCTTCAAAATCGCTGCTGTCACTTCCTTGAAAGGAAACACATTTTTTTACCGATCACTTTGGTAGTGACATCGATCGGTAAATTGGCCATTTATTAAAACATTCTGGATTTGGGAGGTTGTACAGTATAAACATATATATATGACACAGATATATATATATATGTTCAAAAGTGGTAATCTTAAAGGCATTTTTAAACATTTTAATTGAACATTATGTTTCTTTTTATTTATATACGAGGGTGGTTCAAAAAGTAAGGTAACAAGAACTCTCCCGGGTGCACTTTTCCCCCGATCAAATGAAATTCCATGTCTAGGTGCAAGAGACGATCACAGCAATCAAATGCCACTGGTAGATATATCTAGTAGTGTCATAAAGCTTCGAAATTTGAGATAAAAGATGGAGGCATTGACGGATACATGGTCAACCATTGAAGTGTGAAGCGTTATAAGATTTTTGTGTTTAAAGAAAAGCTCCCCAGCAGAAATTCATCGTCAACTAGTGGAAGTTTATGGACAAAGTGTCGTGTCAAGAAAGCAGGTGTGGTTTTGGTGGAATGAAAGTAAGAACAGATGTGTGAGACGAGCACAGGTCAGGGCGGCTGACCACATCATTTGCTACAGCATTTCCGATGGAACATATTTCCTACAGCTCGGATCTCACACCAAGCAATTTCTATCTCTTTGGGCCCTTGAAAAAGCACCTGGCAGGACGACATTTCCAAACCAATGGCGTAGTTCAGGAAAACGTCGTTAAGTGGCTCAGTGACGAGAGCCCTGATTTCTTCAACACCAGTTTCGATAAATTAGTTTACAGATGAAACAAATGCTTTGATGCCCATGGAGGATATGTTGAAAAATAATCTGTGCTAAATGCACAGTATGTATGTGTATCTCTTGGATTTTGTGAATAAACTTTTTGGTTAAAAGACTTGTTACCTTACTTTTTGAACCAACCCCGTATATCTGCGTACCAGAGGTAAGAGGCACTCAGTCACAATGGTTGAATTTTACAGAAATCAATGAAATCCCCTTAGTGCTCTTTATCTCGATATAGTGATTAGATTTGGTGCTGTTTGCAAGTTGTAAGGGCTCTTCTGTATAAACATTCAAGTTAGAGCTTTGCACCACTGAAAATAGTACAAAAAATATGAAAGAATAAAGTTAAACAGTCCACTTTTAAAAAATGGACTTGGTACCTTTTACTTCCGGCACACAGACATATGTATATATATAAAACATACTTTATATTCAAACACACAATTTAGCTATACCGTCAGCTTTTAATTACCTCCAGTGGCTTCTGAAAATAACTTTCTTTATATTGTGACTTTCTTTTCTCACTGATATAAAAATGAATTTAGAATACAAACCGAATTATATAAAATCAACATGTATTTGAAGAACTTATCTTCTTCCATTTTAAGACATTATTACTCTCAAGAAAGTGCACTGTTTCCAAAAATATTTTTTAATCCGGATCTTCAATAATCAACATGATTTGAACAATGCAAATATGATCATGTTCTATGAAATGAACACAACTATTCAGAAGGTTAAATTAGCACCATCTAAACGTTCTGTTTGTACAGAATAATTTTAATTATTTTAAATTAATTTCACAAAAAGTTAAAACTGGAAGTTTGATTTTTACATAAAGGACGTTAAGTCTTAATTCACAAATAAGTCTTTCATAAAAATTACTTCAAGGATCTTTAAAATACAGAAACTGAAATTACATACAAAGCTGTCGACTTTTTAAGACCTTGCAAATCATTTATTATTCTTAAGGTTTCACTCCACCATAGAAGGTCATGTTATGAATGATTCATACCTAGACAGCAAATGGAGTTGTTTAACTGATTATACAAACAAAAATTCCTTGATTTTTTAAAATTTTTTTATTTCTAATGCAGAAACCTGTGGACAAAGTCCTTAGGTTACAGAAAACAGGAAGAAATACAAATTTTTTTAAAATGTAAATTAAATAATTTGTTATGAACTAAACAGATTTAGGGAATCAAGAAAAGAAATATATTTTCAGGTGTTAGTATTATTATATTTTTGTTAACAAGTGTACACAATCAGAAAATAAATAAATGAGTCGGCATTCTTAATACAATTTTAAACAATTGGCAGTTTTTATTACAGGAATGCATTAGCGAACTAAAAAAGGCTGATGTCAACTTAGAATCTTTTTGCAGACTTCCAGCTGGTGTGGTTTCTCACCCAAATGTATCAGTTTGTGTTAATTTAAAACAAATATTCTCAGTGTTGAATAGGGACATTCACCTCAGCTGAATCAGAGATTGTGCTTTTTTCTCCTATGTTCAGCAAGGGCTTCATGTGAAACAAAGACCCTGGGACATTCGTCGCATTTAACAGAGAGAAGAAGACCGTCTATACTACCTAGTAAAGAAAGCAAAATTATATAACTGCCTGTACTGGATAGATACTACTTAAATTTAAAAAAACATTTAAAATAATATTCCTTTTGTAACAATACTTAAAACCAATTTTTATAGAATTTTTTTAAAAACATTGCAGAATGTTAATAAATTATATACATCTATTGGATATTATGGAGATAGTTGTATATTATGGAGAAAGTTTTTTTTCAAAACACATTAACCTTTAGCTTACGGGGCCGATTTTTCTGATTACCTCTTTAGAACAAATTTCAAACCCCCTTTCTAAGAATGGCCCTTAAGGATACATATACATATATATATAATATATATATAAAATGTATATATATATATGTATGTATATATATATATTCATTCTTGGGATACATGCTATCTCACCCCCTAAAGGAAAAGTTAAAAAATGGAAAATTTGTTTTCGGCAGTGCCGAAATATTTGCAGTTTCACTGTGATACTGCTGATCTTGTTTTTCTTCCTATAGAGGGCACTGTTTGGCATATATATATATATATATATATATATAAAAGAATGTTTTTGTGAACCTATTGTTGGAAGCAGGTGACTGTTCATTTGCGATGACATGTCTGCACTGCATTTACACCTGTGTTGTTACAATGTTCTATGTTATTTTGTATTTGCCATGTTTCTTAGTTTGTTCGTAATTCATATATAAATTTTGTCTCTCTTTATTAGGCGTTTATTTATTTTGGCATCCACGAACCCTCAACAGCATCAACTGAGAAGTATTTGAACTTTATTTTGTTGCTGTTTTCCCCTTAAAAAACAGCATTCCTTTATAGGCTTTTTTTCAGCGCAAAGCAAAAAGTCATATCCAAAATACTGTGGGGAGAAAAAAGTTACAAAGATACCATCTAAAATCTATTGATATGCAATGGAAAGTTTAGTTTCAATAATTCAATTGAACAAAAGAAAAAAAGTTGTCAAAATTCATTTGCATGCTTCAAGAAAATTACTGTAAATTATTTTGAAAAATATTAAACTTAATACAAGTTTATTATGAGCCAAGTATAACTGATGAGGGAAATGCAGTCATCAAGTCCTGGACTGAGACAGGGGAAGCACTTACTCACCTCCTATAAAAACATATTGTCTGATTATGTCCCCTAAAGTGGAAATATGAGCCTAAAGGGGTGCTGAGTTTTGTAACTGAAAGTTTAAATTAACACTTGAGCAAAAAATGTTTCAAATGTTTTCTTCCAAAACCAAGATTTTAAAGAGGAAACTGTCAGTCTATACATATAAAACAGTTCCATAACTGACTGACATACAACGCACAGACCAAAACGCTGGACCTAAAGGTCTGAAATTTTGCATGGCGATTCTTCTTATAGTGTAGGGGTGCACTAAGAAAGATTTTTTGAAATATTCTTAGATTTTTTAAATTAAATTTTTAAGTAGTTTTAATAAATTTTTTTAAGTTTGCCTTTAAAATAATAATTTGAGACTTATATCACGAGAAAGATCATAAAAATTCTTTTAAAATGAAATCTTTTTCGAATCTTTGCCTCCATTTTCTGATTTTTGGTGAACTTTTAAAGATTAATTTTTAGAATTTAATTTATTAAATGCTGATCATGTGATTTCTTTTTCTGGTACTTTAAATTAATTTATCGTCATGTGCATAACAACGAAATAGACAATTTTTTTCCCCTTCTTGCTAACGCGGCAGACGATTGGACATTATCCAAAAAAATAATAAAATACAGTAAAAGAAATGTTCTTCAAACTGAACTATATATTTTAGTATTTTCTATTAGATTTAATTTGAATATTTTCTTCTACATCATTTTGTCTATAAAAATATCTTACGATTTTTTTTATAAATATATATATATTTTTTTTTTACATCAATTGCATACATTGATTGTTGTATTTATTATATATATATACAGTGGAATATCGATCTATCATTTTTCAAGGGACCGATTGAAATGAACGATAAATGCGGGAAAACGATAGATGCGGGAACATAACAAAGCAATATGATGTTTGGGACTGGATAAAATGAACGACACATACGGAAAAACGATGGATCGAGATTCCACTGTATATATATATATATATTTTTTTATTAATTGCATACATTGCCCGTTGTATTCAATTTGAATGTACTCCAGAACAAAATGTGGGTTTTCAGCTAGTAATAATATATGAAATAAATAAAATGACAGTTATGATATTCTGAAGAGGATTTGGCATGAATACTAAATAGTGTGAAATAAAGTACATTTAATACTGTCAAAAAACGAATAAAAATTGAAGTTAAATGCTAAATATCACATGCAGTTGAAATGTTTTGTCTTTCTTTCTAATTTATAAACATAACAAAGTTATACATTATGTAAATTAATAAAACTATATACTTTTCTTTGGCCTAAGAAGTGTGGAGGAAGAGGGGTTTAAAATTCCTCTGATGCATGCACCTTAGGGGCCCAGCATAAGATCTATTTAGAGGCTTTGTAAGAATCTTTCCCTGGGGGCCTATTCATGATACATATAATAAATTTTGAAGTACATTTTATTTTAATTGCCACCGAAAGAACTGCTAATATTTACACTTCCTGCAATGCATTCATTACATAGCTAAATATTTTTTAAACAACTGAATTTAAGAAAAGTATTTAAAAGGGTTGTTTGCATACAATGCAAATGAACATGATGTAATTATATATTTTTTTATTTTATATGTATTAATCTTAATGTATAATTTAAAAAGGCATTACATTAATAACTACAAAAAATTCTCTAAATTAATACAACGTATAGAATGAATCTGATCAGATAAACTTACTGAGACAATGAGAAAATCCAATTTGACAGCATCATAACTAAACAGATATTGCATTTAAAAAATATCTTCATTTAAATAGCGTTATATATTTATTATTATAAATATGGTTTATATATAAGAATAAAACACAGAATAAATTGACATATTTGTATACAGATAAAAGTAAAGATATAGCATTACTTTTGTTAATTATAACAGCATTATACAAGTTATAACACAGAAGTGGTTTATAATGTTATACATTTTTCTATATAATGTTATATATTTTTCTAAACTAAATTTAAAAATTTGAGTAATATTAGTTGAACTGAAATAACACAAAATGCATTTAAATTTTTAAAAAAGTGCTTTAGAAATTCCTTTATTTACAATTCTTAACCAAAAATTAACTAATCAAATGAAAAATACAGAAAACTCATATATAGGCTTTAGAAAAATAATATCATATGTTGAATTTAATCACTCAAATAAAGCTGATTCATGTCTAAATGATTTTTTGGCACATAAGACAAAAGAATGTTTTTACCTATATGTACAAGTTTGTGCTGGTTGAAATCCCGCAATTTTGGTGTTGAATAAGAACATTCTTCACAAAAAAATGTTTTGATGAACATGTCCCGTCTGTTGCTATGCCTCAATCTTTTATGGACATCAAGAAATTCAGCTGATATTAAAACCTTTGTACACTGATGACATTTAAAACCTGTAATATTTGTTAAATCGATTAAACATAAGTTAAGTAATAATAAAATCTGAACGCAAATGCAAAATAGAATCTTGATGATAAAAAATAAATGGATTTAGGATTTATAAATCAGGTTTCATATACAAAGCAACTAAATGTCTTAAAAAAATCTTGCATGTTCTGCTATCCATCAGTAGTCTGGTCCTAGCTTTCTCTTTTATTATCAGCTCTAACACTGTAAAAAGGAAATGCTGTTTTAGATATATAGTAAGTCCTCTAGTTACACAGATTCATAGATATGCTGTTGTAATGTTTTTTTTTAAACTCGTAGACGTGAGTCCACTCGTTCACAGTTAAGTGACATTGCCAGTACGAATGAGTTGCAGCCCTGCATGTGTGTTTGGCACCAATAGTGGCATCGGTTGACAGCAAAAGGTCGTGTGCTTAGCATGCAGTACTCAAGTTAGTTTTCAATACAAATTACAACATAAAACCCATAAAAAAAAATGTCCAAAAAATGTAAAAAGAAACAGACCATAAGCAGAACTAAAGAGAGATGCATAATCACTATGAAAACTAAAGTTGAAATTATTAAACAACAAGGAAAAGGTAATAAGATTGTAGACATGGAGTGTGTACACGATATGAACGAATCGACCGTTAGAACTGTGGTAAGAGATAAAGATATGACTATGCAGTACATGAAAACACCTGTTCCTATGCAATCGACAATAATTTCGAAGAAAAGAGGTGTT
The DNA here is from genome assembly GCA_907164885.2 of Dolomedes plantarius. NCBI lineage: Eukaryota > Metazoa > Arthropoda > Arachnida > Araneae > Dolomedidae > Dolomedes > Dolomedes plantarius. Next base: position 105,616,670 of record OU015503.1, read on the forward strand.
TTAATAGAAACGACAGAGAAATGATTGATAATTTGGATTGATGATCTTCACCACAAACGCTTACTGATAAGTCTTGTGCTGATACAAGCGAAAGCATTACCTGGTACATTTCTACTAATGCAGAATGTTCTGGAATGAATTAACCACATAAGTCCAGGAATTACTGCATTACAAAAATGGAAGTATAACTAGAAGGGTACAAAAGCATGTTTAAGATCACAAAAGTAGGATATCTAAAACAGGTAAATTCGATTCCCAGAAATATTACACCCTGAAACAGGTAGCTTTTTTGACCTGAAGTAGCATTTCCTTTTAAATGTGAGCAACTACTGAATACATCAGAGACAATGTACTTTGAAAGGAAATCATTCCATGATTTAAGACAAAATATATTTGTAATTTGTATCTCAGTTTCTGAGGATGTGATTCTTTAAAAAGCATCCATTATGATTAACTACTATTTAAAAAAAAAAAAAAAAAACTTTCATAACAGACAATGTACTTTAAAAAGAAATCCTTCTATAATTTAAGACAAAGTATATTTGAAATTTGCATCACAGTTTCTGAGGACCCAATTCTTTAAAAAGAAGTCATTACAATTAATAACTATAAAAAAATTTCTAAAATAATACAACACAAGATGAATCTGATAAGATAAACTTACTATGACAATTAGAAAATCAGTATCATCATATATAAACAGATATTGCATTTAAACAGTGTCTTCAAATAAATAGCATTACATAATTATTATTATAAATGAAATTTATAATTGCCATAAGTTAAAAGTCAATTCCATCACTGGAGATGTAATAACACAGTAATTTTGCATATAGCCTATGCATTCTTCAATGTATCCAGCAGCTCTGTCAAGTTAAGATGCCCATACTACATCAGAGTAAGGCTGAAGTAAAAGTAAATCAAAGACTATTGTTGAATTCATTAAAAACACATTTATATATTATCATTAAATGGTATTTAAATAAAGGAAATAATAAAACATATGCCTTTAAAGAGTTTTATTTTTAATAAAAATGAATAAAATCACAAAACAAAATTTTGATGGCATAGTTTAGCTTTCTTCTGATGATACATTTTTCTTTTCTTTTACATACTTGTATCAGGAACAATATAGGGGCAGGAACTAAACATGTTAATTTTGTTTCTTTAATTCAAGTATTTATTCTAAAATATTTATAATGCATGAGGTGATCAGGGCCGGCTCCAGGGGTTGGGGCAATATGGCAATTCCCCCCCCCCCCAAAAAAAAAAAAACCCCGGCGTATTTTTTTTTCATAGTCTAAAATTATATAATCATAGACCTAATACTAAATGAGTTTAAATTTAAAATGAGACAATGTTTATTTCTTATATATATATATATATATATATATACAGTGGCGCACCCAGGATTTAATCTTGGAGGGGGCTGAGTTGACCAGATAAAAATATTTGTAATGCAAATTCAATATTCATAATGCAATATCTATTTCTTTGTGAGGGGGGGGTGGCTTGCTTGGCCCACCCCCTGGATGCGCCACTGTATATATATATTAATTTAATATAATATATATATATAACCCTAAGAGCCGACGTTGCCCCCCTCCCCCCCCAAAAAAAAAACAAACAACTCTGGACTGGAGCCACCCCTGTTCTCTTTAGGGATGAGTGTTCATATTCAGTTAATGTTTAGGGATAGGTGACTTAAATAAATCCTATCATATTGATATATTCATAGAAAAAAGACAGTGTATAGCTAAACTGCATACATGCAAATTATTAAAAAAAAAACATAAACACAGAATATTATATATAGAGAAAATAACAAAAGATATGAATAAATGAAACTGTAGGAGAAAAGCATAAACACTGTATAACGCATACAAACAAAACTTTGACTCATAACACCATCAAATGATAATACACATAACTCCTCAAACAATGCCTTCAGGAACAATGACAAAATATCCAAAAGTAAAAACTCTTTTGACTTTTACGAAAAGTAATACAAGATTCTAATTTCCTGCCATATGATGTTGAAATGAGAAGAATTTACTTATATCTATGAACTCTTTTTAAATTTTGAACCAGCAGCTTTAAAATGAATGAAAGATACTAAATGCACCTTTTTTTCCAATATACAAAACTTCTAGAATATGTGGGTTCGAGTCTAACTCTTGGCATGGATATTTGTAGCCATTCGGAATCAGCTTTAAGCAGTAGGTCCCGGTCTAATTAGCCCTCGGCCTACAGTTTTAATCTATATATATATATATATATATATATAAAACAGTTCCGTAACTGACTGAGTGATAGATAATGCACAGACCAAACTGCTGGACCTAAAGGGTTGAAATTTTGCATGGCGATTCTTCTTATGGTGTAAGGGTGCACTCAGAAATATTTTTGACAAATTCTTTAGATTTTTAAAATTAAACTTTTAAACTATTTTTGAAACATTCTTTTGAGTTTTCATTTAAAATAATAATCTGAGGGTTATAAAATTTATATAATGAGAAAGATCATAAAAATTCCTTTAAAATGAAATCTTTATCGAATCTGTACCCACATTTTCTGATTTTTGGTGAATTTTTAAAGATTAATTTTTAGAATTTAATTTATTAAATGCCGATCACGTGGCTTCTTTTCTTTTTGAGATACTTTAAATTAATTTTGCATCACGTGCATAACAACGAAATAAATTGACAATTTTTTTTTCTTTCTAATACGTCAGACGATTGGACATTATCCAAAAAAAAAAAAAAAAATTAAAATACAGCAAAAGAAATGGTCCTGAAACTCTACTATATTAACTGTACTATATTCTTTAATATGTTCTATTAGATTTAATTTCAATATATTCTTCTACATTATTTTGTCTATAAAAATATCCGTTACGATTTTTTTATAAATATATTTTTTTGACATTAGTTACGTACATTGACTGTTGTATTTATTATAAATATATATAAATATATATATATATATGTGTATATATATATAAATATATATATATATGTGATATATATATATATATATATATATATATATATATATATATATATATATATATATGTGTGTGTATATATATATATATATATATATATATATATATATATATGTGTGTGTGTATATATATATAAATATATATATATATATATATATATATATATATATATATATATATATATATATTTATATTTGACATTAACTGCATACATTTATTGTTGTATTTAATTTGAATATACTCCATAGTGAAGCACGGGTATTCAGCTAATGTTCCCATAAAACAATAATTGTTTCAATTTTGATTCAAGACAACTAATCAGAGCACAAGTTAAAAATATCTGAAACAGGGAGAAACGAAATTAACATAATTGAAAGCATAGCCTTTTCTGCATTGAAAATAAAGAAAATTCCTAAACTTCTTACTGGGCACAAAATTGTCTGAATTTTTCAGCAATTACAATCAAATTCTAGAGTTATAAAAGAAATTACAATAAAATTCTGGCACTTTTTCAGAACCTTAAAGTACCCTGTTACAGGTTATTCTTAACTTGTTACCTCATCAAGCTAAAAGTATATGTAATAAATTTATAATATTCTCAGCAAGAGTCGTCGAGTAAAAATAATAAACAGAAGAAATTTAAAGATAAATAAAATTATAATTTCAGAATTTTTTAAACCATTTAATTAATATTCATAAACAAGCATTAAAAAGACAATCAAATAACAAACTGACTGTTAATGAAAAAAATTTTTTTTTTTATATATAAGCTTAATTTAACACAGTGGTTCTTAACCAGGGGTGTGAGAGAAGGTTTAACAAAATAAAATTACTCCTCCACCAATTGAGTGAATCATTTGATGGATACTTTTCCATGGGAAATATAAGCAAAATTAATAGATGGATACTCAATGCATTTTTGTTTGACCTAAATTCAACTGGAAGACAACATTTTATTAAAAGAAGATCTTATCACAAAACGAGATAATGCACATATTGAAATGGAATTTGAAAAACTGGTCCTAAAAGAGTTCTGGTGTATGCAATTAGAACTTTATCTAGAATCTGCAAAAGCAGCATTAGAGATACTTTTATCATTTGCCACCACTAATCTTTGAGAAATGAGTTTTCATCACTTTTGCAAACCAAAACAAAAGCCAGAAATCGCTCAGAGACATCTGATGACATACACGTGGCTCTTTCAAAAAAAAAAAGAACCTTGTTTTAAAAGGATAATTATGAACAATCAAAAACAACATGTCTTTTCCTAAATTAAAAAATAGAAACACATTTTTCAAGGGGCTGCGAGAGCTTATTTTCAGATTCAAGGGGGTGTTGACTATTAAAAAGGTTAAGAACCACTGATTTGACAGATCATTTTTATGAGTTAATGAGTAAATATTATTCATCAAACAGAGTAGAATAATATTGAACTGAACTATTTTCACTGCAAACCATGATGAACTCGCTGATGTACTAATAAATTAGACCTCTGCCTGAATGATTTTAGGCACATGTGGCAATGGTGGGGTTTTTCCCCCGTATGAGTAAGTTTGTGTAGTTTCAGATTGTAAATTTTTGGTGTAGTATATGAACACTGATCACAGTGAAGACTGTTCTTGCTATGTTTTCTTTTTTTATGGTCATTAAGAACTTCTGCTGAAGTGAAGATCTTGTAACATTCATCACACTTCCATGAATACAAAACAGGAGGAAAACTTCCAAAATCTAGTTTGAAAAAACATATATGTTAGGATTTAAATATTAGAACTGGAAACACATCATAAACTTGTAGTCATTGGGCCGAAGTGTTTAAACTATAGCAAAACACACAGTTCCATTTATAAAAAACACATTTAATAAGACTTTCAGGGAGAGAGATGAAGTCTTCCCTGCAAGAGGGATCCTCAAGTGAAGAGTTAAAATGTAAAAAGGCATTAATAAGTCACTTGAGACCCCCCCCCCCCCCAATTCTTGAAATAAAACTTTCCTTATGGTCAGGATTGTCATAGTAAGCAAATTTCATAGTTACATGATGTCTAAATAATGTACTACCCTGCTACAGCTTTGGCACTCTAACTACTACCATATTCAAGAATGTAGAATATCGATGAAGTATTTAATCCACCAGATCTTTCTGAGGATCCTTGCACATTGTGGCTTACTTGGAAATGAGAAAACTGAACACCCTTGGTCAAGAAATGTGTAGATATTTTTCAGAAACGAAACAGGCCCTTACCATTCCTCTAAGCTTCATATAAAAATGACCTGCAAAAATGCTTTTAAACTGAAGTCTATTGAATTCTCTAGAGATTAGTCCTGGGATACTCTATGTAAGGATTCTTTTGTTTCCAATTGATCATGTTTTGCTGCAGTTGCTTGTTTTAGACTTCTAACTGGCCACGACTGCATATCTTTTCGGGATTGGTCTCTGGCTGATTCACCTGACTGCATCTTGTGCCATTTAAACCAACCAATGACTGCTTAACGTGCACCCTCCACTTTTATTTTAAGTAACATGTTTTAAAATATTGCAAAGCCTGAGGTCTAATGACCTAGTGGCCAAATGACCAGCATTTGTAAAATAAATAAATAAATCTAAACTAAAAATTATATCCTATTAATATTAGACTTTTGGGAATGTTATCTTTCAGTAAAGAAATAACTATTTTATATATAACACAGTGATCAAGTTGGTTGACAGTGCTGCAGTCATCTTTATTTTAAGAACTAAACAGACCTGGATCTACAGTTTGTTCTAAACTATTAAAAACACCGTACCACTTACAGAACAAACCAAAGCCATATTCTTGGGTTCTAAATAAAACAGTGTCCGTTTTGTCTATTGTCTGACACACAGTGTGCAGGTTTCTGTACCAAATAGAATTTTATAAAATATGAATGTAGCTGGAATTTGCTAAAATTTCCATTTTTTAAAAATTTTTAATAAACAAAAAACCTTAAAAATTAAATATAATTATTGATAAAAATTAAAATATTTACAATTTTTAAAATTTATCTCTTAGATATGCATTTTCTCAAGCAAAACAAAATACAAACAAAAATAAATATACAACAGAAATTTCATATAGAATGAATTACAGATGTGAAAAAAATTATATCAGATTATTTGTAAAGAAAACCGTAAAATTAATAAAGCTAGAACAAGATTAAACTTACATATCTGCAATTTCATCTCTTAAAAGATCTTAAAATTGAGAAATATATACTCTTGCTTCATGTTAATAAATTTTATATTAATACTAATGATAGTTCATTGAACATACTAGCAGGTATTTCAAAATGAAAAATAATTAATATAAAGACAAAAATTTTATTTAAACACATTGACTTTACTACAACCTCTGATGAATTCGTACATGCACTAAAAAATGAGACCTCTGCCGGAAAGATTTTTGACACACATTACAATGGTGTGGCTTTTCTCCAGTATGCACAAGTTTGTGATTTCTCATATCTGATTTTCTAGCAGTTGAGTATGAACACTGATCACAACAGTAGAATGTCTTAATATGTTTTCTTCTTTTATGTTCATCAAGAACTTCAGGTGATACAAAGATCATGGAACATTTATCACATTTGAGACCAGGAGAAACATTTTCCATACCTAAATATAGCAAATAAATAAACAGAAAATATACCATAATTAATAGATATATTAACATAAATTTAAAAATTTAATACATATAGATATTTATAAAAGTTTTCAAACACCAATGTAAAATTAATTGATTCATGGTATGTTTTTTTCATTTGATAAGCTTTATGTTCTTTACCTAACAATGTTACAGCATAAATAAAATTGCAAAAATTAGAAATTATTGATAAATAAATTTAAACTCATCTTATGATCTCTTCTTTTATAATAAGACACACTGTTCAATACAATATACACACAAAATAAAGTTTTGAACAGTTAAAATCTTCACTGTAAAAAAGTGTTTTACTACAATTTTGTTCAGCAAATAATAAAATACAGATACTATATATGTAACTAGAAATATCATAGCTATACTATATCCTATCCAGTAACAAAATCTTTTAATGAAGTTTTGATTCCCCCTTCCCCCCTACCATACACAAAAAAAATTAAAATTATTCGATAACCTGTTTCTTCAACAGAGAGAATTTGCAACTTTAAATTGTGCAATTGTATACTTTTCAAAAATACACAAGATTTACATCTGTACAAGATGATACTGCCATTTTTATAGTAGCTGTCAATTACTTGACATAGAGAAAGTCAGATGCTTAGATATTCTTAACAATAATCATGGTAATGACTAGGGATACCTAATTTTCGTATTTATGAAATAAATGCGAAATTTGCCGATATGAGCAAATAAATGCGAAAATTATTTTTTTATTACTTTTTGGCCAAAAGTCAGTGATAAACGGCTTTTTTATGCAAAATTAGGTAATAATAATAATAATAATAATTTAACATAACTGCTATCTAAGACCATCCAAGATCTTTAACTGAGAGATCTCACTCTCGAAATTTGCTTATTACTTTATGCTAAAGACTTAAGGAAGAGAATTACGAGACTACTACAATGTTAGCTTTTGACTAGAATTTTGATACTTACCTAAATCAGTAAGCAAAACTGTGATTTTTTTTAATAAATGTGAAATTTTATATATTGTAATTACTTTTTTGTGAAATTTCGATAATTTTTATGCAAAATTTATGTCCCCTTAATAATGACTCATTTTTCTTCAAAAATTCAAGAACTTTCCTATAACCACCTTATTCTCATATTATTGAATTAAAAAGTCTGCTAAAATTAATTATAGCCACCCAAGAGTTAGTTTTTACTAGAAACATATATATATATGTTACTAAAAATAGTTTACACTAAAATTATTATTTTTTTTCCTAGATATGAGTAATTTATCTTAATTTTTTAAGTTCCTATTTTTCAGGTCACTTAACATTAGATATGCAACTAGACAGTAGGGAAATTTATAGTGCAATTCCCCTAAATTAAAAAGAGGAACAGTTTATTAGTATCCCAAAACAATTTTGAATACATACATACACTTCCTTTTACATAATACCAGCTGCCATTGTCATATAAATAGGTCACTGATCTAACAGCAACCTAAATCCACATCAGTTTTTGCTCTAAAATAAACAATCAAAGAATCGGTAAGACTTTTAATTAACAGAAATAAAATTATTTTCTCTCCCTGTTCTAGTTAAATTTCAGAAATTTCTAGGATTTCCAGACCTTGAGAGAAACCTGTTACAATCAATCTTAACAAAAAAGTTATATTAACTATAATTCTAACATATAGCATCCCAGAAAATAAAACTATAAATGAGAAAATGTGAAACACTAATAAAAATTAATATATTATGTGACTATACTGGAAAAAAATTCAATTATTATATGCAAAAGTAGAAATTATAAACAATAAAAATTAACATGACTTATTCCAAAAATACAAATATTTTTATTACACAGAAAAAAAAATTTACAGAGGCAATCTTCATTGATTACTCTTTACAGCAGGGGTTCTCAACCTTTCAGGCTTTCCCCCCCCCCTTTGAACACTGATATGAGGTCACGCCTCCCCCATCACCACCACCATATGTGGTCAATACAAGTAGTACAGTCGGAATTTGAAACTGAAGCTGGTTATTAAATAAAAATATAGAATAGATAATTTCATACACAAAATTTAATATTACTACAAATATCTTAATTTGGAACATATTATTATTAGGACACATAAAATCAAAGAATTAAATACAGATAAAATATATTTGAGGTAGGAAAATATATTTGATAAAATATATTTGACATAGGAAAACATATAAGCTCATTTATACCTATATAATTTTATAATTTAAGTGACTTATTTTAATATTATGACTCAGAAAAATTGTAAAAAGATATAATAGTTTTATAGTAATATTTTTAAAATAAAAATTGTATTGGTTAGCGGATTATTACCTGGTTTCAGCCAGTAATTTATCATTGTAATAAATTATTACTAGCTGACTATAATAACTAATATTTGAATATGAGTTTTCTGTTTGAAACTACACCATCAAAACATCATTGCAACAGAAATAATTTCAAGTACGATAACCTTGACAGGTATAAATTATATTAACACAAACTTTTCATACAAAACAATGATTATTAGAGGATGATTAAAAACACACACAAAAAAAATTTATGATTATGGTAAGCTCAATACTGATAAATATAACATTCATGCTTGCATAAAATAATTCCAGCAGATAATTTGCTAAAGGCACTATCCATAACAACGTTAAATAAACTGCTGAGTTTCATAACAAGTTCTTATGAAGATACAAAATTAAAGCCACACTCCATATACATTACATACTGTGATAACCGTAATCTTTATCTTCTATATTGGTATTTCTGATGAAGGCGTAAGTGCACTGATAAAGTAGATTTCTGCCTGAATGATTTTTGACACACAGGACAATGGTGTGGTTTCTCTCCAGTATGGATACGTTTATGCATTTTCAGATTATATACTTTAGGTGCAATATACGGACACTGATCACAATGAAGATTGTCTTTATTGTGCTTTCTTCTTATATGTTCATGAAGAACTTCAGGAGATGTAAAGATCTTGAAACACATACCACATATGAAAGGAAAATGTCTTATATCTAACAAGAGATAAAAAAAGGTAAAATAAATTACGTACAGTCATTTGTATAATCATTAAAAATTATTTTTCAGGGAATGAGTTCTACATATTTATAGAATGCAATGTAATTAAAGACACAACAGCACAGAATCTTTTAATGTATTTATGAATAGCTTTTGTTAACCCTTCAGCGGGAGTGCCAATTTTTCGAACACCAGCAGGCGTGTGTGGTACTAAGTGAAAGTCTATTACCAAAGGAATAATCAAGGTTGAAAGAAACTGCTTTTTTTCAAATTGAAAATAATAATTCTGTTTTATGACGATATAAAATGTTAATAATATTGAGATATTCATAATGAAAGGCCAAAGAATACAGATACAATCACCTTATTTCAAAACTGTCTGGTCTATTAGATCTAAGGACAACTTGCGGATTGATTCCTATTATGTCCAACCTCCCCCCCCCAAAAAAAACAAAAAACAAAAAAAACCAATGAGATTATTCATCTTTGTAATATGTGGGATACCATGCAATAGCTGCACATTTGATCGACTACATCAACTCCTGCTTTTGTTGTATTGTAATCCAGTATAATCGTTGGTTTATCATGGTTAAATCCTGACTAACAATGAATGGAAAGGAATAAAAGGGTCAGAAAATCACACCTGTTTAAGAAAGAGTATAGCTATAAATAGAAACTGCTTAGAACATTCAAACCTTGCATGTAAAAACAAACCATTCAAAATTACGAAAGTGTTGCACTCTATACACAGGTGCACCCGCTGAAGGGTTAAACTTTGTACACAAAACAATTTCAATATTTTCCCCATCCTATTTCAGTACATTTAGGTCAGTGATTCTCAACCTTTTTTTTTATTATTGGTCATTTAACTTTTAATAATTTAAAATGTTGGCGGCACACTAACAATAAGATAAATTTAAAAGAATTTTACTTGTATAACTCATTGATGTGCCGATAATATATTTTGTAAAAATAGCATACAAAATAATTTGCAGTGGTGGCACACTTCAAGAATCTCCTGGCACACTAAAGTGCTGCGGCACAGTGGCTGAGAATCACTGATTTAGGTAATGCTTAAAATACTCTATGAAGTAATAAGGATCCTCTATTCACCACCCTAATTTCCAAATATCAAAACCCTCTAAAACTGAAAGGTTTATCCATGCCCAGATAGGTTTTCAACATTGAATAAATCAAATATTTTCCTTTCAAATAAATTTAATGTTTTTCAGATATTTCTCCTTGTGCTTTCCTCTATGTAAGTGTAAAAATATACATGTTATATATATATATATATATATATATATACATAGTTGGCTCTCTGTTTAACAACGCTCTACTTAACGATGATCTCTATTTAAAGACTATATTTCCCAGTCCCGGCCCCTCCGATGTTATGGGAAATGTTATCTTTTCACAAATTCTGTTTAAGGGCGATATCTACGAACGATTTCTCTATGAACTGGACGATTTTTCACGGTCCCTTGAAAGTCGTTAAACAGAGAGCCAACTGTATATATATATATATATATATAAATTATACAAAATAGCCAAACAATATTTATCACATAGTTTTATTACTTTAGAGTGTTATGATTGTAATTTGTCATATAATTCACATAATGTAATAAAATATTTGCTATACAGTATTCTATACTGTAATTATAATACTGCTACATTGTGTACTCAGAATATTTCTTAAAACTTAAATAAACCAGTTTTTAACCAGTATGCTTAAGTTGATCGGTTTTGAGATTATACATATCTCGTAGAATACATAAATAAACCGTTGTTTTAGTAAAACAAGAAAACTTCAGTTATATATAGCTTTAAATTTCTGCTGTTAATTTAGTAAATAATTCTCTCTTAAACTTCAAAGGAGTATAATAAATACATTATATATATATATACACACAGAGAAATCTCGATCAATTGTTTATTTCACCCAGTCCCGAATAAATTCCATAGAAAACAAGCAAGAACAGACCGCATGGATCATTCCTCGATCTATTGTTTTCCCGCAATATTAGTTCAGAATATCGCAGCTTTATATTAATTTATCAGATCAATTGTTTTTTCATAATAACTGAAACTGAAATATAAATGTCTGGATTGAGCTAGAATGGCGCTCTAATTAAACAATGAGCAGAACATTTGAGATACACAGTCTCGTATTTTTGTTCTCTCCTGTTTAGCCTGGTTTCGCATTATCGTACCACTCCCATTATTTGTTCGTCATAGGTGTTCCTTAATTCTTTAGCCCCTGAAGTATCCTATTTTCGGCAACTCATTCCAAATTCTTTAACTATTCAACATTTCGGTTCTTATCAGCAATGGCTCACAGTCAGCCAACCTGAGCGGTTCTTGCTGCCCTCTGGCTTTTCTGTTAGCCTCGGGATGGAGGCACCCTTGTGTTTGGTCTAGGGTCTAAGGAATAATTTATAATTTTATTATTATATTAAAAGAAAATTTTTAGTGATTAAAATGTATTAAAATGTATTGAAAATATTGAATTAAAATTTCAAAACAACAGTAATTCAAAGAATGCAATTTACCCTAGAGCAAGTTTTTGAATAAGTTATGAAAATAGAAATGCTAATAAATATGATGAGAGAGAAGCTCTACAAAGAGAAACAGATAATTCTAAAATAGCTGACTTATGAGCTTGAAAAAAAAATGAGTCACTTTACACAGCAGTATTTCAATTCCATTGACTGATTAAAAGTTCCAACTTTTTAAACACATTCAGAAATTTCCAAACTTTTTACATGATTCTTTAAGAGGATTTAGAAATTCACTGACTTCTGACTATTGATTTCCTGACCACCAAGAATCCTTCTCAACATGTTACAGATGAAAATCAATAATATTTTAGTTGAGACATTTAGTATAAAATATTTCACTATAAAACAGATCATTTCACACTGCAAAACTAAGAGGAAAAAAAATTGTTTTTATATAATTTGGGGACAGAATAGCAAAATAACTGCTTGGAGCACTTTAGAACAGTAAAAACACTATTAGCATTTCTCCCTCAAACACCCTCTTTAAACAAGTTCCCTTTTAAGGCACTTAGATTCAGGTAGTAAAATAACACTTTTTATGCTAAAATATAACACTTCGGGAGAAATTGAAAGGTATATAGAAAAATAAGGTGCTGTTTAGATGAAATATGTATTTTTTAAAATATTATTTCAAACTTACAGCACTTACATGCACAAGAATAGGAGAAGTAAGAATTTTAAATGTAGTTTAAACCTTATGTACAGAATTTATCATGCTTTATCAATATTTTAAACTCTCTGAAGTTACACTGTTCAAGGATAGAAGGGCATAACCTGCATTTTGGTGCAGTAATAACTAGAAAAAAGAAAAAAAATCACAATCCTGAGAAACATGAAGAAAACAAATTTTTCTTCAAGTTTCAGCTCCTGTTATAATTGCATATTAATTATGAATCAATCCAATAAACAGACATGGCCTAGCAAAAAATACTACATAAAAAATGTGATAAACATAATAATTCAAATAATATAAACAATGGTAAATTGAAGAATCAGCATAAGACAAATTAATCAGAATACCATTTCCTAAAAAAATTCATAAAATTTTATATGCAAGTATCATTAGCTCTGTACAAATGCAAATTTTTCTCAAATATTTTCCCTTTTTGTAAAAAAAAAAAAAAAAAAAAAAAACTTTCAATATTACTCCTTGATCTATTTACCCAGTATTCTGCTTTTCCTTTTCGGTAAGATCTATCCTCATAAGTATTGTACAATATACCACTTTTTAAATTATAACATCACTTTTACAATACAGCTAACATATTTTAATAAAGTCAAGAGAGAACTCATTTTTTCATATAAACACAAACTCACACATGCATATAACATTATTAGATATTGTACAGTTACCAAATTAAATTTATTAAGGTGCATCAATTTCCTACTGGGCAATAGATAAAAATGCCATATAACTGAATAATCTATAAATTAAAATGGCACAATCATAAAAATTCAACCTTAACAATATACCTTTTTTGGAGTTTACAAATTTAGCATATAAATTGATCACAAAAATTAAAATATTAATAAGATTATATTCAAAATAAGAGGTTTCTAGATTAACTTTTAACAGAAATATTCCTCTAACGTACTATTACCACAAAATATACAGTGGAACCTCAATCCATTGTTTATCAAGGGACTGACTGCAATAAACAATAAATGCGGGAACACAACAAATATTATCACTGGGACTGGATAAAATAAACAACACATACAGGAAAACAATGATTCAGGGAACAATCAATCAAGGCTCCACTGTATATGAAAAAAAATTGATATTAGTTTTGAAAAATTTATAATCATACATTAAATATTGTTAATTTTCTACTTTTGAGTTTTAACTGGAATAAATTGATAAACATTTAGGCTCCTCTATGTTTAGCAGTTTTGTTGTAAATGTAACACACAAAATGCACAGGATATAGTTACAAATAAACCATCTTTATTCCAACTTCTGATGAACTTTTAAATGGACTGCTAAATTAGATTTCGTTCTACATGATTTAGGACACATGGAACACTGATATGGCTTTTCACCAGTATGTATGAGATGATGGTTCTTCATATTATATAATTTTGGTGTAGAATAAGAACATTTATCACATTGATAGCGGATCCTCTGATGCTTTTTTCTGTTATGGTCATCCCGCACTTCACATGATATAAAGATCATGGAACATTTATCACATTTGAAACTCCAGGGAAGACTTTTTGAATCTATTAAGAGAGAAAAAAAAAAAATAAACATCTCTAGACAGTAATAAAACAATTGCTATTTAAAAGATACTGAAGCTAGAATAATATACAAAATCAATGCCTCATTTATATTACACTTTTTTTTTACAACAGTTTTAAGGAATGATCATTATTCAAAGTAATAAAACATCATTTCAGTATGAAATTGTAATGAAATATTCAACACTAAACATATTAATTAATACAAATAAATTTTCATAAGTACAGACATTAACAAAAAACATTCAATGAATTTCAAAATTTCAGTTTAAAGAAGTAATACTAACTAGCATGAAACCTAGAATTCAAAATTTCTTAATAATTTTAATTTATTCAAAATTTTTACAACACTCCAAAGAATTAAGGAATGAAAAAAATACAAACATCTGAAATGGAAAAGATACCCACAATTATTAATTTTTTAAATTATTAAACAACAAATACTTTGAAAATATATACTATCTATGCTTAGTTACATAGTAATATATATTCTCTAGTCATGGTTTAAAATATCAGGTCTGAAATCATTATAAGTAGTATTAAAAAGAAATGTTCAAACACCATAGTATCTGTATTAGAGCTTTAGAACTATTAACTGGAGGCAGTAGCACAGCCAGAATTTTGGTCTGAAAGAAGCATTTTGCACAAAAACTACAAGAAAATTACAAGATGTTAATGCTTTTCCATGTGTATACATAAGGGCTTTAGGAAAATTCAGACAACAAATTCCTCTTCAATAAGCCACTAGTACAAATGTAGCATTTTAGTCACCAGTCTTACAAAGATGAATCATACATTTCTTGCTAACTAAAGATATTTAGTTGAAACTGTCAAAATAACCACAGATTTAAATGTCAGTCAGATGTGATATGGAAATCGTGAAGAGTGGTAAGCTTTGTTACTCTGTTGAAGGACTAATTTGATGTGTTCAAATTTACAGGAGTTTTAGGGAACTATTAAATAAAATTCAAAAGGTTAAAACAGGTACCTCAACAACGAAACTAGATTTTTATGAACTTATAAAAAGTCATAGAAATCTCAATGATACCTAAAGTCTAAAATGATGACATTTACAGAAACACTAAATTTAAAAATTGATCCATAACAATGCGATATACTAGTAAAAATTTCATAAAAATTGAAAACTATGAAGGTAAAAATTATATTATACAAAGAAATAATAATGACAGTGATAATAATTACGAAACTGTTGAATATCCTGAAAATTAAAACCAATATCAATTTTGCCTCATTCCTTCCTACATGATCTTACTAAAAAAATCAGGAAAAAAATTTTGCCAAAATAGTGAATGATGTCATAGGAAGCAAAAAAGGGATGCTAGGATTCAAACCCCTAGATGAGACCTCCAGGACAATATGGTTTTCAAAAACTAATTAGTACTAATAATAAAATATCTGTCAATTATATTTTGAAGGAACTGAATTATAGTTATAAAATGTTAGGCATCTTTGAAATGATTAAACTAACAGTTTGATCAATTCAATTTGAACTGACCAATGAGAAATGTTCAGTGGCTAAAAATTTGTGCTTCAGTAAGATGTTTGAAAATAGCAATGATTTATTTCCTAATTGTTTCCATTTTTCAAATATTTAGGAACATAAATGTATAGAACTAGACTTCATATCTTGTATATTTTTGCAAATGAAATTTTGTCACAATATTAGGAAGAATCAGCGGCACACCCAGGGGGGAGGGCCAAGGGACCCATTTCCCCCCCCCCCCCCTAAAGAAATAGAAATTGCATTATGAATATTGAATTTGCCTTATCAATATTTTTATCCATTCAACTTGATCCCCTCCAAGATTAAATCCTGGGTGAAACACTGGGAAGAATATTCCAATCTAGACTTCCTGAATGCCTAGGATTACCTGACACACTCAGATATCAAACTTGATCATACCTACATCTATGCAGTTTTGTAAGTTTCAATTCAAATAAATGATAAATTGTAAATTAATAAAATAAATGTTTAGAAATAACACGTCACATAACACATTATAAGAATAGTACATGGTGAATTCGTCTGACATGATAAAATAAAATAATTCAATATTTATTAGTAATATATAAATTCCTTATACACAAAATATAGCACATCCATTGTTGTGACATCATTTACGGTAATGAGTAAAATTAATAGCGTTCGTTTTCATTGTTAACGCATATATTTGTATATATACACACAGTGAAAATTCTCTATGCCGCCTGGTAATGATACCGAAAAAAGTGGCCGTGGAAAAGGGGTATCTTCCATAACACTGGCTCTGTGGAGTCTCGAATCCGCTCTGAACAAAATATGGCCGTTTAGAGTTTTATTGTGTATATCTATGTATGTATGTACAAAATAACATTCTAAAATTGAGTAAATCTAAACTGAAGTATCCCTTATAAACACTGGGATATGTAGAACTGGATTCAGAAACAACATATATCTTTCAAAGTGCATATTTAACATATAAAATCCATTTTCATGGAATAAAACTCAATAGATTACAATGTCTAGTTTCTAACAAATTCAAAATAAACATCAATGAATTGCATCTCAGACCACTAGTCTTTACACTACAGTGCACTGATGTACGTCCACTAGTACCATATACAGTAAGATATAACAAATCGTCTGCTAAATTTCGCCATTAGCAACTCATCTTCGTGCAAGTACTTAAACATCAAGAGAAGAAACCAAAAACTAAATGACAGCCATGATCATTTCGCGGCGAAACGCATGTCTCTCTGATTGGTTGAATACATGTCTCTGATTGGATAATACAAGGAAACGTCATACGTTTCTATGCATCTATGTTGTTTTTCAGAAACACGAATGACCGATTATGGTAGCTCACCGGCAGGTGACGCAACATGTAATAAGGGCGCCGATTTTTCATTGAGTTATATGGACGCGTGTTTTTGAAAATTGTTTTACAAAGTTTTAAATTTATTTTGTGTACAGATATGCCTACTTTTTTTGCACCTAGTTGTTCTAGTGGTTATCGATCAGCCATAAAAAGAAACAAAGAAACTGGACAGCGAAATCCTAGTTTGTTTAGGGCTCCTAAGGTAAGAACATTATTAATGTTTTGTTCTAATATAAGCTGTATAATAGTGAGAGAAAAGTACAGCTTCTGTGTTTTAAGCGAGCAAAATGTTAAGATAGCTTAAATTCTGTCGGAAATAAGCATTTTTTATTTTTCAATCATCCCTATATTTCAGAAAAAAGGTGCTCACAAAGCTCTGTTGTACGTAAACAAATGTAAATAATTACTGAAATTATTGCTATAAAGAAAATCACTTAATCAACAAAAGATGTGCGATACTTACATAAATATTAAAGTATTAGTTTTTGATGTTTTTCATATTTTTAATTAAAAATTTACCTTCATTGACGATTGTAATTCATTTGATATGTTTGTGGAATGTTACAAGTTATCTGAGAGTGAATTTTATACATACCATACAGTTTTCATTTTATAAATATATATTTTGCTTGTTGTTCATTTCAATTCTACTTATTCCAGGATAGTGCACTTTTGGAGAAATAGCAAAAAGCCATCCCCAGAAAAGACAAAGTTTTCAGTGTTGGTGACAAGCTCTGTGTGAGTTGCATTTTGAAGAAGAGTGTGTAGAAAGGTTATATTCAACATCACTCACAGATAGAACAATATTTACTCTTGAGAGAGGGAGATTACGTTTAAAAGCAGGTTCTATACCAACATTATTCCCTAATTTACCAAAATATCTGTCTGTTAGACCATGCAAGAGAAAATCTCCAGCTTCTCGTTATTCTTCATTTGAAAAAAAGGACCTAATATAAGTAAAGATGCTGAATCTCATACAGAAGCAGAAGAACAGCAAAATTATTATTCTACATTTTTAGTTAATTTAGAAAATATACAAAAACCAGATTCATGGCGGACAGCAGCATCTACTCAAGAGTATTTAATACGTTCAAAATGGAATTCTAAATATTCTTGTGTGCGACGAGTTTTTATTTGTTAGGATTCATCTGTAAAAGTATGTACAGAATATTATTGTTTAAAAGAGTTGAAATTGTAAAATGGTGAATGGTTAATTTTAAAATGTTAAATGGTGTAAAATAATGTACTAAGTATAATAGTAAAGGTGTATGTAATAGATATAAAAGTAATGAACACATGACATAATGAATTAATGCATATTGATTTTACTTGTTAATGCATATTGATTTTAAACATTAAATATTACTAACAATAGAAATTAAAGTACAATTCTTTTCAAATTTCAGATTTTTTGGGGAAATATAGAAATATCACTGGATGTTGATGTGGATGATATTGAAAGCCAGTCATTTTTACTACAGCGTGTTAATGATTTAGTAATTTGCAAAAATGCTGAATCAAGGAAAGACTAATTTTAATCTGTTTCAGTGGGTGGTAACATTTGTTCTTGAACTTTAAGGTAATTCCTGACTATGCTGGAACCTTAATATATAATTTAATCACTATTAAATTAGTTTCTATAAGTAAATAAGCTTTCATTGTATGATAATATTGTCACTATAAATCCTTATGCAAAATCTGGTGTGTATAATTAAAACAAAATATTTTCCGATCTTTTTACTGTGAGTACAATGAAACCCATACTTTGTGAAAATGCAAAAATATAGCTGATTTGTCCTTGTCAATGTTATTTGGGTTTTTTTCTTTTTAATTCGCTGAAAAAAATTTGTATTCAGTAATTTACCAACTTGACGGTTATACCTCCAGTTTTAAAAAGTGTAAGCTGAGATGCTTTGATTGATTTTTTTTCTAACGGAAGATAATTAAAAGTGTTGTATGATTAAATACAGAACTGACTTCTTATTTTATTAGTCCCGATTAGAATTTATTTGTGATTATTGATAGAAAATGTTGCTTTTCTTTTTAAAGGCTGTTATGTATGATGTATTATTCATACTTATCTGCAAATAAAAATATTCTTATATCACTATGTGTGTGTGTGTTTTGGATAATCAGTAGTACGTCTCACAATTTTTTTTCCATAAGAGATTTTTTTCCACAATTTTTTTCTGTGATTTCATTTCCTTAATTATTTAATTATTGTAAAATTCTGAACTCATTTATTCTGGAACCAATATAAAATTATTCTGAAAATGTTTATATAATGAAGTATGACTCTTAATGTGTCAGATGTTTGTCAACTCATGTTTGGACATTGCATACTCTTTAGCTGCAGCTAGTGTGTGCTTTTATATGTAACTAACTAGCTCTAGAAAATAGTGTATCATTATTTATTCATTTCCTTTAAGGTGGGAAGCTTAAAGCCTTCAAAACACTTTTTAATTATGATTTAATTTTGAAGAATGGAATATAAGGAATCTTATAAAAAAAATTTAAGTCGATACTACAATTAGAACCGATTTTATGGCCAAATGTATAAAGCTAATAGTAAAGTAATTTATAGAAAATTTAAACTTTAAATTGCTTTTACTGAAAACTGTTATTTTGAAAACTTGTACGCACTATTTCTTCAAAACCAATCGTCACAAATTGCTAAAAGTTTTTGTATACATGTATATCTTGCATGTTTATACAATTTCTACCTAAATTAAAGTAAATAAATATAACTAATTTTTTCGCAAATTTAAAAAAAAATTATATTTTTTTGTACATTACAATACATTTGCCCGAAAAAATATTTTTATGTGAAATATGGTAACTATTTTAGGTGTAGATTAAATTATAACCTATGTATAGAATATATACAAATAATTTAATATATATATATCTCTTATAGTTTTTAAAAATCTGCACATTGCATTGATAAGATTCACTATTCATAAAACATTATTTTTTCATAAAATAATTTCTAATAATCTCCTAACAATTCTGTTTTTTTCTAATAGATAAAACTTTCTACAATTCACTAGAAAAGATTAGTTTAAATTAATTACAAATTAACTGTTTGACAACACATTAAGCTTGGAAGTAAAACCAGTGTATTTTTGCGCGTGCAAAGGTGATCGCCCCCTTACGAATTTTAATGAAGTTTAGCAAAAAAAGCAGTTCAAATAAACATTTTGAATGAAGATAAACAATTGTTAAGTTGAATAAATAAATTCATATTAAAAACGCACTTAAATAAAACTTGTTTCTCTTGAAAAATACGAAAAATCCATATTAAAGGGTATGGTTTCTGTGTTATAGCTGCGCAAATAAAGGTGCGCGCGCCACCTAGTGGTGGCGACCAAATGGGAGACACTTTTTTAACACGGAGCTACTCCTCCTTTCTGTAGATTCATGTTCAGAAAGCACTCTCTCTTGCATCTTGTTCTTTTCCAGTTTTTATGTTATCAGTTGCGTAACAACATAAATTTAACTGCTTTCTAAATGCAGTTCCAATCAGGTTCACATCTACCCGATGTCAAAGGTTATCGCTGCGAGTGAAGAATTAAACCATGAAACTAAAGAAGGACCGCAAGCTTCAATGGGGAATTCCTGGAAAAATGGTCCGAATATGGTCGCTCACCAGTAGATGGCGCGACATGTGTCCTTAAGTGCCGATTTTCCATTGAGTTATATGGTGTGTTTGTGAAAATTGTTTGACAAATTTTAAAGTTTATTCTGTGCACAGATATGCCAAATACATGTTTTGCACCTGGTTGTACTAGTATCTGTCGATCAGTCTTAAAAAGAAACTGGAGAGTGGAATCCAAGTGTGTTTACTGTTCTTAAGGTCAGAACATTATTATTGTTTTGTTTTTATATAAGATGTATAGTAGTGAGAGTAAAATACAGCTGCTGTGTTTTAAGCGGACACGAAGTTGAGACAGCTTAAATTCTGCCGGAAATAAGCGTGTTTCATTTTTCAATTTTCTTTGGTCAAGCCTCCTAAAGGATCCAATGTTACAGGGGAAGGATATGTAACCGCTCTTATATTAAGAGATCATGATAGATGTTCAGATAAGAAGATAGAATGGACTGAATGGCTTGATAAAATTACTGACAAGGGACTTACAGATGAAGTCACACCTGCCGTGGTCAATGAGATTGATGACCACGATTATTTAATACAGGGCCCGATTATGAACGCTGTGGGACCCTGGGCAGATGCTATTTGGGCCCCCTCCCCTTACGAACATTTATAAAAATAAGTACTATCCATGGGCTATACATACTATTAGAAGTACTAGGTGCATACACCAAGGAGGTTTTGGGGCCCTCTAGTATCAGGGGGCCCTGGGCAAAGTCCCGATTTGCCCATGCGATAAAAAAGCCCTGATTTAATATCGTCTTCAGATTTCATAATAAATTATGCTTCTGGTTATATTGTCAGGAGGATCAGCAGATTTTCTAAATGTGACCAATGCGTACAAAAATTAACCACTATAAACAATAATATTGATCAAAATAAATTAATTTTTTTAAAAAGTAAAAGTTCCTTACTATAACCCTTCAGATTTGTTTTTAAAAGTCATTAATACTCTAGAAATTGTAATAATAAAAACACTAAATTTCAATAAACTAAATAATAAATTAATTTTTCATGTGATAAAAAAAATTATACTGATCCTCCTATGCCAGCTTGCAATGAGCAACATAACATTAGTTTAATTCAAAATGTTATCAACTTTTTTCTAATTACACGAATGCATTTTATATGCAAACAAGAAAATAAAAATTCTCAACTCTGCGCTTATGTTAAAAAATTTAAGAAAACAATCAAAATTATACATCTCATTATTTATTATTAAATTTAAGCTTTTATTTTCCATTTCATTAATAATTTAACTGAATAATATCTTTTATTATACCAATCAAATTAACTATGAAATTAAATCTAACTGTAAAATTTCTATTCAGTTTGTAAAGTTATTCTGTTGTCAATATCAATGAATAATTTTGTCAATATCTGTAAAATCTGTCATGTATAATTTTTTTGTTCAAATTTATCTATAGTAAATTGAATATCAAGCATTAATTTTTTATTTTATAATAATGTATTAATAGTGTATGTTGTTAATTTCAATTCTTTATAATTATGAAATACTTTTCTTCTATTCAATATATTTTGTGGTTATGACAAATTGAGATACATGTCTGAGCTAAAGCCATCTTCCCCCCCCCCCCCCTTTTTTTAATTGTTCACAGAAATAAAATATTTCCAGTTGAAAACTTTCCTACTTGAAATTAATGTTTTTTTCTTTATTAACTATTAGTCAAAAATATTTACTATCTGTTAATAATTTTTTTACTGTGAAAACTTCATAAAACTGGTGAACATGCTGGAACCTTAATATAGAATTTAATCACTATTAAGTTAGTTTCCATAAGTAAATAAGTTTTCATTGCATGATAAACAATGTTGTCACTATAAATGCTTATGCAAAATCTGTTATGTATAATTTAAAAAAAATAATTAATATATTCCGATCTTTTTACTGTGAGTACAATGAAACCCATACTTTGTGAAAATGCAAAAATATAGCTGATTTGCCCTTTTCAATGTTATTTGGTTTTTTTTCTTTTTAATTCGCGGAACAAAATTTGTATTCAGTAATTTACCAACTTGACTGGTATACCTCCAGTTTTAAAAAGTGTAATCTGAGATTGATTTTTTTTTCCCAAGGGAAGATAATTCAAAGTGTTGTGTGATTAAATACTGAATTGACTTCCTAATTTATTAGTCCTGATTAGAATTTATTTGTGATTATTGATAGAAAATGTTGCTTTTCTTTTTAAAGGCTGTTATGTATGATGTATTATTCATACTTATCTGCAAATAAAAATATTCTTATATTACTATGTGTGTGTGCGTGTTTTGGTTAATCAGCAGTATTTCACACATTTTTTTTTTCCACAAGAGATTTTCTTCAAAATTCTTTTCTGTAATTTCATTTCCTTAATTATTCAATTATTACAAAATTCTGTATTAATTTATTCTGAAACTAATACACAATTATTCTGAAAAAGTTTATATAATGAAGTGTGACTCTTCATGTATCAGATGTTTGGAGACTGAATACTCTGTAGTTGCAGCTAATGTGTGCTTTTATATGTGCATGTAACTAACTAGCTCTAAAAAATTATGTTTCATTATTTACTCATTTCTTTTAAGAATTTTAATGAAGTTTAGCAAAAAGAGCAGTTCAAAATAAATAATTGCGTAAAAATAAATAATTGTTAAGTTGAATAAATAATTTCACATTAAATACGCACAAAAGAAAAACTTGTTTTCTCTTGAAAAATACTAAAAATCCGTATTAAAGCGTATGGTTTCCGTGTTAAAGCGGCGGAACGATCGCCGCGCGCGCCACCTAGTGGCTGTGACCAAATGTGAGACACTTTTTTAACACGGAGCTACTCCTGTAGCTTCATGCTTCAAACCATGAAGCTAAAAGATTCTTATATCTTCTAGCTTATAAGGAAAGTTTGCGCTGAGACGGAAATAAACCTATCATAAGCCTTAAGGCTATGGCCACACGAGCGTTTTTTCACGCAGAAACGCAGCTTGAAAACTAGCCGCAAAATATAGATAAGCTGCTGTAACGTACGCGTGGCCAGATGCAGCTTTTTTTCACGCTGGCGGGGGGCCATCTGTCGCGTTCTCAAGGTCACCCGCTGGAGGATAGAACTAGACCTATTTTTCAAGCTGGTTTTCAAGCTCAGGATACGGCCACACGAGCGTTTTTTCACGCTGCGTGAAAACACCTCGCTGGTAGTATTGAAGACGTGCTTACATGAAGATAGGAAGATAACTGTTTCTGTTGTTGGTATATTCTCGTGTTCTCGTAATTTTTGATATTTAGATTTTTGATATCTATATATATAAAACAGGTCCGTCACTGACTAACTGACATACTACGCACAGACCAAACCACTGGATCTAAAGGGCTGAAATTTTGTCTGGTGATTCTTCTTATACTGTAGGGGTGCACTAAGAAAGATTTTCGAAAAATTCTTCATAGATTTTTTTAAATTCAATTTTTAAGCTGTTTTAGTAACTTTTTAAAATTTGCATATAAAATAATAATCTGAGGGTTATACAATTTATATCACAAGAAAGATCATAAAAATTCCTTTAAAATGAAATCTTTTTCGCATCTTTACCTTCATTTTCTGATTTTTGGTGAATTTTTAAAGATTAATTTTTAGAATTTAATTTATCAAATGCTGATCACGTGATTTCCTTTTCTGGTACTTAAAATAAATGTATCGTCACATGCATAACAACGAAATAGACAAAAAATTTTTTTTTCTTGCTAATGCGGCAGACAATTGGACATTATCCAAAAAAATATTAAAATGCAGTAAAAGAAATGTTCCTCAAACTGTACTATATTCTTTAGTATGTCCTATTAGATTTAATTTGAATATTTTCTTCCACATTATTTTGTCTATAAAAATATCCCTTACGATTTTTTTTAGAAATATATTTTTTTGTTCTTTTTTTACATCAATTGTATGCATTGATCGTCGTATATATATATATATATATATATATATATATATATATATATATATATGTGTAACAAGAAAACGCGACGTCCTAAATTACTTTACTTTAAAACATATTCTAAATTCTCTTTTTAATAAAGCACGACCCCTTTTCCAAAAATTGCGACCTAAAAGTAAAGTAAGTATAATTTATCGCAGCCCTGCAGATCATTAAGCAGGCATGTGAAGTATCGGAACTCAATAACATCCCCAGATATGAGTGTTCGAAGTTTATGAGATTCCGAATGTCCGTATAGTGTCAAAATTCTTGAAGAGCCCTCGAAACACTCTGAATTTATGTCTCTGTAACGTCCCAAAACCCCACTTTACAAGAACTTATGGCCACTTAGCCTATGCCCAGGCCATAGGTCTCAGCTCTAGCAAGCGCGGAATTTATCAGTCCCCGGGAAGCTTAAGTGGACACGTGAACTCCACGAATCTAGGTCGCCCAGTTAAAAATTTAGTAGTTTAGGCCCTCTGCCGAAAATATCGCAAAACACCCATTTAATTTTGCATGAACGCAAGACTTTTCCCTCTCTTCGTTGCTAACTCTTGTCGCTATCGGACATGCTGTCCGCTCTCTCTTCGTTTCTAACTCTTGTAACTGTCGGACCTGCAATGTAAGCACTGCTGTTTTTACGTCCCGTCCTGGCATAGACGCCGGACAAATCATGTGGCCGCTGCAGCCTTCGTAATGCCTACTGATTGAATAAAGGGATTTACTGGATATCGTCTAAAATCTGTGTTCCCTTCTCTGGATCCATGTGTTTATCTCCTAAATGAATAAAAGTGTTTTCCTGAACCACACTCAGCCCGACTGCATCTCTCCAATTTGT
Source organism: Dolomedes plantarius (assembly GCA_907164885.2). Taxonomy (NCBI): domain Eukaryota; kingdom Metazoa; phylum Arthropoda; class Arachnida; order Araneae; family Dolomedidae; genus Dolomedes; species Dolomedes plantarius. Next base: position 105,642,500 of record OU015503.1, read on the forward strand.
GCGCAGCGATTTACTAGATGATTCACTCCTCGTGCCCGACTGCATCTAAATTTTCCAAATGTGATTATTATCACACACACACACACATATATATATATATATATATATATATATATATATATATATATATATATATATATATATATGTAATATATACAGTCGAACCTCCATATATCAAAGTAGCAAACTGCCGGAAAAAAAATTCGATATATAGAAATTTCGATGTATAGAATTCAGCTTAGTTTTATCATAATTCTCCTAAGAAAAAAATTAAAGCTAATTTTCGTATACGAAACTCCATTTCTAATTTATATGCGAATCCCATTAAATTAAAGTTAATAACTAAAAAAGGAATTAATATGAAAGATTTATTGAGTACTACAGATCTTTAAAAAAAAAACAATAATGCAGACAGTGGTTACAATGATCACAATTACATTCTTTAAAAAAAAAAACTACGAATGTCTTGCTGAAAAGCCAGTTTTGCGGAAAGTTCAAAGAAATGTTCGTTTTTATTCAGTCCACTAAAAACTTCATCAGGGACATTTTCCGCGAATTGAAGTCCACGACGTATTGTTTCAGATGCCAAAAATTGGGAGATTTTATTCTTAAGTGGAACAAAATCTCCCAATTTGTCTTGAAAAAAATTTCGATATATAGAGATTTTTTCGATATATAGAAACAATTTTTCTATGTAATGAACACAGAGATTTGCTAAGAGTTTGATATATAGAAAATTTCGATATGGGGAAGTTCGATATATGGAGGTTCGACTGTATATATATATATATATATATATATATATATATATATATCTATTCTAAAAAAAAGTAACTGCTGCTGCTGTCGAAGCCGCTGTCAAAAGCTTGTCACGCTATCTCCTCCGAAACCGCTGGGGGGTATGGGGTCGAGACCGATACCAATCAATGCAGAATAATGTGGGGAAGAAAGTAAGACATGTCTCAGATTCGTCGGACTTTAAGTTTTTTTTTAAATTTTATGTTTTGTGGGAAAATATTGACTTTTTCATGTTCAGATTACGATAACTCGCCAAAAAAGGATGTAGAATTTTTTTTTACAATCTAAGACTACAGACATTTCTCCTTCAAACAAGACCTCATTTGTTTAAAAATAATTTAAAACAGACTGATATTTTTATTAAAATTGAAAACCCACTCTTTGGAAAAATTGATGCGTTTCGAGATATATAAATTCGATGCTCTCGGACTTATTATGTTACAAAGAAAATATTTATATCAACTGGAAGATGAAAGCTTTCTCATTCATATAAACTTCATTTCAAGTCTCTATCTTAAAATTTCGATTTTTAATTGAATTTTAAAGAAATACTTCAAAAAATCTTCTCATTCGCTTCCTTTGCAGAAGGACATGAAAGAAGATCCGATTTTTCACAAATCTTCATCCGGGCTTATACCCCCCCCCCATCTACGCGGGCTTCATCCATTTCGCCGGGAGGGGGGGGAAGCTTCAACTGTAAACAAATGAATGACTCAATCGCTGTAAACAACTATTGAGTCATTCATTCACTTGATTCACCAGAGGAGCGAGCGTACCGAGCCTAGGGGCGAAGCCCCTAGTATTATGAATAAAAACTGCATTCGCTCCAGAAAAAAATATCTTCTGTAATAGCTATATCCCCGTTTATACATCTGAACAGCAACAGATACCTTTTAAATATGTTCTTTTGTTCAGATAAGTAATATTCCGATCAAAAATATTAATGCCTATTTATACTTTAAGTGCATATTTATATTTTTAAGTACATATCTATAAGTACATATTATATTAAGTACATATTATTTTAAGTACATATTATATTAAGTACGCATTATTTTAAGTACACAATATATTAAGTACATATTTATTAGGTGTGTGTGTGTGCGCGCGCATGCAAATGCGCAGCACTCGTGTCTTTATAGCATTTTATACCGGAATCGACAAGTAATAACAGTAATAAACTGAAATAGAATATTAAATAAGTTGGATTTCCTTTTATTTTTGTCATTTTCAAGCTAAATCGTAATGACTAACACAATATTTGGGGTTGAGAAAGTGGGATAAGTTTACACATTGGTTTTCTGCGATTTACGTGTGTTTGATACCTATCAGCCAGCAGTACCTTTGCCCTTTTTTAATCTCCAGTGAAATATTAACTTTTTTTTTTTCCTATTTTACCTTTTATCTCTATATTAGTTATTTTATTATAATAGAACTCCTGTGAAATAATTTTCAGCTTTAATCTTTTTATTACGAAATATGTATACTAGTTCTAATATGTATACTAGTTCTAATATGTATACTAGTAAGAAAGTACGAAATATGTATACTAGTTCTAATATGTATACTAGTAAGAAAGTACGAAATATGTATACTAGTTCTAATATGTATACTAGTTCTTAGAGTGCAACGTAGATCTACCTCCTCGTGGTGCCCCCTGGGCAACGCTTTTCGGCTAAATGATCTACAGCCTTCGGCATATTTCCTTGCTATGATTGTTTCGCCATCTCATGTACACGTTTTTATCTTTGTACTGTCATTTTATCTTTTTATATGTATTGGTATTTTGCCTTGCCATTGGAAATAAAAAAAAAGTTCTAATATGTGATTAACATTTTTTTACTTTTTATTTTTAATGCTCTCTCAATTCTTTTTCCCACTCGTTTTCATATCTCCATTTCTTTTATTAGGGTGCTTTCACTTAATTGCACGTACCAAAAAATATGAGTGGATGCTGCACTTACGTTTGTAAATAAATATGCATTATCTGGCCAAAGGTGTCCGGACGCCCAGTGGTACGGACTCGGAGAGTCCTGAGGCATATATTAACATGATGTTGGACCTCCTTTTGCATCGATGACAGCCTGCACGCGTCCAGGGAGACGGCACCGTTTTTTGATAGGTGTCCATAGGAATTGACTTCCAGGCATCCCTCACGGCTGAAGTGAGTGCTGGCAGTGAGGATGGTCGATTTGGCTGGCTACGTAATCTGCGTTCTAATTCGTCCCAAAGGTGTTCAATGGGATTTAGATCGGGGCTCTGAGGAGGCCAGTCTAGTTTTAGAACACCAATTTCGTCAAACCATGCCTGCGCGAGTCTCGATGTGTGAATGGAGCAGTTATCCTGCTGGAAGAGAGATGGGCCTTCCCTGAAATATTGCCATAGAGTTGGGAGAGCAGCACTGTCCAGAATGTCCACATACATCTCGGAGTTCATGTTTCCAACCACAGGAACTAACGAACCCAGGCCAAACCATGAAAATCACCCCCACACCATGATGCTGCCACCACCAAACTGAACAGTCGGCACAATGCAGTCACGTAAGAAGCGCTCGCCGGGCATCCGCCAAACCCAGACGCGTCCATCGGACTGCCAGATTGTAAAGCGAGATTCATCACTCCAAAGAACATTTTTCCACATGTCCACAGTCCAATGACGGCGAGCTTTGCACCATTGCAATCGACGCTTCGCATTTTGGGGAGTGATGTTCGGCTCGTGAGTGGCTGAAGAACCATGGAATCCCAGGTTTTTTAGCTCTCGACGAACAGTCCTGCTGCTAGCACTAACGCCTCATGAACTTTGGAACTCCTGAGTGATTTTAATCGACGACGACTTGCGATTCTGTTTCACTACCCTTTTCAGAGTTCTACGGCTGCGTTCACTAATATTTTTACGGCCTCTCACTTCGTTTTTCTGCAGTTTCACTGCCTCGACGTTTCCACTTCACAATTACATCACTGACAGTGGATTTTGGCTTCTGTTGAATGTCCGAAATTTCACGAACAGATTTTCCACAAAGGTGGCATCCCACTATAATGCCACGATCAAAGTCACTAAGCTCCTTTGACTTACTCATTGTCTCACAAACGCATAGATATGACCCGACAAACCACTACCAACACTTTTACATGAAAATGTTGCATATTTCATAAAAATTTCAAAGCTACCATTATATTTAAAATTTTTAAAATATAATGGTAGCTTTGAAATTATATTTTAAAGCTACCAATTATATAATGGTAGCTTTGAAATTTTTTTTAAAGATTTTTTTTCATCAAAGTTTATTTTAAATTGTTATAAAAAGTTTCAATGTTAGAAGTTTTCTTTTAAATAATAATTAAGTGTATTTTTCATAATAAAAATATACTTTTGGAACTCGACTTAGAATATCATATTCGAGTTATTTCACGATTGATTCATATACGCTCTAAAAAGTTTTAATCAAAATAGTATATTGTAATGGAACGATTCAGTTTCAGGGGAAAAGATGGTGCCACGTGAAGTCTTTGGAAGTTGCGCTAAGTGATGTCATAGATGACGGGGAGAAAGCAACGAATCAGCGGGCTTGAAATTTCCCCATTGCTTGAACTCGAGTATAGGTAGTTAATATGCAGCGGGAATAGTCATTCGCTTTGCGAAGGAGAAGGAAGTTATCCCTTTCTTTAAGCAGGGAATGGATATTACAAGATACGGATAATCCACTTGAGAGGGAAGAGGATGTTTTTATTACAAAAATTTAGACTGTTCAAACATGAATTTATGACTAACAACTTATGACTAACAACTTTCTGACTAACAACTTATTTTTGTCTTCCATTATTTTAATTAACGTCTTTAAATTTTGATTAATTTTTAGCAGAATTCCTTGCTCGGATGTTGTTTCGGCAGCAACATTTTTTTATTTCTTGCACCATAGTTTTTTGGGTTTGAAGAGCCTTAGCTTTAAATTTATCTAACTCGGCTGCTTCTCTTTTTCTTTTTAAGGCTAGATGCCTCATGCCACGTACTGTTGAACTGTCTAGAAAATAATAAAAAGCACATAGTAAATGAGATAGCACATGGAACAGAGCTATTATTTCATACATAAAAATCAACATAAGTTATTTCATAGAAGTGTCACAGATTATAAAATAAAACTGCAAATGATTATGAAGAAGAGTTCTATGCAGGCATTAACATAAAACTATGTATGTTACGTAAAACATACAATTGTTTAATTTCTATAAAGTATGGTACTATAAAATTTTTAAATATCTCCAACAATTTCAGTCTGAAATTTATAATTTAAAACTTAATACAAAAATTTGATTTAAATTTATCAAAATGCAAACAACTTACTTGATGATTGAGCAATATGCCAAGACTGTTTCTGCTGTTTTAGTGGTAGTTACAATCTTAGGGATTGTAATTCACTTTGTATAGCAACAACTTTCTGGGGGGGATTTAAATTTATTTAAAAAATTCAAATTTTCTAAAAGCATTATGAAACAAACATTCATTTTGTAAATTATAATAGCTATTTTTTTTCTCGAGGATTTTTCTTAGCTTTATGATTATTAAATACATAGTTGTAATAAATTTTAGAAATTTCATGATAGCAAAAATTCAAATATATGAATACCATGCCATTATGTTTGTTATGCTCTTAGAACTTGTAACTTTCAAACAAAAGACACAAACTTAATTTTCTTGTAATGTTTTGTTTCTAAAATAAAAATTGCTCGTAAAATATGCATTTTCAATTTTATTTACTTGTAGTTCTTTTACATGATTACCCAAAATACACTGAAGTGCCACTGAATTAGGGATAGCAAAACCTATGCAAATTGTGTAGCGCTGCGCATCATGTATGCGCAAGTCAGGGCTCTGTGGTAACTGCATATATAGCGCGTACTGTGGTTGTTCTGAATTAGTTGTTGGAATTGCCAGTATGGGTAAACTGCCTGATTTAGACGCCTTCGATCGCGTACAAATCGTAGGTGCGCGACGCATGGGCCATTCAATTTCCGAAATCGTCAGACAGCTAGGATTTTCAAGGTCGACAGTGTCAAGAGTATACCAAGAATACATGGATGGTGGAAAAAAAACTAGCGATCGGGCAAACTGCAAAGGACAATTAGCCTTGACAGTGCGTGGTGAGAGACGGCTCAGGCGTATTGTACGTAGCCAGCGAAGCCAAACATTAGCTCAAATTACCACCCAGTTTAATGACGGTGCCAGTCGTACAGTCAGTAAACGGACTGTGCAACGCTCGCTTCACCGTATGGGTTTCGGGAGCCTTCGACCTACGAGAGTACCATTGCTCTATACTCGCCATCGAGCTGCACGTCTTGCCTGGGCAAGAGAGCACAGAGACTGGAGTGTAGAGGACTGGAAACGAGTAGCATGGATTGATGAGTCTCGATTCCGACTACTTAACGCCGACGGGAGGCTGAGAATATGGCGTCAGGCTCATGAAGCCATAGATCCTGCATGCCTGGCTGGAACTGGGGTCAATCATGGTCTGGGGTGTTTTTTCGTGTCACAGTTTGGGATCTTTGGTGCGTGTACCAACCTCCCTCAATGCAATTCGGTACGTAGAATTGCTGGGTGATCACCTCCATCCGTTTATGCTGTTCTGTTATCCGCACGGTAATAGAGTTTTCCAGCAAGACAACTGTACCTCTCACAAGTCCCGGTTGGCTACTGGCTGGTTGGATGAGCATTCCTCTGACTTCTCTGTCATGAATTGGCCACCTAGAAGCCCAGACTTAAATACTATTGAGCATCTTTGGGATGTTTTGGAACAAGGCGTGAAAGGTCATCACACAGCAACAAAGAACCTTACTGAATTATGGACAGCTGTAGCCAATATTTGGCAAGCCATTCCCGTGGAACGTTTCCAGAAACTTGTTGAATCTATGCCTCGTCGTGTGGCAGCCGTTATCAAGGCCAGAGGAGGCCCAACTCGTTACTAGGTAGGTATCCCTAATTCAGTGGCACTTCAGTGTAATTCTGATATATGACTGAGCATTGGCAGTAATCTTTTGAAGCACAATTATTAAATTTATATTTGCTATTTAAGCGTACAATGTCATAGTCTCAATCCCCACCCTCAAATATTAATAATGCAGTGATCTTTTTCTGGTAACAAAGCCTCCTGCAACAAAATATTTTGATCTTTGTTTAATGATTAACTAAGAGCATTTTTTAAAATTTATAATAAGATTTATAAACAAAAATAGAAATATGATATTCTTGTACACAAATGCCAGAAAAGTCTAACAGAACTTTTTTAGTTCTTAATTGTCCCTTAAATAAGCATTAGGACATTTTTAAATTTTGCTTTAATTAAATTTATTTATGATAAATATCTTGCAATGTAAAAATATGATATATTATAAATAGCATTGAAAATGATTAAAAGAAATTCTGATAAACAGATAATTAAATACAAAATTAATAGTTTACTTACCATCCATTTTTTTCTGTTTTAAAACAGCCTAGAAGTAAAAAAAAAATAAAATATTAGGATATTGCTAAAGTCAAATTACATATTTTTTCTTTTCAAATACAACTGAAATTACTTACCAATGCAGATGAATCGAATGACTCATCAGTGATGCCTTCACTGCACTTTTTTCTCGATCTCCTCTACTGAAAAATTTGATGTCCTTTGAGACAATTTTATCTACAAAATGTAAAAGAAACAGCCACGTTGGTCGATGTCAAAGCGCGGGTTTTTTCCAATACTGTATACTTTTTCTTGAACCCCAACGCAAGGAAGCAAGTAAAATGCCGTGTTTGAGGCAGTTCAGTCGGACGGTTTCGCTGAATTGACCGTCGTCGTCTCCCCTAGGTAGGGTTAGTGGGGGGGGGGGGCTGCTTCAGCACTCGAGAGGAGAAAAAGGGTGTGGCTTGACCATATAAGGTTTCCTTATTCCCGTTGCACACACGGCGTTTTTATCAATGGCGGAAATTTTCCATCGGACGTCGTTCTAAAAGTAGATCTTACACACACGGCGGAAAACTTCGTCGCCGGGGAAAAGGCCCACCCCTCCTTTTCGAATTCTTCACTTGTCCAAGAAAACTAGAGGGGTCGCACCTACGCCCCCTCCCCCAGCCGGGATCGGAGGAGCCCTCCTTTTCGAATCCCCTTTACGATTCCAAGAAAACCAGCGCGCCCCCACCCCCAGCAAACCCCCAAATACCCCTCTCGCAAATGACCCTACGACGGTAGAATCCGCTGTGTGTGTAAGCGTGCATAGGGTCACATGGATAACTAGTTCAATCTGGCATCAAAAAATCCACCAGCGCACAGTGGCACTCGACAGCTGCACAAGCTACCGTCGACGAAAAATTTAATTTTCCGCCCAGTGTGCAAGCTCCAATTGACTTCTGTGGTCTACTGTTGGAGCGACATCCGATGGAAAATTTCCTCCATTGATCCTCCGTGATTCCTCCAAATTTCCTCCGTGAGTGCAACGGGCCTTACACATCTTGACGTCATCATTTGCGGAACGCAAACTGTTCAGCATAGCTAAAATGAATGCTTTCTCCCTACTCTCGTAAACTACCCCCGCTTGCGAAGCGAGAGTCACATCTTTCGACCGTTTGTTCTGCATACGGGCCTTAGTCAGAAATAATAAACCTTTAGAGCTCATAAATGCTGAAGAAGATGTTGTAGAAAAAATGTAATAAACACATAAATTGATGTTTTCACAGTCTAAATTTTTGTAATAAAAACTTCATCTTCCATCTCAAGTGGATTATCCGTATCTTGTAATATCCATTCCCTGCTTAAAGAAAGGGATAACATCCTTCTCCTTCGCAAAGTCCGCTCGCCGGTCTACGAGAGCTCCCTACTAGCCGCAAGCTTTTGATCACGTGACATTCGTATTTACGAGAGAAAAAGCTCTCGCTGTTTGTTCTGCATCTCACTTTTCACCCCTCTGCGAGAAAGAGGGGCCTTCTGAGAGCTTAGCTCTCGTAAGTGTCTGATCGGCATACGGGACTATGTTACTATGCTATTAGCTTTCACATGTAACCGTAATATGTAGTCGTAAATAAATGCAAAATAATTCAACTTACGACTTTTTGTCGATGCCCAGTTCCACCACCCTCCGTCACGCCTCGTTCATTTGTCAAAACAGCAGTTTGGTCAGTTTCGTCGACGTTTAAGCTTCCATCCTCTGGTTCACCATCATTAGTAAAACTACTAGTAGGTAGTTCCTGGTCTTTTGTAAACAGCAAATTATTGTAGTACCACAGGAAAGATGTGTAGACGTCATCTGCTCCTCTTCCATTACGGTGACTGTCACTGACTTTCTTCAGTTCCTTCCGGAAAGAGCCTCTTAGACTTTGTATTTTTTTTTACTACAGAGTCTTGATAGGCTTCAGAAATGGTTCTACTTCTTAAAAGTCCATTTCTATAACACAAAATTACTAAAACACTAACGAATTAACAGAACGCTCCAGTAAAACTGTGTGTTTTTCACACGCGCCAGTTTCACACGGTCAATCGAGCGCGAATCCCTTTACACGGACGTTCTTTCCCTTTTCCTTTAAAATGACACGAGTATTCGCACGCGAAAGAACGAGCGTCCGGGAAACTCGCAGCATGAGGAGAAAACGCAAGCACGCGGGATTGCGTCTGCAAGTTTTCCCGCGCGCAAGCACTCGCAAAAGAGCGTACGTGTAAAGGGCCCTATTTAATGGCGTTCGCAGGTATTCGAAGTGAGCATTCCAGTCCCAAATGCACTGTCACTTGGCTCTGATTCTGATGTTGTAGGCACTTAAAATCGGAAAGGCTTGCAATAGAAACATTTCTGGTGATAACGCTGTCTCATAGTCGCATAAACTTTTGGAAGTCTAATAATCCCGTTGCTTGAGCAACTGGCCGTCGTTCACACAATAGCGCCCTTTACACGTACGTTCTTTATCGCGTGAAACCAACATCCCGCGTGATTGAGTGCACGTGTGAAGGTGTCGGAGAGGAAGGGAAAGCTGCTTTAGAGCGTACTGCAAGTTTTCCCGCACGCAATCCCGTACGCTCCAAGCACTCCACTAGCGTATGTGTAAAGGGCGCTAATGACAAAGTGCTGCCTGTAAAGCATCTTCCTGACGAAACATGTCAAATATCCTCCTGTCTACATGGCCTGGCTGGATGGTTAAGTCCAATATCCTAACCGTCCAACGGGAATCTAGGATTAAAAAAATGGTAAAAACAACAATTTAAGCACATGTCGGGAAATACCTGGAATTTCGCATCGTTCTTCAGTGTATGCAGGCGGGCAATCACAATGTATCTGCCCATCAACAACGCTGCAAACACCATCATGTTTACAAGGGTTTCTCTCACAGCGCTGCAAACACCATCATGTTTACAAGGGCTTTCTCTCACAGCGCTGCTAGCACCATCATGTTTACAAGGGTTTCTCTCACAGCGCTACAAACACCATCATGTTTACAAGAGTTTCTCTCACAGCGCTGCAAACACCATCATGTTTACAAGGGTTTGTCTCACAGCGCTACAAACACCATCGTGTTTACAAGGGGTTTCTCTCACAGCGCTGCAAACTCCATTATGTTTACAAGGGTTTCTCTCACAGCGCTACAAACACCATCATGTTTACAAGGGTTTCTCTCACAGAGCTGCAAACACCAACATGTTTACAAGGGTTTCTCTCACAGCGCTGCAAACACCACCATGTTTACAAGGGATTCTCTCACAGCGCTGCAAACACCACCATGTTTACAAGGGTTTCTCTCACAGCGCTGCAAACACCACCATGTTTACAAGGGTTTCTCTCACAGCGCTGCAAACACCATCATGTTTACAAGGGTTTCTCTCACAGCGCTGCTAACACCATCATGTTTACAAGGGTTTCTCTCATAGCGCTGCTAACACCATCCTGTTTACAAGGGTTTCTCTCACAGCGCTACAAACACCATCCTGTTTACAAGGGTTTCTCTCACAGCGCTGCTAACACCATCCTGTTTACAAGGGTTTCTCTCACAGCGCTACAAACACCATCATGTTTACAAGGGTTTCTCTCACAGCGCTGCTAACACCATCATGTTTACAAGGGTTTCTCTCACAGCGCTGCTAACACCATCCTGTTTACAAGGGTTTCTTTCACAGCGCTACAAACACACTCATGTATACAAGGGTTTCTCTCACAGCGCTGCAAACACCATCATGTTTACAAGGGTCTCTCTCACAGCGCTGCAAACACCATCATGTTTACAAGGGTTTCTCTCACAGCGCTGCAAACACCATCATGTTTACAAGGGTTTCTCTCACAGCGCTGCAAACACCATCATGTTTGCAAGGGTTTCTCTCACAGCGCTGCAAACACCATCATGTTTACAAGGGCTTTCTCTCACAGCGCTGCAAACACCATCATGTTTACAAGGGTTTCTCTCACAGCGCTGCTAACACCATCCTGTTTACAAGGGTTTCTCTCACAGCGCTACAAACACCATCATGTTTACAAGGGTTTCTCTCACAGCGCTGCTAACACCATCATGTTTACAAGGGTTTCTCTCACAGCGCTGCTAACACCATCCTGTTTACAAGGGTTTCTCTCACAGCGCTGCTAACACCATCCTGTTTACAAGGGTTTCTCTCACAGCGCTACAAACACCATCATGTTTACAAGGGTTTCTCTCACAGCGCTGCTAACACCATCATGTTTACAAGGGTTTCTCTCACAGCGCTGCAAACACCATCATGTTTACAAGGGTTTCTCTCACAGCGCTGCAAACACCATCATGTTTACAAGGGTTTCTCTCACAGCGCTGCAAACTCCATCATGTTTACAAGGGTTTCTCTCACAGCGCTACAAACACCATCATGTTTACAAGGGTTTCTCTCACAGCGCTGCAAACACCATCATGTTTACAAGGGTTTCTTTCACAGCGCTGCTAACACCATCATGTTTACAAGGGTATCTCTCAGAGCGCTGCAAACACCATCATGTTTACAAGGGTTTCTTTCACAGCGCTGCAAACACCATCATGTTTAGAAGGGTTTCCCTCACAGCTTGCTTTTCAAATAAAATAGTCCTAGTTAATAAATAGTAAATATAATGAACAGCAAAACATACCTAAAAAGTTAAATTATTACTATCATTAAAAGATACATATTAATTTAACTTCTATCTCAGAGATGGAAAAACATCCTTCCTCTAAAAACTGATACCTGCCACTGGGAGGATTGATTGAACATATGTAATTCTGTTGATAACTTTATCTTATATATCCATAGATTTTTATTACTTACTTTTTATTTTTATTTATATTATGAAAAATAAAGTAAAATTGGCATGACTGGTTAACTGCCAAAACAATACTAACTTTAAAAACTAACTATTTTAGTACTTAGTTATTAATTCAAGTTTATAAGGCCTTTTCAACAACCTACTTTCTTAATGGCTTTTAAGTTATTCTTTTGAATATCTTTTTCACCAAGTTTTATGGATTGTCTATTGTGTGACAAACCAATGAAAACATGATGATGCATTTACAACTTTATATTACATATTCATACAATTGTGTTACATTTTTAATGGTTAAACTTTTTATGAAAAAAAAAATCATAAAAACCATCAGATGTTAAGTTATCCAAAGAGTCTAAGTTATTCTTTAATATATTGATATCATCTATCTATTCAGCTCCCGTGTTATTCGAAAATTGCATTGTGTTTTCATTGTAACATAAAAAAACTGCAAAAGAATAACCAAAGATTACAATGCAATTTTGAGAGCAAAATATTGAACTTACAATTGTTTGCTGCGTTTCTTTTGAAATGATTCGCAAAGAAAAGCATTTTATTCAAAAGGGGAAATGTTAATACGAAATCTTCTTTCACGTATATTCTTTTCCATAGAAACTCTACCCATAGTGTGATGGATGAGAATTCTGTTTTTTAAACCTCTTAATGAATGATTGAGCAGAGTCTTTTCACGTTTTGAACTGCGTGGAAGGTTCATCGATTTTTTTTCCATCTGTGCAGGAAACGTTTAAAGACCACAATGCTTTGGAGGAGCTTTGGAGGAGAACTGGAAAAGTCCTTTATTTACATCATACATATGGTTTCTGATATCTATTCTCATAAATTACATTCGATATATGCACTCATGGACAGTTGTCTACTGCTTTGGAACAACTGGAGGGACAAAGTAAGGAAAAGAATTAGTCTATGTTGTTTTTCTTTCTTTTGAAACGAAACGTTTTTAATATTTGTTACATACTGTTTTTAAGCAACGTAACTAAGTAAGACATTGGAGAAATAATAGTCAAGAGATATATTCAGCTATAGGAATTGAATAAACCCAGGTTAAATCCCAATTACATTCGATATATGCACTCATGGACAGTTGTCTACTGCTTTGGAACAACTGGAGGGACGAAGTAAGGAAAAGAATTAGTCTATGTTGTTTATCTTTCTTTTGAAACGAAACGTTTTTAATATTTGTTACATACTGTTTTTAAGCAACGTAACTAAGTAAGACATTGGAGAAATAATAGTCAAGAGATATATTCAGCTATAGGAATTGAATAAACCCAGGTTAAATCCCAATTACATTCGATATATGCACTCATGGACAGTTGTCTACTGCTTTGGAACAACTGGAGGGACGAAGTAAGGAAAAGAATTAGTCTATGTTGTTTTTCTTTCTTTTGAAACGAAACATTTTTAATATTTGTTACATACTGTTTTTAATCTTGACTTTTAAGAGCTTTAGAACATTAAAAATAAAATAATAACAGTTAAGCTATTTGAGTTGTATGCGGAGCTTCTAAGTAAAAGTATTTCGGATAGAAGCAGGTCAGTTGAACAGAATGGATAAGGCCATGAAACCAATCTTGGTCTTACTATCTGTGACAGGAATTGACATCACGGGTATGTTTAAATTTAAAGTTATGTTACTTTGTGCAATTCTCTTTAATTCAATTACTTCGTTGAACATCGTGAAAAACATTTCGTGCTCGTCTCTAACACTTACTCTGAGATTTGCCGCATCAGAAATATTCAAGGGAACGGTTTATGTGGTGTGGTTCATTTTACTAGCAAGACGTCGCATGCTCAACAAGCTTTTGAAGGACATTAGTATGTTTCAAAAATCAGTGGGTTTCAAAGACGAAGCTACCATATTCAAATATTCTAAAATATCAACACTGTGTGTCACTTTTTATTTTTTAGGCATTATTGTATGGCATGGTTCGTATCCATATTCAGAAACTAAAAACGACATTTCATGTTTCTGGTTTAAAATTATGAAGGAAATGCTTTATTTCGAGTTCCTTGAGCTGATGCTGTCTATCATGAACAATGGCTACCTAAGAACCGTTTTAACTTTGTTCCTTTCAATGTGCTGCTTCAGTATCAAAGCAAGCGTGAAACTGAACATCAAGTCCCGGCTTGAAGCAATAAGAACTTACAAGAACCTCTTCTATGTGGTAAACAGACTTCATGAATCTACGTCTCCCTTGCTTTTCGCTTTTATATTGCATCTCACCGTGCACACGTTTCGAATAGTCGCTATTGTATGCGAAAACAGCAGATCGCAATATGTCACAAAACAGAAAGAGGTATATTTAATGCTTGAAGTTATTCTCAGTTTCTCATCTGTAATCGCAGTGGTACTTTCCTACGAATCAGTTTATAATAAAATAAACGAGATGCGACGACTCATCTTGGAGAATTTCGAATGTGAAATTTGCTCAGTGGATACGAACTACATCAGACTTCTCGACGATAAGGAATTTCTTAAGCCTACTGCTATGGGAATGTTTGTCATCAACAAGTCTTTTATTCTAACATTTGGAGCAACAGTCGTTACTTACGGCGTTCTTGTTTATCAAGTATATGCGGAATAGTTAAGTGCTTTCTTCTTTCCATTTATACGACAGATACTACCAAGTTCCGCTTCGATTCAACACTGGACATATTACAATAATTACAAGATAAAAAGAACTTTTTATATACCACGTTTTTAAATTTTCTGTTGAATCATATAAACTTGATAATTCTACGTATTAATAAATACTTTAAAAATATTTTTTGATGAATTATCCCATCAACTTGAAAGAAAATAAAGTTAATTGGAAGTTCCGTTTAACTTTTCGTTCCCGTTCCGGCCGATAGATGGCTGCACGAGTCTACAAAACAAAATTAACTGAAAATGAATTCAATTCAGTTTAAAGATGGCTAAAAGTATTAATATAATGCATTGTCATCGTGTTCTGAGCTATTCTAAAAGTTTCAAATGTCTAGCTAGTCGGGAAGTTAGTTAAAAATCGATTGCAAGATTTGAACTGGACAAACACACAAGCAAACAAGAAAGTGAGTTAATAAAAACATGTAAATCAATGGAGAAATTCTCCTCTTTCCAACGTATTCATCGGTTATTCTTAAATTCTTTGCTGGGAGCCCATAACAAGGTCGAAACCTAGCTCCAAGGCTACCTATACGGTGAAGACGTATACAATTGGCTTAAATTAGATCTATTTGTCGACCGAGAGATGCAAAATTGCTAACTACTGTCCGACCACGGAAGCAACCCTGGAAGCTGTTACGCATGCGCGAGAAAAGCTAGTGTACTTAGAAAATAGGGGAAAACGTCATATTTTCGGATGTGTTTGTTTGTTAATGATGTGTTTCAGACTGCTTTTTGTCCGCAATTTTAAAGTTATTTTTTAAAACTTTATTTTTGATCGAACATGTGAATAATAATTTCAAAATAATAAAAAGAAAGAAGCAAATCTATTTAAAAAATAGAAGTTTTATAGGAGTGGATATTTTCGGATTACATCACAATCAAAATTATCTAAAGCTACGTTTTTGGTAGTCCTTTTTTTCTGAAGTTTCCTCGGAGATTCAAATTTTGGAGTTTCTTCACCCTTTGCTTCTCTGCGTATTCTTTTTACACTGGACATTGATATCCCGGTCATTTCACTAGCTCTCTTTAGGGATTGCGAAAGTGGAACAATAACATTTTCTTCTAGTGCTTCTTTATCACACAATTCAATTACATTGTGTATTATACGTTTACAATCACTACGGAACGGCTTATTCCGAGCAGTTGTGTTGGGTAAAGGATCCATTAATTTTAATATAATAATCAAAATAACAGACGAGGAAAAAGCAAGCAAGCGCAGTTAGTAACCGATTCTAAAGAATGTCGAGAGACTACGAAACTTTTCCCCCTCCTTCCTCAGCAGCCTTACCTACAGCGTGAATAGAATCGTCTTGGCACTATGCCAACCGTGGTTCTTCGTACTCTGGCGGGACTGTACCTTCGCCGTCAAAGACTAGCGGGGGAAAATGCTATCGCTGCTGAATTTCTACTAGACCAGGCAACGTGTTTTCGGTCATCAACAGTCCAATGGATGTGTTGGTGGACGTAAAGCTTTGTGCCGTGCAGTCAACAACGAAAGACTAGTGGGCCTGCGGCTCTGAAAGCCCATATCAATGACGGTCCTTTAAACAGTTCGCACTCTGACATTTGTTGATGCCACAGCATCGAAATCAGCAGCAATTTGGGGAAGTGTCGCACGTCTGTCTCGTTTCAGGATTCTCGCCAGTCGTCGACTGTTCCGTTCTTTCAAGGTCCTTTTTCCGGCCGCACCGCTGTCGGAGATTTCATGTTTTACCAGCTACTTGATATTCACGGTACACTCGTCAAATGGTCGTGCGCGAAAATCCAAATTGCACCGCTACCTGCGGAGATGCTATGTCCCATCTCTCGTGCGCCGACTATAAAGCCACGTTCAAAGTCGCATAAATCGTGCTAACCTGCCATTGTAGCAGCGGGAACCGATCTAACAGCTTCGCCAGACACCTGTTGTCTTATATGGGCGCTGCCGACCGCATCGCGTTACGCTGATTGGTTGCATATCTCCGTTAGTTGCACACGCACGCCTATACCAGTTTTTTTTGTTTCTTCAGTGTACATTGAATTATTGAAAAATTAAAATAAACTAAAGTTGCTAAAAACTGAACTAAACTAAAATAATAAATGAAAATTTCCTTAAATATGCTAATAATTTTGAAATCATGCTCATTTTAAATTTTGTTATTTTAACCTATGGCAAATACAAGTAGATATTAATAATTGGATATATATATATATATATATATATATATATATATATATATATATATATATATATATATATATATATATATATATATATATATATATATATATATAAATTGCAAATGCTGAATTAGTACAAAATAAATAAGAAGATTGGTATACATTATCCACAGCGTCAAGCTGCTCGCAAAAATGTACCATATAAGAGATAAAAATACTGTATAAATAGGATACGGAATGAAAAATGAAAACTGCGCGGAGCTGATCTGAAAGCAAGAGCAGATAGAATATCCAATAACAACAGATTATGAAGGCATTGCAGTTAAAGACCGGGGGAGTTGTGACCCCCTACTCCGGTTAGAACATGTTTTTACGCCCAGGCAATACTTCCGGAGGTCGCTGCAATGCACAAAACCGTTAAACCAATAATAAAATAGAACAAGAAAACATAACTGCCAAAACGGCAACCATTATCACAGTAAAACATCTAAAAAATCAAAAAAGCACATTACCTAAGACAACGAACAATATAGACAACACACTCACCCTACACCAGTTAAAGCCATTTTATTCCCATTACAGTCCCAGTTATAAGCACTATAAAACTTAGTCAAAATATCTTTCAGAAATATACTAGGATATCCTCTATCACGTGCTCTTTTCATGTATATATCGATATTGTTGTTCACATCGATGACTTTAGAATTTAATCTTTTACATCTAATTAAATAGTTTAATATAATGTTACGTTTTATATTTTTATGTATATTACTATCCCAAGATGTTATACGGACTGTCTCAAATGCAAAAACATCTCGCTTATCATATATACTGTAAATAAAGTTATTCCGATCATCGATGTATAAACATATATCGAGATAGACTATTCCTTCCTTTTCATCACTCTTAGTCTCCACTAGTTCCAAATTATCAGGATAAAAACTCATACTAAGTGTAGTGATGTTATCATTAAATACAATTAGAATATCATCTACATAGCGAAAGAAATGTAATTCATTCAAGAGCATTACTCTACATTCATATGAATGTAAATAGATGTCGGCAAGCGCTGATGAACAGCCTCCACCCATAGGGATACCCCACACTTGTTTATAATAATCCGTGCCATTATATAATACAGTCTCATTCAAAGCGAGATCCAGTATGATGAGTCCCCCGATGATTAAGCTATTCATTAAAACTAAAACAACCAATTATGTGCTTGGACAGACTATCGAGGTAATGATTAGGTTTTAGCACAAATAACAATTCTTTAATATGTTTATTCCTATTGTCTTTTGAACAAAGCCTATTTATACGTACTAGCTGATTTACTATAATGTTATTAAAAACAGATTTATGTAAACAGGTTTGGTAATTTTGAAATTTAACAATATTAAATTCATAATCTGATCTTTTATTATATAGATCAAAAGTAAAATTACTATGAGAATTAACTTTGATGTTAATATCTAAAAAGTTTACATTAATATATATATATATATATATATATATATATATATATATATATATATATACAGTGGAACCTCGCATAACGAGCATAATTCGTTCTAGAGTCTTAGGGCCTGTTCACATAGGAGTCCGTTGCGTTGCGTTGCGTTGTATTAAGGAAAAGATGACGTTGAGACGAAAATAAACCAATCATAGGCGTTAAAAATCTTATTGCTAATCGCTTGGAGGCCTATTATTGGTTTATTTTCGTCTCAACGTCATATTTTCCTTAACGCAACGCAACGGACTCCTATGTGAACAGGCCCTTACTCGTAATGCGAAACACTCGTTAAGCGAAACAATTTTTCCCATATAAATTAATTTAAAATACGATAATGCGTTCCATGCCAAAAAATACTCAAAATTTTTTAGATGTAACGTTTATTATTTAAAGAAAATTACTTATACATGAATTCTTAAGGAGCAAAATAATCCATACGTAGTTTATTATTTACGAATTTATGACACATATCTAATTTTTTTACTAGAAAGCTATCTAGCGACATTTGTTTTTCTCGGCGCCTCAAAATTTGCTGTAAAAATGTGTCACCGCATTGTCATTGAATAAATTTATAGCGCGCATAGCCACCGTCTTATGAGGGTGATGCTTTGTAACTTACGATGCAACAGTTTCCCATGCTTTCATCATTTCTTTTATTGCGCCAGAAGATTGTTTCTTTGCTGTTTCATCGTCCTTCTCCACTGACAAACTCTCCTCTGCAACTGCTTACTGTGAAAGACACTGCAATTCTATTAGCTGTTCGGTGGTCAGCTCTTGGTTGTGCTCTTCCACAAGCTCCTCAATATCGTTGTTATGCTCCAGTCCTACGATACTTGCTTCTCGAACCATCCATGACTACCCTTAAATAATTATTTTTCCGCCGTTGATGATCCTGGTGACGTGAAGATCCGAGTGACGTGAAGAGGGAACTTCCACGCCACTCGTTATCTTCTTCTATACTAATAAAGGGACAAGTGGATATCGAGAGATCACGTGACCGTAACTCATCCGGGTGGGCCACTCCTCGAAAAAAAAAATGGCCGACAAATATACAGGAAACGGTGTAATTTTTTTCCTCATAAAAGTACATAAATGTTACATATTTGGAAAGAGCTTCGAAAACTGATAATTTTTTCTGCGTACACTTATTCTGTTAATTCAATAGTTTTAGAGATATTTTCATTCTAAAATCACTCACTGCTGAGAAACCAAATCATGTGGTGCAATGGTGCTGCCATCTGTCGGCAGCGACGGGAATGAAAATTGAAAGGAATTTATTCACTTTAATTTAATACATTTGTAGGCTTTTTTTTCTTTTGTGGGGCCCGAAGTACATAAATATGTTACACGGATGGCTTGAGCGTAGCTAGGCGAAGCCCGGCTAGTGCGAAATGTTGCTCTTTAAACGAGCCATTTTTTACGATTTATTTTGCTCGTTATGGGAAATACTCGTTATGCGAGGTGCTCGTTAAGTGGACGGTGGACCTTTGAGCAAATCTTGTCATTGTAATATTGATTGTGTTATTGTAAAAAATATATATATTTCTGTAAATTAATAGTACCAAAATAGTTTTTTCAAGTCAAAAATCCTTTATAAAGCTTCTACGAAGTAATTTATAAAGGCTAAGTGTAGTAATAAACTTTAAATCCGTCTTTCTCAACACAGATTTTTCAAGGTTTTTCTATGTTTTAAATGCTCCATGCGAAATAATTTTTCTTCAAAATTAATGAAATTGATCAGGAAGAATCCTGATACTGTTTACAAAAAAAAAAAAAAAAAAAAAAAAAACTTGGCATGCATTTTACAATTTGATTTTATTAAGGTAATTAAATTCGATTTATAACTTATTAAAAAGCAAAATTTTGATGAAAATGGGGATGGAATTCAGAAAAAAAATTTCTAAAAAATTAACTACTCAAGGGATTAAATAATCGATGCACAGATTTGTTTGTTATACAGTTTTAAGTAATTAAAGTGTAAAATAGAGGAAATATCTCAAAATTTATTTCGCAAGGAGCATTTTAAAATTTTGGTTATAAATTTAAAATTTTTAAAACATTTTAAAATTGTAATCAGATTGGAAATTTCTTTTAAGGTATTCTATATATTTATAGTGAAATGTATATCTGTACAAGATTTCGCATCTCTATGATGAAAAGTAAAAAATAAAATTTAACGTCAACCATCCCCTTAAGCGAGGTTCCACTGTATATATATATATATATACACACTGCTGGCCACTGTAAATGCAACACCCTGAAGGAAACATGCAAGTAACATGAAATTTACAACATGCATTAGCGGACGTGAGATATGCAAATGATTAGAATTTCAGCGCAGACGCACATCACGCGCGCCTGTGGCGCCACTTCAAAGCGCTATTTAAGGCTTGGAGATTTCGACGATTTCAAGTTCGGCAATTGTGTTTTTCTTGTGGTTTAAAAAAAAAGCGATCAATTATGCCTCGTCGAAAACAGCGATCATCTTTTGATCAAGTATCCGAGTTCGACAGAGGAAGGATAGTGGCCTACCGAGATTGTGGATTAACTTTCAGGGAAATCGGTAGTCGTGTTGGACGAAACCAAACAACTGTAATGCGGATATGTGATCGTTGGATGCAGGAGGGTACGATGGACCGGCGTGTTCGATCGCATCCACCTCAGCGCACCACTTCACGTGATGACAGGCAAATTGTGCGCATGGCAGTGACGGATCGCTCAGTCACATCACGAACCATAGCACAGCACATGCAGTCTGTAACGCGTCATCCAGTGTCTGCGCGTACCATTCGACGCCGTTTACAGCAGAGTGGTCTGTCCGCAAGACGTCCATTGCTTTGTCTACCCTTGACGCAGAACCACAGACGTCAACGCCGCCAATGGTGCGATGACAGAAGGATGTGGACGGCAGAATGGAATGAAATTGTCTTTACTGACGAGTCACGCTTCTGTCTGCAACACCACGATGGTCGCATTCGAGTCTGGAGACACCGTGAAGAGAGGATGCTGAACAGCTGCGTTATGCACCGCCACACTGGTCCTGCACCGGGTATTATGGTATGGGGCGGTATTGGATATCACTCTCGCACACCTCTAGTACGCATTGCCGGTACTTTAAACAGCCAGCGCTACATCTCCGAGATATTGGAGCCAGTTGGAGCCAGTTACCTTCAGGGCTTGGCCACACCCATATTTCAACAGGATAATGCGCGACCACACATGGCACGCATTGTCCAACGGTTCTTCGTCAATCGCCAGATTGAATTGCTTCCCTGTCCGCCTCGCTCTCCGGATCTTTCGCCGATAGAAAACGTGTGGTCCATGGTTGCTGTACGATTGACCCAGATTCCATCCCCAGCTGCCACAGCAGATCAACTTTGGCAACGTGTGGAAGCTGCTTGGTCTGCTGTACCCCAAGAACTCATCCAAAGTCTTTTTGAATCAATGCCGAGGCGTGTGGCAGCGGTGATCTCCAACAATGGCGGCTACTCTGGCTACTGAGTTTGGCAGGAACCACACTTCACAGAAGTCTATAAATTTAATCATTTGATACTTGGTCAACATGTTATCTACAAAATAAACTTTGTTGTGATATCTCTTGTCTTTCTTGGTGTTGCAATTTGGGTGGCCAGCACTGTATATGTATGTATATGTAATATATTCATTACATCTCGTTCTTAAAATGCAACCTGGAAAGGAAAACTAGCTCGTATTTACATGGCTGGAGCTAGACTCAGCCTGAAAGGAATTAAATAAAATTTTGAAGCAGTCGGGTCGAATCGTTTTATTTAAGCGACAGAAAAATACGTCCATTCATTTCAGATGCTCGGAGCGAAGTTTAATATCACCTTTCAACCTTACGCGCTAGAAGCGAGGTACATGTGCCTGTTATTTTGAAGTGTCAGCGGAATTTGGGGCTGGCGATGCGAACCCACGCCTTTCTCGAGACATATACACGTGTAGAAATGCAACGTTTGCTGTTTTATGTGAAGTTCTGTTGCTATGGGTTTTTAAAGCGCTAAAGTAATGTTACTGGGGATTGGACTCTGGAAAGGGAATTTAAATGATAGAATGGAGGGCCTAATATTTAATTTATTACATAAATATATATATATATATATATATATATATATATATATATATATATATATATATATATATATATATATATATATATATATATATATATATATATATCTTATATATATATTTCTTCTGCCCGTGTGTATGTAACTGAACTCCTCCTAAACGACTGGACTGATTTTAATGAAATTTTGAGTGTGCGATGAAATTGATTCGAGAATGGTTTAGATTCACAATTTGATCCGATAGAATATGTTTTTATATTTTTAATTAATTAATAAAAACCAACAATTTATAAGGGGGTGCGTCCGGTAAATGGAAGTTGTTACAGTTTGTGGAATCGGCCCTCTGGATAATGGTGTCCACGTTAGGTTTAGTTAGTAAACAGCGAGCGAAAAGATAAAAATAAAGAAAATCAAAAAGTTTCAAGTCACATATTAAACCAGAATAATAAATGAAAATAATAAACTTTGAAGTCAGATTGTATACTCTAAAACACATCAGATCCAACGGCATATTCATACTCTCGACACGCGATGGAAAATTCGAATCAACCACGTTAAGTGACACGAGATCTTTTTTAATCGCTACTGCAATCCTCCTCGCCTATATCTTTGTGTCTATTGAAGAGCTAAAGACTAAGCTTCTATCCTGCTAACTTATTTCTGACTAAAAACTCCTCTGACATGTATAATCACCAGCCCACAACAACTTTCCAATAGCGAATATGTTTCACTTTACCCACTAGAACTCCATGTTATCGTGGCGCGTTCGGAAGGTCGCCAATTTGGAAAGTACGATACTCTCGACCCGGGTTCGAATCCAGAGTTGTGTAAATTTTGCTAGACCTGTTATTTCAGCTTTTTTTTTTTGAGGCTTTTTTATTTGAGCTTTTATTTTTTTATGTTTTTAATTATTTAATTGTTATTTTATTTTATTATTTTTTTATTTAAATTTTTAAAAATTATTATTTTTAAAAATTATTATTTTTATTTATTTTTATTTTTTTCAGCTTTTTTATGACGAAATACCGAATATAGCTGAAATCTCAGGAGTTTATTATACATTTATACATTTTTAATTGTGTTTTCATATTATTAATATGTATAACATTTCGTATGCTTTTTTTTCTATGTTATTTATACTGTGTTAATTTTTAAATTGAGTTTGGTTAACAAACATTCTTAAAATCCCGGGCATCGCCGTGAACTTCAGCTAGAATTACAATGTTTGAACAGGACAACGTCTGTCGGTTCCGCTAGTATATATATATATATATATATATATATATATATATATATATATTAGTCACGTCAGATTAGACCAAAAACAAATACAGAGGATAATCAGGACATCTTTTTATTGGTATTATGCCAAGTCAATATATACCAAAAATCTACAGTTCATCTTCCAAATAAAATAAAAAAAAATTGCTTCTACCAAAAAATTATCATAAGTTTTGAGCGATTTTTTTTAAAAATCCAAATAAAGGGAGTCTCGGTTAAAGAAAAAAGATTGCTCAACACTAATGTACCTGGAAAGAAATTCGCGTAGCTAGTAGTTCCGGAACTTTCCAAACGCGCGGATCTATTGATAAGATCTAATGGGGTGGGTTACCTTACATTCTGTTGTTGCATTTTGATCAAAAGGTAACGAACTGCTGTAAATAATCATTAAAAGATTAATCCATGAAAATATATACTCTCCCTTACAACATGTCTAGGAGTAGCTTTGTTCCTTTAGCTGTGTACCAGCTGTTTTAGTCATTCCACGAGATTCAAAATGTCGGCATTAAATAAGTGACATGTTCATTCTCCGATCCTGAAGCTCGATTAAATGGTTGCGTGCTTTATCTTTCAGCGTATAACAATGTGAAGAAAACCATCTCTCTAAAGGCAAGTTTCATAAAAATGAAACGACTGCTGCTTGGCTTTTACTCGATAGCTCCGTAGAAATGAATCACATGAGTAATTATGAATCATGTCGATTGCTTCTTCTTTAAAAACTGAATTTAGGTGGGTATAGCATAACTCTTTCAGTTAATTATTTACGGTAACTTTCAAATCGCCAATTTCGGCCCTTGGTTTCTAATCCCTTTTCAGAACAATCAGAATCATTATTTTCGTGAAGTAACTGCATGATGTTTAGTTAACCATTTGTTAACGATTATGTTAGGTGTGTGCTTCACGTATGCGCAGTAAGTCTTCAAGAATTCCTTTCGTAGAAAGGGGAAATTCTCCCTTCATGCCGTGAATGAGATTTAGTATATAGTGCTGCCATCTATTGAATTATTCGGAAATGTATAATTAAGTGTACCGAAAATTTTCGGGATAAAATTCTGGCTAACTATAATTTAATAGAATCTGCGAGTCACTGATTTCGCCTCGAAAGCAAAAATTAAAATCAATTTAAAGGCATTTCTTTTCAAATTTCGATATTGTTACTTTTGTTCCACCTTATTCAACTGCTCTGGGGATTTTTAATTGAGAGCCAAAGTTGTAGATATGTATTCTGAAGCAATAGAATTGCCGTCAAAAATAATTTAAAGTTTTAGTAACGAAATATTTTTTTAAACTTTTGAGGGAAGATTATGTTGCTAACATGCGCATAAGGGAAAACATTTTGCCAGTGGAGTTAATTAGCTCGCGAGATAGATCTGAAAACCAAAAGTGCCTCAATTTTGAAGTTTTTAAAATAATTGCTTGAATATTCAAGGGCACAATGATAATATAATTATTTAGACACGTATGAGAAAAAAAACTCACATATAAATGAGAGCAAAAAGAAAAAAAAATATTTTTGTTTCGGGCCCCGTAAAGAAAAAAAAAATTCTATTAGTACCATGATTTTCGTGCGTAACAATTATTATTTTAGGGATGTTATATCCACATTTGTATCCAAACAGCCATTATTCTCATAACTTGAAAATTAAGTGCAAAACTGTATAAAGAGGAACGTTGCTTAAAAAAAAAAAATAAAACTGCCATTTGCAATCTATGCAAGAAGAGTGATTGCACGTTTGCTAGTAGCACACTTGCTTAAGGCAGCTATGTACTTTCTTAGAACAAAAACAAGTATTAAAAATGACTGAACTCTCGAAAATATGCTATCCCTAACATTTACAAAGAAACAGCAGGATCTGTCTCTTTTTTAGAACAAGAATAAGTATTCAAAATGATTGAACTCTCACATATATGCTATCCCTAACATTTATAACGAAACAGAAGGACCTGTCTCTTTCTTAGAACAAGAACAAATATTCAAAATGATTGAACTCTCACATATATGCTATCCCTAACATTTATAACGAAACAGAAGGACCTGTCTCTTTCTTAGAACAAGAACAAATATTCAAAATGATTGAACTCTCACATATATGCTATCCCTAACATTTATAACGAAACAGCAGGACCTGTCTTTTTCTTAGAACAAGAACAAGAATTCAAAATGATTGAACTCTCACATATCTGCTTTCCCTAACATTTATAACGAAACAGCAGGACCTGTCTTTTTCTTAGAACAAGAACAAGTATTCAAAATGATTGAACTCTTATGTATATGATTAAGATATCATGTAAATGAAAAAAACCCGCCTAAATTTGCTACAATAAATCATCGTTATCGATAATAAAAATAGATAATTAAAAGTACAAAAGCAGAAGTGGTGGTCTTCAGTGACTTAAAAATATGAAATGTTCTACAATGGGATTTTTTTCTAACCTTATATGTGCTCTTTGTATTTTCAATATATATATATATTTATATATATATATATATATATATATATATATATATATTTATATATATATATATATATATATATATATATATATAATATCAATGAAAAATCTAAAGTAATTTTGTATAACACATGTAATCTAAAATAAATTTTCAAATATCCACATTTCCTAAAAAATGAAAAAATAATACATTACAACATTTCATAGAAATTTTTTTTATTATTTTTACCACATATCTTATATAAATTTGTCATTGCTCGGGTACTTATATAACTTCACATTCTTTTTTACAGCGTAAACTTAAAGTCGTCATGCTTATTGTCAATCATTGTATAAACTTAAGAGGTGTCTGTCTTTCGCCGCTTTGAAACTGTATTGATTGGAAGTGACCTTTTCATCGTCGCAAAATGAGAAACATACGCAGGATAAAATTCGTCCACACTTTCCTGTAGCAGGAGGTGATTTTTGAGTTCTATCGGGATGTGCAACTTCCTGACGCCGTGTGGTAAACACCTGGATGCTGACAGAGATTCCTTCAATTGACAGCAACTCAGGTGTTTGAGCGATCGCGGCCCCATCGGTCTACCGCTTTTCGGGAATTCTTTAAGAAACTTGTTGCAGAATTCTTCAATTATTGTTTCTTTCGTTGCACCTTCCATGATAATTGAAAAAATCCTGAAAAAATATTAAATCAAATAAAGTTTATAATATACCAGTTTTAGACATTGTATTATACACACACACACACACACACACACACACATATATATATATATATATATATATATATATATATATATATATATATATATGTGTGTGTGTGTGTGTGTGTGTGTGTGTGTATATATACAAATATGTATACATATATATATATATATATATATATATATATATATATATATATATGTGTGTGTGTGTGTGTATATATATACATATATGTATACATATATGTATATGTGTATATATACATATATGTATTCATATATATATATATATATATGTGTATATATACATATATGTATACATATATATATATGTGTGTATATATACATAAATGTATATATATATATATATATATATATATATATATATATATATATATATATATATATATATATATACATATATGTGTGTGTGTGTGCGTATATATACATATATGTATACATATATATACACTCATGGACAAAAAAATTAGCGCACCAAGAAATAATTGCGGGATCGTAACGAAACTTGCAATGAAGGTACATGTCGGGGAGATATGCAAATGATTAGAAATGCAGCGTGATTGCGCATTACGTATAGCCGGTAGAGGGCGTTGAACATCGTACTCTGTGGAGTATAAAACAGGTAACCAAAGCTTGTTTGAGTGTGCTGAATCATTTACAAAGGAAGAGCTGAGATATACATGCCATTATGCCGTGTTCGAAGACAATATAAGCAGTTGTCGCAGTTTGAGAGGGGGAGAATCGTCGGGATGATGGAAGCTGGGTGGTCAGCTAGGCGAGTAGCTCGTCAATTAGGCCGCTCTGATTGTGATGTGAGGAGGTGTTAGGACCAGTGGACCCGAGAGATGTCATGTACACGAAGACCAGGCTCAGGACGCCCTCGACAGACCAGTGGTCGAGAAGATAGCCACATTGTAGAAATGCACGCGTACAGCCAACTGCTTCATCGGCCGCCATCCAGGCACAGGTAGCACCTTCACTAGGGGCCTCTGTGTCTTCTCGAACCATACGAAGGCACCTGGCTGAAGGACAGTTGGTATCGCGGCGCCCATTACGTGTGCTACCCTTGACACCCACCCATCGACGCCTCCGTTTGGAGTTTTGCCGCGCACGAGGAAACTGGACAGCAGCGGAATGGAACCAGATCGTCTTTAGCGACGAATCCAGATTCAATCTCGGCAGTGATGACAATCGTGTTCGTGTGTGGAGAGCCCGTGGTGAACGCTTCAATCCTACCTTTGCTGTACAGCGACACATCGCTCCCACAGCTGGTGTGATGGTATGGGGTGCCATTGCCTACAATACACGGTCACCCCTAGTATTGTTCCGTGGCACCATGACAGCCCAGCGGTATGTTCATGAAATCCTGCAACCACATGTGTTGCCATTCATGCAACGGCTCCCAGGAGCCATTTTTCAACAAGACAATGCTCGGCATCATACGGCAAGGGTGTCACAAGACTGTCTCCGCACTGTTACTACCCTTCCTTGGCCTACCCGATCCCCAGATTTGTCTCCAATCGAGCATATCTGGGATCATTTGGGACGACGAGTTGGGCATCCCACGAGTTTGAACGAACTAGAGGCAAGGTTACAGCAAATATGGAACGAAATGTCTCAAGACATCATACAGAACTTGTATGACTCAATGCCCGATCGTATCGCATCGTGCATTCGCGCTAGAGGGGTCCAACGGTGTATTAACTCCTCCGTTCTTTTGCCTTTTTCTCTGAAATAAATTATCCTTTTTCTTTGATTTTCTTATCATTTACTTTTATCAAAGTAGTCATTACGTATGTAAAATTTCGTTTCATTTTGACGACTTCTTCTATTTATATATATATATATATATATATATATATATATTACTGGTTTACTTTACTATGATTTGTCATAGTGTTTTTTAAGTACCAAACTAGTCGTATAAACTGATAGGCAAATTGCCTCAGTAAAACTATATATGCAAGTTTTGTAATATAATCTAATTGTTATTTATATCATTTTAAGTGTGCATTTCTCTATATAGTACTCGAACTCGTAATTAAAAGTAGAAAAGCAGAAGTGGTGGTCTTCAATGACTTAAAATTATGAAATGTTGTACAATGGGATTTTTTTCTAACCTGACATGTGCTCTTTGTATTTTCAATATATATATATATATATATATATATATATATATATATATATATATATATATATGTTTTGAGGCAATATTAAACGGGAAATGCATGTAATGGTCTCGAACTTGATTAACATTACATATTTAATAGAAAAATACGGTAGTAAAAGTATTTCAAAATGATTCACATTAATATTAAAGAAAAAGATAAAAACCATTTTAATAATGGCAATGAAAAATCTAAAGTAATTTCCTAACACATGTAATCTAAAATAATTTTTCAAATATCCACATTTCCTTAAATATGAAAAAATAATACATTACAACATTTCATAGAAATTTTTTTATTATTTTTACCACATATCTTATATAAATTTGGCATTGCTCGGGTACACATATAACTTCACATTCTTTTTTACAGCGTAAACTTAAAGTCGTCATGCTTATTGTCAATCATTGTATAAACTTAAGAGGGGTCTGTCTTTCGCCGCTTTGAAACTGTATTGATTGGAAGTGACCTTTTCATCGTCGCAAAATGAGATACATAAGCAGGATAAAATTCGTCCACACTTTCCTGTAGCAGGAGGTGATTTTTGAGTTCTATCGGGATGTGCAACTTCCAGACGCCGTGTGGTAAACACCTGGATGCTGACAGAGATTCCCTCACCTGACAGCGACTCAGGTGTTTGAGCGATCGCGGCCCCATCGGTCTACCGCTTTTCGGGAATTCTTTAAGAAACTTGTTGCAGAATTCTTCAATTATTGTTTCTTTCGTTGCACCTTCCATGATAATTGAAAGGATCCTGAAAAAAATATTAAATCAATTTAAGTTTATAATATAAAAGTTTTAGATATTGTATTATATATTTATATATGTGTGTATATATACTTATATATATATATATATATATATATATATATATATATATATATATATATATATATATATATATATATATATATATATATATATATATATATATATATATATATATATATATATATATATATATATATATATATAAATTGATGATAGAGAAAACCAGTAATAGCCCTAAAGCTACTCGCAGCCAGGAACAAATAACATGAAAAGAAAAGTATGAAAGAGGTTTTAGACAGCATTTCTTCATCAGCGGTGTCAATGCTATCTAAAAACCAATGGATTGTTTCCGATGAGCATGATCTATACAATAAACACACTCGGACACCGTACTATCCATGAAAAACAGAATAATTCATTAATAATTGAATAATAGTTATAGAGAATCTATGCTCACTTCTACCCAGACTTGGGTGTATATAATTTGAAGTGGCTCTCTATTTGAATTTGAACCACACACAGTTTATACACGAAACAATGTTTATTGAATTCGTTTCACATATAATTGGCTTTTACAGCAATAAGCATGCGTACTACTTGTACGGAATGTATAAACACAGCTTTCAAGAACAATATATTTTTATACTCACGAACAGTAAGTCAAACCAGCAGTACTGCCATGTAAACTTCTGGACCGCTAAGCACTAGCACAGGATAACACCTTTTCAACCTTAACAACCTCCCCTTTTTTCTTAATGACGCTGCGTGGTATTTTATACTAAGCGCGTATGCCAAAATTAGCATATCTGAAGCAGCTTCTTTAATTCCTTCACTCAAAAGTTCGATTCTTGGGAATCGAATCTTGTGTATACCTTACATAGTATTTAACCAAAGAACACCAAGCCTGGCGCTAGACAGAGTGGAAGTTAAGAACATGTAACCGGAAGCTGACTGACGTCACAAAACTTGCAACCATGGAGATATTGGATTCTCAGTTACAGACTTACTATGGTTACCTTTTTTTTGGACAATTATACCCTTAATAATTTAGTTTTTAATTATTATTACTAAGAGTTATTTTTATTATTATTTTTATTTTTACTTATGATTTTTATTTTATTTTTCATTTTTAGTAGTTATTTTTTCTATTTTATCTTATTGTTATGTTTAACTTATTAAATGCAACAGAACAAACTATTCATTTAAACTAAAACAACCAATTATGTTTTTGGATAGACTTTCGGGGTAATTATTCCGTGTTAGCACAGCTTTCAAGTCTAAAATATGCTTAATCCTATTGTCTTTAGAACATAGCCTATTTATACGAACTAACTGATTTACAATAATGTTATTAAAAACAGATTTATGTAAACAGGTTAGATAATTTTGAAATTTAACTATATTAAAATTATAGTGAGATCTTTTGTCGTATAATTCAAAAGTAAATTTGCTGTGAGAATTTAATTTATTATTAATATCTAAAGTTTACATTAATATTTTCATGGCTACTTTTAATTAGTTCCAGATTAGGACGGTAAAAATTTAAGTCTATATGGTTATTACTTTTATTAATTACTATTATATCATCTATATATCTAAATATATTGTAATTGCAATTTTCTATATTATTAATTTCAAAATAATATAAGTATAAATTAGCTAGCATACTTGAAGCATTCCCACCTTGTGGTATACCTTTGGACTGTAAGTATATACTATTATTATGAACTATGTAATTATGTTTAGTTACTAAATCTAGGAGCCTATTGAAACGAGTTAGTTTAATTTCGTTGCCTAAGTATTGAATATTATTTTGTACTAACATTATGATTATTCTATTTAAATCAATTTTATCGATATTATTAAATAGATCTTTAAAATCATAAGTTACTACATTTTTACAGTTATCTAATGTTTGTAGTTTTCTAATTAGACAAAAGCTATTATAAATTATACCACAAACACCAGATGTTATATTTTTATAGATTAATTTAAGGAAATTTAATAATATTACACTTGCTTTGGTAGCATAAGTGTTGTGACCACAGGTTACTGCTCTAAAAGCAATAGGTGTTTTATGAAATTTAGGAACTAAAGTAAAATAAGTAAAAAGATAATTGTTAGATGATATACCTAGTAGTTTATATTTTGCTATTATTTTCTTAATAATAATACTAGTAGTTTCTTTTAACGGCTGAAAAAGATCACTATTTTCTAGCTTTTTTTTTTAACTTATGGCAAAATATTTTTTACAAATAATTGCATAGTTGTTGGCTGCTTTATCTACATAAGTGATTCTACATAAGTGTAATTTTGTAATAGCAGATTTAAAGTTTTTATAAGAATTATTAAGGTTATTACTATTATTGGGTAGTTTAGCATGTACTAGTTTTAGTAAATTAATTTTCCATGGGTTGAAGGCTTCTGTAGGTATAGAGTAATTAATTGCTATTTTGTATATAAATTTATCTAAATCAGCATTTAAGAAACTTATTATTTTCTTATTATTATTAGTACTGGGTAATCTAAACTTAGTTCCCAAACTCATCAACTCTCGCAGTGCTACATCATCCACTATATCCATATTGCCTGTTATTACATGACCATGTGTCGTATCTACATAACTATTGTAATTGGGCAGATGACAAACACATTTTAAATTTATTGATTGAGGAAAATATTTTGATACCTGATTATAGTTAAATATACGTCTACCCATAGGCAGAGTATATTTAAAGGCACGTTTTATTTTTATGTGATTTATAGGAAACATATCATGAAGTTTATCAAATATACTATTGAAGTTTATATTATTTAGTTTATGGTTAGTAAAATTTAGTACACAATATGTGTCATTAGCTGTATTTTGTTTTTTATATAAGTTTAATTTTAAATGATTTGCCCGTGTTAATATTAAATCATATACCAGATGCTGATAATGATAATTCTATATTTTAGTATTTAGGCAACACTCTTGGAAGTCTGCTACAAAACTGAAACCTTTTTATAGTAAAAAAAATATATAAGACAAATGAACCAAAAATAACTATATTACTTAAAATACTAACACGAAACACCGAACTTACATATACATGACACCAAGACACCGACTCAACCCCCAAATGCATTTCCGTCATTAGCACTGTTCACTTCAGGCTCATTGAACCATATAGAAAATCGACGTATATGGTCGCAGTCAACTATGTTAAAAAAGCGAGTTAAAATGGATTTTAAAAAATTATATTGAAATCCCTTATCTCTTGCAACTATATGGAAATCATTGATTTTATAGTCCATTTGCTCTTGATTTGAATGTAATCTTGTGCATCTAACCATGTAGTTTAAAATTATGTTAAAAGCAATTCCCCCTGTGTTATCACGCTGGGTTTCCACAAGTTTTAACCCTAGTTTACCCTAGAGGTTTAAAACTTGTGGAAACCCAGCGTGACAACACTGGGGGAATTGCTTTTCTAGATCTCACCCTTTATATTGATAAAAAACAAAACATTGCATATAAATTATATGACAAACGTGATAGTTATACATTTAACACCGTTCGCATTATGCCTTGGGATAGTGCTGTACATAAAAACATTAAACGCAACATAATTTTAAACTACATGGTTAGATGCACAAGATTACATTCAAATCAAGAACAAATGGACTATAAAATCAATGATTTCCTAATAGTTGCAAGAGATAAGGGATTTCCCTATAATTTTTTAAAATCCATTTTAACTCGTTTTTTAACATAGTTGACTGCGACCATAGACGTCGATTTTCTATATGGTTCAATGAGCCTGACGTGAACAGTGCTGATGACGGAGAAGCATTTGGGGGTTGAGTCGGTGTCTTGGTGTCATATATATGTAAGTTCGGTGTTTCGTGTTAGTATTTTAAGTCAAATAGTTATTTTTGGTTCATTTGTGTTTTATATTTTTCTTTACTATAAAAAGGTCTCAGTTTTGTAGCAGACTTCCGTGAGTGTTGCCTGTGCGTCAAACATACAGGAGTGGTTATACAGGAGTGGGGGGAAATATATATATATATATATATATATATATATATATATATATATATATATATATATATATATATGTATATATATATATATATATATATATATGTATTTATATATATATATATAAATATAAATATAAATATATATATATATATATATATATATATATATATATATATATATATATATATATATGTATATTTATATACATATATATATATATATATATATATATATATATATATATATATATATATATATATATAATATATATATATATATATATATATATATATATATATATATATATATATATATATATATATATATATGATGTGCAGGGAACACCTCATAGAAAACAGAATATTTTCTTATCTAACATTCTCATCCTAAGACATACACTGCACAACATTTCACACATACGGGAAAAAACAGAAAACCAATATTGAACAACTACTTTATGTTAACGTAGTTAAAATGGAAATTATTACAAATACGAGAAATTAAATTTAAAATATTAGAATAATATTATGGATTAGTAATTAAATTTTCTCTACAATTTTAATGATATAGCTTTTACATATATTTTAACATATTTATAGTCAGTGACTGTAAATTAATATAATTAAATTTGATAAATCGAAAAATCATGATGAAGTCGTGGAAGAAAAACTTTTACCAACTTATTGTGGCTTTGTATATTTAATTTAATTTATAATCTATTCCTTTTTACTCTAAAGTTTCGTGAAATCAAATCAAAAATTTATATATTAATAAATACAGTCGAACCTCCATATATCGAAGTATCAAAATGCCGGAAAAAATTCGATATATAGAAATTTCGATATATAGAATTGATCTTAGTTTTATCATAATTCTCCTAAAACATTAAAATTAAAGCTAATTTTCGAATACGAATCTCCATTTTCAATTTATATGCGAATCACATTAAATGAAAGTTAACTAAAAAATGAATTAATGTGAAAGATTTATTGAGTACTATATACCTTTAAAAAAAACAATAATCCAGACAGTGGTTACAGTGATCACAGTTACATTCTTTTAAAAAAAACTACGAATATCTTGCTGAACAGCTAGTTTTGCGGAAAGTTCATCAAAGAAATGCTCGCATTTATTCAGTCCATTAAAAACTTTATCATGGGTCCACGAAGTATTGTTTCAAACGCCAAAAATTGGGAGATTTTATTCTAAAGTGGAATAAAATCTCCCAATATGTCGTGAAAAAAATTTCGATATATAGAGATTTTTTCGATATATAGAAACAGTTTTTCTATGTAATGAAAATGGAGATTTGCTAAGAGTCCGATATATATAAAATTTCGATATAGGGAAGTTCGATATATGGAGGTTCGACTGTTTATACTAATTCAGAGCTACTTGTTTAAGGTAAGTATAAAAATGTATTTCCTCTTTTATATATATATATATATATATATATATATATATATATATATATATACACCAAGTAAATACGTATAACAATTTGAATAATCTATACTAAAAATATGTACGAACCTCGAAATCTCTGACACCACTATGAAAGGCCCTTTAATTGTTTTAAAGACCAATTTAAGGCTCTTCATAAAACTCAAGCTTTTTGGAAACTTCTCCGAATTCACTTTCTGCAACATGACGTCCAACACCATCAGGACGAAATAGAGTCTTCTCTGTTGCTCATGTGTCTGGTAAGCAGGCAGGATTCTATCGCAATGGAATTTGATGCCGGGGTAAATTAATGGCAAGACCATTCTTAAAAAGAAAAGAAATAAAATTTGTTGACTAAATAACCAAAAATACGGAATTATAAGAGCTGATTACCAAACAGAAAAATATTTCTAGTTTCACAGTTGTAAGGGTCGAAAAATAACAATGTAACGATTAATAAAACAATAAATTTGTTCAAATTATATAGTATAATTTGAAGGCAAGAGGTTCCTTAAAAAGAAAAGGAATATACTTTGTTTACTGAATAATCAAATATACGGAATACTAACAGTTCTTTAACAAACAGTAAAATATTTCGAGTTTCACAGTTGTAAGGATCACAAAATAACACTGTAAAGATTAATAAAACGATAAGGATAATTTGGAGGCAAGGGGAACCTTAAAAAAAGGGAATATCCTTTGTTGACTAAATAACCAAATATACGGTATACTAACATTTGATTACCAAATAGAACAATATTTCGAGATTCACAGTTGTAAGGATCGCCAAATATCACTGTAATGATTAATAAAATAAAAATATAATTTAAAGGCAAGAGGATCCTTAAAAAGAAAAGTAATATACTTTGTTTACTGAATAATCAAATATACGGAATACTAACAGTTCTTTAACAAACAGTAAAATATTTCGAGTTTCACTGTTGTAAGGATCACAAAATAACACTGTAAAGATTAATAAAAAAAAATAAGGATAATTTGGAGGCAAGGGGAACCTTAAAAAAAAAAGGAATATCCTTTGTTGACTAAATAACCAAATACACGGTATACTAACATTTGATTAGGAAACAGAACAATACTTCGACATTCACAGTTGTAAGGATCGCAAAATAACACTATAATGAGCAATAAAATAAAAATATAATTTAAAGGCAAGAGGATCCTTAAAAAGAAAAGGAATATACTTTGTTGACTGAATAATCAAATATACGGAATACTAAAAGTTTGTTGATTTCTAAACAGAAAAATTTTTCGAGTTTCACGGTTGTAAGGGTAGCAAAATAACACTATAACAATTAATAAAACAATCAGTATAATTTAAAGGCAACAGGATCGTTAAAAACAAAAGAAGTACAATATGTTGGAAAAATAATCAATCATATGGATTACTAACATTTTATTACCAAATTGAAAATGTCGAGTTCCTCTGTTACTTTTGAGTAACGAAAGAGCTAAAATATCAAACAATCTATTTTTAGCAAAAATATGATTAGAAAATGGAACGGTAGTTCCACCTTACATGTTTCATTACCGTTCGTTAGATTTTTTGGAAATTTTAACACATAAAAATACTTTGTTTGCCGTAAGCACTCTTTCCCGGATATGCGTATATAGTTATTGCTGTTCCATTCTTGTAGAACTAGATTTTAAATAAATATAACACTTTAACGATAAATAAAACAATTAGTAAAATTTGAAGGGAGGAGGTTTCTCACAAAGAGAAAAAAAATGAATTTTTTCACTCAAATAAGCATACAGAGAAAAATTTCGAAAATTTTTCTTTAGGAATCAGATATCTGATTAAGAAACACTATTTTAAAACTATAATTCGCATGAAATTTAAAATGGAATGCTTCTTTACTATTATGGAATTTAAAAATTGAAGAAATTTTAAAAGTTATAACAGCATAACTTCATTTAAAACAATATTTTCTTTTTCTAAATTATTACGTCTAAATTTCACTGAATAGCAAGAAATCTATATTTTTATACCTTTTATTTAAACTTTAAGATAATTGATTTCAAATCCACTGGTCACGTGGATCACGAATTAAGTGTATTTTAGTGCCACATTTTTCTAAATAAAAGTTTGCTCTCCATTATATTATAAAAATAAATTTTAATCTCTGTTAGTATTAGGTAAAAATACCTTATCATTCTGATGGTCATTTTTGGTATTTTGTCGAACCATTAAAGAAAAAGTAAAGGTTTACGTTTATTTGGCTGAAGGCTAACATTTTTTAAAAAGATACACAAACAAGAGGTAAAGCGTCATATTTAAAAGATAATTTTTAATCTCTGTTAGTATTAGTTAAAATAATTTATTATTCTGACGCATATTTTTTATAGTTTGTCTAACCTTCTTATATTACAGTAAAAGTAAAAGTATACGTTTCTTTGGGTAAACGCTATTTATTTTTTTAAGTTACACAAACAATAGGTAAAGCAGTATATTTAAAAAGTAATTTTTAACCTCTGTTAGTATTAGGTAATAATTACAATATAAAAAGAACTTTTTTTATACCACGTTTTTAAATTTTCTGTTGAATCATATAAACTTGAGAATTCCCTCTTAATTGCACAAACATTCACTTAATTATTCATTTTCACATACTTTTACTTAATTAAATCACTTTTTAGTCGTTTCCACTATCCACAGACTTTATATACTTTAATTTATATATATATTTTTAAATTTCTCGCTCAATATTTTTGTAAAGAAACAAAATTCACATGTATTCTGTTTTCAAAATCGTCAAACGCCGTTACGCACAAATGCAAGCATTGATATCGATCGAAGCGCCAACCTTGCGAATTTTTTCGGCTAAATGAATTAAAAGAAAACATTGTCATCCTGTTCTGAGCTATTCTAAAAGTTTCAAATATCTAACTAATCGGGAAGTTAGTTAAAAATCGATTGCAAGATTTGTACTGGACAAACACACAAACAAATGAACAAACAAACAAGAAATCGAATTAATAAAAACATGGTATAAATACTTTATCATTCTGACCTCATTTTTGATAGTTTGTCGAACTTTCTCATATTAAAGTAAAAGTAAAGATATTCGCTTCTTTAGCTAGCCGCTTCTTAAAAAAATGCACAAGCAAAAAGTAAAACAGAAATACTTACGTCAGACAACTTAAAGTTGAAAATATACAATATTTCATTTGCTGGAAGTTGGCATCAAACCGGGATCCAAAACGTAAGAGTCTCTGTGTCACACGGAAGTCCTGCAGCAAACCCGGAGAGTAAAATGTTTCAACAGAAAACAGAGGTTTAATGAGCGAGTCCATGTTGCGAACCACGTCCTGCAGAGGAAAGCCTCTCGATATCAAATCCTGCACGAGTTCTTTCTGTAAAACAGTGTCTCTTTTGAATTTTCGAAACAGATAATCTTCTAGAGTTTCTCTGATCACAATATTTCCAGTAAGGGGCAACACTTCAAAAAGACTAAATAGCACCTCGGTGTATACGTCCTTAAATTCATCATTCTTTAAATGTGGTCGGAAAACAACCTCCGAATAAAGGAAAAGGTCCGACTGGTCCCAATGTCTACGATTCACAGAATAGTTTATGTGAGATTTAAAAAATTGTATTACGTACTCTGCGAACTGCATTTTACTAAAGAATGTTGTTTGGGGACCGGAGAGCTAGCAATACAAATTCTCTATTACACTACTTCGATAAATTCCTTTAGATGGATATCGCTACAATTCTTAAAGGTTTCCACCAGCTTGCAAACTGACCAAATACTCGGTTAATGTCTTGTGGACACTCACAACAGGCCTACAGTGACCAGGATACATTAGATTGCTATTCATTGGCTGGTGCAGACTGGAAGACCCTCCTCTCTTTCACTTTGAGCTGTAGCCATAGGCTGTATACAATGAGTCAATTTTTAAACTGTTTATCTGTTACATACTCCGCTGTCACGTGAAAAAGGATTAAAAAATTTTCTATAGGTTTTATTCCAAGAAGAGTTCGGTTCCGTGAAGTGAGGGAGGGGAAAGGGGTTGATGAAGAATGACCCAGAGTTTTCCAAATTTTCAAGTTTTAAGGGGATTTGCAGGTCCTCCCCCCCCCCCCTCGCACTATCAAAATTGCTAAATTATTTTCGCCACGAACAAAGTTTTACAGAAATTCTCCAGCTGAAGTTATTAATGACGTTAAAATATTTTATTTACTCTAATTTTAAATTTACCCATAACATTAAAAGAATCTAAAACCAACAAAATAACAGAGTATATTCCTATTAATTATGCAATATAGAATTTTCCTAATGATTTTTTTACTATTATTGCAGTAGATTTACACTAAAAGAAGATTATATAACGATTTCTTTTTATTACATTTTAATACTATCTGACGATAATCTGATCATACATGATTAAGTACAACTATAAAAAACGTCTTATAGAACATGACGTTCTTAAGACATTTGCGATGTTAAATTTCTTTTGGACTGACCGAAACAAATGCGGACCATCGTTGCATTTTTTTATTTATTTATTTCTGATTTTGTCTTCTACTCAGAATCATTTCATCATGAAATAACATGGCATAGTGAATGTTTTATCTTTTGACCAAATATTTTGGATCACAGTTCATACGTAAATAGTTCTAAACATTTTCTACATGCATATTACATGTTGTTTTCCACGATATTCCGGAAGTTGGACATTCTCAATGATATTTTAGGTTTTTGGACTTAATAGAAAACCATTCGCAAGTTTTCCTCAGATCCAATAAACCAGACAGTTTTGAAATAAGGCGCTTCTATCCGCATTCATTGGCCTTTAATAAAAATTATATCTCAATATTATCAGCATTTAATATCTTGTCATAAAATACAGAATTGTTATTTTTTATTTAAGAAAAAGTTTATTACAAAAC
Source organism: Dolomedes plantarius (assembly GCA_907164885.2). Taxonomy (NCBI): domain Eukaryota; kingdom Metazoa; phylum Arthropoda; class Arachnida; order Araneae; family Dolomedidae; genus Dolomedes; species Dolomedes plantarius. Next base: position 105,682,769 of record OU015503.1, read on the forward strand.
GAATAATCAAGGTTGAAGTGACGTTGCACTTTGTGTCACGCGCGCCTACTGGTGTTCAAAAAATTGGCGCCCGCTGAATGGTTAAAATCAGAATAAATTAAATTTTACCACGTATAGAATATTAAACTATCAAAATCGTCTATTTACTCGTATAACATAATTTTAAATTTAATAATTTGGAACACAGGAATATTTATTGCCATATAACCCGAGTTTATTCTTGACTAAAAAATCTCAGTGTAGAATGAGCTCCTATTTTCTTAAAATTAAATTAAATTTTTGAAATTAAGACAAATTTTAAATTAACGTTTATTCGAAAATTATTGAATTTTCACTCAAAAATCAATAACATATGTTATGCATAACATGATATTTTTTAATAACCTGATATTTTATAAATTCTGTCAAATAAACATCTATTTTACATATGTTTACGGTAGAAGTAAATATTTTTAATCAACTAATCGTCTTTCTGGACATTTCAAATCCAAATTTAGTACTCAAAAAATGGACTACCCATGTCAACAGGTATCTCTCGGTCTATTGAGATTGCCTCACTGTTCTGGTATTTCTTGCTAATTACTGATTGCATTATAATTTTTAGCATTATTTTTCATTATCCTTTAAGCCCGTGCACTGCTTTGCGAAAGATTTCGAATAGCATAGCAACTCAATCATGTGTGTGTAATGCTGCCATCTATAAAAGAGAAAATGAATGAAAATATATAAAGCCCTTTTCCTTATTTTATTTTAAAAGCCAACATATAAGGGAATGAATTTCATACATGGTATACATATACAGAGGCTGTTCACACATTTTTTAGACGATGTATATTGTATTCACAAATATAAATTACATAAATTTCTCGTGTTTTAAATGTTCTATTTGACATCCCTTATTCTGAACTATCTTTCGACACCGCAATTTCCAGGATAATAATGCCTTTTGAAGTGTCAGAAGAGGTATTCTATCCCATTCCACCTGAACAGCTTTCCAGAGTCCTGTAAGGGTTTTGGGACGACGTTTGGATAATTCAGATTTTAAAAGTCCGAAAGCACAAAAATCCATAGGTGATACATCAGTAGATTTTGTAGGGATATCAGTGAAGGGTATGGCCTTGATACCAGTTTTTTGTTCCATTTCTTTTAGGAAATTTACAGTGGATTTTGATGTGTGACTGCTAGCTTAGTCCTGATGGAGTCTCACAGATTGATGGCACTGTGGGAAAATGAATGAAAATATCTAAAGCCCTTTTCCCTATTTTATTTTAAAAGCCAACAGATAAGGGAAGTAAGTTCATACATGATATACATATAGAACTACCATACAAGAGAATCGGACACAAAATATCTAATGTATTTTCGCGTTGCAGTTTTTACTTTTTTCCCACGATCGAGGGGCGGTAATATATTTTATAAATCCAATACTAACTGTTGCCATCTAAGGTAAAGAATTAAAAATAAAGCTAGAAAATTATATATCCATCTGGGTGTCAAATTAATCGTGTATACCAGTGGCTCTTAACATTTTTAATAGTCAACAATCCCTTGAATCTGAAAATAAGTTCTCTCACCACCTTGAAAAGTGTGTTTCTATTTTTTATTTAGGAAAAGACATTTATTGCAAAATAATTTATTTATTGCATAAAAAAATTAATACATTTACAGTACATATTATATAATTGCATATAAACAGTATCTACATTTTCAATGGCTACGTCGTTGTTGTTTGTTTATAATTATCCTCAAAAATTGCTTTCCCTCTCTGCAATGCTGCGAAGGAATGTACTGATACGTGGGAAACATCTGCTTTTCAACCATTTTATTGTTCACTCCAAGAATGGAACTTCTTTTGTGACTAAGCTATTGTGTATTTATTTACAAATTTACAACCTGTGTGGTCATGAACATGAAATTTGTAAGAAGAAGGGGTAAAGTAACAAACTGAAAGGGCAACATTTTCTGAAGTCTTTGCTTTTATTTCGGGTTTGTTTTTTTTAATTGGATATTAATAAACTATTTCTGTTACATTAAAAAAGTTTTCATAATAATATAAAAATTTTCTTTCGGATATTTTGAAATTTCTGTCGTTTTTGCACTGCAGTCTATTTAGGTGATGTTCATGTTTTCTCAGAATTCGAAAAATTTTGCCGAAAATAGAAAAAAATAAAAATTGTTTTGCAAAAAGCAGTGTTAATACGAAACTGATGTTAATAGCTGAACGTAAATGATAAAAATATACTTTAAAAATAGTTAAGACTATTTGCAACTGTTTTTTTTTATACTTCAAACTTATAAAATTTTTAAAACTTTTCAAAAGCATTTGCACTTTCATAAAAGTTATGGTAGCACTGATTATATCAGTGAGTTGTGCTTCTCTTTTTGTGAATTATACAAATATACAAATGCATTATCGCACATATCTCCTACGTAATGTTAAATAAAATAATTTTTTATAAGTAGATCATATATTTATAATAGATTATCTGTTTATATAAAAATGGATGTATGTCTGTGTCTATGTATGTGTGTGTGTTCCAGCCTCACTCTGGAACACCTGGAGCAATTTCAACCAAACTTGGTGCATATATCACTTACAATGTGGAAAGAAACACTGGGGCGATAAGACACCCCTAGCACCCATAGGGGGTGCAGGGGGCACATGTAAAAATAATCGGAAACGAGGGATATTAGTGTTTAATCCATAGTTATCGGGGTCGCTAAGATTAATAGTGACATTCCCGATGCCTTATAGGTGCAAGTTTATCCCCCCTTTAGCATTGGCAAGGGGGGAAGAAGGGGGAATGTAACATGTCCAAAATTACAAAGAGTAGTGTGGAATCCATAGTTTTTTGGGTGACTAAAATGAATAGTGACACTCCCGACGTCGTTTAAGTGCAATTTCAGCCCACATTAGTATCGGGGGGAGAGGGAGAAGGGGTTAAAATATGTCCAAAATAACCCAGAGAAGTGTCAAATCCATAATTTTCGGGATCACGGAGATGAATAGGGGATACTAAAAAAGTTGTTTATAGTCAAGTTTTGAGTTAAATTAATATTAAAGTGAATTTGAAATTTTACTTTATCAGTTGTACACTGTACATATACTTTTAATTACCTGTAAACAAAATTATGTTTATTTTACACTATAGGTAGGATTTATTCGTTTTTCTTTGTAATAAAAAACTGAGATTAATAAATTCCTGGGCAACGTCGGGTAAACAGCTAGTCTATATTTAATAATTCCATAACTAACAATAACTATAAAACTTATATAAACTAATTCCATAACTATAAAACAATTCCATAACTAACCCACTGACTGACATATAAAGCAAAGAGAAACCGCTAGACCTAAAAGGCTGAAATTTTGCATGGCGATCCTTCTTATAGTGTAGGGGTGCACTAAGAAAGATTTTTGAAAAATTCTTCTTAGATTTCTTTAAAATTAAATTTTTAAGCTGTTTTCGTAACTTTTTTAAAGTTTGCATTTAAAATAATTATCTGAGGGTTATAAAATTTACATCGTGATAAAGATCCTAAAAATTCTTTAAAATGAAATCTTTTCCAAATCATTACCTTCCTTTTCTGATTTTTGGTGAATTTTTAAAGATAAATATTTAGAATTTAATTTATTAAATGCTGATCACGTGAATTCTTTTTCTGGTACTTTAAATTAATTTATCGTCACGTGCATAACAGCGAAATAAATTGGCAAAAAAATTAAAATACAGTAAAAGATAAAATTTAACCACTAGAGTAATTGAGGTGAAAGTTTTTTTAGAATTTATTTCAAATTAGAGACTATCCGGTGGGATCTATCCAGGAACTGATAGATCACATTTATCCAGGTATTGCTCAAATACAGATTAAGCCTGTAGAATGGTTTTGCCATTTTGACTCAGAAAACGATTAAGCTGCGTTCATTAACGACATGTTGCTGAAGTCCTTTGACGGGGAAGAAATGGTCTACAAGTCGATATACGCTGTGTGTAATTCAGATGTTTCCGTTAACTATCTCGTAGAGTTTTTAAATTCCCTTAAACCACCGGGTCTTCCATACCATAAGCTTCTTTGCGGAAGATCACAACCGTAATGCTACTACTTCGAAATTTAAAACCACCGAAATTGTGTAATGGCACTAGATTACAAGTCAAAGCCCTGCATAAAAATTTAATCGAGGCCAATATTTTAACCTGGTGTACTGAAGGAGAAAAAGTGTTCGTGCCACGCATTCCTCTAATTCCTAGTGACCTCCCCTTTGACTTCAATTGACTGCAATTTCCCCTCAAAGTATGCTTCGCCATGACGATTAGTAAGTCTCAAGGCCAAACATTAAAATACGATGGAGTAGATTTAAGAGAAAATTCTTTCTCCCACGTTCAGTTTTACGTAGCTTGCTCACGCGAAAGATTGAGAACGAGCCTGGTAATATTAGTTCCGCCCAATAAAGAAACAAAAAAAATTGTTTATAAGGAAATTCTCTAAAAAGCAATTTCATTATTTATTCATTGTAATTATCCTAAAATTTATTCCGTTTCGAAGCACGGGTTTTCAGCTAGTATATTCATAATACACAAATTTACTTGGTTGTTTATTTGTTTAATAAATCATGCGAAGAAAACAAATAGATCATTTTAATGCTTTTTTTTGGAAATTGGTAATAACGGTTCGTTTATTTCCAATAATGGAAAAACGGTTCGTGTCAACGACTATGTGAGAAATAATTTTCTCATAAAAAAATTAAGCGAAACAATTCTAAAGGATCCTCTGTGTCTCTGTTATCGAAACTTTAATTCCAGAATCTGCAGTAAAAGGAAATTTTGGTGGAGGCGGTAGTTTTGCATCAATTTCACACCAATTTCTAGCGGCCTCTAAAGTGTACCTGACAAGTCGCATTCAGAACAAGCTCCTGCCGATTATCGCCTCCAGATGAGCTTGTTTACATGCGTTTACACGTGGTTTCTACACGTGGTGTTTTACTTCACTAGTCCTTTTAAGACAAAAATACCTATCTATTTGAATACGCACTACTATATTCAAAAGTACACAGCTATTTTGAGCAAACACTGATAAGATCTTGTAATTCGTTCACGTCTGAACTACACGTCTGAATACATGCCCTTGCTGTCTCGCATTCAATCTAGTGCCGCTCATAAAAAGACTGAAAAGTTTCATTTCTGTTTATCATGGTTATTGCAGAAAAAATTAGCAATCATTAGGAAACAACATTTGGAGAATGTGAGATCTTCTGCGAGTTATCTGTTCAAAATGGCTAACAAACGGAAATTGAATATGCCTACTATTGAAGTGAAGAAGCAAATTATCGAGGAAGTTCAAAAAAGTTCAAAAAAAAAACTTCAAAAAGGAGTTTGGAATTCCAGCCAGCACATTGTCAACAATTTTAAAGAATAAAGCAATTATCCTAGAAAAATTCGATGACGGGTTAGGCGAGCGAAAGAAGCTCAAAACTAGTGAATTTCCCGATATGGAGAAGTGCCTAATGATGTGGATTACGCAATGTAGAACTCAAAACATCCCCCCTAGATAGACTTTTAATCAAATATAAAGCTGAATCTTTTGCAAGAGAATTAGGTTATTGAAATTTCAAAGGTAGTAATGGTTTGTTTGAAAATTTTAAAAAACGAAACGACATTACATTTTTGAAAATGTGTGGTGAAAGTGCTAAATTAGATGAAGATGTTTGTGTAGAAATTAGAAAGAAAGTAAACTTGATACTGAAAGATTACAACAAAAAAGATATGTTCAATGCGGATGAAACTGGGCTTTTTTTTAAATGCACTCCAGACAAAACCATGCATATAAAGCATGAAGCATATCATGGAGGGAAGAGGAATAAAGATCCGTTTAACTTTATCGTTTACGTAAATATGAATGGAACAGAGAAGTTAAAACCGTTAATAATAGGGAAACAGTAAAAACCAAGGTGTTTCAGCGGAAAAAAATCTTTTCCTTTGGATTACGAAGCTAACCGAAAAGCTTGGATGACATCTAACCTTTTTGAAAAATAGCTAAGAATTTAATTAAAAAAACGAAAACAAAAAAGCGGAAAATTGTGAATTTCATTGATAATTGTATGGGACACAGTACCATACCTAAAAGAGAAAACGTAAAAATTGAATTCCTCCCTCGAATACTGCATCAAAACTTCAACCACTTGACCAGGGAATCATCCAAATCCTCCATTTGCCACCAAATGGGACAAACAAAGAAGCACTATTTGCACAGGACACTTTGATGAGATGTGTTGAAAGTCAGCCAAATATGCCAGAGGACACATTTAAAGTCATTGTCCACTTAGAAAATGTAATAGATAAAATTTCAAAATCTTCTCTGAAGCGAACAACAACTAAATCTCTTTTCTAAATAATTTTGTAAATAGTGTTTATTAAAATAAAAAAATGGATTCCTTTTTAAAAAGGTATGTAAAAAATATTTTTTTCTCTATTCTACTATTGATAACATGCGATTTTTGATAATTCGAATTTTCGATATATCGAATTTTTTTGTCTCTCCCTTGAAGTTCGAGATATCGAGGTTTGACTGTATATATATATATATATATATATATATATATATATATATATATATATATATATATATATATATATATATATATATATTCAATTTTTACGTTTTCTCTTTTAGGTTTGGTACTGTGTCCCATACAATTATCAATGAAATTCACAATTTTCCGCTTTTTTGTTTTCGTTTTTTTAATTAAATTCTTAGCTATTTTTCAAAAAGGTTAGATGTCATCCAAGCTTTTCGGTTAGCTTCGTAATCCAAAGGAAAAGATTTTTTCCGCTGAAACACATTGGTTTTTACTGTTTCCCTATTATTAACGGTTTTAACTTCTCTGTTCCATTCATATTCACGTAAACGATAAAGTTAAACGGATCTTTATTCCTCTTCCCTCCATGATATGCTTCATGCTTTATATGCATGGTTTTGTCTGGAGTGCATTTAAAAAAAAGCCCAGTTTCATCCGCATTGAACATATCTTTTTTGTTGTAATCTTTCAGTATCAAGTTTACTTTCTTTCTAATTTCTACACAAACATCTTCATCTAATTTAGCACTTTCACCACACATTTTCAAAAATGTAATGTCGTTTCGTTTTATAAAATTTTCAAACAAACCATTACTACCTTTGAAATTTCAATAACCTAATTCTCTTGCAAAAGATTCAGCTTTATATTTGATTAAAAGTCTATCTAGGGGGGATGTTTTGAGTTCTACATTGCGTAATCCACATCATTAGGCACTTCTCCATATCGGGAAATTCACTAGTTTTGAGCTTCTTTCGCTCGCCTAAGCCGTCATCGAATTTTTTCTAGGATAGTTGCTTTATTCTTTAAAATTGTTGACAATGTGCTGCCTGGAATTCCAAACTCCTTTTTGAAGTTTTTTTTTGAACTTTTTTGAACTTCCTCGATAATTTGCTTCTTCACTTCAATAGTAGGCATATTCAATTTCCGTTTGTTAGCCATTTTGAACAGATAACTCGCAGAAGATCTCACCTTCTCCAAATGTTGTTTCCTAATGATTGCTAATTTTTTCTGCAATAACCATGATAAACAGAAATGAAACTTTTCAGTCTTTTTATGAGCGGCACTAGATTGAATGTGAGACAGCAAGGGCATGCATTCACACGTGTAGTTTTGTCTTTTACCCCTTGTTGCAATAAGAAATTCTACAATCTTCTTGGAAGCCACCACCTCTTGATTTTGGTTCATGCCCTCATTTACTGTTTCGTTAAAACCTTCCTAATCCCGATAGAATGTAACCTTGGAGAATAAGAGGACAAAGAATAAAAGAAAGAATGGATGGTCACTGCATATGCATGGCAACTGACTGACAAGAGATAAGGAAACAATAAGCAAGAATTACAACTCCCATCTTGGGAGGTCAAGAGAAGATGTGATTTCATTGTGTTACCTTCCGTCTTTATATGCCTTCATGTCAAAGTTTATGCAGGATTTTATCACTGTAATTTTTGAATCGCTTTTCTATTTTTGTAGAAATTTCTATTTTCAGTATATTATTATTATTTGTTTTTAGAAAAAATTTCTTCTCTATTTATGGAAAAAAATCAAGTTATGGAGAGATGAGCCAAAAAAATTCGTCAAATCAAGGTTTTTTTAACATTGAGTGCATAGGAAATTTGAAGGGAAATTTTTTTTGTTTGAGATATCGAAAAATTCGCGAAATCGGGGTTTGAGTTAGCGAGGTTTGACTGTATATATATATATATATATATATATATATATAAATAAGGTATCATATTGGTCTAATTTATTTTTACCACCAATGCAGGTCCATAATTCTTTCAGATTATTTCATTCTTAATGTCTATTGACATTGTGTTTTTGTGTGCGCCGGTGATACTTACCTGCAGCAGATTCTAACATTCCCAAACATTATCCAAACATTCCCATAGTCGAGTATTTTTACATACGATTCTATTTACAGCACTGTGAAATAGATATGATATACATTCAAATAAAATGGAACTTGTCCCTCAGGCGAAATCATTTCTGGGAGAACGAATTACAAGATCTTATCAGTGTTTGCTCAAAATAGCTGTGTACTTTTGAATATAGTAGTGCGTATTCAAATAGATAGGTATTTTTGTCTTAAAAGTACTAGTGAAGTAAAACACCACGTGTATAAACCACGTGTAAACGCATGTAAACAAGCTCATCGGCAGGAGCTTGTTCTGAATGCGACTTTTCAGGTACACTTTAGAGGACGCTAGAAATTGGTGTGAAATTCATGCAAAACTACCGCGTCCATCAAAATTTCCTTTTACTGGAGATTCTGGAATTAAAGTTTCGATAACAGACACAGAGGATCCTTTAGAATTGTTTCGCTTAATTTTTTGATGAGAAAATTATTTCTCACATAGTCGTTGAAACGAACCGTTTTTCCATTATTGGAAATAAACGAACCGTTATTACCAATTTCCAAAAAAAAGCATTAAAATGATCTATTTGTTTTCTTCGCATGATTTATTAAACAAATAAACAACCAAGTAAATTTGTGTATTATGAATATACTAGCTGAAAACCCGTGCTTCGAAACGGAATAAATTTTAGGATAATTACAATGAATAAATAATGAAATTGCTTTTTAGAGAATTTCCTTATAAACAATTTTTTTTGTTTCTTTATTGGGCGGAACTAATATTACAAGGCTCGTTCTCAATCTTACGCGTGAGCAAGCTACGTAAAACTGAACGTGGGAGAAAGAATTTTCTCTTAAATCTACTCCATCGTATTTTAATGTCTGGCCTTGAGACTTACTAATCGTCATGGCGAAGCATACTTTGAGGGGAAATTGCAGTCAATTAAAGTCAAAGGGGAGGTCACTAGGTATTAGAGGAATGCGTGGCACGAACACTTTTTCTCCTTCAGTACACTAGGTTAAAATATTGGCCTCGATTAAATTTTTATGCAGGGCTTTGACTTGTAATCTAGTGCCATTACACAATTTCGGTGGTTTTAAATTTCGAAGTAGTAGCATTACGGTTGTGATCTTCCGCAAAGGAGCTTATGGTATGGAAGACCCGGTGGTTTAAGGGAATTTAAAAACTCTACCAGATAGTTAACGGAAACATCTGAATTACAGACAGTGTCTATCGACTTGTAGACCATTTTTTCTCCATCAAAGGACTTCAGCAACATGTCGTTAATGAACGAAGCTTAATCGTTTTCTGAGTCAAAATGGCAAAACCATTCTACAGGCTTAATCTGTATTTGAGCAATACCTGGATAAATGTGATCTATCAGTTCCTGGATAGATCCCACCGGATAGTCTCTAATTTGAAATAAATTCTAAAAAAACTTTCACCTCAATTACTCTAGTGGTTAAATTTTATCTTTTACTGTATTTTAATTTTTTTGCCAATTTATTTCGCTGTTATGCACGTGACGATAAATTAATTTAAAGTACCAGAAAAAGAATTCACGTGATCAGCATTTAATAAATTAAATTCTAAATATTTATCTTTAAAAATTCACCAAAAATCAGAAAAGGAAGGTAATGATTCGGAAAAGATTTCTTTTTAAAGAATTTTTAGGATCTTTATCACGATGTAAATTTTATAACCCTCAGATAATTATTTTAAATGCAAACTTTAAAAAAGTTACGAAAACAGCTTAAAAATTTAATTTTAAAGAAATCTAAGAAGAATTTTTCAAAAATCTTTCTTAGTGCACCCCTACACTATAAAAAGAATCCCCATACAAAATTTCAGCCTTTTAGGTCCAGCGGTTTGTCTTCGCTTTATATGTCAGTCAGTCGGTCAGTTATGGAATTGCTTTATAGTTATGGAATTAGTTTATATAAGTTTCATAGTTATTGTTAGTTATGGAATTGTTATATATAGACTAGCTGTTTACCCGGCGTTGCCCAGGTATTTATTAATCTCAGTTTTTTATTACAAAGGAAAACGAATAAATTCTACCTATAGTGTAAAATCGACATAATTTTATTTACAGGTAATTAAAAGTATATGTACAGTGTACAACTGATAAAGTAAAATTTCAAATTCACTTTAATATTAATTTAACTCAAAACTTGACTATAAACAACATTTTTAGTATTCCCTATTAATCTCCGTGATCCCGAAAATTATGGATTTGACAATTCTCTCGGTCATTTTGGACATTTTTAACCCCTTCTCCCCTCCCCCCGAATACTGATGGGGGCTGTAATTGCACTTAAACGACGTCGGGAGTGTCACTATTCATTTTAGTGACCCCAAAAACCATAGATTCGAAACTAGTCTTTGTAATTTTGGACATGTTATATTCCCCCTTGCCTCCCCTGCCAATGCTAAAGGGGGGGGGGCTAAACTTGCATCTATAAGGCATCGGGAATGTCACTATTAATCTTAGCGACCCCGATAACTACGGATTAAACACTAATATCCCTCGTTTCCGATTATTTTTACATGTGCCCCCTGCACCCCCTATTTGTGCTAGGGGTGTCTTATCGCCCCAGTGTTTCTTTCCACATTGTAAGTGATATATGCACCAAGTTTGGTTGAAATTGCTCCAGGTGTTCCAGAGTGAGGCTGGAACATACATACATACATATACACACATACATCCATTTTTATATAAACAGATAATCTATTATAAATATATGATCCACTTATAACAAATTATTTTATTTAACATTACGTAGTAGATATGTGCGATAACGCATTTGTATATTTGTATAATTCACAAAAAGAGAAGCACAACTCACTGATATAATCAGTGCCACCATAACTTTTATGAAAGTGCAAATGCTTTTGAAAAGTTTTAAAAATTTTATAAGTTTGAAATATAAAAAAAAACAGTTGCAAATGGTCTTAACTATTTTTAAAGTATATTTTTATCATTTACGTTCAGCTATTAACATGAGTTTTGGATTAACACTGCTGTTTGCAAAACAATTTTTATTTTTTTCTATTTTCGGCAAAATTTTTCGAATTCTGAGAAAACATGAACATCACCTAAATAGACTGCAGTGCAAAAACGACAGAAATTTCAAAATATCCGAAAGAAAATTTTTATATTATTATGAAAACTTTTTTAATGTAACAGAAATAGTTTATTAATATCCAATTTAAAAAAACAAACCCGAAATAAAAGCTAAGACTTCAGAAAATGTTGCTATTTCAGTTTGTTACTTTCCCCCTTATTTTTACAAATTTCATGTTCATGACCACACAGGTTGTAAATTTGTAAATAAATACACAACAGCTTAGTCACAAAAGAAGTTCCATTCTTGGAGTGAACAATAAAATGGTTGAAAAGCAGATGTTTCCCACGTATCAGTATATTCCTTCGCAGCATTGCAGAGAGGGAAAGCAATTTTTGAGGATAATTATGCACAAACAACAACGACGTAGCCATTGAAAATTTAGATACTGTTTATATGCAATTATATAATATGTACTGTAAATGTATTAATTTTTTATGCAATAAATGAATTATTTTGCAATAAATGTCTTTTCCTAAATAAAAAATAGAAACACACTTTTCAAGGTGGTGCGAGAACTTATTTTCAGATTCAAGGGATTGTTGACTATTAAAAATGTTAAGAACCACTGGTATACACGATTAATTTGACACCCAGATGGATATATGATTTTCTAGCTTTATTTTTAATTCTTTACCTTAGATGGCAACAGTTAGTATTGGATTTATAAAATATATTACCGCCACTCGATCGTGGGAAAAAAGTAAAAACTACAACGCGAAAATACTTTAGATATTTTGTCTCCGATTCTCTTGTATGGTAGTTCTATATGTATATCATGTATGAACTTACTTCCCTTATCTGTTGGCTTTTAAAATAAAATAGGGAAAAGGGCTTTAGATATTTTCATTCATTTTCCCACAGTGCCATCAATCTGTGAGACTCCATCAGGACTAAGGTAGCAGTCACACATCAAAATCCACTGAAAATTTCCTAAAAGAAATGGAACAAAAAACTGGTATCAAGGCCACAATAACACAATGTCAATTGATATTAAGAATAAAATAATCTGAAAAAATTCTCGACCAGCATTGGTAGTAAAAATAAATTAGACGAATATGATACCTTATATATATACATACATAAATATATATATATATATATATATATATATATATATATATATATATATATATATATATATATATATATATATACATACATATATATATATATATATATATATATATATATATATATATACATAATATATATATATATATATATATATATATATATATATATATATATATATATATAAATATATATATAAATATATATAAATATATATAAAACTCAGATATAAGTCGTGGATAAAAAGTAACATGTCTGACATAAACTTTTTTTTCCATATAGTGAAGCCCTTTTTCCATGTAGTGAAGCCCTTACATAAAGTCTTGCACATATGAGTGCACCTTTTTCAGGTAGTTGAATATGATCCATGAATCGTGGTAGATGAATACATTTAGATTAGCTTCAAGGTGGTCATATTTCTGTAAAATATTTATTTTCCATTACAAATAATATCAAGCTTTCCATATAGAAATAATTTCGATAACCTTACATTTTGTTGTTGTACCAGTCACAATATGTTGAAGTTTTGAAGAACAAATAAAATTTTAATTATCAATTTTGAAAAGTATTTAATTATAAGATTAGTCCTGTACAGAAATAGTAAGTTTCTTTAAAAAACTTACTGTTATATTCAACTAGAATCATCTCCTTGCGGCATACCAGGAAATGACGCAGCAGAGTTATTAGCAAAATAAGGCACCTCAATATCCATCTCTGCTCCCAGAAATATTCCTTATAAAACTCCATTTGAAGTTATAAACCAGAACATAAAGTATTCTTTCATACCTGACCTCCAAATTCGTATTCCAAATAAAGTCTGGATCAAGACCCTGAAGGGCTTTCCTTATGGCCCACGTGCAATTGCAGTTGCTGCTTTCAGGATTGCAACTGAACAAGTCTATCTGTCTGTGCATTTAAATATAATAGTGTGACAGATGCTATTAACTGTAATTTTCACTGACTGAGATGACATTAATAGTAATTCTCACTGATTGTTCGCGCCACCTAGTTCAGGCGGAGAATTCAACAAATTGTGTCGCCATGCAAGTTTTGCAATATAATCTAATTGTTATTTATATCACTCTCAGTGTGCATTTCTCTATATAGTACTCGAACTCGCAATTAAAAGTAGAAAAGCAGAAGTGGTGGTCTTCAATGACTTAAAATTATGAAATGTTGTACAATGGGATTTTTTTCTAACCTTACATGTGCTCTTTGTACTTTCAATATATATATATATATATATATATATATATATATATATATATATATATATATATATATATATATATATATATATTTATATATATATAAATATATATATATATATATATATATATATATATATAAATAAATATATATATATATATATATATATATATTTATATATATATATATATATATATATATATATATATATATATATATAGATATATATATATACATATATATGTATATATATATATATATATATATATATATAAACTGGACTGCAGCGGAATGGAACCAGATCGTCTTTAGCGACGAATCCAGATTCAATCTCGGCAGTGATGACAATCGTGTTCGTGTGTGGAGAGCCCGTGGTGAACGCTTCAATCCTACCTTTGCTGTACAGCGACACATCGCTCCCACAGCTCGTGTGATGAAATGGGGTGCCATTGCCTACAATACACGGTCACCCCTAGTATTGTTCCGTGGCACCATGACAGCCCAGCGGTATGTTCATGAAATCCTGCAACCACATGTGTTGTCACTCATGCAACGGCTCCCAGGAGCCATTTTTCAACAAGACAATGCTCGGACTCATACGGCAAGGGTGTCACAAGACTGTCTCCGCACTGTTACTACCCTTCCTTGGCCTGCCCGATCCCCAGATTTGTCTCCAATCGATCATATCTGGGATCATTTGGGACGACGAGTTGGGCATCCCACGAGTTTGAACGAACTAGAGGCTAGGTTGCAGCAAATATGGAACGAAATGTCTCAAGACATCATACAGAACTTGTATGACTCAATGCCCGATCGTATCGCATCGTGCATTCGCGCTAGAGGGGGTCCAACGGTGTATTAACTCCTCCGTTCTTTTGCCTTTTTCTCTGAAATAAATTTTCCTTTTTCTTTGATTTTCTTATCATTCACTTATATCAAAGTAGTCATTACGTATGTAAAATTTCGTTTCATTTTGACTACTTCTTCTTGGTGCGCTAATTTTTTTGTCCATGAGTGTATATATATATATATATATATATATATATATATACAGTAACCACCGCTTATAGTGATCACTGGTTATAAGAATCAACCGTTTATAAGAATCAATATCGCGAAAACAAAAACAAATGAATTTTTTCCATATTAAAATTTTCGCTTTAAAGAATCAATCCACCGGTTTTAAGAATCAGTTTACACTCTTCGCTTTCCTTTCATTTTTCCAAAAAAGCTACTTAAACCCTCAAAAGGCACGAAGTTTTTTCTTTTTTTTTTAAGAAAGATTGATAAGATGGGATGGAATATAGTCGTAAAATTCACCCTTTCTTTATTAGACATAACATAATAGTTTCCCCTTAAATGCTTTACCACAACACTGTCCTATTAGCTTGACCCGGGGGCAACTTTACCCGTCCGAGTAAATCTTCGTCTGAGACTATAAGTATTAAAAGAGGTATAAACAGTCTTCTGAAAACTTCATTACGTCAAATTACCGTAGAAAACTTTTACTTGCTCCCTTCCTGTAGTTGAAAAGTTAAACTGTTAAGCAGGTATGTTGTAACTTGTAACAAATATTGAATTTTTTTCTTCTCTTACTATAATCATGTGTATCTACTTATAGGTCTAAAAATTAAGTTTTATTTTTAAAACTATAAAAAATAATTTTTATAAAAGATAGTTAATGTAAATTAAAGAGTATTTTATGGTAAATTATCTAATATATGTATATATAGGTGTGTGTGTGTGTTCCTGTCCAAAAAATCTAAATTTCGGTTATAAGAATCAACCGCTTATAAGAATCAAAAACAGTAATAACAAACGTGATTCTTATAAGCGGAAATCACTGTATATATATATATATATATATATATATATATATATATATATATATATATATATATATATATATATGTATATATATATATATATATATATATATATTTATATATATACATATATATATATACATATATATATATACATATATATATATATATATATATACATATATATATATATGTATATATATATATGTATATATATATATATATAATATATATATATATATTATATATATATATATTTATATATATATATATATATATATATATATATATATATATATATATATATATTTATATATATATATATATATAATATATATATATATATATATATATATATATATATATATATATATTATATATATATATATATATATATATATATATATATATATATATATATATATATATATATATATATATATATATATATATATATATATATATTACTGGTTTACTTTCCTATGATTTGTCATAGTGTTTTTTAAGTACCAAACTAGTCGTATAAACTCATAGGCAAATTGCCTCAGTAAAACTATATATGCAAGTTTTGTAATAGAATCGAATTGTTATTTATATCATTCTAAGTGTGCATTTCTCTATATAGTACTCGAACTCGTAATTAAAAGTAGAAAAGCAGAAGTGGTGGTCTTCAATAACTTAAAATTATGAAATGTTGTACAATGGGATTTTTTTCTAACCTTACATGTGCTCTTTGTATTTTCAATATATATATATATATATATATATATATATATATATATATATATATATATATATATATATACATACATATATATATATATATATATATATATATATTCATATATATATATATATATTTATATTCATATATATATATATATATATATATATATATATATATATATATATATATATATATATATATATATATATATATATATATATATATATATTTATATTCATATATATATATATATATATATATATATATATATATATATATATATATATATATTACTGGTTTACTTTCCTATGCTTTGACATAGTGTTTTTTAAGCACCAAACTAGTCGTATAAACTCATAGGCAAATTGCCTCAGTAAAACTATATTGAAATGAAGCTAGCTTCATTGTGATAGACCGGCGATTCTCAAAATATTTTACTAACTAGAAATGTATGTTTTCATGATATATCAGATGATACATAAATAATGAAACTTAAAATTTTGAGGCAATATTAAACGGGAAATGCACGTAATGGTCTCGAACTTGATTAACATTACATCTTTAATAGAAAAATACGCTAGTAAAAGTATTTCAAAATGATTCACATTAATATTAAAGAAAAAAATGAAAACTATTTTGATAGTGGCAATGAAAAATCTAAAGTAATTTCCTAACACATGTAATCTAAAATAATTTTTCAAATATCCAGATTTCCTTACATATGAAAAAATAATACATTACAACATTTCATAGAAATTTTTTTTATTATTTTTACCACATATCTTATATAAATTTGGCATTGCTCGGGTACACATATAACTTCACATTCTTTTTTACAGCGTAAACTTAAAGTCGTCATGCTTATTGTCAATCATTGTATAAACTTAAGAGGGGTCTGTCTTTCGCCGCTTTGAAACTGTATTGATTGGAAGTGACCTTTTCATCGTCGCAAAATGAGAAACATACGCAGGATAAAATTCGTCCACACTTTCCTGTAGCAGGAGGTGATTTTTGAGTTCTATCGGGATGTGCAACTTCCAGACGCCGTGTGGTAAACACCTGGATGCTGACAGAGATTCCCTCACCTGACAGCGACTCAGGTGTTTGAGCGATCGCGGCCCCATCGGTCTACCGCTTTTCGGGAATTCTTTACGAAACTTGTTGCAGAATTCTTCAATTATTGTTTCTTTCGTTGCACCTTCCATGATAATTGAAAGGATCCTGAAAAAAATATTAAATCAATTTAAGTTTATAATATACCAGTTTTAGATATTGTATTATATATTTATATATGTGTGTATATATACTTATATATATATATATATATATATATATATATATATATATATATATATTGATGATAGAGAAAACCAGTAATAGCCCTAAAGCTACTTGCAGCCAGGAACAAATAACATGAAAAGAAAAGTATGAAGAGGTTTTAGACAGCATTTCTTCATCAGCGGTGTCAATGCTGTCTAAAAACCAATGGATTGTTTCCCATGAGTATGATCTATACAATAAACACACTCGGACACCGTACAATCCATGAAAAACAGAATAATTCATTAATAATTGAATAATAGTATTTAACCAAAGAACACCAATCCTGGCGCTAGACAGAGTGGAAGTTAAGAACATGTAACCGGAAGATGACTGACGTCACAAAACTTGCAACCATGGAGGTATTGGATTCTCAGTTACAGACTTACTATGGTTACCTTTTTTTTGACAATTATACCCTTAATAATTTAGTTTTTAATTATTATTTCTAAGAGTTATTTTTATTATTATTTTTATTTTTACTTATGATTTTTATTTTATTTTTCATTTTTAGTAGTTTTTTTTCTATTTTATCTTATTGTTATGTTTAACTTATTAAATGCAACAGAACAAACTATTCATTTAAACTAAAACAACCAATTATGTTTTTGGATAAACTTTCGGGGTAATTATTCCGTGTTAGCACAGCTTTCAAGTCTAAAATATGCTTAATCCTATTGTCTATAGAACATAGCCTATTTATACGAACTAACTGATTTACAATAATGTTATTAAAAACAGATTTATGTAAACAGGTTAGATAATTTTGAAATTTAACTATATTAAAATTATAGTGAGATCTTTTGTCGTATAAGTCAAAAGTAAATTTCCTGAGAATTTAATTTATTATTATTATCTAAATGTTTACATTAATATTATCATGGCTACTTTTAATTAGTTCCCGATTAGGAGGGTAAAAATTTAAGTCTATATGGTTGTTACTTTTATTAATTACTATTATATCATCTATATATCTAAATATATTGTAATTGCAATTTTCTATATTATTAATTTCAAAATAATATAAGTATAAATTAGCTAGCATACTTGAAGCATTACCACCTTGTGGTATACCTTTGGACTGTAAGTATATACTATTATTATGAACTATGTAATTATGTTTAGTTACTAAATCTAGGAGCCTATTGAAACGAGATAGTTTAATTTCGTTGCCTAAGTATTGAATATTATTTTGTACTAACATTATGATTATTCTGTTTGAATCAATTTTATCGATATTATTAAATATATCTTTAAAATCATAAGTTACTACATTTTTACAGTTATCTAATGTTTGTAGTTTTCTAATTAGACAAAAGCTATTATCAATTATACCACAAACACCAGATATTATATTTTTATAGATTAATTTAAGGTAATTTAATAATATTACACTTGCTTTGGTAGCATAAGTGTTGTGACCACAGGTTACTGCTCTAAAAGCAATAGGTATTTTATGAAATTTAGGAACTAAAGTAAAATAAGTAAAAAGATAATTGTTAGATGATATACCTAGTAGTTTATATTTTGCTATTATTTTCTTAATAATAATACTAGTAGTTTCTTTTAACGGCTGAAAAAGATCACTATTTTCTAGCTTTTTTTTTTAACTTATGGCAAAATATTTTTTACAAATAATTGCATAGTTGTTGGCTGCTTTATCTACATAAGTGATTATAAAGTCTTCTTGTAATTTTGTAATAGCAGATTTAAAGTTTTTATAAGAATTATTAATGTTATTACTATTATTGAGTAGTTTAGCATGTACTAGTTTTAGTAAATTAATTTTCCATGGGTTAAAGGCTTCTGTAGGTATAGAGTAATTAATTGCTATTTTGTATATAAATTTATCTAAATCAGCATTTAAGAAACTTATTATTTTCTTATTATTATTAGTACTGGGTAATCTAAACTTAGTTCCCAAACTCATCAACTCTCGCAGTGCTACATCATCCACTATATCCATATTGCCTGTTATTACATGACCATGTGTCGTATCTATATAACTATTGTAATTGGGCAGATGACAAATACATTTTAAATTTATTGATTGAGAAAAATATTTTGATACCTGATTATAGTTAAGTCAAAGATGCACAAGATTACATTCAAATCAAGAACAAATGGACTATAAAATCAATGATTTCCTAATAGTTGCAAGAGATAAGGGATTTCCCTATAATTTTTTAAAATCCATTTTAACTCGTTTTTCTAACATAGTTGACTGCGACCATAGACGTCGATTTTCTATATGGTTCAATGAGCCTGAAGTGAACAATGCTGATGACGGAGAAGCATTTGGGGGTTGAGTCGGTGTCTTGGTGTCATGTATATGTAAGTTCGGTGTTTCGTGTTAGTATTTTAAGCAAAATAGTTATTTTTGGTTCATTTGTCTTTTATATTTTTCTTTGCTATAAAAAGGTCTCAGTTTTGTAGCAGACTTCCGTGAGTGTTGCCTGTGCGTCAAACATTGTTATACAGGAGTGGGGGGTCACAACTCCCCCTGGTTATTAACTACAAAACTTCCATTTCTGGTGTGAATTTCATTCTATTATTCTTAAATCCGCGTAGTTACGGTCACTTCTTTGTTCTACTTCTGTTTAGTATTTTCATTGCTTATTTAGTAACAAATTTGTTAGCAGCTTAGCGCTATAAATTGCGTTTACGGTTCTTAATGAAATTCTAGTTTTTTTAGAAAAACTTATTTGCTTTAGACACTTATATATATATATATATATATATATATGTATATATATATATATATATAATATATATATATGTATATATATATATATATATATATATATATATAATATATATATATATATATATATATATATATATATATATATATATATATATATATATATAATATATATATATATTTATATATATATATATATAAATATAAATATATATATATATATATATATATATATATATATATATATATATATATATATATATATATATATATATATATAAATATAAATATATATATATATATATATATATATATATATATATATATATATATATATATATATATATATATATATATATATATATATATATATATATATATATATATATATATATGATGTTCAGGGAACACATCATAGAAAAAAGAATATTTTCTTATCTAACATTCTCATCCTAACACATACACTGCACAACATTTCACACATACGGGAAAAAACAGAAAACCAATATTAAACAACTACTTTATGTTAACGTAGTTAAAATGGAAATTATTACAAATACGAGAAATTAAATTTAAAATATTAGAATAATATTATGGATTAGTAATTAAATTTTCTCTACAATTTTAATGATATAGCTTTTACATATATTATAACATATTTCATAGTCAGTGACTGTAAATTAATATCATTAAATTTGATAAATCGAAAAATCATGATGAAGTCGTGGAATAAAAACTTTTACCAACTTATTGTGGCTTTGTATATTTAATTTAATTTATAATCTATTCCTTTTTACTCTAAAGTTTCGTGAAATCAAATCAAAAATTTATATATTAATAAATACAGTCGAACCTCCATATATCGAAGTATCAAAATGCCGGAAAAAAATTCGATATATAGAAATTTCGATATATAGAATTGATCTTAGTTTTATCATAATTCTCCTAAAACATTAAAATTAAAGCTAATTTTCGAATAAGAATCTCCATTTTCAATTTATATGCGAATCACATTAAATGAAAGTTAACTAAAAAATGAATTAATGTGAAAGATTTATTGAGTACTATATACCTTTAAAAAACAATAATCCAGACAGTGGTTACAGTGATCACATTTACATTCTTGTAAAAAAAACTACGAATATCTTGCTGAACAGCTAGTTTTGCGGAAAGTTCATCAAAGAAATGCTCGCATTTATTCAGTCCATTAAAAACTTTATCATGGGTCCACGAAGTATTGTTTCAAACGCCAAAAATTGGGAGATTTTTTTCTAAAGTGGAATAAAATCTCCCAATATGTCGTGAAAGAAATTTCGATATATAGAGATTTTTTCGATATATAGAAACAGTTTTTCTATGTAATTGAAATGGAGATTTGCTAAGAGTTCGATATATAGAAAATTTCGATATATGGAGGTTCGACTGTTTAAACTAATTAAGAGCTACCTGTTTAAGGTAAGTATAAAAATGTATTTCATCTTTTATATATATATATATAAATATATATATATATATATTTATATATATATATATACATATATATATATATATATATATATATATATATATATATATATATATATATATATATATATATATATATATATTTACACCAAGTAAATACGTATAACAATTTGAATAATCTATACTAAAAATATGTACGAACCTCGAAATCTCTGACACCACTATGAAAGGCTCTTTAATTGTCTTAAAGACCAATTTAAGGCTCTTCATAAAACTCAAGCTTTTTGGAAACTTCTCCGAATTCACTTTCTGCAACATGACGTCCAACACCATCAGGACGAAATAGAGTCTTCTCTGTTGCTCATGCGTCTGGTAAGCAGGCAGGATTCTATCGCAATGGAATTTGATGCCGGGGTAAATTAATGGCAAGACCATTCTTAAAAAGAAAAGAAATAAAATTTGTTGACTAAATAACCAAAAATAGGGAATTGTAAGAGCTGATTACCAAACAGAAAAATATTTCTTGTTTCACAGTTGTAAGGGTCGAAAAATAACAATGTAACGATTAATAAAACAATAAATTAGTTCAAATTATATAGTATAATTTGAAGGCAAGAGGATAATTAAAAAGAAAAGGAATATATTTTGTTTATTGAATAATGAAATATACGGAATACCAATATTTCTTTAACAAACTGTAAAATATTTCGAGTTTCACAGTTGTAAGGATCACAAAATAACACTCTAAAGATTAATAAAACGATAAGGATAATTTGGAGGCAAGGGGAACCTTAAAAAAAGGGAATATCCTTTTTTGACTAAATAACCAAATATACGGTATACTAACATTTGATTACCAAACAGAACAATATTTCGAGATTCACAGTTGTAAGGATCGCCAAATATCACTGTAATGATTAATAAAATAAAAATATAATTTAAAGGCAAGAGGATCCTTAAAAAGAAAAGGAATATACTTTGTTGACTGAATAACCAAATATACGGAATACTAAAAGTTTGTTGATTTCTAAACAGAAAATTTTTTCGAGTTTCACGGTTGTAAGGGTAGCGAAATAACACTATAACAATTAATAAAACAATCAGTATAATTTAAAGGCAACAGGATCGTTAAAAACAAAAGAAGTACAATATGTTGGAAAAATAATCAATCATATGGATTACTAACATTTTATTACCAAATTGAAAATGTCGAGTTCCTCTGTTACTTTTGAGTAACGAAAGAGCTAAAATATCAAACAATCTATTTTTAGCAAAAATATGATTAGAAAATGGAACGGGCGTTACACCTTACATGTTTCAATACCGTTCGTTAGATTTTTTGGAAATTTTAACACATAAAAATACTTTGTTTGCCGTAAGCACTCTTTCCCGGATATGCGCATATAGTTATTGCTGTTCCATTCTTGTAGAACTAGATTTTAAATAAATATAACACTTTAACGATAAATAAAACAATTAGTAAAATTTGAAGGGAGGAGGTTTCTCACAAAGAGAAAAAAAATGAATTTTTTCACTCAAATAAGCATACAGAGAAAAATTTCGAAATTTTTCTTTAGCAATCAGATATCTGATTAAGAAACACTATTTTAAAATTATAATGCGCATGAAATTTAAAATGGAATGCTTCTTTACTATTATGGAATTTAAAAATTCAAGAAATTTTAAAAGTTATAACAGCATAACTTCATTTAAAACAATATTTTCTTTTTCTAAATTATTTCGTCTAAATTTTACTGAATAGCAAGAAATCTATATTTTTATACCTTTTATTTAAACTTTAAGATAATTGATTTCAAATCCACTGGTCACGTGGATCACGAATAAAGTGTATTTTAGTGCCACATTTTTCTAAATAAAAGTTTGCTCTCCATTATATTTTAAAAATAAATTTTAATCTCTGTTAGTATTAGGTAAAAATACCTTATCATTCTGATGGTCATTTTTGGTATTTTGTCGAACCATAAAAGTAAAAGTAAAGGTTTACGTTTATTTGGCTGAAGGCTAACATTTTTTAAAAAGATACACAAACAAGAGGTAAAGCGTCATATTTAAAAGATAAAGATAATTTTTAATCTCTGTTAGTATTAGTTAAAATAATTTATTATTCTGACGCTTATTTTTTATAGTTAGTCTAACCTTCTTATATTGCAGTAAAAGTAAAAGTATACGTTTCTTTGGGTAAACGCTATTTATTTTTTTAAGTTACACAAACAATAGGTAAAGCAGTATATTTAAAAAGTAATTTTTAACCTCTGTTAGTATTAGGTAATAATTACAATATAAAAAGAACTTTTTATATACCACGTATTTAAAGTTCTGTTGAATCATATAAACTTGAGAATTCCCTCTTAACAACACAAACATTCACTTAATTATTCATTTGCACATACTTTTACTTAATTAAATCACTTTTTAGTCGTTTCCACTATCCGCAGACTTTATATACTTTAATTTATATATATATTTTTAAATGTCTCGCACAATATTTTTGTAAAGAAACAAAATTCAAATCGTCAAACGCCGTTACGCACAAGTGCAAGCATTGAATTCGATCGAAGCGCCACTTTGCTAATTTTTTCGGCTAAATGAATTAAAAGAAAACATTGTCATCCTGTTCTGAGCTATTCTAAAAGTTTCAAATATCTAACTAATCGGGAAGTTAGTTAAAAATCAATTGCAAGATTTGTACTGGACAAACACACAAACAAATAAACAAACAAACAAGAAATAGAATACATTAAAAACATGGTACAAATACTTTATCAATCTGACCTCATTTTTGATAGTTTGTCGAACTTTCTCATATTAAAGTAAAAGTAAAGATATTCGCTTCTTTAGCTAACCGCTTCTTAAAAAAATGCACAAACAAAAAGTAAAACAGAAATACTTACGTCAGACACCTTAAAGTTGAAAATATACAATATTTCATTTGCTGAAAGTTGGCATCAAACCGGGATCCGAAACGTAGTATTCTTTGTGTCACACGGAAGTCCTGCAGCAAACGCGGAGAGTAAAATGTTTCAACAGAAAACAGAGGTTTAATGAGCGAGTCCATGTTGCGAACCACGTCCTGCAGAGGAAAGCCTCTCGATAACAAATCCTGCACGAGTTCTTTCTGTAAAACAGTGTCTCTTTTGAATTTTCGAAACAGATAATCTTCTAGAGTTGCTCGGATCACACTGTTTCCAGTAAGGGGCAACACTTCAAAAAGACTAAATAACACCTCGGTGTATACGTCCTTAAATTCATCATTCTTTAAATGTGGTCGAAAAACAACCTCCGAAAAAAGGAAAAGGTCCCACTGGTCCCAATGTCTACCATTCACAGAATAGTTTATGTGAGATTTAAAAAATTGTATTACGTACTCTGCGAACTGCATTTTACTAAAGAATGTTGTTTTGGGACCGGAAAGCTTGCAATACAAATTCTCTATTACACTACTTCGATAAATTCCTTTAGATGGATATCGCTACAATTCTTAAAGGTTTCCACCAGCTTGCAAACTGACCAAATACTCGGTTAATGTCTTGTGGACACTCAGAACAGGCCTACAGTGACCAGGATACATTAGATTGCTATTCATTGGCTGGTGCAGACTGGAAGACCCTCCTCTCTTTCACTTTGAGCTGTAGCCATAGGCTGTATACAATGAGTCAATTTTTAAACTGTTTATCTGTTACATACTCCGCTGTCACGTGAAAAAGGATTAAAAAATTTTCTATAGGTTTTATTCCAAGAAGAGTTCGGTTCCGTGAAGTGAGGGAGGGGAAAGGGGTTGATGAAGAATGACCCAGAGTTTTCCAAATTTTCAAGTTTTAAGGGGATTTGCAGGTCCTCCCCCCCCCCCCCCCCTCGCACTATCAAAATTGCTAAATTATTTTCGCCACGAACAAAGTTTTACAGAAATTCTCCAGCTGAAGTTATTAATGACGTTAAAATATTTTATTTACTCTAATTTTAAATTTACCCATAACATTAAAAGAATCTAAAACCAACAAAATAACAGAGTATATCCCTATTAATTATGCAATATAGAATTTTCCTAATGATTTTTTTACTATTATTGCAGTAGATTTACACTAAAAGAAGATTATATAACGATTTCTTTTTATTACATGTTAATACTATCTGACGATAATCTGATCATACATGATTAAGTACAACTATAAAAAATGTAGAACATGACGTTCTTAAGACATTTGCGATGTTAAATTTCTTTTGGACTGACCGAAACAAATGCGGACCATCGTTGCATTTTTTATTTATATATTTGTGATTTTGTCTTCTACTCAGAATCATTTCAATATGAAATAACATGGCATAGTGAATGTTTTATCTTTTGACCAAATATTTTGGATCACAGTTCATACGTAAATAGTTCTAAATATTTTCTACATGCATATTACATGTTGTTTTCCACAATATTCCGGAAGTTGGACATTCTCAATGATATTTTAGGTTTTTGGACTTAATAGAAAACCATTCGCAAGTTTTCCTCACATCCAATAAACCAGACAGTTTTGAAATAAGGCGCTTCTATCCGCATTCATTGGCCTTTAATAAAAATTATATCTCAATATTATCAGCATTTAATATCTTGTCATAAAATACAGAATTGTTATTTTTTATTTAAGAAAAAGTTTATTACAAAACGAATAATCAAGGTTGAAGTGACGTTGCACTTTGTGTCACGCGCGCCTACTGGTGTTCCAAAAATTGGCGCCCGCTGAAGGGTTAAAATCAGAATAAATTAAATATTTCCAGGTATCGAATATTAAACTATCAAAATCGTCTATTTACTCGTATAACATAATTTTTAATTTAATAATTTGGAACACAGGAATATTTATTGCCATATAACCCGAGTTTATTCTTGACTAAAAAATCTCAGTGTAGAATGAGCTCCTATTTTCTTAAAATTAAATTAAATTTTTGAAATTAAGACAAATTTTAAATTAACGTTTATTCGAAAATTATTGAATTTTCACTCAAAAATCAATAACATATGTAATGCATAACATGATATTTTATAATAACCTGATATTTTATAAATTCTGTCAAATAAACATCTATTTTACATATGTTTACAGTAGAAGTAAATATTTTTAATCAACTAATCGTCTTTCTGGACATTTCAAATCCAAATTTAGTACTCAGAAAATGGACTACCCATGTCAACAGGTATCTCTCGGTCTATTGAGATTGCCTCACTGTTCTGGTATTTCTTGTTAATTACTGATTGCATTATAATTTGTAGCATTATTTTTCGTTATCCTTTAAGCCCGTGCACTGCTTTGCGAAAGATTTCGAATAGCATAGCAACTCAATCATGTGTGTTTAATGCTGCCATCTATAAAAGAGAAAATGAATGAAAATATATAAAGCCCTTTTCCTTATTTTATTTTAAAAGCCAACATATAAGGGAATGAATTTCATACATGGTATACATATACAGAGGCTGGTCACACATTTTTTAGACGATGTATATTGTATTCACAAATATAAATTACATAAAATTCTCGTGTTTTAAATGTTCTATTTGACATCCCTTATTCTGAACTATCTTTCGACACCGCAATTTCCAGGATAATAATGCCTTTTGAAGTGTCAGAAGAGGTATTCTATCCCATTCCACCTGAACAGCTTTCCAGAGTCCTGTAAGGGTTTTGGGACGACGTTTGGATAATTCAGATTTTAAAAGTCCGAAAGCACAAAAATCCATAGGTGATACATCAGTAGATTTTGTAGGGATATCAGTGAAGGGTATGGCCTTGATACCAGTTTTTTGTTCCATTTCTTTTAGGAAATTTACAGTGGATTTTGATGTGTGACTGCTAGCTTAGTCCTGATGGAGTCTCACAGATTGATGGCACTGTGGGAAAATGAATGAAAATATCTAAAGCCCTTTTCCCTATTTTATTTTAAAAGCCAACAGATAACGGAAGTAAGTTCATACATGATATACATATAGAACTACCATACAAGAGAATCGGAGACAAAATATCTAATGTATTTTCGCGTTGCAGTTTTTACTTTTTTCCCACGATCGAGTGGCTTTAATATATTTTATAAATCCAATACTAACTGTTGCCATCTAAGGTAAAGAATTAAAAATAAAGCTAGAAAATCATATATCCATCTGGGTGTCAAATTAATCGTGTATACCAGTGGTTCTTAACATTTTTAATAGTCAACAATCCCTTGAATCTGAAAATAAGTTCTCGCACCACCTTGAAAAGTGTGTTTCTATTTTTTATTTAGGAAAAGACATTTATTGCAAAATAATTTATTTATTGCATAAAAAAATTAATACATTTACAGTACATATTATATAATTGCATATAAACAGTATCTACATTTTCAATGGCTACGTCGTTGTTGTTTGTTCATAATTATCCTCAAAAATTGCTTTCCCTCTCTGCAATGCTGCGAATGAATGTACTGATACGTGGGAAACATCTGCTTTTCAACCATTTTATTGTTCACTCCAAGAATGGAACTTCTTTTGTGACTAAGCTATTGTGTATTTATTTACAAATTTACAACCTGTGTGGTCATGAACATGAAATTTGTAAAAAGAAGGGGTAAAGTAACAAACTGAAAGGGCAACATTTTCTGAAGTCTTTGCTTTTATTTCGGGTTTGTTTTTTTTAATTGGATATTAATAAATTATTTCTGTTACATTAAAAAAGTTTTCATAATAATATAAAAATTTTCTTTCGGATATTTTGAAATTTCTGTCGTTTTTGCACTGCAGTCTATTTAGGTGATGTTCATGTTTTCTCAGAAATCGAAAAATTTTGCCGAAAATAGAAAAAAATAAAAATTGTTTTGCAAAAAGCAGTGTTAATACGAAACTCATGTTAATAGCTGAACGTAAATGATAAAAATATACTTTAAAAATAGTTAAGACCATTTGCAACTGTTTTTTTTTTATACTTCAAACTTATAAAATTTTTAAAACTTTTCAAAAGCATCTGCACTTTCATAAAAGTTATGGTAGCACTGATTATATCAGTGAGTTGTGCTTCTCTTTTTGTGAATTATACAAATATACAAATGCATTATCGCACATATCTCCTACGTAATGTTAAATAAAATAATTTGTTATAAGTAGATCATATATTTATAATAGATTATCTGTTTATATAAAATGGATGTATGTATGTGTCTATGTATGTGTGTGTGTTCCAGCCTCACTCTCAAACACCTGGAGCAATTTCAACCAAACTTGGTGCATATATCACTTACAATGTGGAAAGAAACACTGGGGCGATAAGACATTCCTAGCACAAATAGGGGGTGCAGGGGGCACATGTAAAAATAATCGGTAACGAGGGATATTAGTGTTTAATCCGTAGTTATCGGGGTCGCTAAGATTAATAGTGACATTCCCGATGCCTTATAGATGCAAGTTTAGCCCCCCCCCTTTAGCATTGGCAGGGGAGGCAAGGGGGAATATAACATGTCCAAAATTACAAAGACTAGTTTCGAATCTATGGTTTTTGGGGTCACTAAAATGAATAGTGACACTCCCGACGTCGTTTAAGTGCAATTACAGCCCCCATCAGTATTCGTGAGGAGGGGAGAAGGGGTTAAAAATGTCCAAAATGACCGAGAGAATTGTCAAATCCATAATTTTCGGGATCACGGAGATGAATAGGGAAAACTAAAAATGTTGTTTATAGTCAAGTTTTGAGTTAAATTAATATTAAAGTGAATTTGAAATTTTACTTTATCAGTTGTACACTGTACATATACTTTTAATTACCTGTAAATAAAAGTATGTTTATTTTACACTATAGGTAGGATTTATTCGTTTTTCTTTGTAATAAAAAACTGAGATTAATAAATTCCTGCGCAACGTCGGGTAAACAGCTAGTCTATATTTAACAATTCCATAACTAACAATAACTATAAAACTTATATAAACTAATTCCATAACTATAAAACAATTCCATAACTAACCGACTGACTGACATATAAAGCAAAGACAAACCGCTAGACCTAATAGGCTGAAATTTTGCATGGCGATCCTTCTTATAGTGTAGGGGTGCACTAAGAAAGATTTTTGAAAAATTCTTCTTAGATTTCTTTAAAATTAAATTTTTAAGCAGTTTTTGTAACTTTTTCTAAGTTTGCATTTAAAATAATTATCTGAGGGTTATAAAATTTACATCGTGAGAAAGATCCTAAAAATGCCTTTAAAATGAAATCTTTTCCGAATCTTTACCTTCCTTTTCTGATTTTTGGTGAATTTTTAAAGATTAATTTTTATAATTTAATTTATTAAATGCTGATCACGTGATTTCTTTTTCTGGTACATTAAATTAATTTATCGTCACGTGCATAACGGCGAAATAAATTGGCAAAAAAAATTAAAATACAGTAAAAGATAAAATTTAACCACTACAGTAATTGAGGCGAAAGTTTTTTTTAGAATTTATTTCAAATTAGAGACTATCCGGTTTGATCTATCCAGGAATTGATAGATCACATTTATCCAGGTATTGCTCAAATACAGATTAAGCCTGTAGAATGGTTTTGCCATTTTGACTCAGAAAACGATTAAGCTGCGTTCATTAACGACATGTTGCTGAAGTCCTTTGATGGAGAAGAAATGGTCTACAAGTCGATAGACACTGTCTGTAATTCAGATGTTTCCGTTAACTATCTGGTAGAGCTTTTAAATTCCCTTAAACCACCGGGTCTTCCATGCCATAAGCTTCTTTGCGGAAGATCACAACCGTAATGCTACTACTTCGAAATTTAAAACCACCGAAATTGTGTAATGGCACTAGATTACAAGTCAAAGCCCTGCATAAAAATTTAATCGAGGCCAATATTTTAACCTAGTGTACTGAAGGAGAAAAAGTGTTCGTGCCACGCATTCCTCTAATACCTAGTGACCTCCCCTTTGACTTTAATTGACTGCAATTTCCCCTCAAAGTATGCTTCGCCATGACGATTAGTAAGTCTCAAGGCCAGACATTAAAATACGATGGAGTAGATTTAAGAGAAAATTCTTTCTCCCACGTTCAGTTTTACGTAGCTTGCTCACGCGTAAGATTGAGAACGAGCCTTGTAATATTAGTTCCGCCCAATAAAGAAACAAAAAAAATTGTTTATAAGGAAATTCTCTAAAAAGCAATTTCATTATTTATTCATTGTAATTATCCTAAAATTTATTCCGTTTCGAAGCACGGGTTTTCAGCTAGTATATTCATAATACACAAATTTACTTGGTTGTTTATTTGTTTAATAAATCATGCGAAGAAAACAAATACATCATTTTAATGCTTTTTTTTTTTGGAAATTGGTAATAACGGTTCGTTTATTTCCAATAATGGAAAAACATTTCGTTTCAACGACTATGTGAGAAATAATTTTCTCATCAAAAAATTAAGCGAAACAATTCTAAAGGATCCTCTGTGTCTGTTATCGAAACTTTAATTCCAGAATCTCCAGTAAAAGGAAATTTTGATGGACGTGGTAGTTTTGCATCAATTTCACACCAATTTCTAGCGTCCTCTAAAGTGTACCTGACAAGTCGCATTCAGAACAAGCTCCTGCCGATTATCGCCTCCAGATGAGCTTGTTTACATGCGTTTACACGTGTTTCTACACGTGGTGTTTTACTTCACTAGTCCTTTTAAGACAAAAATACCTATCTATTTGAATACGCACTACTATATTCAAAAGTACACAGCTATTTTGAGCAAACACTGATAAGATCTTGTAATTCGTTCCCCCAGAAATGATTTCGCCTGAGGGACAAGTTCCATTTTATTTGAATGTATATCATATCTATTTCACAGTGCTGTAAATAGAATCGTATGTAAAAATACTCGACTATGGGAATGATTGGATAATGTTTGGGAATGTTAGAATCTGCTGCAGGTAAGTATCACCGGCGCACACAAAAACACAATGTCAATAGACATTAAGAATGAAATAATCTGAAAGAATTATGGACCTGCATTGGTGGTAAAAATAAATTAGACCAATATGATACCTTATTTATATATATATATATATATATATATATATATATATATATATATATATACAGTCAAACCTCGCTAACTCAAACCCCGATTTCGCGAATTTTTCGATATCTCAAACAAAAAAAATTTCCCTTCAAATTTCCTATGCACTCAATGTTAAAAAAACCTTGATTTGACGAATTTTTTTGGCTCATCTCTCCATAACTTGATTTTTTTCCATAAATAGAGAAGAAATTTTTTCTAAAAACAAAAAATAATAATATACTGAAAATAGAAATTTCTAAAAAATAGAAAAGCGATTCAAAAATTACAGTGATAAAATCCTGCATAAACTTTGACATGAAGGGATATAAAGACGGAAGGTAACACAATGAAATCACATCTTCTCTTGACCTCCCAAGATGGGAGTTGAAATTCTTGTTTATTGTTTCCTTATCTCTTGTCAGTCAGTTGCCATGCATATGCAGTGACCATCCATTCTTTCTTTTATTCTTTGTCCTCTTATTCTCCAAGGTTACATTCTATCGGGATTAGGAAGGTTTTAACGAAACAGTAAATGAGGGCATGAACCAAAATCAAGAGGTGGTGGCTTCCAAGAAGATTGTAGAATTTCTTATTGCAACAAGGGGTAAAAGACAAAAACTACCACGTGTGAATGCATGCCCTTGCTGTCTCACATTCAATCTAGTGCCGCTCATAAAAAGACTGAAAAGTTTCATTTCTGTTTATCATGGTTATTGCAGAAAAAATTAGCAATCATTAGGAAACAACATTTGGAGAAGGTGAGATCTTCTGCGAGTTATCTGTTCAAAATGGCTAACAAACGGAAATTGAATATGCCTACTATTGAAGTGAAGAAGCAAATTATCGAGGAAGTTCAAAAACGTTTTAAAAAAATACTTCAAAAAGGAGTTTGGAATTCCAGGCAGCACATTGTCAACAATTTTAAAGAATAAAGCAACTATCCTAGAAAAAATTCGATGACGGCTTAGGCGAGCGAAAGAAGCTCAAAACTAGTGAATTTCCCGATATGGAGAAGTGCCTAATGATGTGGATTACGCAATGTAGAACTCAAAACATCCCCCCTAGATAGACTTTTAATCAAATATAAAGCTGAATCTTTTGCAAGAGAATTAGGTTATTGAAATTTCAAAGGTAGTAATAGTTTGTTTGAAAATTTTAAAAAACGAAACGACATTACATTTTTGAAAATGTGTGGTGAAAGTGCTAAATTAGATGAAGATGTTTGTGTAGAAATTAGAAAGAAAGTAAACTTGATACTGAAAGATTACAACAAAAAGATATGTTCAATGCGGATGAAACTGGGCTTTTTTTTAAATGCACTCCAGACAAAACCATGCATATAAAGCATGAAGCATATCATGGAGGGAAGAGGAATAAAGATCCGTTTAACTTTATCGTTTACGTAAATATGAATGGAACAGAGAAGTTAAAACCGTTAATAATAGGGAAACAGTAAAACCAAGGTGTTTCAGCGGAAAAAAATCTTTTCCTTTGGATTACGAAGCTAACCGAAAGCTTGGATGACATCTAACCTTTTTGAAAAATAGCTAAGAATTTAATTAAAAAAACGAAAACAAAAAAGCGGAAAATTGTGAATTTCATTGATAATTGTATGAGACACAGTACCAAACCTAAAAGAGAAAACGTAAAAATTGAATATATATATATATATATCCAGTCAAACCTCGATATCTCGAACTTGAAGGGAGAGACAAAAAAATTCGAAATATCGAAATTCGAATTATCAAAAATCGCATGTTATCAATAGTAGAATAGAGAAAAAAGATTTTTTACATACCTTTTTAAAAAGGAATCCATTTTTTTATTTTAATAAACACTATTTACAAATTATTTAGAAAAGAGATTTAGTTGTTGTTCGCTTCAGAGAAGATTTTGAAATTTTATCTATTACATTTTCTAAGTGGACAATGACTTTAAATGTGTCGTCTGGCATATTTGGCTGACTTTCAACACATCTCATCAAAGTGTCCTGTGCAAATAGTGCTTCTTTGTTTGTCCCATTTGGTGGCAAATGGAGGATTTGGATGATGCCTGGTCAAGTGGTTGAAGTTTTGATGCAGTATTCGAGGGAGGAATTCAATTTTACGTTTTCTCTTTTAGGTATGGTACTGTGTCCCATACAATATCAATGAAATTCACAATTTTCCGCTTTTTTGTTTTCGTTTTTTTAATTAAATTCTTAGCTATTTTTCAAAAAGGTAGATGTCATCCAAGCTTTTCGGTTAGCTTCGTAATCCAAGGAAAAGATTTTTTTCCGCTGAAACACCTTGGTTTTTACTGTTTCCCTATTATTAACGGTTTTAACTTCTCTGTCCATTCATATTTACTGTAAACGATAAAGTTAAACGGATCTTTATTCCTCTTCCCTCCCATGATATGCTTCATGCTTTATATGCATGGTTTTGTCTGGAGTGCATTTAAAAAAAAGCCCAGTTTCATCCGCATTGAACATATCTTTTTTGTTGTAATCTTTCAGTATCAAGTTTACTTTCTTTCTAATTTCTACACAAACATCTTCATCTAATTTAGCACTTTCACCCACACATTTTCAAAATGTAATGTCGTTTCGTTTTTTAAAATTTTCAAACAACCATTACTACCTTTGAAATTTCAATAACCTAATTCTCTTGCAAAAGATTCAGCTTTATATTTGATTAAAAGTCTATCTAGGGGGGATGTTTTGAGTTCTACATTGCGTAATCCACATCATTAGGCACTTCTCCATATCGGGAAATTCACTAGTTTTGAGCTTCTTTCGCTCGCCTAACCCGTCATCGAATTTTTCTAGGATAATTGCTTTATTCTTTAAAATTGTTGACAATGTGCTGGCTGGAATTCCAAACTCCTTTTTTAAGTTTTTTTTTTTGAACTTTTTTGAACTTCCTCGATAATTTGCTTCTTCACTTCAATAGTAGGCATATTCAATTTCCGTTTGTTAGCCATTTTGAACAGATAACTCGCAGAAGATCTCACATTCTCCAAATGTTGTTTCCTAATGATTGCTAATTTTTTCTGCAATAACCATGATAAACAGAAATGAAACTTTTCAGTCTTTTTATGAGCGGCACTAGATTGAATGCGAGACAGCAAGGGCATGTATTCAGACGTGTAGTTCAGACGTGAACGAATTACAAGATCTTATCAGTGTTTGCTCAAAATAGCTGTGTACTTTTGAATATAGTAGTGCGTATTCAAATAGATAGGTATTTTTGTCTTAAAAGGACTAGTTAAGTAAAACACCACGTGTAGAAACCACGTGTAAACGCATGTAAACAAGCTCATCTGGAGGCGATAATCGGCAGGAGCTTGTTCTGAATGCGACTTGTCAGGTACACTTTAGAGGACGCTAGAAATTGGTGTGAAATTGATGCAAAACTACCACCTCCACCAAAATTTCCTTTTACTGGAGATTCTGGAATTAAAGTTTCGATAACAGACACAGAGGATCCTTTAGAATTGTTTCGCTTAATTTTTTGATGAGAAAATTATTTCTCACATAGTCGTTGAAACGAACCGTTTTCCATTATTGGAAATAACGAACCGTTATTACCAATTTCCAAAAAAAAGCATTAAAATGATCTATTTGTTTTCTTCGCATGATTTATTAAGTAAATTTGTGTATTATGAATATACTAGCTGAAACCGTGCTTTGAAACGGAATAAATTTAGGAAATTTCTATGAATAAATAATGAAATTGCTTTTTAGAGAATTTCCTTATAAACAATTTTTTTTATTTCTTTATTGTGCGGAACTAATATTACAAGGCTCGTTCTCAATCTTACGCGTGAGCAAGCTACGTAAAACTGAACGTGGGAGAAAGAATTTTCTCTTAAATCTACTCCATCGTATTTTAATGTTTGGCCTTGAGACTTACTAATCGTCATGGCGAAGCATACTTTGAGGGGAAATTGCAGTCAATTAAAGTCAAAGGGGAGGTCACTAGGTATTAGAGGAATGCGTGGCACGAAACACTTTTTCTCCTTCAGTACACCAGGTTAAAATATTGGCCTCGATTAAATTTTTATGCAGGGCTTTGACTTGTAATCTAGTGCCATTACACATTTCGGTGGTTTTAAATTTCGAAGTAGTAGCATTGCGGTTGTGATCTTCCGCAAAGGAGCTTATGGTATGGAAGACCGGTGGTTTAAGGGAATTTAAAAACTCTACGAGACAGTTAACGGAAACATCTGAATTACAGACAGCGTATATCGACTTGTAGACCATTTCTTCCCCGTCAAAGGACTTCAGCAACATGTCATTAATGAACGCAGCTTAATCGTTTCTGAGTCAAAATGGGAAACAATTCTACAGGCTTATCTGTATTTGAGCATTACCTGGATAAATGTGATCTATCAGTTCCTGGATAGATCCCATCGGATAGTCCTCTAATTTGAAATAAATTCTAAAAACTTTCACCTCAATTACTCTAGTGGTTAAATTTTATCTTTTACTGTATTTTAATTTTTTTGCCAATTTATTTCGCTGTTATGCACGTGACGATAAATTAATTTAATGTACCAGAAAAGAAATCCCGTGATCAGCATTTAATAAATTAAATTATAAAAATTAATCTTTAAAAATTCACCAAAAATCAGAAAAGGAAGGTAAAGATTCGGAAAAGATTTCATTTTAAAGGCATTTTTAGGATCTTTCTCACGATGTAAATTTTATAACCCTCAGATAATTATTTTAAATGCAAACTTAAAAAAAGTTGCAAAAACAGCTTAAAAATTTAATTTTAAAGAAATCTCAGAAGAATTTTTCAAAAAATCTTTCTTAGTGCACCCCTACACTATAAGAAGGATCGCCATGCAAAATTTCAGCCTATTAGGTCTAGCGGTTTCTCTTTGCTTTATATGTCAGTCAGTCGGTTAGTTATGGAATGTTTTATAGTTATGGAATTAGTTTATATAAGTTTTATAGTTATTGTTAGTTATGGAATATTAAATATAGACTAGCTGTTTACCCGACGTTGCCCAGGAAATTATTAATCTCAGTTTTTTATTACAAAGAAAAACGAATAAATCCTACCTATAGTGTAAAATAAACATAATTTTATTTACAGGTAATTAAAAGTATATGTACAGTGTACAACTGATAAAGTAAAATTTCAAATTCACTTTAATATTAATTTAACTCAAAACTTGACTATAAACAACATTTTTAGTATTCCCTATTCATCTCCGTGATCCCGAAAATTATGGATTTGACACTTCTCTGGGTCATTTTGGACATTTTTTATCCCCTTCTCCCTCTCCCCCCGATACTAATGGGGGCTGAAATTGCACTTAAACGACGTCGGGAGTGTCACTATTTATTTTAGTGACCCAAAAAACTATGGATTCGACAAAACTCTTTGTAATTTTGGACATGTTACATTACCCCTTCTTCCCCCCTTGCCAATGCTAAAGGGGGGATAAACTTGCACCTATAAGGCATCGGGAATGTCACTATTAATCTTAGCGACCCCGATAACTATGGATTAAACACTAATATCCCTCGTTTCCGATTATTTTTACATGTGCCCCCTGCACCCCCTATTTGTGCTAGGGGTGTCTTATCGCCCCAGTGTTTCTTTCCACATTGTAAGTGATATATGCACCAAGTTTGGTTGAAATTGCTCCAGGTGTTCGAGAGTGAGGCTGGAACACACACACATACATAGACACAGACATACATCCATTTTTATATAAACAGATAATCTATTATAAATATATGATCTACTTATAACAAATTATTTTATTTACCATTACGTAGTAGATATGTGCGATAATGCATTTGTATATTTGTATAATTCACAAAAAGAGAAGCACAACTCACTGATATAATCAGTGCTACCATAACTTTTATGAAAGTGCAAACGATTTTGAAAAGTTTTAAAAATTTTATAAGTTTGAAATATAAAAAAAAAAAAAGTTGCAAATGTTCTTAACTATTTTTAAACTATATTTTTATCATTTACGTTCAGCTCTTAACATGAGTTTGGAATTAACACTGCTTTTCGCAAAACAATTTTTATTTTTTTCTATTTTCGGCAAAATTTTTCGAATTCAGAGAAAACATGAACATCACCTAAATAGACTGCAGTGCAAAAACGACGGAAATTTCAAAATATCCCAAAGAAAATTTTTATATTATTATGAAAACTTTTTTAATGTAACAGAAATAGTTTATTAATATCCCAATTAAAAAAAAAACCCGAAATAAAGCTAAGACTTCAGAAAATGTTGCCCTTTCAGTTTGTTACTTTCCCCCCTTCTTTTTACAAATTTCATGTTCATGACCACTCAGGTTGTAAATTTGTAAATAATACACAATAGCTTAGTCACAAAAGTAGTTCCATTGTTGGAGTGAACAATAAAATGGTTTTGAAAAGCAGATGTTTCCCACGTATCAGTACATTCATTCGCAGCATTGCAGAGGAGGGAAAGCAATTTTTGAGGATAATTATGAACAAACAACAACGACGTAGCCATTGAAATGTAGATACTGTTTATATGCAAATATATAATATGTACTGTAAATGTATTAATTTTTTTATGCAATAAATAAATGATTTTGCAATAAATGTCTTTTCCTAAATAAAAAATTTAAACACACTTTTCAAGGTGGTGCGAGAACTTATTTTCAGATTCAAGGGATTGTTGACTATTAAAAATGTTAAGAACCACTGGTATACACGATTAATTTGATACCCAGATGGATATATAATTTTCTAGCTTTATTTTTTATTCTTTACCTTAGATGGCAACAGTTAGTATTGGATTTATAAAATATATTACCGCCACTCGATCGTGGGAAAAAAGTAAAAACTGCAACGCGAAAATACATTAGATTTTTGTCTCCGATTCTCTTTGTATGGTAGTTCTATATGTATATCATGTATGAACTTACTTCCCTTATCTGTGGCTTTTAAATAAAAGAGGGAAAAGGGCTTTAGATATTTTCATTCATTTTCCCACAGTGCCATCAATCTGTGAGACTCCATCAGGACTAAGCTAGCAGTCACACATCAAAATCCACTGTAAATTTCCTAAAAGAAATGGAACAAAAAACTGGTATCAAGGCCATACCCTTCACTGATATCCCTGCAAAATCTACTGATGTATCACCTATGGATTTTTGTGCTTTAGGACTTTTAAAATCTGAATTATCCAAACTCGTCCCAAAACCCTTACAGGGACTCTGGATAGCTGTTCAGGTGGAATGGGATAGAATACCTCTTCTGACACTTCAAATTCATTATTATCCTGGGAAATTGCGGTGTCGAAGATAGTTCAGAATAAGGGATGTCAATAGAACATTTAAAACACTGAGAATTTATGTAATTTAGATTTGTGAATACAATATACATCGTCTAAAAAAATGTGTGAACAGCCTCTGTATATGTGTACCATGTATGAAATTCATTCCTTATATGTTGGCTTTAAAATAAAATAAGGAAAAGGGCTTTATATATTTTCATTCATTTCTCTTTTATAGATGGTAGCATTACACACACATGATTGAGTTGCTAGCTATTCGAAATCTTTCGCAAAGCAGTGCACGGCTTAAAGGATAACGAAAATAATGCTAAAAACTATAATGCAATCAGTAATTAACAAGAAATACCAGAAACCTGAGGCAATCTCAATAGACCGAGAGATACCTGTTGACATGGGTAGTCCATTTTCTGAGTACTAAATTTGGATTTGAAATGTCCAGAAAGACGATTAGTTGATTAAAAATATTTACTTCTACTGTAAACATATGTAAAATAGATGTTTATATTTGACAGAATTTATAAAATATCAGGTTATTATAAATATCATGTTATGCATTACATATGTTATTGATTTTTGAGTGAAATTCAATAATTTTCGAATAAACGTTAATTTAAAATTTGTCTTAATTTCAAAAATTAATTTAATTTTAAGAAAATAGGAGCTCATTCTACACTGAGATTTTTTAGTCAAGAATAAACTCGGGTTATATGGCAATAAATATTCCCTGTGTTCCAAATTATTAAATTAAAATTATGTTATACGAGTAAATAGACGATTTTGATAGTTTAATATTCGATACGTGGTAAAATTTAATTTATTCTGATTTTAACCCTTCAGCGGGCGCCAATTCTTGAACACCAGTAGGCGCGCGTGACACAAAGTGCAACGTCACTTCAACCTTGATTATTCGTTTTGTAATAAACTTTTTCTTAAATTGAAAAATAACAATTCTGTATTTTATGACAAGATATTAAATGCTGATAATATTGAGATATAATTTTATTAAAGGCCAATGAATGCGGATAGAAGCGCCCTTATTTCAAAACTGTCTGGTTTATTGGATCTGAGGAAAACTTGCGAATGGTTTTCTATTAAGTCCAAAAACCTAAAATATCATTGAGAATGTCCAACTTCCGGAATATCGTGGAAACAACATGTAATATGCATGTAGAAAATAGTTTAGAACTATTTACGTATGAACTGTGATCCAAAATATTTGGTCAAAAGATAAAACATTCACTATGCCATGTTATTTCATGATTGAAATGATTCTGAGTAGAAGACAAAATCACAAATATATAAATAAAAAATGCAACGATGGTCCGCATTTGTTTCGGTCAGTCCAAAAGAAATTTAACATCGCAATGTCTTAAGAACGTCATGTTCTACATTTTTATAGTTGTACTTAATCAGTATGATCAGATTATCGTCAGATAGTATTAAAATGTAATAAAAAGAAATCGTTATATAACTTCTTTTAGTGTAAATCTACTGCAATAATAGTAAAAAAATCATTATGAAAATCTATATTGCATAATTAATAGGGATATACTCGTTATTTTGTTGGTTTTAGATTCTTTTAATGTTATGGGTAAATTTAAAATTAGAGAGTGAATAATATTTTGACG
Organism: Dolomedes plantarius; assembly: GCA_907164885.2. Classification (NCBI taxonomy): domain Eukaryota; kingdom Metazoa; phylum Arthropoda; class Arachnida; order Araneae; family Dolomedidae; genus Dolomedes; species Dolomedes plantarius. Next base: position 105,723,618 of record OU015503.1, read on the forward strand.
TCATTAATAACTTCAGCTGGAGAATTTCTGTAAAACTTGTTCGTGGCGAAAATAATTTAGCAATTTGATAGTGTGAGGGGGGGGGGGGAGGACCTGCAAATCCCCTTAAAACTTGAAAATTTGGAAAACTCTGGGTCATTCTTCATCAACCCTTTCCCCTCCCTCACTTCACGGAACCGAACTCTTTTGGAATAAAACCTATAGAAAATTTTTTAATCCTTTTTCACGTGACAGGAATATGTAACAGATAAACAGTTTAAAAATTGACTCATTGTATACAGCCTATGGCTACAGCTCAAAGTGAAAGAGAGGAGGGTCTTCCAGTCTGCACCAGCCAATGAATAGCAATCTAATGTATCCTGGTCACTGTAGGCCTGTTCTGAGTGTCCACAAGACATTAACCGAGTATTTGGTCAGTTTGCAAGCTGGTGGGAACCTGTAAGAATTCTAGCGATATCCATCTAAAGGAATTTATCGAAGTAGTGTAATAGAGAATTTGTATTGCTAGCTCTCCGGTCCCCAAACAACATTCTTTAGTAAAATGCAGTTCGCAGAGTACGTAATACAATTTTTTAAATCTCACATAAACTATTCTGTGAATCGTAGACATTGGGACCCGTCGGACCTTTTCCTTTATTCGGAGGTTGTTTTCCGACCACATTTAAAGAATGAATTTAAGGACGTATACACCGAGGTGCTATTTAGTCTTTTGAAGTGTTGCCCCTTACTGGAAAAATTGTGATCAGAGAAACTCTAGAGGATTATCTGTTTCGAAAATTCAAAAGAGACACTGTTTTACAGAAAGAACTCGTGCAAGATTTGATATCCAGAGGCTTTCCTCTGCAGACGTGGTTCGCAACATGGACTGCTCATTAAACCTCTGTTTTCTGTTGAAACATTTTACTCTCCGGGTTTGCTGCAGGATCCGTGTGACAGAGACTTTACGTTTTGGATCCCGGTTTGATGCCAACTTCCAGCAAATGAAATATTGTATATTTTCAACTTTAAGTTGTCTGACGTAAGTATTTCTGTTTTACTTTTTGCTTGTGCATTTCTTTAAGAAGCGGTTAGCTAAAGAAGCGAATATCTTTACTTTTACTTAATATGAGAAAGTTCCACAAACTATCAAAAATGAGGTCAGATTGATAAAGTATTTGTACCATGTTTTTAATGTATTCGATTCTTGTTTGTTTGTTCATTTGTGTGTGTTTGTCCAGTACAAATCTTGCAATTGATTTTAACTAACTTCCCGATTAGTTAGATATTTGAAACTTTTAGAATAGATCAGAACAGGATGACAATGTTTTTTTTAATTCATTTAGCCGAAAAAATTCGCAAGGTTGGCGCTTCGATCGAATTCAATGCTTGCATTGTGCGTAACGGCGTTTGACGATTTTGAAAACAGAATACATGTGAATTTGTGTTCTTTACAAAAATATGTGCGAGAAATTTTAAAAATATATATAAATTAAAGTATATAAAGTCTGTGAATAGTGGAACGACGAAAAAGTGATTTAATTAAGTAAAAGTATGTGAAAATGAATAATTAAGTGAATGTTTGTGCTATTAAGAGGGAATTCTCAAGTTATATGATTCAACAGAAAATTTAAAAACGTGGTATAAAAAAAGTTCTTTTTATATTGTAATTATTACCTAATACTACAGAGGTTAAAAATACTTTTTAAATATACTGCTTACCTATTGTTTGTGTAACTTAAAAAAATAAATAGCGTTTACCCAAAGAAATGTATACTTTTACTTTACTGTATATAAGAAGGTTAAAAATAAAAAATATGCGTCAGAAAATAAATTATTTTAACTAATACTAACAGAGATTAAAATTATCTTTATCTTTTAAATATGACGCTTTACTTGTTTGTGTATCTTTTTAAAAAATGTTAGCCTTCAGCACAATAAACGTAAACCTTTACTTTACTTTAATGGTTCGACAATACCAAAAATGACCATCAGAATGATAAGGTATTTTACCTAATACTAACAGAGATTAAAATTATTTTTAAAATATAATGGAGAGCAAACTTTTATTTAGAAAAATGTGGCACTAAAATACACTTTATTCGTGATCCACGTGACCAGTGGATTGAAATCAATTATCTTAAAGTTTAAATAAAAGGTATAAAAATATAGATTTCTTGCTATTCAGTAAAATTAGACGAAATAATTTAGAAAAAGAAAATATTGTTAAATGAAGTTATGCTGTTATAACTTTTAAAATTTCTCTGAATTTTAAATTCCATAATAGTAAAGAAGCATTCCATTTTAAATTTCATGCGAATTAATTTAAATAGTGTTTTTAATCAGATATCTGATTCCTAAAGAAAAAATTTCTGAAATTTTTCTC